>JAZKJV010001292.1:369929-1607377 GCA_037367405.1 Ottelia alismoides
TGATGACTCTGAATCTCTTATTGATGTAAATACATAGTAAATGAGCTAATTATGAATCCAAAATTCTTAATGGGTCATCATTCATACTCCAACCCTCCAGTTCCTCTTCACCAGCATGATCGGAGAAGCACCATCGTCAATAGCAACTGGCGTAAACCAGCAGAGTACGCGTTGAGTCAAGGTGGTTTGTGGTGTCTTGTATCCTATGTGTGAGCAAGTTTTTTCCATATTTGTCCAAGCAGAGCATAGCATGCCCCAGCTTAAGCGGAGGTGTTAAAGAATATAGTAAATGCGTAATTGGATCTCTTCATGATCCAATTACGCCGCTCATATTTGGTCCCATACTGACTATGGATGAGACTATGGTGTGTTGGTGAGATATATATATATATATATAAAGAACCCATGCTAATCTTTGAGAAAAAGCAATAAAAAACACAGCCCTGGAGGCTTTTTCGCATGGTTTCAACTTTCAACCCACTCCTTAGGGAGTACGATTCACATAAAGTCAAATTGTTCATTTTTCATTCTTGTTTTCTGATATCACTTTCATCATATATTTCTCTTCACAATTTACATTACCTCTTGGCCTTGAAGACCATAGCATTTCGCTCATTTCAAATAACCTAGAGGACCTCCAATGGCCAGCACATATCTTGGAAGTCTTATGTACAATTGTTCCTTGCATCCAACCGCAATGAGAGCTCAGCTAAAAGATGTATTATTCCCTCCATCTATTGACCTCCATCTATCGACATGATTCCCAATACTCCTTTTCCTCCTCTTCGACAAGATAAACGAACATCCTCACGCCTCTTACCCATCTCCCTTCACTTTCACTATTCTATCAAACATATGCTAAGAAGTTTCCACTTTAAGAAAACTACTAATCTCATTAAAATAAGGAGCCTATTCAAACAAGTAAAAGCTAGTATATCTTATGTGCCTCAGAATATTCAAGAAAAATACATACATTTTTTAGTGGAAGTCTAACTTATCTAGGAAAACAAAATACACGAGTAAATTTAACTAACCAAATATGATTAAAGGAAAGTAAACAAGTTAGCATGGTGGCAAGGATGAGTTTTTTGGAACGGATGAGAGCGGGAGAGATGAATTGGGCGAGAGAGATGATGTGTGCAGGAGCCCGAAGGCCCATCAAAGAGGTGGAGAGGTGGGATTGGTGAGAGGGTTGGAGAGGGGGGAAGGGCCACCACACTTGACGAAAAGAAGTGTGGATGGCAGTGGGTCATCATAAGAAGGTACATCTTGGCGGTTCTTCCGATGTGGATTCCATGGCCACAATGTGGTTGCTTGTTCCATCGCATTGCTTTGCTTGTGGAGGGCAGGGTCATCATTGTGCTTCCTATTGGCTCTACATGATTGAAGGGGTTTGTATGGGGCAGGACAAGTGTCACATCCTGTTGGTACACATTCGTTTGCCGGTGTTGCTTCCGAAAACATGGAGGGGGTTCTTTTGCTCACGCAGGTTGTTGCGAGAGTTCTCAACGATCCAACCTTGAAGAAGATAGGGCTCTTGATCGGCTTACCGACGACGGAAGGCATGGATATCTCTTATGTGATGGTAGATGATAGCAGAAGAGTGGGGATCTCCTTTTCAAGGGTTATGGTGCATTTAGATGATAATTTATTATGTATATATGGGATCTCGAACTTGATATCGGGAAGGATCTGTCGACATTCAGGTGGAAGGAAGGTTTCGGAGGCGAATAGCACAATTTATGAATGAGGAGAGAAAGGAGAGGTGTCGCAAGGAGCTGAGTATGCACGGAGTTCCTTTGCTCATAAAGAATTTGGAATGCTTAAAGATTGTTCTCAAAGAGTTTGGTGAGGTGGTTTTAATTCTCTCGTATGGTTGTGTCGTGGTTTCCAATATCGATTCAATTTTCCTCGTTCTCGAGGGATTGAAGACGATACCACCTAGCGTTGAGTTTTCTTTGAGGATTGTACGTATTGCATTTGGGATTCTTGTCTCAGAGGCCTACCCACCACCACAGTCCCAAATGTGGTGCTCACTTCATGCTCTCCATTAGAAGTTCCAGTGGTTGGTGGATGCTCGTAAGAGGATGTGCTTATTGGGGCCATGGCGATGCCAATGTCGTCGATCTCAAAAATCATGGATTCATCGTAGATGAGTGAAAATTTGACAGCGAAAACTTATGGTGTGTTTAAGATTTTTATCGTGGGGAACAAAATCTCCAAGACGATGGAGGATTCGGATGTCGAAGAGAGAATTATGGAGGTATTGGAGGCAAAACTTGGGGAAGTGTTGGAGGCACCTCATTCATCTCAAGATGAGGGTTTTAGAGTTGTTGATACCCAAGGCCCATCCATTCGGCCATTCAAAGGGGTGCCTCAGAGCCGAGTTGTTTGAAACCGTGTTGAGAACCTGATTAGCCAACACTGATTCGGGAAGGTGCTCTACACCCGTTTATTTCAGCATGGTTGGACTTCAACATAGATTTGTTCCTCTCGACCTGAGTGAAGGATTCAGATTGCAGCTTCATTCCAGTTAGCCTACCTCTTGACTCGACTATTCTGCTCTTACTCGCTTCGCTTGTTTGCTCGATGGCGGATTAAGAACCTCAAATCTCTTTAGGGACCGAACCGCGAAGATTTGTTCCTCTCGACCCGAGTGGAGGATTCAAATTGCAGCTTCATTCCACTTAGCCTACTCCTAGACCCGTTTATTTCAGCATGGTTGGACTTCAACATAGATTTGTTCCTCTCGATCCGAGTGGAGGATTCAGATTGCAGTTGCATTCCAGTTAGCCTACTACTGGACTCAACTATTTTGCTCTGAATGGCCTTTGTTTGTTTGCTTGATGGCGGATTGAGAACCTCCAATCTCTTTAGGGACCTAACATCGAAGGAGTGTTGAGTCCATGTTTCCAATACATGTAATGTGTTAACTTAAGTTCCAAGGAAGAGCCTCTCGCGCTTTGGAGATTAGATCCTTGAGCAGCTTGTGCGAAAGATGATGCTTTTAATGCATACCTGGAAGAAGCTCGAAAGTGGAAACATGGGTCTGCTTCTCAACACGTTATCCCTCCTAGGGGTGCGTAGAAGGCTATGAAGATGTCGTGGGTGCATGAATAGCAAACGACGCAAAATAAAGATATCGATAAAAAACTTTTGCTTTGGAAGACCATTACATAATTAGTAGGTGAGATTCCAACCGTATAGAGCAGCATGATATCCAAATTATTTTGCATGACTTTGTCAATTCAGGGGTCTCTGTAGAAAACATCATTTTCCGCACCAATACTCTTTTTGAGTCTTGGATTCAACATGAATTTTCTAATTCCCCTAATTTAATAAATTTATGGGCGGTGACCTTTGCGTTTTTCCCCCTTTTGGTCGCAAAAAGAACAAACAAGTTAGCCAAAATAACTCCCCCATCGAAAAGGAAGAAGGATCAGCATTAATTAAGTTATAGTAAATACAACACCATCCTAAGCCTAAAACGCTCACAAGATAGGTGTCTTTACAAAACTCTGATGAAGAAAATTTAGTAAAATCAAGTACATATTTGAACTTCCTCTTACTCGTACCATCCTACTAAAAGGAGGCAGTTTACTACATAAAGCATACCAGACTAACCAAAGAAACATTGAAATAATCAAATATAACGATAGAATAGTGAAGTACTTTAAAAAAAAATAAAGTAATGAAGTCCAAAACGAATGCACGTGTCTCTTGGAAAAATCGTGTGGTTAATTTGCTCGTTATTCATTTTAAAGTGCTTGGTATTTTGAAAGAAAGAAGATGTTACCCCAAGATGGACCCACCACAAAACTATATTAAAACATAAGTAAAGTTACCATATAGATGACTGGGCCAAATGGAGGGCCCTATAATGTTCCAGTACATTCTCATAGTCAAAATTTTGACTGCAGAAAAATGATTTCATTTTTAGCACACCAAATAACCCATAGCTAAGCAAAGGGAAAAGAGTCATCCTCTTGCAAATTGCCACAAATCGGCCTGATGGAGCTTGAAAAAGTAGTCCCGCTTCCCACTCTACGCCATGGAATTCCCGCGCTTTCCCAAACTATTGCCAATAGCGTGCATTAAAAAAAGATGGTACGTGTCTTCAGCCATTTCATCGCATCTTGGGCACATCGAGTCACCGTTGTGAAGGAACTTTTCTCTATGCATCTTCATAAGCAGTCAGTCATGCATGATGCTGCAACTAGGAAAAACATGATAGGCCTTTCGTATATGGGTAAAATGGGGTTGCGCCTTGGGGGTAGCTAACTTAGCTCCCCCCGCGCCACTTCGCCCGATTTTTTAAAAATTTCTTCCGTGGATTTTCATCAATATATCCCTACGATATGTCATTCAAATTTCGCATGAAATAGAGATTCCTACGGACTCCATCCAGAAGGGTCGTTTTTAGCAATTCTGTTACCGTTAAAAAATGATTGTCTGGATGGAGGCCATAGGAATCTCTGTTTCGCACGAAATTTGAATAGCCTAAATATAGGGATATAGTGATGAATATTCACGGAAGAAATTTTCAAAAAAATGGGCGAAATGGCGCGGGGGGAGCCAAGTTAACTCCCCCAAGGGGCAGCCCCATTGAACTCTTCATATATTACGTTGCATAAAGCTCTGCTTTTTTTAGGAAAAAGGCGTGACACCGAGGAGATGCCCATCCGTAAACTTCTACATAATAACATTATTAAAAAAATGCTTATAACGACCAAAAGGTCCTGCGGCTTTTTGCATGCTCAAAAACATTCTCCGTGCACATTCTTTCTCCCTGAAATACGGGCTCATTCCATGCAAGCCACATAGATCACAACATAGCCGCTACCCAAGTCTTGGTAGGGTTGCTCCAATGCCACAGCCTGACTAAAAACTCTCAAAACTCACCCAATCAGAGTTAACACCAACTCAACATATGAAACCACGCAAACCTCCCTCGCAATAAAGTAGCCAAAATAGAGATGCTCAAAGTCCTCCTCCATCGTCATACAACGCTAACATGTGCAACCATTCTCCAAACATAAGGTATTATATGCCTTCCACACCATGAAACGTCCATCAGCCTAGGACTAGTGATCTGCAATATCAGAAAGGCCCTCATAAATCGGTAGAACCTCCAAAATATGGAGAAACACTGTAAACATTGATCCAAGAACTCAGCAGAAAAGAGTGGAAGCCAGCTACCACCCTCTCAACACTCCCTCACTAAACAGTTAATGTCAAACGCCAAAGCGAAGATATAAGGAAAACGAGTCCAAAGTATATGTGCCACATCCAATAATCAGTCGAAAAACGAAATACAGAGCCACCACCATGAACAAGTGTCAAGAGTGGCACCTTGAACAAGTGTCAGGAGTGGAATCATGTAAGGGAGCATTGACCAAATCCCCTTCCAAAAGCTAGAAGGACAATATATAGCAACAACCTGAGAAAAGGAATCCAAAGAAACAACATAAAGTAAGTGCCTCGTCATGTGAAACAAATCAAACCTTCCACCCTAGATGTGAGTCACCCACTTCATCACTAAACCACCATCCATTTCCTCCAAACTCTGTATCCCAAGTCCACAATCCTCTTCCTTAAGCATCAGGGTCTTCCACCCCTACCAAGGCCATCCCATATGTCTTCCCAAAAGAGATTCATAAGAAACATCGCATAAATGCCTTCTAATTACTTTTACCCTCAACAAGCAATAAGCGAGTAGATTTGAATAACATCGGGATAGCCGAGAGAATCGCCTTCAACAACACTAGGTGACCACCTCTCAGCAGCACTTAGCTTAGCTCTATAGAGAGAGACTATCTTTTATTATCTTATCTCCTATCAGTTCAACTAGAGCCTCGGATATATAGTGCCCTTCTTTCCCGTGCTAATCGAATGTCATTTCCTAGCCTTTTCTTTTAAGAGGGAGGCATGATATATACTTCATATATACTTTCCTACTCAACCCAACCCCCTATAATGATGTCTTTCTGCTTGGCCAGCAGAGCATATGAAGCGTAGATAGATGGTGTAATAATTCCTAATTTGACGGATCGAATTAAATTGAAGCAATTACGGATTCGGAGATTTTTCAAAATCAAGGTTCAGAAAGTCGTTATGCGGTATTCGTTCGGCCAGGCGGTCTGGAGCGAGTAAGCCGGTAGGCAGAAGTATATGTGGATTGTGTGATTTCTATTATTTTAATTAAAATTGATTAAAAATTATAATAATAATTTCAAACATTAGATATTTATGTTTAAAAAAATATAACATGGAATAAATATGAAGTGAAGACTTTTTTGTACAATGTGATATCAACCAAAGCATTTTTAAAGGTCATTTATTTCCAAAAGACAAATATGTTAACGGTGGAGAGAGTAAAAGGTGTTTTAAATTGATTGAAGATAGAAAAAAATGGTGGATATCCTTATCTAAATTGGAAGGTAGCCTTTTTTGGAAGTGTAACATTGTCAGTAAACACAAACATGAACCTTCGTATTTTAGTAAATGGTGTATTTGTCTACTCAACGTCAAATATTAAAAAATTCAACCATTTAAATTAAAAATATGTAATTTGTTCTGTGCAGTTAAAAATTCCATGCAAATCTGACATCTATATTCATTTTATCCTCAAAAAGATCTAAGATAAACACACAATTTATTCTATATTCATGCAATTATGAGATAATGTAAAAGTCAGAGCTGTCGTTGGAGAATCTAAAAAAATAGTCGTTGTTGTTGAATCTAAAAAATAGAGAGATTTAGAGCTAAATAGATCAATCAACAAACCTTAGCAGAGGAGAAAAAGAAGGTGGAAGAGCAACCCATGTAGAAATCAAGAAGGTGGCAGAGAAGAAAGAGTTACCTTTATTACATAGGCGGCTGCATATGCGGATTACTCGATCGAGTATACCCCATGACATGCATATTGACCGAGTATAGCATACTCGGTGCGGTAGGGGGCCGCCTCCGTATATGCAGCCGCATATGCGGCCGCCTTGGCCAACTTTCTGAACATTGTTCAAAATTAGGGCTTCTCATCCCTAATTATGTATTTTAAATTAGTCGTTTATTTTATTAAGTTAAATAACTTGATATTTGTTGTAATCTCAATATTTATGGTAGACTAAAGTGAGTCATTTAAAGTATGTTAGGATTATTTCGATTTGAAATTTTATTCGATTTTTATTTTTGTATCAGACCCCTCACTATATAAAGAGGTATTAGTCCATTGAAAGTTATGTTATATTATGAATTGAGATATTTGGTTTGGAGAGTGCCTCCAACGTTAACTCCCCCCCCCCGGCCAAATTCTAAGGTTTCTTCTCTCAACCTCATCAATCTTTCATCGCGCGAGATGCGTTACGATCTTCTTCTCTCCTCTCTCCCCCTAATATCTTAACTTCATCAATTGGTATTTAGAGCATGGAACCCGAATCATTCTTAGGAATTGATGATTCTATTGATTATTGGCCCCAAAAGTTTGATCTTAGTCGTCTCGACCAAGGTTCACATTTACAACAACAGTTAAAGAAGCACATTCTAGCAAGCGTGAAACTACAACAATGGTTGGATTCTCTAATCAAAGGATATGTGCTCCTCAACAACAATTCATTATACGATGAGGACATATTTTTATAAGGATATTCTATTTTTACAACTCACGTACAAGAAGACGAAGACGTAGGACCTATATTCGACAAAAGCCCTATGGATGGAGAACCTGTTGTTTTCAAATTATTTGCATCTGAAGTTGATGTCCATGAAGAAAAAAGGTCATTCGCATTGAAGAACTCAAAACTCTAGATCTGGTCGCCTTCAAAGTTAATGCCTAAGAGACCGTCAAGTTGTCATCCCTCCTTATGAAGATGTTGTTACTGTCCCACTAAAAGCCTTGCCGCCACCCCTTTCTGTAACCCTACCATCATCTGCTTCCACAAAAAGCAGAACCACATGATCTTTTTTGTTGCAGTCCACGCCACCGTGGTCCCATGGCCCCTTGCGAAGGACACACGGTGGCGCAACCAACCATGAGAGATCTTGCCATATCATGGATCCACGGCATCAAATTTCGACGACTTTCATTTCCGTCGAATTTCGACCAAATTTTGGCTGAATTCTCGTTTCGATCAGTCACTGATATGGAGACCAAAATTGATATTTAAGGCATTGCGTGGATCATTGCCACAACTATTATCCTCGGTATCGCCATCGTTGGAGCACCAAGAGTAGGTGATGCCACCCTCGCTGTTGTAACTCGAGATCCTCGCCGTTGCCACCATCAACCCGGGCAGCCTCATCGCCTGCGACGCTAGCTGCTCCCATCTCAGTGACAACGTCGTAGCTATTTGAAGAGGAGAGAAACTCTGGTCGTGATTGAGGGTTCCTCTCCAAGGGGATTTGAATCCCATGAAAATAGGGGCATGGGATTGTTATGGAAGAATTTTCAAAGGGGCCCTCCTCCAAAGCTACTTTATCTAAAGGTAAAAATAAGGAGAAGCTTATGTGGAGACCTTCAGTTAATAAAGGGGTAGAAAATTACAACAACATTCCTAATGGAAAGAAATTACAAATGTAATGATGAAAGGAAAGGAAAATGACTCAAATTGGGAGGATTGAACCAATCATTTCCAACAGCAGATCGAAGATCAAGCAATTCATCAAGAGATGAATTTTTTCAAGCAATGGAGATTTGATGCAAGAATTCCCAATTTGACGAGTCAAATTGAATAGAAGCAATTCTAGATTTGAAGATTTTTCAAAATTAGGTTTTTTCGTCCCTAATAAGTTATTTTAAATTAGTCATTTCTTTTATTTATGTTAATTTGAGATTTATTGTGATTTCAATATTTATGGTAGGATAAATTAGTTAATGAGTCAATTAAAGTTGGATAAAAAATTTTTATTTGAAATTTTATTCGATTTCTATTTTTTTATCCGACCCCCTCCCTATATAAGGGGAGCAATATTCCATTGTAAGTTAGATTATATTCTGAATTGAGAATTTTGATTTGGAGAGTACCTCCACCATTATCACCCCCCCCCCATTTCTAGGGTTTCTCCTCTCAACCTCATCTTGTAAGGCATATCGCAGTCTTCCTTCCATCTCCTCTCGATTTCTCGACTGCGTCAATAGAGTAGAGTTCAAATGGAAGAAGATGATAGATGAACAAGAAGATTGTAGAGTGGTGGACTATTGGCAAAAGTAGGACCAAAGGCTTTTTAAAAGGGCCAAACCAAATAGTCTTGGTGTAGATGGGGCAAAAATATTGTCTTTTAGTTTCGACGGGGAGTGGTTCATTGACCCCTCAAGCTTGAAGAATATTCTTCAGTTGATCTAGCTTATTGAGTAGCATTTATTTACCTATATATTAAGCATGGTCTCATGATTGCCTATTTTTTTTGTGAAGTGGAAGGGTCCTTTTCCTAGGATTCCATAGTAGGACTTCGACGGGAAAGAAAGAAAATAAGCGGGACAAATTCAAAACCTAGAACTAGATAGAAAGGGGTGCGAAGTTGCTAAAGTGAGTGTTAGCTATCCCAGAAGCATAATTCAAAATCATCCACTCGATCCTAAGTTAATTAAAAGGTGGTCAGGCTTAGATCGCCTATTTGAACCTATTAGCATTTATTTACCGATATATTAAGCCTGGTCTCATGATTGCCTATTTTTTTTGTGAAGTGGAAGGGTCCTTTTCCTAGGATTCCATAGTAGGACTTCGACGGGAAAGAAAGAAAATAAGCGGGACAAATTCAGAACCTAGAACTAGATAGAAAGGGGTGCGAAGTTGCTAAAGTGAGTGTTAGCTATCCCAGAAGCATATTCAAAATCATCCACTCGATCCTAAGTTAATTTTTTTTTGAGGCTCCAAAAATGGGGGCACACTCAAGGGTGCTCACCCCAATGCATTAAAAACGATAAAGAGATACTTACATGGGGTAATGGAAGAACAGCAAACCAAAAACAAAGTGACGGGGGGTAACCAAAAGGCGGTACCCCCGCTACAAAAGCATCATATTACGTTGAGGTCCAATCAAGTAGGAAACCCGAGGCCGAAGAGCGAATATTCTCCAGATAGAACCGCTGCCTAGCAAAGATTTCTTCGTTTCTTCCCAACCAAAGGCTCCACAGCCGCGTGATTGGGTCCAGCAGCATCATCCGCGGTCGCCCCCTACCACAGAACAAACTATCACAGAACGATGCAAATGAGGACAGGTCCAGCCAGCCCAAGTCATCCCACAGGGCACATACACGGACGCAATGAAGGAATAAGTGGTCAATAGTTTCCGTCTCCAGGCCACAGAGGCCACAGTTCGGCGATGCATTTGGAAACATAATAGCACAGCGATCACGAGTTAACAATCTTCCCCGCCGTAATAACCAAAGGAAAATACCAATGCGCTCAGGGAGCTTGAGCCCCCACAAGAATCTGCAGTCCCGCAAGTAAGTCGCATCGTCCCCTGAGAAGTTTGGTAAAAGGGCCAAGTAAGCCTTATGGGTAGAGAAGGAGCCGTGTTTCCAAGCCAAAAAGTCACGGCCCAGAGAAGGCACAGGGGCTTCAGCGAGAGCGGACATGAGAGAAATATAATCAAGCGTCCGCTGCTCCGATAAGAACTCAGTAATTGGAGGGCACCAAGTGCTACCATCCCAGCAGCAGGCCACCGTGACGTCCTTGTTGGTCACCAAAGCATATAACCGGGGGTAAAGGTTCCGTAAGGGCCCCCTTCCCGTCCAATCGTCCTCCCAAAAACGAATCAAATTTCCATCACCGAGCTTAATAGCAAATAAAGAGCGACTGCGGTTAAGGGCATCCATCACCCCCCGCCAAAAAGATGAGAAGTGTCCCTGAGAATCGCCACGAAATGCGGATACAAATCCATCCCCAACCGCCACCCTCAAACAATTTAACATGAAATTCTCCTCCCTACCCCAAATCCTCGCCGCCCACTTGAGCAAGAGGGCATCGTTCACCGACGCCAGCCGCCTCACGCCCAGCCCCCCTCCTGCTTAGGCCGCGTGACCTCATCACATCCCACCAAGTGCACGCCCTTCCCCCCTCCCCCCTTTTTCCCCCACAAGAATCCCCGCATACACTTCTCCAATCTTGTTCGAACCCCCTTCGGCATCCCTCGCACAGAGAGGAAGTAAATAGGGATGGAAGATAAAACAGATTTGAGTAGCACTAACTGCCCACCACGGGAGAGAATAGCCGCGTGCCACCCAGCCAAGCGATGCTCCAACTTTTCCACAACCGACCTCCAATCGCGAATGCGAGCGCGGCCCACCGTCAGAGGTAGACCCAAGTAATCAAAGGGGAGATCGGCGGGAGGAGAGGCCAGAATCTGCGAGCACTCCTCAACCTCCGCCGCAGACATGGAGAAGGGGACGACCTTGGACTTTTCTCCATTGATTTGAAGGCCCGAGAGCTCACTGAATAATTGTATAGTAATAGCCATACTGGAAACTTTCGAGGTATCTCCCTCGATGAAGCAAATGGTATCATCAGCAAATTGAATAAGCGGAACGTGGTAAGGGCCAAAGGAACACCCGCGAGACAGCCCAGCCGCCACAACACCCTCAATCATGCGCGGCAAAACATCAACCGCCAAAACGAACAAGAGGGGAGCATAGGGGACACCCCTGTCGAACCCCCCGGCAAGGTTGGAAAGTGCCCCCAGCCATCCGACCATTGAGAAGTATAGAAAGAGATGTCGTTGTCACACAACGCCGCATCCACGAGATCCAGGTCGAAGGGAACCCCCTACTCCAAAGAACGGACCACAAAAACCACCAATCAAGAGTATCGTAAGCCTTCGCAAAGTCAATCTTCCAAAGAATCACCTTGGAATCATTCTTCCGCCACGCCGCAATGATCTCCGAAACGATGGCATAGCAATCCGAAATCTGCCGCCCACGAACGAAAGCGGCCTGCGAAGGCGAAATTAGCGAATCAAGGAACGGGGCCAACCGCCGCGCCAGAGCCTTGGCGATGATTAAGTAGATCGCATTTGAAATGGAAATTGGCCGGTAATCCTCCATCCGAGAAGCCGAGTTCGACTTTGGAATAAGAACAATAATAGCCCGGTTGAGTTTATCAAAACCATCGTTCCCCTCGCAGAAGTCACGCGCCACATCCAAAACATCATTAGCAAGAACATCCCAGAAATCCTTGAAGAAACACAACGGGAAGCCGTCAGGCCCCGGTGCAGCATCGGAATTGAGGTCCCATACGGCCCCCCTGAGGTCCTCCATAGAGAGCGGGCGGACAAGCGCCTCCGCGGCAGTCGAGGGGATAGCGGAAGCCCCCTGGCCCGACCAACGCCACCGTCGCGGAGCCGGGGTCCCAAACGCGCCCCGAAAATAATTCCCCACAGCCACACCCACTTCCTTCTCCCCCTCAATAAGCGCACCATTGATGGAAATAGATGAACTAGTATTAGAGCGGCGGTGGCCGCTCGCCACCCTGTGGAAGTACGCAGTGTTGGCGTCCCCATCCTTAAGCCATCTCACCCGGGAGAGTTGGCGCCATTCGATCGATCTCTTTCTATCCTCCAACCTAGCCTTCTCAACCGCCGCAGCGCGCTCAACCAACTCCCCCGGAAGCAAATCCCTGTCGTTCTCAATGAGGTCAAGCCTTAAAATCGCAGCATCAGCCTCCAAACGTGCGGAAATACGAGCCTGCCGCGACTCCCGCTTAAAGGAAGCCAAGACCGTTCTAAGAGAAGATAATTTTCGATCCTAAGTTAATTAAAAGGTGGTCAGGCTTAGATCTCCTATTTGAACCTACTATCTATGCAAAAACCCCATTCTTACCTTTATCGTATGTGATGGTCGAAGGTAAGAAGTGATGAACTACAAGGAAAGGAATAAGTCGTACACTACTAACTAAGAAGAGGGATAAAGGAGTATTCAAACTAAAAGCTGAAAGGGATATGAAGAAGACGTTCAGGTACTGGGATAAGGGAGGGAAACTCTCTCTTACAAAAGACGACACCCTTCTCTACCATTTTCTATTTTCGAAAAAAATTCTGATGTGATCTTAATAAAAGATAAGAGATAGAAGAAACAAGTATACGTAAGATAAAAGATTGTAAGATCGGATAAGAAGAGAAAAAAGTAAAACATCAAACTTTTTCTTTCGCCTTATAACTAGTTGGTCTTATCATGCCTCCCTCACTTGTCCAGGGGTTCAGTCTTAGAGTACGAATGAAAGATCAAAAGGCAAGTCATATATACAAATGAGGAAAAGATTAGAGGAAGAAAGTCTTTTAATTATTCTTTCGTAAGAATCAGATGAGCTTATTCTTAGCTTCCTTTTATTTGAGTTAGATAGATTATAAGAGAAAGTAGAGCGAAATCAAGCATAAACTTAGAAGTTCCACATCTATATCAGGTAGGGGTTGTTCTTGAAGGTAATAATACTCGTCTTTGGAGTCAAACACGTTCTTGAACCAACAGAAGATGATAAAGCAAGAAGCATAATCAAATAACCTAAAGACTCTACGGAAGGTTGTGAAGGAAAGAGATTCCAACTAGGGAACTAGGCGCCGACAATGGCATGAGAGCTAAAGACAATTTATTCATCATTAGTGGATGGGCGGAGGTGGTTTTAGTTGGAGAAGGCGAGAGATCGGCAGAAAAGGCGGAGGGTCGGTGACGGCGGAAGGTTCAAATGGTCAACTATGGGCGGGGAGGTGGGGTTTGCAGTGGCATAGAGGAAGGAAATGCAGAGTTCATAAGATGCGAGAAGAAGAGGAAACCGTGGGGTTGTTGGAGAGGAGAAGGGGATGGGGTGCAAAAGAAGGACAAAGTAGAGGTATATGGGGTGTTGAGAGAAAAAAAGGGTTGCGAGAGGAAAGGGGCCTGTAAGGGTTTTTTATTTCTCCAAAAGATGCATTTTCTACTCCATAATCTGCCTTTTATATTATAAGAGGAATGCCTCCAAAAATCCTATATTAAAGACTCAAAATTAAAATTACATAACAAATTAAAAAGACAATTACACGGAGACCACGGTGATTCTTATTAATCATCGCAAGACTTGATTTGGCCCCACAAATTGGGCTAGCACGGCATCAATCAATTCATTCCTGTTGAGAAGACTCTCGCTTCAGCATGATTGTGTTGTAGTAGCTCTGCACGAGGTCACGGCGGAGCCTCTCTAATTGTGCTCTTCAATACACAAAATATCTGCCAAGAGACGCCTTATCCATCATATCGTGGTACCAATTCCCGAACATCCAAGATATTACCAACTGCATCTAAAAATGAGGTCATTGTAGTGGTCGTCGGTGAAGAACTCATATGCAAAAGATATGGATTAGATGTATATTCCTCAAATACGGGTGCAAATCCTAGAATATTAAATATATATGAAGTACTGAACTTTGGTGATAGGTCCAGTGCATAAGCCCAATCTTCCATATATTTTTTGAAAGGACTCAATCTTTGGGGACTCAATTTGTGATAGGCTCTCCCAGGGAAATGCTCTCTCTACGAAAATAGGCCATAACCCAATCCCCTTCCCTAAACTCAACATCTCTCATGTGGGCATAGGCTTGGGTTTGATATTAGACGGATGTATTCAGGAGTTTGGTTTAGATTTCTTAGTGGAGTTGATGGATGCGGTTGACCATTTTGTCCACAATTAGATTAGCTCGCCCGAGTCGAACAAAAAGGAACTCAACCAAGGAGATGAGGAAATAAAAATCATAGAAACACTCAAAAGGAGACTTTTTTGTAGATCAACAATATAAAACTAAAAAAGTTGACTAAAGATTGATAAACAGCTAAGTTTATTATGGAATGTGCTTAAATAAAGCAGATTTTGGGGCCTCAGGTGAGAAGTAAACTAATAGGAGGTTTCACCTTGTGCATCACAAAAATGTGGGTTAAACGAATCAAATTCGAAAAATAGGCTTATAGCAATCACAGGAAAAATTTCTTGCAAAGCAAAACCACATGGATAAGGAAATAATGTTCATACCATTTCTCAAATTACATGAGTAAGGGAATGTTACCTTTAACGTGTGTAGTCTCTACCGAAGGATACATCTTGATTTGAGTCGGATGCAATGATTGTTGCACTCATAAGCACGATTATGAATTGTGACTCTCTCTTGAATCGAAGAGACGATTCTCTTTGCCTTATCCAAGCAAAAACGAATCTAAATGATCCCTACGCTCTTGGATTTTGTCTCACGATCCTTCCTCTTCCTCTCGGACACAAAGCACGCAGAGGAAGATGACCCCTCTGTCAATTGGACACGCTCATGGAGAGAATGGGATAGAAGTGGATGGATGGTAATGATGGGGAGAGGGAGAAAGACGAGGATGGTTAAAGAGAAGAGAAAGAGGACTCTTCCTCTCTCCTTTTCCTATTTGGAATAGAACTTGACCAAACTTGAATTGAATGAAAATGATGGAAGGCACACCCTTCCTTTTATAACCTAAAAGCGAATGTTCACTTTGTTGGAATTGTGGGGATATATCCCTGCAATTAAATCATTCTTAATTCAATTCCCATTTGGACTTGATCTTTGAAAATTATAGAACACTTTCTCTCTATTGATAATTAATAATTATCAGCTTGATAATCCTTAATCATCACTTTAGATAATTGACTAATAATCTGAAGAAATTTTTTGAAATATCTTGGGAGGATAAATTCAATTATCACTTGGGACAATTAGAAATTTCTCCTCCTTAATGGATCCAATTCATTCATTAGTTCAAAACAAAATGTAAATCAAATGTGCATTTAATTAATGAAGTATATGAATACAATTTATATTAACATCTTACAATGTATGAAAGCCCGTGGAGTGGGCACTGTTCATGTCCAATCTCCACGGTATTGCTCAATAAAATTTGCACTATATATTAAGCCCAATAGTACGCAATTTATTGTTTATCATTTATTTTAATTTGATTTAATTATGTTTTGAATATGTTGGGCTTGTCCATCATGTTTTTTTATTTGGCTTTTGAAGCAAAGTGAACGTGCCAGTCGTCAAAAACACCAGGCATCACTAGAAGACTGACACATGTCTTTCCTATCTCAATGGTCTGCATTGAAGGCGGTGTGAAAGGCCACGCACAGGCAATCATCTCGACCTCTCTCACCAATACGCCACGTCGATTCCTTTGTCATCAAGCCACACAACCCTATTTCCCGGCTTCCACTATATAGCATCCATTCCTTCCCCCATTCTCTGTACCTTATGCATCCATGCAAGACGGCTCTATCCTACGTTTTCACCGTTAGATTCCAAATCGACTCCTCCTCAGCGTGCCTCCGCCATCGACCCAGTTCGTGAGGTTGCCACCTCTGTCGTCATTCTATCGACCGCAGCCTCCACAGTTGATGCCACCCAAAGACGGATTGTCCCTACATCAAGGAGGTAGAGGTTGATGAGCATGGACCAATGTCCATGTTTAGCAACATCGTCAGTTAGTCCTGCTCGACCTTTTCCAGGTCCGGGCCTTTTCTTTAGTATAGTTAGAAAAATATAAATCGTGCTTTACCTCTGCTATCAATTGTACTTACCTCTTCTACCTTGATGTAGTAGTGCCCTTACCTCTGCTACAAATTGTACTTACCTCTTCTGCCATGATGTAGTGCCCACCCAGGGGTTTCACAGTTATTCTAGCAACATGGGGTCGAGTAACATAACTGCTTGATCATGCACCAAAACCTAATGGATAGTCACAGTGGTGTCGTGCAAGCTGAAGCTGCAAGTTGAGCGGTACTTCAATGAGGGCGGTTGATGATTTTCAGAGTTGGTGGACGGTCAAAGGCCAAGCATGACCGGGAAAGAGATTTGAAGTGGGTCGGTGCTCTATTTTGAGGATTTCGTGATGTGGCGTGTAGGTTCGAATAGGGAAGGTCAAATTTTGCCCCCCTTTACCACAAGACAATGGTTGTAACTTTGGGTCATTTGCATGAGGGATCTTATTCCACCGCAATGAATCTGAGGTTCTGATCAATGATGGTTTGTAGGATTGAGATTTCTACAGGATGAGATTCGAATGGTGCATTTAGATGGATGTCGCACCTGATGAAGGGAACAATGACCTCGATAAAAGATTCACAGACAATTTATGAATGCAATAAGCTATATGAGGATGGGAATAAAATCAACATGAATGCATGAACACTTTCCTGGATAAGAACGAGTGGACAAGAACGATTACTGATGACAATGGTAGAAGTCAACATGTAGGAAAGAAAGAATGCATACGAAAATAGGCCACCAATGGTAATGAATGTAAACATTTACAGAAAGCTTATGTTTGACAGAAGAAGAAATCAACGAAATGCTAGAATGAGAATTGACCCTAAAACAGACGAGATCAGATGACCAGCAACAAAGATCTCACATTGGAGGCTATTGTTTACGATGATGGGCAGACGATATCAAACATTTCAGGCTGAGATTGAGGATGTCATGAAACAGGGTGATTTGCTTTGTGCACCGTTACAAGCAATTACTTGTGATGGTCAAACTTCTAAGCGGTAGTAGTTGGAGGTTGATTGCAACAACAAGAAAGTAACAACAGAGTATAAAATAGAGTGACTTGGAGGAATCCAACTGGCAGGTAGGAACAAAGAGAACGAATGATGATACTCAAATGACAGTACCGTCATCACATGTAATACAGAGTCCATGATTCATTAACGATTTATTTCTTGCAGATGATGTCACTATTTAAATATCTTTAAGGATATCAACAATATTAGACGTCTCCTTCAACATTAATTTGTATCAATTTCTGTGCAACACATGGGCTTTACACGATACACTCACCAAGAAGAATGTGATGAATATCTATTATGATAAGAATGTATTCATGACTCTTTTTGTTCCAAAAAGCGATTAAGATTTTTTGTTGCTTAATGTTGTATTTTTTTCTTACATACTAATATGCTCTCCAAAAATATCTGCAGTTAAATGAATTGTTTGAAACATAACATGAAAAAAAGACTAAAGGCAAGAAACCTTCCCGTGCAAAGCACGGGGTCCCCACTAGTTAATATAATATGTATACCGTGTCTACATAAGCCCTAAAATTAATTATTAATTGCATTCACAATTATGGACTCTATATCGACATTAATTAATTATCAATTACGTGAGGCATATTAGACTCAACCATGCTCGATCCCAATCCCTGGTAAATCGAGGAAGGATGTGTTAGGTAGCCGAGAGGCAACGTAAAACAATCGAAGACAAATACCTAAATAGTATTTTAAAATATATTATTTAGGAATTTGCTTCAAGACAGTCGGATCTTTTCAACATTGATTTAAACAAACATTTAGATTCCATTGAGGTGTTCCCTACTAGCAACGTGTTTCATTGATCGAATGCAATGAGAAATTGGCAAGGGTCGTTACATCGTTGCTCGGATGTAGTTCAAAATTTCCAAGGGTTCTCGTATGAAAAACGCATGCGAGTAAATAAGTTATTTCTGTTGCACCGCCGCCCGGATGCAGTCCAAAATTTGCAAGGGTTCTCGCATGATGGACGCATGCAAGTAAAGAAGTTAGTCCAAAACAGGTTGCGAAAGAATTGAGGATAGGTAGTTGGAATATTGGCACTTTGATTGGCAAATCGATAGACATCGTAGATACGATGGAAAGAAGAAAGATTCAAATAATGAGTCTCCAAGAGACAAAATGGGCTGGAGAGAAAGCAAGCGAGATCGAGAAGACATATTATAAATCATGGTATTCAAGCAAAGAGGGGTAGAAATGGTGTTGGGGTGATTGTTCATAAGGATTTGAATGATGGTGGTTGAGGTACGAAGATTTGGGGATCGGTTTATTTTGCTAAAATTGGCGATGGAAGAAGTTATCAATATAATCTCGGTTTATGCGCCGCAAGCTGGTTTAGAAGAAAGGATTAAACAAGCTTTTTGGGAGGATTTGTATAAGATTGTGCAATGAATCCCGCAAAGAGAGATGATTTGCCTATGTGGAGATCTTAATAGACATGTGGGAAAGGATGCTTCATGGCATGCTAGTATTCATGGACGCTATGGCTTCGAGGAAAGAAACGAAGAGGGGGAAATCATCATGATTTTTGTAACAGCTTGTGAGCTTTTCATGGCAAACACTCTCTTCAAGAAGATGGAGAAGCATTTGATTACTTATAAGAGTGGTCCGAGTAAAACACGGATAGATTACTTTGCGATAAGGAGAAGAGATTGATTGTGTTGCAGAGACTACAAAGTAATCTCAATAGAGAGCTTGACATCTCAACATCACTTCCTAGTTGTGGAGAATGAATAGAATTCTATATGTTATTCAAGAGGTCTAGGGCTCCTTATATAGGAGGGAACCCTAGAGAGCTCAATAAAAAGAAAATGACAAGAGTACCCCCATAAGGGGGGATTACAATAATAAATATAACTGCATACTCAATATTACATTACTATCACTCCCCCACAAGTTGGGGCATATTTATCATTCATGCCCAACTCGGAAATTATCCCTGAGAGGCACTTCTTGGGTAAGGCCTTTGTGAAAACACCTGTAAGTTAAATATCAGTAGCAATGTGAGGAGTAGTGATCTTCTCGGTCCGAACGGCATCACGAACAAAATCACAGTCAATCTCTATATGTTTGATTCGCTCATGGAACACAGTATTTGTGGCAATGTAGTTGTCGGGTTTGGAGGCTTTTGCTGGTTCGGACCGCGTTTGGTCGTGGCCGGATCCGGCCCTGCATGCTCCTGCCTCGATGTGTGGCGACGCCGCGCAGTGCTTCGCTCCCTCCTGGGAGCTCCTATGGTCGCAGGGGGGCGCTCCGGAGAGGATCCCTTTCTCCTTTCTCGTTCAGAAATCGGCGGTGGGGGGCCCTCGGGCGCTGGATGAGGTCGGGGAGGCTGTTGCGCCTTCTTCGACGGATACCGATCTCTCCTCTAGCGGTGATCTTGGAGATGCGGGTGGTTGTCCTTCGGTGTTATCGGTCGGTGAGGGGGTTGCCGACAGGAGGAGCGCTAAAAGATATAGGCGGAGGAACAGAGCCAAGTCGGTGCGGCCGAATGATGGGCCGTGTCCTCCTTTGAAGGGACTTGTGGTGCAGACCGTGGGCGTGGTCAGGTCGGTGGGAAGATCAGAAGTTTCCAAATGAAAGTTTTCTCTTGGAATGTCCGTGGCCTCGGTGACCCGGATAAGCATAGGGCAGTGGGTTCCAGGTGTATTGAGTGGGATTGCGACATCGTCTTGTTCCAGGAGACGAAGCTTCAGTCTTTGGCGGATGATGATTGGAGGGCCTTTGGGGCGGGCGCCCTGGATCAATTCTGTGCTCTCGACGCGGCGGGGGCCACGGGCGGTTTGCTGGTGGCGTGGAGGTCTTCGTGTTTTTCGTTGAAGTCGGTGAGCCGCGGGAGGAAGGTTTTAACGGTGGCTCTCAATTGTTGTGGTCCTTCCATGAGATTGGTGGTCTCCTGTGTGTACGGGCCGTGCTGCGGGGCGGCGAGGGCGCAGCGATGGGATGATTTGTTGGAGGCTGATAGGGCTGTGGGTGGTTGTCCCTGGTTGATCGGGGGCGATTTCAACGTCACTTTATTGTCGTCGGACAGACCTGGGGGAAGGGGAGGCCAGGATCCAGGCTCGCTCGCTTTCGTCGATACTGTGGATTCATTGGATCTTGAGGTGCTGGAAGCGGTGAATACCGCGTATACTTGGAGGAACTCCGATTCTCGGTCGCGTCTGGATCGGTTCCTTGCTTCCAGCGCGCTTTCGGAGGCTCTTGATCTTGCCTCGGTGGAGGCAAAGCCGTGGGGGTTCTCCGATCATAATCCGATCGCAGGGGGGCGCTCCGGAGAGGATCCCTTTCTCCTTTCTCGTTCAGGAATCGGCGGTGGGGGGCCCTCGGGCGCTGGATGAGGTCGGGGAGGCTGTTGTGCCTTCTTCGACGGATACCGTTCTCTCCTCTAGCGGTGATCTTGGAGATGCGGGTGGTTGTCCTTCGGTGTTATCGGTCGGCGAGGGGGTTGCCGACAGGAGGAGCGCTAAAAGATATAGGCGGAGGAACAGAGCCAGGTCGGCGCGGCCAAACGATGGGCCGTGTCCTCCTTTGAAGAGACTTGTGGTGTAGACCGTGGGCGTGGTCAGGTCGGTGGGAAGATCAGAAGTTTCCAAATGAAGGTTTTCTCTTGGAATGTTCG
The DNA here is from genome assembly GCA_037367405.1 of Ottelia alismoides. Lineage (NCBI taxonomy): Eukaryota > Viridiplantae > Streptophyta > Magnoliopsida > Alismatales > Hydrocharitaceae > Ottelia > Ottelia alismoides. The sequence goes on from JAZKJV010001292.1 coordinate 391,107, forward strand.
TGGCCTCGGTGACCCGGATAGGCGTAGGGCAGTGGGTTCCAGGTGTTTTGAGTGGGGTTGCGACATCATCTTGTTCCAGGAGACGAAGCTTCAGTCTTTGGCGGATGATGATTGGAGGGCCTTTGGGGCGGGCGCCCTGGATCAATTATGTGCTCTCGACGCGACGGGGGCCGCGGGCGGTTTGCTGGTGGCGTGGATGTCTTCGCGTTTTTCGTTGGAGTCGGTGAGCCGCGGGAGGCAGGTTTTAACGGTGGCTCTCAATTGTTGTGCTCCTTCCATGAGATTGGTGGTCTCCTGTGTGTACGGGCCGTGCTACAGGGCGGCGAGGGCGCAGCTGTGGGATGATTTGTTGGAGGCTGGTAGGGCTGTGGGTAGTTGTCCCTGGTTGATCGGGGGCGATTTCAACGTCGCTTTGTTGTCGTCGGACAGACCTGGGGGAAGGGGAGGCCAGGATCCAAGCTCGCTCGCTTTCGTCGATACTGTGGATTCTTTGGATCTTGAGGTGCTGGAAGTGGTGAATACTGCGTATACTAGGAGGAACTCCGATTCTCGGTCGCGTCTGGATCGGTTCCTTGCTTCCAGCGCGCTTTCGGAGGCTTTTGATCTTGCCTCGGTGGAGGCGAAGCCGCGGCGGTTCTCCGATCATAATCCGATCTTGTGGTCCTCGAGGGAGGCGCCGGACCAACAGGGTTTGTTCAGATATGAGAAGTGTTGGCTGCTCGAGGATAATTTTAGGGGCCTGGTGGAAACGCATTGGTCGGAGACGGTTGTTTCGGGTTCCGCGGCGTCTCGCTTTGCCCAGAAGCTTGTTTCGTTGCGTGTCCGGTTAGCAGCCTTCATGAGGGAGTCTAGAACGGCTAGATGTGCGGCCAGGGTGGATGCGGAGGAGACTATTCGCCGACTTGACGAGCTTGGGGATAGCAGGGATCTCTCGGAGGTGGAGCTCGCTGATCGCGTGGTTGCTCAGGTGGTTGTTGCTCGGGAGGATAAGAAGCGCGTGACGGAGTGGAGACAACGCTCGAGGAGCAGGTGGCTTAGGGAGGGGGATGCAAATACTTCTTTCTTCCATCGCGTGGCTAGTGGGAGGCGCCGGGCGAATGCGTTGCGTTCCATTGTTGTTGGGGGGACGCACGTGGAGGGTAATAGAGAGATGGGGAGGGCCATTGCTGATCACTTCAAGGAGGTGGCTTCGTCATCTATCCCCAGGCGTTGGCGGTGGTTGGGATCGGGCCCGCGGGTGGTGGCACACGATCAGGTCGAGTGCCTGGTTCACGATTGGTCTTTGGAGGAGCTTAAGGATGTGGTGTGATAGTTGAATGGTGATGCGGCTCCTAGCCCGGATGGGTTCCCAGTGGCGTTTTACAAGGATTTTTGGGATCTTATGGGCCATGAGATGCTTGATGTGGCTCTCGAGTTCTGCAAGGGGAATGCGGGTTTCGACAAGATCAACAGGGCTCTCGTTTTTCTGCTGCCGAAGTCGTCGGCGTCGGTCTCCATTGATGACTTCTGCCCTATTTCGGTGTCAAACGCCTTATATCTTATTATTGCAAAGGTTCTCGCTTCTCGTTTGGCTGGTGTTATTGGCAGTGTTATTTCCCCTTCGCGGTGATTGCCGATTGTCTCACGTTGGCGTCGGAGGTCATTGTTGATTGGAAAAGGAGGGAGGTGCGTGGCAACATGTGGAAAGTGGACTTCAGAAAGGCTTACGATTGCCTCGATTGTAGGTTTCTTTGGTCAGTGCTTACAAGGAAGGGATTCCCGGAGCTGTGGATAACGTGGGTGAGACGTTGTATCACCACCGCATCGATGTCTGTCATGGTCAACGGTCATCCGGAGGGGGTTAGATTCAGCCGAGGAAGGGGGTCCAGCAGGGTTGCCCCCTTGCTCCGTTGGTGTTTATTCTGGCGGCTGGCGTTTTATCTGATTTTGCGAATATTTTGGTTGGCACCGGCCTTTCGCGGGGTTTTTCCGGGGGGATTTGCATATTCCGATCTTGCAGTACGCGGACGATACGTTATTTTTCTTGGAGGGAAGTGGCGGAGGCAAGGGGGATGGTCGTGGCGCTGGAGATCTTCGGCGAGCTCTCTGGGTTGTTCAAGAATGATGCCAAGTCCGCGTTCGTGCCCGTCGGCCCTGCGATCTTGGACCGCGATGAGTATGCGGCGGCTCTAGGGTCGGTGTGTTCTTCGTTGTCGATGGATTACTTGGGGATGCCGTTGAACATGGGGAGGCTGCGGCTGAGTGATTGGATGAAGGTGGTGGAGAAAGTGGAATTGAGGTTGGCGGGCTGGAAGGCCGCGCTATTATCGCGAGGGGGCAGGCTTGTTTTGCTTAAGGCGGTTCTTTCGACGATTCCGATCTATTTTTTGTCCAATCGTAAGATGCCAAAAGGGATCAAGGCCCGGTTGGAGAAGCGTATGCGGTCCTTTCTTTGGGGTAAGAGAGGGGAGGAGGTGAGAGGGATGCACTTGGTTGGGTGGGATGATATTACGTACAGGAAGGAGCAGGGAGGGTTGGGGGTCAAGTCGCTTTCTCAGATGAATGAGGCCTTGCTCCTAAAGTGGGCGTACAGGATTTGGGGGCCCGGGGAGGATCTTTGTCTTACTGCCTTGCGGAGAATTTACGATGTGGGGGGTGGCTTGCCGTCGCAAGTGTGCCCTATTGCCTCGCCGTCTATGTTTTGGAGAGGGGTGGTGGAGATGTTTCTCAAGAACGTCGGGATGTTCAGGCCGGTGCTTGGCGGAGGGGAGTCGGTTTCCTTTTGGTTGGACGATTGGGCGGGGGGGACCGCTATGCTCCCGCTTCCCGCGCCTCTTTGCTTTGGCCGCCGATAAAGCGTGTTCGGTTGCGGCTTATTGGGAGGATGGGGTCTGGTGTCCTTCCTTCGTGACGAATTTCTCGGATCAGAGGCTGGAGGAGTTCTTGATGTTGCTCGAGGCGGTGTGGGAGGTCGGGCGCCCTCCTGGGGGGCGTGATCACTGGTGCTAGAGGGAGTCCCCTTTCTCGGTCAAGAAGTCTTATGGTGCTATTGCTAGGCCGCCTCCATCCCTGTCGGAGGTGTTGTCTCTTGATTGTGCCTGTATTTGGGCTCTGAAGCTTCCGGAGCGGGTTGGCTTCTTTCTTTGGCTGATGAGGAGGAAGAGGTTGATGACGAGAGACCGTTGTGCTCGGCTCTTAGGCGTGTTGTCCGATAGGTGTCTTCTCTGTGCTGCGGAGGTCGAGTCTGTGGAGCACTTATTCTTCTTGTGCCCCGCGGTGGTTGAGATTTGGGAGGGGGCTGATTTGGGTTGGTGTTGCACTGCTGACCTTCTTGCGTTCTGGTCTTCGATCCGGGCTAACAAAGGAAGGTTGAGGCTGGAGGTTCTGTATCTGATTGCCGTGCTGTGGGCGGTGTGGCGGGGGAGAAATGATCTCGTGTTCTCGGGCCAAAGGTTCTACAAGGAGAATGTGGTGGCGGGTGCGAAACATTTGGTGAGGGATTGGGCGTTGTAAAGTTGTTGTAGGTGTGGTTGTAGTTGGCTTTCCTTTTTGTTGCCCCTAGTGTCTGTTCCTTCTTTTGAATAAAGTTTTTTGGGGAGTGCACCATCGAGTCTATCCCCCTTGCTTCCGGATTTCAAAAAAAATGTAGTTGTCGCAGTACAGTGGTATAGGAGTGGAGACAGTGATGCCTAGTTATTGTAGAAATGTTATCAGCCACGTGATTTCACAGGTAGCTTGAGCCATCGCCCGGTATTCTGCTTCAGCACTAGATCTAGACACGATTGTTTGTTTCTTGCTTCTCCAAATAACCAGGTTTCCTCCAACCGCCATGGCATACCCTGTGGTGGAGCGACAATCTTCTAGTGAACTAGCATAATCTGCATCTGCATAGGCAATAACATCAGCGTAGCCATTAACACCATAGAAGAGACCACTTCCCGGTGACTCTTTTAAGTACCGGATTATCTGAAGAACATCATGCCAGTAACTGTAACATGGTTGTTCCATGTGTTGACTTGCTCTACTTACAGCATAAGTGATATCTAGTCTGGTGATCGTTACATAAAGAAGTTTGCTGACCAGACTTCTGTATCGGGTAACTTCTTCGAAGGTCGGGTCAGAAGCTGTGAGGTATTTCTTTGGGTTAGCAGGAATACCAGATGGTTTGCACCTGAGTAATCCAGCTTCAGTAAGGATATCCAGACAGTATTTTCTCTATGAGAGATGAAGACCCTCTGTAGTGCGTAGTACTTCGATGCCCAAGAAATATCTTAGAGGGCCAAGATCTTTGGTAACAAATACTTTCTGGAGGGAAGTTTTGGTTTCTTATATCCCATTATCACCATCCCTTATGAGAATCATGTCATCGATATATACAGCAAGAATAACCTTACCACTTGGTTGCTGCCTGACAAATACGGAATAGTCAGAGTTTATTCTTTTGAAGCCAAGGGTACTGATTTATGTAGTCAGTCTGTCAAACCATGCCCTGGGGCTCTATTTCAGACCATATATTGCCTTTCGGAGTCGACATACATACTCCCCCTCGACTTCATAACCTGGAGGTTGCATCATGTAAACCTCCTCATCCATATCGCCTTAAAGAAAAGCATTTTTCACATCAAGTTGATATATAGGCCAGGCTTTATTAGCTGCTACTGAAATAATAATCATGATAGAGCCCATACGTAGAACAGGAAAGAAGGTCTCAAAATAATCCACCCCATATGTTTGGGTGAAGCCTTTTGCCACAAGACGTGCTTTCAGTCTGTTAATAGTCCCATCTGGAGATTGCTTGTTTGTGAAGATCCATCTGCAAGCAACAGGTCTGACTCCCTTGGGGTATTGCACTAGATCCCGTGTCCCCCTTGAAGTAAGGGCATCCATTTCCTCATTCATGGCTGCTTTCCATGCTGGATCTTGTAAGGCATAATGGTGGTCTCTCGGAATAAGAAAGTCCACGAGAACATATGCATAACATATGTCGGTGGATGATAAATGAGTCGTAGTAGTGTAGTGAGACATAGGATGAATAGTACATTGCCGCTTTGTTCGTCGTAAAGCAATTGGAAGCTCCTGAGGCCCATCTAGGACAAGAACCGAGGGGACACATGAAGAAGGTATATCATCATGTAAAGTAGGCATTGATAAAGGGACCAGTGTCCATGAAAGCGGTCTGTGCGACCGCATATGCCTGATCGGCCTCCTCAATGCATAGATTACATGAAGCCCCCTTCTATGCACCTTTTACGCATATGTGGGCCGCATATGCGGGCTGTGCGGCCGCATATGCGCTCCATGCGCATACTTAAGCTCCAGTCGGTTAATCGGATTTGGATCTTAAGATCCCGATATGAAAGGAGTTAGAATATGCAGAACCCCCAACTCTTCTTTAAGAAAATATCTGCGATGATTTTTTATTAATGAGGTTTGAGGTCTATTTATTATTATTTATTACCGACATCTCAATTTCAATTGCTTTCAATTTCAGTTTCTTGATTTGTTTAGTTTGATCCTAATAGGTTTGAATTTCAATTTGTACTGTATAGCTTATTATTTTGATTACTTTTGCTTTGTACTTTCAAGGTTTAAATTGTTTATACTAAGTTTAGTTTTATTTAATTTTCTTTGTTTTTGAATTTTAATTGTATTATTTTGATTCTACATACTAAATCAGATCATGTAATACTACTTTTGATGATTTTGATATTTAGTTGTACTATTTTGAGCTCTAAACGAAAGTCATATTTCTTAGATCTTCTGTTGGACAAAATTTATTCATAAATTTAATTTAACGGTAGTCACTTTTGTAGATATTTATTTAATTTTAAATAAAAATAGAAAGCTGCATAGAACCGCATATACCCCGCCCGCGTATGCTTCGCATACCGCTTAATCACTATTCAATGACCTGTTCGAACGCATACGCACACCGCTTTCCTAAACCTTGAAAGGGACATTAGGAGGAGGAGAGGCGTGCTTGCGCTTGTCGACAATAGGCGGAGGAGGCAGCTCCAGTGGAATATCTTTGACAGACTGAGTGAAGAAGCTGGTTTGTTCAAAGAAGGTAACATCAGTCGATATATAATATCGATGTCTAGTAGGATCATAACACTTGTAGCCTTTTTCAGTATGGGAATAACCTAAGAAGACACATTTGATGGCACGAGGAGACAGCTTTCCAACATTGTGAAAATTATGGACGACCACAAGAAAAAGTATTAAGCCCCATTCAATTATGGTTCAGAAGGAAAAAGAATGGTCCAAACCTCATGCAAAGCCATATTTTTATAAGCCAATAACTCGAAAAATTGCAGCGACCAATCTCCACTTCAAAGAAGGTGGGATGGTGCCTTCCTTTAACCTTACCTTTCAAGTTAAAAGATAACTCATGCTAAAGATCAATGACAATACCAAGTAAAACATAGTAAAAGCATTACCAACTAAATTGGATATACAATAGAACTATAGCAAATTACAAGAAATTGCATTTCACATTGCAACTCGTATTATAAAGTTAATGGTGATAAACCAACAATAATGAAATATAAATTACCTGTCTACCACGACCCTTTCCTTCTGAAGCCCCCTCGATAATTCCGGGAAGATCAAGCAGTTGAATCTTGGTATCATTGTAGTTAATAATCCCAGGGATGCATGTGAGTGTGGTAAATTCATATGATGCAGCTTCCGAGTGTGTTCCCGTTAACAAGGTCAAAAGCGTTGATTTTCCCACACTACAAAGGACAAAGTTGTATGTTTAAGCTAGCATGTTAAACAAACATAACTCAATTTAACCTATGGGAAAAAATAAGCCTGACAAAGTGATTGTGGTTGTTCAGTAGATAGAGAAACAAAAAATGATCTTTACTTAGCGATCTTTACATCTTTCCCTTAGATTTAAGCATGGAAAACAAACCTTGGAAATCCTATCAGTGCAACACGACCATGACCAAATTTCGTAACTTCAAAGCCCTCTCCGGCTCCACTGGATCCCTGGCAAAGTATGAAGAGGAGTTAACAGGTTCAACTTACTAAAAGAATTTGAATTATTGTCAAATTTCAACATATTTGTTAACTCAATGTAAATGGAAAACAAAATCTATAATACCAGAGAAAAGCTTTGAGTTGTCTTATTTTTTAGAAATGAAATAACCATGGCTATTTCTTTTTGCCCACACATTATTCATAGGATTGTACGACAAGATTTTCAGATGTAACCAAAAGGCAATCTAATCATAACAAATCTTTAAAAACTTCAACAAAAATGAGTCAATGATCTAGACAAAGTATTCTTGTAGCGAGCTATGATAAAAGCAATCTAAATGAACCCAACTAGGTGCTACAATAATCAAATCAAGAGGCATCGATGTAAGGCCCCCATGATAAACAACAAAACTAAGGAAACAGTAGCATGGACCAATTATAATAGTAACAAGAATATCCATCTATTATAGTCTTGGGAGAGCTGCTTCATTTTTTACCAAAAAAATGAATGTTGAAATGAAATTACATAAACTTATATTTAAGATTATATAATGTGCTGTGATCTAAGTCTAAGAAATGACCGAAGATCTATTTAAAATTGACTAATCCATGTAACCATCCCCGCTTCCGTGGAAAAATGTTTAGCTTGGTTTGGTTTAGTACTTACATTTGCCTCGCAGGAAATACAAAAATTTTGGGAGAAAATTTAGCCATTTATGCCCAGACCAATATAATGTGGGAAAAGGGCTGTTGTTGTATGCCCAGACCAATATAAAGATGATAAATTTTATATCACTTCCTATAACTATAGAGAAGAACATATAAAAAAGATTACCTTTGGAGGTTCTAACAATTGTGTCCTTAGCTTTGCTATCTTTGCTTTCAGTTGACCAAGATGATATTCTACAAAAAAAAAGATAACAGTAAAGTAATCAAAAAGCATAACAATTAACTATATTTTTTATAGGTAAATTCAAAAAACTTCCAAATGGTTCAATTTATTGCCTGTATAATGTATTTATCTATCCACTGTGCAAACCACTAAAAAAATTGAAATATCTTTTGTTAGTTTTTACAATTATAGGAATTTGGGAGTTAAACTATAGGCTTCTTATTCCATATCTGTGTTTAGATGACAGTGTAATAATTATTTCATTCAACTTAAATTTTTAATGTGTAGAGGTATCAATGCACCAATCTAGAATGCACCAATCTAGGATCGGTATTATGATACCATGGTGTATCATTCAGGAAACCCTGACCTTACGTGTTTATTGAGGCTAGTTGGAGGCCTTAAATTTCGGATTTGGATTTCGTTTTGCCGAAGCACAAAAAGAGAAATTTCGGTGAATTTCGCAGAAGTTGTCGGTAGTTGTTGAGAAAAATAAATAACTTGTTTATTCATGAGACCCATGGCTCTCTTATACGGGAGAAAAACCTTAAGTAAATATTAAGAGAGGTAAATAAAGAAAATAAATTAAGGAATAACACCAAAGATGTACAAGTAATCTCAACACTCTCCCTCAAGAGCATATATGTTGTTGGGAAAAATGAGTGAATTGTTTATTCCATAAGCCCTAGGCTCTCTTATATAGGAGAGTAGCCTATGGGTAAATTACATAAGGCATACAACTGAAAATAAAAATAACAGAGGGATACAGAAACAACTATATGCGTTAACACTCCCCCTCAAGATGGAGCATAGATATCAATCATGCTCAGCTTGGACGCACACTTCTGGAATGGGCCTCGTAGTAATGCCTTGGTGAATATATCAGCAGCTTGATTCTCTGAGGTAACATGAGATGTAGCAATGAACCCCTTCTGAATCATGTCACGTATATAGTGACAGTCAACCTCAATATTCTTGGTCCTCTCATGGAATGCTGGGTTGTTTGCAATGAACAGGGCTGCCTGATTATCACATTCCAAGTTCATAGGGAGTGGTACATCAAGACATAGATCTGTAAGAACAACCTTCACCCACATCATCTCTGTGCTAGCCTGGGCCATAGCCCTATATTCGGATTCAGCACTGGATCTAGCTACTGTCCGTTTCTTGCTCCTCAATGAGACTAGAGCATCTCCAACATAGACTGCAAATCATGTCCTTGGGATATCCTGCATAGTCTGCATCCGCACATGCTGAGATAGAAATCTCCTTTCCCTTCTTGAATAGCAAACCTACACCTGGAGATGATTTGAGATATCTAAGAATCATGTGTATTGCATCCATATGGACCTGACGTGGTTGCTCCATGAACTGGCTCACACGACTCACTGCAAATGATATATCAGGTCTAGTGATCATGACATACAATAGTTTGCCTACCAGTTCTCTGTATCTTCTCCTGTCCACCTCCTCTGAGTCATCATCATAGAGCATCATGCTGGGATCCATTGGTGTCGTAGCAGGCCGACACCCAAGCATACATATTTCACTCAACAGATCTGTAACATATTTCCTCTGCGACATTACTAATCCATACGGATTTCTAGCAAATTCCAACCCCAGAAAATATCTAAGGACTCCAAGATCCTTAGTGACGAACTCGCTTCCCAGCTTTTCTTTCGCCTGCTTTATGCCTTGCCCATCATCTCCTGTAATCAAGATGTCATCTACGTAAACCATAATTGCAATAATACCTCTAGAAGTCTTCTGTACAAACAAGGAATGATCAGCATTGGAGCGTTTGTATCCTTGTTTTTCAAAGAGATCTGAAAGCTTCTGAAACCATACTCTAGGGCTCTGCTTAAGGCCATAGATAGCCTTATGAAGTATGCACACCTTGGAACACTCCCCCTCAACAGCAAAACCTGGTGGTTGTTGCATATAGACTTCCTTCTGCAAATCTCCATACAGGAACGCGTTCTTCACATCCAACTGATACAGCGGCCACTCCCGATTAACTGCAACTGACGACAAAATCCGGAGAGTGGAATGACGAGCAACTGGCGAGAATGTATCAAGGTAGTCCACCCCGTATGTCTGTGTAAAACCACGTGCAACAAGGCGTGCCTTGTATCTGTCAATAGAACCATCTGCATTGTGCTTCACCGTAAACACCCACTTGCAGCTCACCGGGGTCACAACTGGAGGTATAGGAACTAGACTCCAAGTTCCTCTAGATTGAAGTGCCGCCATTTCTTCCTCCATTGCTAGCCGCCATCTACTGTCCTGCAGAGCATCTTGATAATTCCGTGGAATGTCTACAGCTGAGAGGGCTATAGCAATAGGAACATCTAAATCAGTTGTGTCCTCATCTGGCCCATGCAACATATCCTGCTCATGAATATCATTAGATCCATCAGTAGAAGTATCTTCATTACACACCATAGGCGGGCTAGGAGACGAGCCATGACCATGAGCGGGAGGATGCCTGCGGGTATAATGGAAAGGTAGTGGTGAGATGGGGATTAGTGGTGGTGGTGGTGGTGACGGTGGTGGTGGCAGTGCTGCAGGAGGTGGTGGTGTCATGTATATGGCATCGGTAGGCAGTGAAGGTAGCTGTTAATCACCTGAGTCTGAAAAATACATTACAGATTCAAAAAATGTAACATCTACACTGACCATATACCGCCGACGCAGAGGATCAAAACACTTGTACCCCTTTTGAGTTCTGGAGTACCCAACGAAGACATACTTGACAGCCCTAGGAGAGAGCTTGTCAGTACCAGGAGACAACTGATGGACAAAGGCGACTGAACCAAACACACGGGGGGTAAGAGAGAACAGATCCTTCCCAGGATAGATAAGGGAAAATGGAATCTGTTCATCCAAGACAGAGGACGGCATACGATTGATTAGGTAACATGCAGTGAGAACTGCATCACCCCAGTAAGAGTAGGGAACATGACTCTGTATAAGAAGTGATCTTGTGACATCAAGAAGGTGGCGATGTTTCCTTTCAGCAATTCCATTTTGTTGAGATGTATGAGCACAGGATGTTTGGTGGACAATCCCTTTTGAGGAGTAATAATTAGCAAGGACATGAGTGCACAGTTCTAGAGCATCATCACTTCTCACAAACTTCACAGATGTGGAGAAAACATTTTGAATTTCATTCAGAAAATGGATAATGATATTTCCTGCTTCAGATTTATTTTTCATCAAAAATACCCATGACACACGAGAAAAATCATCCACAAACACTATATAAAATCTGTGTCCCTGATGATCAGATACACGACTCGGACCCCAGACATCAATATGAAATAACTCGAACTTGGAGGTACTACTCCGACCTGGACGACTGGGAAAGGTCGACCTGTGATGCTTTCCCAACTGACACACCTCACATTGGATAGGTGTGTGAGGAAGACCCTGAGGTAACACGCGACACAACTTCTGAAGCGGTAGATGTCCAAAGCGCAGATGCCACAATAAAGGAGATATCGGTCCAGTGGGAAGGGATGAGGTTCCAGCGAATGGGGTCTGATTCAGGAGGTAGTGGCCTCCTTGCTCATAGCCACGACCAATCACGTTGCCCGTATGGATGTCCTGAAAAATCAAAGAAGATGGATCAAAAATTGCCCGACAATGTAGATCCTTCGTAATCTGACTAATTTGACGAAAAATTCATTGAAAAGTCAGGTACATGTAGCACATTCTTGAGCTGCATAGAAGATGTCAATCGAATCTCCCCCGACCAGTGATGGGGGAATGTGTACCATTGGCGATTACTACTGTTCGTCCTGGAGGAATCTGAGTGTATCCTGTAAGTAAATTCTGGTCGTCACATAGGTGATGTGTAGCGCCCGAGTCCATAATCCATGGTAATGTATCTGATCTACTACTGGTGAATGCAAGTATGCTACCTGAAGCACTGGTCGACGCAGAGGCAGAAGCAGCAGCATCAGATTGACTCTCAGTAGTCGGTGATGGACCAGATGGGGGAATAATGCCCCTCAGACAGGCAACTAGATCGTCGAACCGCTGATCCAAAGTAGCAGCAGATGGAGGCTCTATCTGCTCAGCGACTCGTGCAGATGCAGGAAATCCATGCTTCGAGTAGCATGTGTCTTCATTATGTCCAACACGATGACAATAGGTACATGTTGGCCTAGTACGGCCACCTCTTCCACGGGGTCCACGTCCACGGCCCAAATGATGAAATTCGCGACCCCTGTTGGCTGCCATGGCTGAAGTATTCTGAATCGTGGTCGTGGAAGGAACTGTGATCCGACTCAGTCTATGGAAAGCTTCCTCCATGGGAGGAATAGTAGAGTCAGCCAAAATCTGTGATCGTGCCGCCTCATACTCTGGATCGAGTGCAGCAAGGAACACCCCCACCATAGTCGCGTTCCTATATGTCTTCTGTTGTTCTGGTGTGGCTGTCAGAGGCATGAAGCTGTAGAGCTTCTCGAACATCCCTCTCAGCGATGTATAGAGAGAATGTAGAGGGCGACCATTCTGCTTGATAGTGAATATATCATGTTGGAGTTGCAGAATCTTTGTCTCATTCTTCGCCTGTTAATATGTAGCCGCCAGAATGTCCCACATATCCTTCGTCGTGGGTTGATGTAGAATGTCATTGGCAATCTCAATTGCCAACGTACCGGATAGCCAAACTTTGGCGTATGCGTCATCAGCCTCCCAAGAGGCATTGGTTCCAGTCTTCTCAGCAGGCTCTGGTTCGGTAACAATGTGCTTCTTACCCGTTGACTTCATCATGCTCATGAACTGCATTGCCCACAGTTCATAGTTGGTACCGTCCATCTTTACAATAGGCGCTGGACCACGAAAGGCGCCAATGGATGGGATATCCGCCTTGCTTTCTGACATACTGGAGACTGAAGACTGGAACGATTGACAGAGGATGAGATTTGTCTACAATGACATAGACGGGTTCAGTTGCACGTGTAGACCTCAAGCAACTAAGCCCATGTAGATGGAGGTGCGCGCTTTAGGGCTTAGTACACGCACACGCGCGCAGGGAACACGCGCACGCGCAACTGGGAGCACGCGCAACTGAGATCGCGCGCGGGAGGACTACAGACTAGCGCGCACCCGAGGATACAGGCGCGCAGGCGATGTAGGGCACGACGCGCGGAAGGGCTGCAGGCAAGTGCGCAGGCGAGGATGCGCGCTCGCGCCGAGGATGCGCACAGCCGAGGCTATAGGCGCAGGGGGCTACAGCGCACAGAAGATGTGCACTCGCGCAGTAGGCGGAGGAGGCACCACGCGCAGTGCGTAGAGGAGACTTGCGCACTTGCATAGGAGTGCTAGCGCACACGCGCAGGGAGCGTAGGAGCAACAGCCACGGCACACGATGGTGCTGGTGCGGCTGCGATGAGCCCCAGCGGCGGCGCTAATGAGAGGGAGAGAAAAAGAGAGGCCGGCGGGTGGGGTAGGTTAGGATTAGAGTTTCGAGAACTCTGGTCTAGGAACGTCGCTCTGATACCATGTTGGGAAAAATGAGCGAATTGTTTATTCCATAAGCCCTAGGCTCCCTTATATAGGAGAGTAGCCTATGGGTAAATTACATAAGGCATACAACTGAAAATAAAAATAACAGAGGGATACAGAAACAACTATATGCGTTAACATATGTATGTCATGCTCAGCTTGGAACAGCATCTTTGGAAAGGGCCTCTAGTAAGAGCTTTGGTGAATATATCAGCAGTCTACTCTCTAGTAGAAACATGAAGGGTGGAAATGAGATCCTTCTAGATCATGTCCCTGGTACGGTGGTAATCCACCTCTATATGCTTTGTACGTTCATGGAATGCAGGATTATTTGCAATAAAAAGTGTTACATGATTGTCACATAGAAGCTGCATGGGAAGAGGTGCATCAACTGCAGGGTCAAAACCGACCTCACCCACATCATCTATGTGCTTCCTTGAGACATGGCCATGTATTTGGATTATGCACTAGATCAAGCAACCATTGTCTGCTTTTACTTTTCCATGAAACGAGTGAGATGCCAACAAATATAGCATAGCCAGACGTAGACTTCCTGTCCCTAGGGCATCCTGCATAGTCTGCGTCTGCACACATTGTTACATCAAGAGAAGTGCTTCTGTTGAATATAAGATCACTTCCTGGTGAAGACTTCAAATATCTCAAAATCATATAGACAGCATCCATATGAACCTTCCTAGGTTGTTCCGTGAACGGGCTCACTTTGCTCACAGCAAAGTATATATTTGGCCCGGTGATGGTAGCATATAGAAGTTTTCCAACCAGCTCTCTATATCTCATCTTACCTACCTTCTCAATATCATCATCATATAGTCTCATACTTCGATCCATAGGAGCAGTAGCAAGTTTGCACCATGTCATGCTTGTCTCTAGAAGAAGATCAGTAACAAACTTCTTCTAGGTCATCACAAGACCACGTTGGTTCCTGACGAACTCTAATCCAAAGAAGTATAGAAGATTGCCAAGGTCTTTGGTCACAAATTGCTGACCTAAGAACTCCTTGGTCACCTGAATGTCCTACTCATCATCACTTGTGACAATAATACCATCAACATAGACGAGAATAGCAACGGTACCTCTCTATGTCCTCTGGACAAAGTGAGTGATCTGCAGTGGACCAGACAAACCCCTGATGCTCTATCAATTTTGAAAGCTTATGGTACCAAGCTCTGGGACTCTGTTTTAGGTCGTAGATCGCCTTGTGGAGCCTAAACACTTTCTGAGACTCCCCCTCAACAGTAAACCCCGGTGGTTGCTGCATATAAACCTCCTCCTGTAGATCTCCATAAAGAAATGCATTCTTCACATCAAGTTGGTAAAGAGACCAGTCCCGTGAAACAGCAACTGATAGGAGAATGTACAACGTTGAGTGTCTGACCACTGGAGAAAAGGTATCCTAATAATCCACCCCATAAGTCTGGGTGAATCCACGTACTACAATCCTTGCCTTTTAGCGATCCACACTGCCATTCGATCGTTGTTTCACCGTAAATCCATTTGTACCCCACAACAGATGCACCTGGAGGGGCAGAAACAACACTCCAGATATCACGAGACTACAAAGCGGCCATCTCCTCTTCCATGGCAAGTCGCCAACTGTTATCCTGTATGACCTCCTGATATGTTCGTAGTATAGTAATAACTTAGAGACCCATAACAAACTTCGTGTATTTCTCTGAAAGATGGTCCAAGAAAACATGCGCAGCTAGAGGGTACGTAGCACAGTTGCGACGAGGCTTCTTCAAGGCAATAGGTGCACCATGGTCATCATCCTCTCCATTCTCTACTATCAGCTCCTCATGTATAGTATCTTGTGGATCAAGCATAGCACCAGTGCCATCAGTAGAAACATTGTGTTCACTACATACCTGGGGCATGTTGGATGACTAGGAAGGCGCAGGAGCAGAGGGGCGAGTAGAGAACATGCGAATGTAAAATAGAGGTAGGAACTAAGTCATGGTAGACGGAGGTGGAGGGGTGGAGGAGTAGGTGGTGGAGGAGGCGGAGCTGACTGAGACTCAACATGAGGACTTGTTGGTGAAGATATCGGAGGTGGAGGAACGAAGATATCCTTACCAGTGTTAGCATTAGAGAACCTGTCACATAAAGGAGAAAAATACATAATAGACTCAAAAAATGTGACATCAACACTCACAAAATATTTTCTCCCAACAGGATCAAAGCATCTATACCCTTTTTGGGTACGAGAATAGCCAATAAACACACATTTAACAGCTCTAGAGAGAGCTTGTCATGACCAGGAGTAAAATTGTGGACAAAAGCCACAGATCCAAAGACTCTGGGGTAAGTGGAATAAGTCCTCGGAAAACGCAATCAAAAAAGGAACTTTTTCTCCAAGCATAGTATATGGCATGCGATTCACCAAGTAACATGCAGTAAGAACCGCATCACCCCAGAAAGAATGAAGAGCTCGACTTTGAATCAAAAGAGTCCTTGTGACATCCAAAAGATGGCAGTGTTTGCGTTCAGTAATACCGTTCTACTGTGAAGTGTAAGCACACGAAGTTTGATGAACAACACCAATAGATCTGAGGAAGTCTGATAACTGTAAAGTAGAAAACTCTAAGTCATTGTCAGTGTGAATAAATTTTACATTAGCAGAAAAAATATTTTTAATATCAATAAGGAAAAATTAGATAATAGGACCAGTTTCAGACTATTCTTCATCAGAAATACCTAAGATAATCTAGAAAAATCATCCACTGTGATCATATAAAACCGATGTCATTAATGATCAGGAACACGATTAGGACCCCAGATATCAAAGTGAACCAACTCAAACAACTGACTATTGTGACGACTCTGACGACTTGGAAAAGAGGAACAATGATGCTTCCCAAGCTGACATGCCTCACACTCCAAGCTAGTATGAGTGGAGGTCTGCGGGAAGGCATGACACAGCTTCTGCAGAGGAATGTGTCTAAAGCGAAAATGCCATAGAAACGAGGAAACATATCCAGAAGGGATAGTAGCAGCCCCTGCACAAGGAGGCTGGACAAGTTTGTAAAGTCCCCTCTGCTCACGGCCACATCCAAACACCCTGCCCGTGAGTATGTCCTGAAACACAAGAGAAGAAGAATCAAATATGGTACGACAATGTAAATCTTTTGTAATCTGACTAATAGACAAAAGATTCATCTGAAATGCTAGAGCATGTAAGACATTTTGCAGATGCATTGAGGGAGCTAGAACAATCTCCCCATGTCCAACAATGGGAAGATGAACCCCATTGGCAATCACCATTGATCTGCCCGGAGGGATGGATCTGTAAAAAGTAAATTGTGCTTAATCACCACACATATGATGAGATGCACCAGTGTCCATGATCTCGTCAGACAAATCTGAACTGCTAATATGGATGAAAACGATCGGATACGAATACGAATATAGGTATTGTTAGAGAATATTCTTTGTGGCTATTTATTAAGAGAATATTCTATAGAGAATATCCTATAGAATATTCTCCCTTGAGCACCTATATAAGTATCCCCACACCTCTTGTACTCATTGAGAGAAATTCCAATAGAATATCCGCTCCTTGAGGGCTTCTCCTGTGGTTTCATCCCGCTCCTTAGGGAGTAGGGTTCCACATTAAATCTCCGGTCTTCATGTTTATGTTTCTTTATTTCTCGATTCTACTTCCGCTTCTCATATTTCAACATGGTATCAGAGCAGATCGATTCTCGTGGAGTTATTCTTGAAGTTTTTTTGTCTTCGAGATTCAATTGTAATGGTTCAAAAGATTCTTCATATCTTGTTCGAAGATTTTAAGAAAAATGAGCGTTTGCTCTGTAACCCTAATAGCAAGGCGATTGACAACCAAAGAAAAGGAAGGTCCATCAACTTCAGGCCACATATTCTAAGCGGCAAGAACCAAGCAACATAACGGGCCATGCAACAGGCGCCAGCAGCCTCGAGCAGAAAGGTTGAAAACCCCCCGCCTTATCTAATCTCCAATTCCTAGCGGCGTACTGTAAATCCCCACAGGAATCGTGGCACCGACCCCGTACGAGCCAACATCCATACGACGAGCCATCATACTCCCCCTTGGCGTTGCGGTGCCCCTCCCTTGCGCCGCCCCAGCCCAGCCCGCCAGTCTTCTCCTCACGGGCACCTCCTCCCTCGCCCCGCATCGTCATCCCCTCCGCTCCTCTGATGTTGCACTCTAGATGGCGGCACGCGAAGAAAAGGGAGAGAGGAGGCGCGCTCCCTCACAGGCAGCGATTCGCACTGGCGCTCGCAATAGCGCTCAATCTAGGATGCTCCAGCTGCGTCGCTCCTCGCACACGGAGCCTCCAAGCGGCACCCCTCCTACAGCAATAGGGCCCCCTGTTCGAAGCAAGATCTTCATGCGGCACCCCTCCATGATACAAGTTCTAGTCGACGGCAGGCTTCCTCCGAGGCAGCTCTTTTTTGTGCCTCATCTCCAGTCGGGCATCTTCGGGGGCGGTGCCTAACAAAAAAAACCCAAATCGCCAAAGGGGGCGTTCGAGAGTAGGGTTCCCACTGGGAACCTAAATCAGAAAAAAAAAATTGGGGGGCTTGCCGTATGTTAAAAGTGAAGGAGGGAACTTGGTCAGGAATCAAAGGCAGGCCCAGTATTAAAATGTTTGATAAAAAAACTGGGCCCAAGAAATTCTATTGTGTTCGGTCCACTTAGTTTGTAAAAGGAAGAGGGTCCTTAAAAAAATGGAAATAGTTGAAAAAAAAGGGAGAGATTAAAAAAGAGTATGTTTATGTTAAAAAAAAGGCGCGTACATCACAAAAGCCATACGCATATTTCGCAAAAAAAATCGTATGCGAAAAAAAACGGGGGGAGAAAATGGAAAGCCGAAAAAAATGATGATAAGGCTTAATAAAATCTGGTTGGATGGCTTTAAATTAAAAAAATTGAAGAAAAAGTCGCAAGAAATGTTTTATTTACCCCCAAATTTCTTTGTCTTCTGTTGAAAAAAAAAGAATTGAATTGTGCAAGAGAAAGAAGAGAGAAGCACAACAAAAAAACAAAAAAATGCATCTTTATGTTTTATTTCTCCCAATTTGATCCATGATTCTTATTCTATCAAGTATGGGAGAAAGGGGGAGTCAGAAATGGAATATTCTTCAGGACTTCTGCGCATCCACGACTAACAGACCGCCACTCCAGATTTCTACAGATCATCCGTCTTCACCAAGCATCAACTTCTTTGTCGAGGCATATACTTCTTTTACGACCCGATCAGTTCCCCGCGCTGGACTTCTTCTGCAGCGATTCTTCTCCAGGCACGACAGAGATATGTTCCGGTGACCTGATATCGCAGCGGTTCTACAGGCATGACAGAGATACGTTCCGATGACCTGAAAGCCGCAGACCCGTCCTTGTGCGAGGTCTTCTACCAGTAGCGGACTTGTATTCTTCTTGTGATGTATCGTGTGAAGATGTGTTGTATACTTTCTTTTTGTTGCAAGCTGCAGCTTTCTCAGCTCCAGCTTGAGGGGGAGTGTTAGAGAATGTTCTTTGTGGCTATTTATTAAGAGAATATTCTATAGAGAATATCCTATAGAATATTCTCCCTTGAGCACCTATATAAGGATCCCCACACGTCATGTACTCATTGAGAGAAATTCCAATAGAATATCCGCCCCTTTGAGGGCTTCTCCTGTGGTTTCATCCCGCTCCTTAGGGAGTAGGGTTCCACATTAAATCTCCGGTCTTCATGTTTATGTTTCTTTATTTCTCGATTCCGCTTCTCATATTTCAACAGGTATAATCATATCCTTCTCCATTTTAAAATACGAATATGAATATGAATGTGGATACGAATATTGACAAATATGAAAAATGTGTTACCATATCCTTAAAAACGAATACGAATAATAACATAAGTATTTAATAGATTAACTAAATATACATGCTTGGGATGGTTACACATAAAATAGATACATCAGATATAGTAATTTCATATCAATTATATCAACAACGGTGAATGCAATCATAAAATATTGTTATACAAGTTATAAACAAATTTATTACTATACTTATGTATAAAAATGAACATACGAATATGAATACGAATATTAGCGAATGTCAAAATGATATCCATATCGGCATCCATTTTAAAACGAATAGGAATGTCAAAATATGTAAAAAAATAAATACGATATCGGATCGAATACGAATATATTCACATTCATTTTCATCCCTAACTGCTACCAATGGTAAGGGCATAAATAATACCTGACAAGCTCGAAGAGGCTCTAACAATATATGCGACATCTGAAGAACCTGCGGGCGATGTAGTAGGAGTAGTCATCATCTCTCGCAGCTTGGAAACAATATCATCAAAGCGTGCATCATGAGCCGGAGCAGGTGTAGAAGTAGGCTCGGTCTGCTCAGCAACTCAGGCGGAGGCCAGATACCCATGCTCCTGATAGCATGTCTCCTCATAATGACCACGACGGTGGTAATATGAACAAGGACCCATGGCCTCAAATTTCGGCGAAATTCGACCGAATTTCGATCGAATTTCGTTTTCGGTGGGTAACCGAAATCCAACCGAAATGGTCAATGTCGACCGAAATTTGGGGGGCTTAGTTCAAAAACATATCGAAATGACCGAAATTTCGGTCGAATTTCGACCGAAATTTCGTTTCGGTCAGTCTCCGAAACGAAATCGAAATCCGGCATTTAAGGCCTTGCCAGGACCTCACTGACGAGCTCCTCCTCGACCACGTGGTCCTCGACCACGGAACTACGAAGTAACCCCTCTTCCGTGAGAGGCTACCATAGCAGGAGAATGAGCCACAGTAGTAGAGGATGTAATAATTCTACTCAACCTCTTGTAAACCTACTCTATCGGAGGTATCGTCTCTCCAGTAAGAAGCTGAGTACGTGTTGCATCGTACTCAGAGTCCAGAGATGACAAAAATACTCATGTCATAGTTGCATTCCGATACGCATGTTGTTGCTCAGTGCTAGTAGTAGTAGGCATGAAGCTATTATGCAGACGCTCAAACATGTTTCTAAGATGCGAGAAGTGTGCATGAAGAGGTCGATCATTCTGTTTGGTCGAAAATATATCAAACTGCGACTGTAAATTTTGCTCTTATTTTTCGCCTGCCCATACGTGGCTGCTAAGATATCCCACATAGCCTCTGATGTGGGTTGATTGACAATATCATTGGCAATCGCCGTGGTGAGCGTCCCGAAGAGCCAAATGCAAGCATAGGCATCATCTTGCTTCCAAGAAGCATTAGTCCCAAACTTGTCCTCCAGCTTTGGATCCGTCCGAATGTGCTCCTTGTTATGGCACTGCATCAGGGTGCAAAACTACGTGGACCACAACTCGTACTTAGTCCCATCCATCTTCACGATGGGAGTCGGCCCTTGAAGGCATCGGACAAAAAAACATCACCCTTGTTCTCTGACATGGTAGCAAGAACGTCGAAATCCGGAACAAAACTGATGAATAAATCGTTATCAATGAGTCTACACAATCACATATAGAGGATTTGTTGTATTAATAGACCCATACAACCATTCTCATCTCCTGTCATTGTAGGCTAGGCTGTAAGAGCGTAAAGGGCAGCAGCGCACACAGATGCACACAGATGCACGCAGGATGCGCGCAGATGTGCGCCAATGAATGCAGATGTGCGCAGATGCTGGATCAGGTGCAGACAGATGCAAGACAAACGGTGCATACAGATGTGTGCGTATGCACGCAGATGTGCACGCAGATGCGCGCAGGTGCGGGAGGCATTGGAGCAGGCGCGGTGCGGTGCGCTGGAGCAGGGAGCGGTGGAGCAGGACACGGGGCGTGGTGCGGCATGGGGCGTGGTGCGGCAGGGTGCGACTCGGGTTGCGGACGCGATGGCGCACGGGGAGGGGAGGGGGGGTCGGCGCGTGCAGGGAGTAAGGTTAAGGTGGGACACAGGAACCTCGGTCAAGGACCACTGCTCCCATACAAAGTTGGGAACAATTTTATTTGAGCGTCAAAAAAAATTTTTTATTTGACTTGAAAAACGGGGGAGCCCTCCTGAGGCTGGAGTCACCCCACCAAAATATTAATTAAGTAACCAAAAGGTACATCAGTTAGAAATCCAGAAATTGTACACAGCATTACAGTGGGCAACCACATTTTCCCAGTAGAATCGTTGACCCTTGAAAGTGTGGTCATTTCTGCCAAGCCAGATAGCCCATAAAACGGCGAAGGGCCTGGACACATCCCCAGAGGACCCAAGCCCCACCGAACGAATAGACCTCCATAAAGGACCTAGGCCAGATGCCTGGACCCACGGAATCCCCACAGCATCCCAAACCTGCGCTGATGTCCTGCAACCGAAGAAAATGTGGTCCGCGCCCTCCACCTCTTCCCCGCATCTGTCACACAGCAGGTCCACCGTACCCAGAATCCTCCCCCCTCCTCATCTTATCACACAGACGATTTCTCCTAAGGCACCAAAGGAAGACCTTGACGCGAGAAGGAATCTTGGCCGCCCAAATCAGTTTCATGTTCGCGCAAAGGTCTTCATCCATTACCATTGCTCCAGCTCTCAACTTCCTTTACGCCATCTTCACCGAGAACTTACCATCTGCCCAAACGAAGTAGTCTGGGTCACCAGACATCTCCTCAACAGCAGGAATCTCAAATAGTAGCCGCAAAAAATCCTTCATCCTCTGATCCAAGAGATCGGAGCGGAACCTCGGAGCCCACGATCCCGAATCAGCCACCTCGGCCACATGCACCCATCTGTCTGCCGCTAAAGCCACCAGCCTAGGGAACCGGGTTGCCAACACCCCACCCCGGTCCAATCATCCTGCCAGAAACGGAACCAGAGACCACTCCCTAGCCTCGGGCAGAGGAAGGGCACGAGCCCAGGAAGCACAGCACAGATACCCATCCATAACGGAGACTCATCACGTATCCTCTGAGCCACCAAATCCCCAGCGACACCATAGATCGACCTCAGCAGACGCAAGACCAACGAGTCGGAAGTGCCCCAGATCCGCACCGCCCACTTCGCAAGCAAAGCTTTGTTCATCAGCTCCACATCTCGAATACCAAGCCCCCCCTCCGAGACTGGGACCCAACGTCCTTCCAAACGACCATGTTGGGAAAAATAAATAGCTTGTTTATTCATGAGACCCCAGGACTCTCTTATATAGGAGAAAAAACATGGGTAAATATCGAAAGAGGTACACAAAGAAAACAAAATAAGGAATAACACCAAAGATGTACAGTAATCTCAACAATAGTCATGCTGAATTCTTTTTTTCAAAAATTATTATTTTAAATGTTCCTAAAATCGACTTGAAAGTCTAGGCGCCAGGGAAGAGCATGGGAGAGCGCCACCCACATGCGAGAGAGAGCCACCCACAAGCGAGAGAGCGCCACCCACAAGCGAGAGAGCGCCACCCTCTAGCGAGAGAGCGCCACCCACGAGCGAGAGAGTGCCACCTCCTCGTGAGAGAGTGCCACCGCGATGTGAAAGGACATCATCGCTCTCTCCAAGGCCGAGGGATTTGGGTCCCGAAGCGGGGGGGGGGGGGGACTCTCTGCGCCCTCGGTCTGTTCGCGCTTCGTCTCGTGAGGACCCTCGCCACGCGGCGACGCTCACGCTTGATGAAGGGGACATGTCTTGGACGACGGTGTCTCACTCGAAGCCGGGCAAAAGGTGCTTCCGTTGCGGGGAACGCGGGCACCTGGCGTCTGCTTGCCCCACTCCTCCTCGTTGCTTCCGATGCGGGATGCTCGGCCACCGCCTAGCTTCGTGCTCTTCGGGAATGTTGCCGCCTCGCCGGCACTCTTCTTCCACCGTCGCGGAATCATCTCACCAGGGCCGACCGCCACTCTCTTGCGTGGACAACAGATCCTTTGCTCAGGTTGTGTCCGGGACTGCTCGTGATACTATGGGTAACCTTCATGCTGCTGATGATATTACGCTCACCATGGCCGACTCTCGCCCTTCTCGCTCTCTTGCTGGGCGGGACTCCCAACGTCGCCCCAGGACTACCGCTACGCCCCATACTCCTTCTCCTGCGGAACTCCAGGTTGGTGGTCTTACTGATCCTAAGTCTCAGGGTTTGCATTCTCAGGGAGCGCGGGGGCCTATGCACTCGATGGCGGTGGGTGTGATGCAACGCCGCGGGATTGAGCGGGAAGTGATCCGGTCCGATGTTCTTTCTATCCTGGGCGACAACTTCTTGGGTGACATTATCTTCCTCGACGATTTCCGATGTTGTGCTAGAGGCCTCTCCCCGGAACAACGGGAGCTCCTCTGCCGTCATGCGGATGCTGCGTTGGTCAAATGGCGCCGGCCACGGGTCGCGGATGGGGCGGCGATGGTATCTCAGAGGTGCTTGGTGGAGGTTCACGGCGTACCGTTCTTATCTCGGTCTGCTCATTGCATTTCGAAGATTATTGGCAACTGGGGCCAGGTTGTCTCTATTCTGGATGATGGGCTTTCGCCCGGTTCTGATTGGGCATGCATGAAGGTTTTGATCGAATGCTCCTCTTCCTTATGTCTATCCATGAGAGGCAAGACTATTATCGAGAAGCTCTCCATCGGCCGGTGGTCGTTCAGGCTGGAATTTTTCTTCCCGCCGGATGATCATCCCCGACCACCTCCGGTTCCCGGCAACAGCGTCTCCTCTGTGGATCCTCTAGTCGGTTCATCTTCCAACAGCCACGTGGCAAACTGCAATGATAATTTCCAAGAGGTGCGTCTTCGACACTTTAATTTCGGTTTGTCTTCTGGACTTCTTTCGTCTTGGGAAACGGAAAGGTCTCTCCCTTTCGCTCTTGGGAGCCGAATCGAGATTGATTTGCCTCAGACTGACTATTCCCCTACTTTTGATACGGGGGCCCACTCCCACTCTCTGGCGGTCTCTATTCCGACCTTTCGGTCGGACCTAGTCAGCAATCAAAGCAACTCTCGGGCGATATCCGACCCGGTTATTGAAGACGAAAATAATTTATGCTTAGCGGATATCCCTTGCCCTGAACCGATTAGCTATATCCCCTTCGACGAGACATTTTCTGCCGAATTTCAGCAGGCTTCCGCGTCGACAACTCTTGTCGTCTCTGTGGATTCGGCCTCAGGGGGGGCTTCTTCATCAGTCATGGCCGGTATGTTCTCTAGTAACGATGCCCCACCATATCTTTCTTACCGAAGCTCTTGGATTTATGGCGATGGTGTGTCCTCCACTATGACCGCTACTCCGGCTTCGCCTCCCGGCTTCGACTACTCCTGGAACAATTGGAATTTCTGTGCATCTCCGACAAGATATGGACGTGTCTATTCTCGCCGCTTGGACTTGCTTTGTCAGGACGACCTCTCGCCTTCCCGCGACGTTATTGCTCATGCGGCGGGGCTTCGCTGGACTGGCCAGCCACGCCACCTACAGTAGCGGTCGGAACTCGGCCTTTTTGTTTTGGTTTTTGGGCACCTTTTGTTGTAATATTAATGAAGATACTATCATGGAATGTGCGTGGTTTGGGCGATCCGTTTCGTCGAAGGGCTTTGGGGTCACGCATCCGCGATTGGGATTGTGACGTTGTTTTTATCCAGGAATCTAAACTAGCGGGCGTCGACGACACGATGTGGAAGTCAATGGGGGCAGGTTCTGTTGATGCCTTTTGTTCCTTGGACGCGAATGGGGCATCTGGCGGCGCGATTATTGCTTGGCGCTCTTCAACTTTCACTTTCATTGATCAAAGGATAGGCCGATACTCTATCACTGCGACCCTTCGGCACGTTGACTCCAATTCTTGCATGGCTTTTTCTTGTATTTATGCGCCTTCATGTCACCAGGAGCGACGTGTTCTGTGGGAGGATTTGAATGCCGATGCTGGGGCCCTTGGCAACATCCCTTGGATCATGGGGGGGGATTTTAATGTCACTTTACTGGCTTGCGACCGCCCACGTAATAATGGGGGACGTGACCCAGGCTCTTCTGATTTCTTGGAGTTCGTTCATGATTTGGCCCTCGAGGACTTGGTTGCAGGTGATATCTCCTATACGTGGCGCAACTCTTCTTCTCGCTCGCGCCTTGACAGGTTCTTTGCTAATAACAGCTGGATGGAAGCTTTCCCTTTATGCTCGACCTCGTCTAGGCCGCGATCCTTCTCTGACCACTCTCCCATAATTTGGGAGGCCGAGGACTCTTCCCGCCCGCGTGGAATTTTCCGCTATGAACGCAGCTGGCTTATGGAACCTAACTTTAAAGACATGATCCGAAATATTTGGTCTCAACTCTCCTTTCCGGGGCACGCGGCACAACGGTTTCATCTCAAGCTCTCATCGCTTCGTCGCGCCCTTGCGGCATTCAAATTCTCAACTCGCCGGGCTAGGCTTCTCGCCCGAAACAGCGCGGAGGAAATCATCCTTAGGTTGGATCGCTTGGAGAACGATAGAGAGCTCTCTTCTTTGGAACTTACGGAACGTTCGTCGGCTACTCGCACTGTTTTGGATGATGACCGGAAGAGAACTATCGAGTGGAGGCAACGATCTCGCATTAAGTGGATTAAGAGCGGCGATGCTAATACGGCATTTTTCCACCGGATCGCCAGCGCTCGTAGGCGCGCTAATCGTATCTCTTCCTTGGATATTGGAGGCGTCACTATTCAGGGCTCTCATGCGATCGGCTCCGCGTTGATGGAACATTTCAGAAACTTCTTTGACCGCCAACCTTCCACTTCTTGGCGGTGGCATGCAAACGGGATACCCTCCTTATCTTCCGCTGAAGCAGACATCTTAACTCGGCCCTTTACTCTCGAGGAGCTAAAGAGGGCAACTTGGGACCTCAACGCTGACGCGTCCCCTGGCCCCGACGGTTTCCCTATTTCCTTCTATAGGGACTTCTGGGACGTGATATCTAATGATGTTCTTGATGTGGCACTCGAATTTTGCTCTGGCAACAGGGGTTTCAATAGGCTTAACCGGGCCAGCATGGTGCTTATTCCCAAGTCTCAGGGGGCCTCTCGCATTGAGGAGTTTCGCCCTATTGCTATCTCCAATGGCATCTACTTGATCATCGCTAAGGCTTTGGCACTGCGGATTGCCCCTCTTCTAATCTCTCTTATTTCTCCCGCTCAGGCTGCCTTTGTCCAGGGTCGTAAGATCTCTGACTGCTACACTCTTGCGTCTTCAATCATTGACAGCTGGCATAGAAATGGCTCCAAAGGCTTATTATGGAAAATCGACTTTGCAAAGGCCTACGACTCCTTGGATTGGCGCTTTCTTTGGAGGGTTCTTAAAGCCCGGGGTTTCCCTCCCTTGTGGATATCTTGGGTCAGACGGTGCGTCACTACAGTCTCCTTCTCGCTGTCTCTTAATGGTCGGCCTTCCGGGGGTTCCTTTCAGCCTCGGCGTGGGGTCCGTCAGGGATGCCCCCTCGCACCTCTCCTTTTCGTGCTGGCAGCTGATGTTCTCCCACGCATGATACAGGGGGTTTATGAGGCGGGTTATACTCGCGGTTATTCTGTCGATAACATTCACATCCCTCTTCTTCAATTTGCGGACGACACTCTTTGCTTTATTGAGGGGGATCGGTCTCACGCTTCGGGGATGGCCACTACGATCCAACTCTTCTGCGAAATTTCTGGTCTCCGTATCAATGGCGAGAAATCACACTTGGTGCCCTTTGGGCTATCGGAATTCGAGGCCAGGGAGTGCTCCTCCATTTTAGGGGCCCCCATCGGGGCGCTCCCGCTTGATTACCTCGGCTTGCCCCTTTTCCTTGGACGCCCACGCTTGCGGGACTATCAAAGGCTGATTGATAAGGTGGAGATCAGATTGGCCGGTTGGCGAGCTTCAATTCTATCCAAGGGCGGTCGTCTTGTGTTAATCAAATCGGTTATATCGGCTATTCCTATTTATTTCTTCTCGGCTCGCGGGCTACCAAAAGGGATCCGTACCCGCCTGGAGAAAGCTATGCGGCGGTTCTTATGGGGCAAGAATGGTTCGAATCGGAGGGGAATGCACTTGGTGGGCTGGGATGAGATCTCTCGGCCGAAAAATCAGGGGGGCCTTGGTGTCAGGCGTATGGAGGCGACCAGGGATGCATGGCTACTCAAGTGGGCGGTGAGGTTGCTGGGCAGGGAGGAGAGCTTTATGCTTCAATGCATTCGCGAGATTGCTGGGCACGCCTTCGATTCCATTTTTGGCGGACCCACTGTGGGCCCCTCCAACTATTTCTGGCGTGATATCCTATTTATTTTCAACAATAATCGCTCCCTGCTGGCTCCGGTTCTCGGTGACGGGAGGTCTTTTCGCTTCTGGAGTGCCGACTGGTCCGGGAAGGGCGTTCTCATGAACCTTTTTCCACGTCTATTTGTGATGGCTGCGGATAAGATGGCTACGGTGGCTTCTTGCTGGAGCAATGGCGTCTGGTGCCCTACCATTTTGGGCACCCTTTCTGACCAGCGTTTCTCTGATCTCACGGCTTTGCTTTCTCTTCTTGCGGACGCTCCCTCGCCTTCCTCGGGCCGTGACCATTTTGGCTGGAAGGACGGGAATTTCACGCCTCGTAAAGCTTATCTTTCTATCCTCCCTCCTAACTTGTCTGCGGATGCCGCCCTTTCCCTTCACTGCAATTTTATTTGGAATCTCAAGATTCCGGAAAGGATTGGCATCTTCCTTTGGATTCTCAGACGGGGAAGACTTCTTACTCGGGACCGCTGCGCCTCCATTTTCCCGAACATCTCCTCTTCTTGCGGACTATGCGGCCTTGAAACTGAAACCTCCAGCCACCTTTTCCTCTTATGCCCACTCGTGCAGGACATTTGGGCTGACGTGGATTGGATTAACCGCTCCTCCTTCATGGCCTTCTGGGAAAGCTTTGCTGATGCCTCTTCCCGCCCCCGCTCGGATAGAATCATTCCCGTTGCGCGTATTTGGAGCATTTGGCTGGGAAGAAACAAATTGATATTTGCGGGACAGCGTTTCTACAAGGAAAACATTTGTATCGCTGCAAACAATTTTTGTGCGGACTGGCTATCCATGTAATTTGTTTTGGGTGGCGGATGGTACCTAATGCACCATCCACCTCGACTTTTTATATTTTGTTTCCCCCTGTAAGTATCTCCTCTAAACCTTTCTTAATAAACTGGGGCGAACACCTTTGAGTGTCTCCCCCTTTTTGGAGCGTCAAAAAAAAATGTTCCTAAAATCAACAAATAAATAATAAACATACACTAATTTGTAAAATAAAGGTGTAAATATAAGTTTTGAAGTAGTATTATCTTCATAATCATCGCACATGTTGACATATAATAGCAATGTGCTTCCTAGAATAAGAATTGATTTCTGAGCTAGAAGCAAAACCCATGGTAATCACATCTTCAACAAGATAGTGGTGGCACTTATAATAACTACTAAACAAATATATATGTCAAAATAAACCTCTTCAACTTTAAAACTTGAATTTCACTCTTGAACCCTATTTTTAACTGATTTGGTTTGACTTTAGAGAGTTCTTAAGTTTTGGAACTAGCTAAAGCAACTTCTTCATACAATATAAAGCTTTCTAAGATCTCAACATATCAACAAAGAAATAGGTAAATTTTCATCGATATAAGCAAATTTCAGTGAAAGCAAAGGTGAATTCCCTTATTTTTGATATTTCCCCGAAATCACATGCAATTTCGATGAAATTTCACTAACTTTTCACTCGTGTCTTGGAAAAAGATATAAGGTAGAGTTTCGATTTCGTTGACCTGGAGAAATTATAAATTTTAAGGACATTCGATAGAATTTTGCTGAAATTTGAGGCCATTATAGGGGACGCCAACCAATACTTTTCTACTTTAAGTGAGAATTATTACATAGACTCGTTGTTTCTAAAATGGTCTAATTTGGGCCATAACATAACTTATATCAAATATATATACACTTCCCATTAGTTGTCTGATATTTCTTTCGTATTAACAGACCCTCTTACATGACTTTTTTCCAACTTCGCGTACCTTGAACCGGAGCACTAAGTGACCTTTGCACATGTCCAAACCGTCGAGTTTCTCTCATTTTATATTCTATTGTTGTCATATTAATCTTTGTATGATACTCTGGGGAAAACAGAAACATATAAAAACAAACACCATCAAAAAATAGGGATAATTACACCCATAACCCTGAGTAAATCCTCAATCTCAATCATAACCCTGTATAATAGCGAATTACACGAAAAACCCTGAGTATTGCTTAACTCTTACATAACATGACCCTGTGTTATGGTCCGTTTGATGTGCCCGTTATATATGACGGTTTCTGTTAAAAAAGGACAAAATTATCCTTAACAGTCACTCTTATTTACAAATCGTGCCATCGGTGTTCTGCAAGCCTCCAAAGACACCGGAATTGCCTGCAAGCTCCATGGCCCTCCTCCACCGTTGCCGTCGACCTCTACAGGACCCTCCTCGTCGTCGCAACCTCCTCTGCAAGCCTCGCACCATCTCCTCTCACCCGAAACAGAGGAATCTCTCACCAGATGCAGCATTGCCTCCATTGATGATCAGGAGCCATCGGGCACTGCAGAGATCCGCAGCGGCGACATCCGCTGCTCAAGCTCCCCAACAGCAATGTAAATATCATGTTCCCTAGGCCGTCCTCGATGGCATGGCGGTCGAGGCCCCTGGCAGGCCTCCGCATCCACCCAAAGTCCTCGTAAAAGGGCTCTAGCCACGTCCTCAACAGCCGGCATCTTGCCTCCTTCGACACCAACACATACCCCTTCCCAATCCCGATAAACAGCCGGGCGGTCACGCGGCTCACCTCGTGCCGGTGCACCGCCGGCACCCTCGCGTGCTTGATGCGAGATTGCTCTGTTCATTTGAGATGCTGGTTATCAATGTTGTTCTCCGCACACATAGGCCCACTTTTAAGTTATCAGATTTTTAGTCCTTGTCAACTTGTTCAAATTGAAATGTCTCCATGAAATGTTGATGAGATTCAGAAGAAGTTTGGCTTTAGTTGTCTTTATGCTTCTGGTTGAAACATTCCGTCACTGTTTTAGCACTTAGCAATTCAACCTTCAGACGCGGTTAACTGTGCATACAGGGATTTTCGTTATTACGAATATATACTTTACCATTAAATGCACATTATAAGCAGATCATTATGAAGCTAGGACAGTCGAAAGATGAAGTTATCACATGCAAGCATTATAACAATGACATATTTTCTCCACCTGCGCCGCCCACGTGGTGAGGAACTCCTCCGCAATCCGCCGCTCGATAAGTATATCTAGTAACCAATCGATGTTATCAGCCTGCCGCGCAATGTGCGCAACCTCGCTAGCATCCGACTCCGCTGCCCGTAGGAAGTGGCGACAGAGCTCCGCGAGGCACGACTCGCAAGCAGAGTAGAGCGACTCTCTACTCACGTCCGCACCCCGTCTGCCATTCTCGCGTAGCATCTTAGAAACAAACCCCTTCATGTCGCGCCTCGCCTTCTCGTCCTTCCCATCGAGCACCACTCGCAGGAGCCGCAGGAGGACCTCCTCATCAGCAGCAGAGGAAGAAGTTCCCGCGGCATCCATCGAGATTCGACGCAGCACCTCCCCGGCTCCAGACGTGTCCAGACGGAGCTGCGAGAGGAGCGAGGCGATCTTCTCCTCTTCGTCCTCCGCCCACGGTGCCGCTTCCAGGTACTCCTATGGCTCACCCACGGTGCCGCTTCCAGGAGGGGGCTTCAGGCGCGCATAGGGCGGGCGGGGAGGGGGTGCTCAGGGGGTGGGTGGGGGTGCCCGCGGCCGGAGAGCAAGGGAGGAGATTGTGGTTGCGGGCGGCGGAGGGGCAGAGTGGGTGGCTGCTGGCGGAGTGGGTGGCTGCAGGAGAGGGATGGAGGAGGAAGAAGGGGAGGGGATCAAGGAGGAAGGCTTTTTTATTTTTTATTTTTTGAAAATTTAGCCGTTGGATATGCTCAGAGTTAGATTAACCCAATAGCATGGTTGGGTTAAGGAGAAAACTAACGGAGGGTCATGAGTGTGAGACGGAGTGAGTACTCAAGGTTTCTCGTGTAATTCGCTATTATACAGGGTTATGATTGAGATGGAGGAATTACTCAGGGTTATGGGTGTAATTATCCCAAAAAAATAACAAAACATAGATCTATGTAATTTGAGGCGATCCTTAAGATCCATCCTACTCCACGGGAGGATACACTGAAAGGTCAAATCTTGTTATTAGTACCTTTCTCAATTATTAAAGGTGTAGGGCTTTTTATATAGTCATGTCAAGACATTCAAATCCCACCATTAGAAGATGTGGAACAAAACTAGGATCCATATAACTCGCACTACCAAATACCTAGCAAAATCCAGTTAACATGACTCCTCATATCTCTCAACGTTATTCATCAAACTAAAGCATGGCATGCTCAGCTTGCAAAAAAGAAACAATCAATCATTCATACGCATAATTCATGGCAATGTACACATTAAGACTCAATACACACATCCCTCGTCATTGATAACGACGCAAATGCATCTTGGATCATGTTAGTTAGCAGGTTGAACTAAAGGGCTAGAGTTTGAGGTAACAATATGTTGGGTAGATGACAAGGATCTTGTGTTCTGTATTAATGTTAATAAGAATCATTGGCACCACAATAAGTCTCCCTCATAGAGTAACTCTAGCCCAAAACATGTCTTTTTCACGAAAAACGGCTATCTCTCTCTGAAGGACCAAAGAAATCATGGGGATGGCACATTCAAAAACCTCGGAAATGGACCTCCACATAAAACATAAGAAGCTCAAAATGGGACACTTCTCATAAGATTCTCATATAGGTACCTCAAAAAATATGTTCTATCGTGGGAACCTCAAAAGGATCTTACACCGAGAATAATGAGTAGAGGGTAGAGATCAAGTCTCATCTACACGGATGCATATGGGTCTTGTCCCTTCACATATACAGACAGAAACTCTCTTTCGAAATCTCTGAAAATGGGGCACACTCGTATACAACCCCGTTATTACAGGTCCTTCGCATCAGTGCCCTAGAAGACAATGGGTTGAGATCATGACTATGGTAGAGTACTCGACTCTATCT
The DNA here is from genome assembly GCA_037367405.1 of Ottelia alismoides. Lineage (NCBI taxonomy): Eukaryota > Viridiplantae > Streptophyta > Magnoliopsida > Alismatales > Hydrocharitaceae > Ottelia > Ottelia alismoides. The sequence continues at coordinate 423,556 of JAZKJV010001292.1, forward strand.
AACAATCCCCTTATCGACAAACTTTCTCTTGTAGGATACCTCATACAAATACAAGGCTTAATCCGAAGTGCCCTATTCAAAAGTCACCTAGTGTTCAATAAAGAGGTCGAGTATGCCGCATACTCGTACTCGGTTCCAATGCCACTCCGAGTATGATGAAACGGTCATGTATACGGGTTGACCTGCATACTCGGCCGAGGCCGCCTACTCGATCACTTTTCTAATAAAAAATTATTTACCCCAAACCCAAATAACCCCACCTGCCTTAAAATAAAAGCCATCTTTCAGTTGATGATTTGACTCTATTTTACTTTTTATCCCAAATTTTTTGTTCCTTCTACCTTCAATTCTTTATTATTATAATCGAGAGATTCTTATAATCCATACGATCTTTATTGATTTGGAGAAGGCTTGTGATTCTGTCCCACGAGAGATATTGTGAAGAGTTTTGGAGAAGAGACAAGTACATGTCCTATACATTAACCTCATAAAGGACATGTATGATAGGACTTTATCTTGTGTAAGGGCCTTGTATGGGAAGACTGGCTATTTTGACATCAACATTGGTTTATATCAAGGTTCAGCTTTAAGTCCATTTCTTTTTACTTTGATTATAGACGAGTTGACAAGTCACATTCAGGATGAGTTACCTTGGTGTATGTTATTTGCTGATGATATTGTGTTGATTGACGAGACTAGAGATGGAGTAAATGAGAAGCTTGAGGCCTGAAGACATGAGTTGGAGACTAAAAGATTTCGTATAAGTAGGGCTAAGACAGAATATATGGAGTGCAATTTTGATGGAAGCAATGGTGAAGGAATCGAGGTAAAGATTGGTGACAATAACATTCAGAAGAGAGATTCTTTTAGATATCCAGGATCCATTTTGCAACATGATGAGGAAATTGATGGAGATGTTACTAATAGAATAAATACAGGCTGGTTAAAGTGGAGAGGAGCCTCTGCAATCCTCTGTGATAAGAAAATTCCTTTAAAAATTAAAGAAAAGTTTTACAAAGTAGCTGTGAGACCTGCTATGCTCTATGGATTTGAATGTTGGCCTGTGAAACATAGACATGTGCAGAGAATGACTGTAGCAGAAATGAAAATGTTAAGGTGGATGTGTGGACACACGTGTAAAGATCGAATTCGAAATGATGCAATCAGAAAGAAAGTTGTTGTAGCTCTGATCGAGGATAAGATGCGATAAAGTCGCTTAAGATGGTTTGGTCATTTACAAAGAAGATTGGTTGATGCACCAGTTAGGAGATGCGAGTGTTGGGATGTTGAGCCGGCTAAGAGAGGGCGAGGATGGCCCAAGAAGTGTTGGAAAGAGACTATACGAAGGGATCTTAGTTTTGTGGATATAAGCACGGGATTGATCCACGATAGATATGAATGGAGGCGAAGAATCCATGTAGTCGGCCCTAATTAATTGTGGGAAAAGGCTTTTTTTTGTTGTTGATATAATATTAAATATTTAATTATATTTTTTAATAATAAACAATACCAAACCACATAAAACCGCATACTCCCCGCATACTCTCCCACATACAGCATGCTCGCTATGCAATGACCCCTCCACTAAATACCGCATACTGCCTTCCTGAACATTGAAGTCACCCTTCTCCCATACTTGTCAGAAACAACATATTTGTGCTTGGACTTTTAAGGGTTCACTCCGATTCATCACATCAAATATGGGAGGATTTTTTGAGTATACAAGACTCTCTAGTTGACGTTGGGGGGGCCACTGAAGGACGTGATTGTTGGACTTGGTAGGAAGGGAGTCATGACAAATATGAATTGTGGGGCAAGCTGAATGTTCAACTCCCAAAAATAATAATAAGTGGGTTGTGTTGTTTTTCAAAATGCATTATGTTTTCTAGCAAGATGATGAATATACAAACTGTCTTACCAAGAACACTCCTAAATAGAACAAATCAGTTGTTTCCGTGTTCTCAGGTGTATGCCAATCTTGGGATGACATAAAAAAGCCAATATCAGGATGGTGTAACAAAGAAACAATTACCTGTGGCCTTATTCTTTTGCGTCCGAGCCATCTCCGCCTCGATTTCCTTAATCTTCTCTATAATTCCCATCTTTAATTGTTTACAGACACGTCTGAAATTGTAGACAGGAAAAAATGATGTTACATTCTCACGGCAAAACAGCCAAACAAACCAGCAAAGTATAAAAAAAACTTAACAGATGACAGAGCAAGAATTCAAAGACTAAACATCCATACCACTGAAACCCGGTCCTTAAACCTCTAAAGGAGCCTCAGTTCCTCGTCCAAGCAGTTCACAGTTGCTGCCAAAATTTAAAAAAAAAAAGATGCCTAGCAACAATCCATGATAATATTTAGACATATGTCAAGATTATACGACAGAATAATTTCACCAAGCAGTAGAAAGGAAATAAAGGTTACTAATGAAAAAAATGCGGAGTCGATACCCATGTTAAACTAATTGTGAAATCAAATTAAAGAACTACATGTTTCGACTTATTAGTATGCAGATATTTATGTTGTTGCGATGACAGAGTGTGCAAAATATAAATCCTCAGAGTGTCCAAACAACAGAGCTAAACAGAAATTTATTGGGAAACCGAACTTGCGCAAGCCATAATAGAACTGTTACTATCGACCACAATTGCGAGAGCAAAATAGAAGAAGATGATGAAGAAGATGATAAAACAAAAAGAATAAGAGAATATTAAGCTGGAATAATGTAAGAATAGGAGAAGGTCTGGACCACTGGTCGAACGGCAACGGCAGAGGGTTGGCGGCGGCTCGCGTGGCGACCACGGTGATGGCAGGGTTACGCGGTGGGCGGCGCAAGGCGGGATAACAACAGCGGAGGGGGCGATGGTGGGTCGGGGATGGGGGAATAGGTATAGAGGAAGGAAAAGAGCGGGCGACGTTACTGGGGAGGGGATGGAAGAGCGGAGACTCGAGTAGTGAGGAGAAACAGGCGTGATTTTTTTTTTGTTTGTTCAGGGTAATTTAAGTCTTAGATACTCATGGCCCAATCTCAAAATGAGTCCTCAAGGTAACAAGATAGATGTTGGGTCGGTTCTCTACGGTAGAAATTGCCACTATTTAAAAAAAATCATATGGACCAAAACTACCCTCACCTAGTATCTTCTTTCCTCAAATCTATGTTTCACTTAATCGAAGTTTGGGAAAATTCAATATTTAAAAGCGATCGCAAACTCCGATTCGATCAAATATTGTAGCAAGAAAATATTGATTTTTAACTACTATTTTTTTATCATATAACATGATAAAATATTGATTAATAAGTCATGATCAAGTTCCCAATCAGTGTGAAAAAATCGTGCAATTCCGACCGTCCGGTCTCGAGATATTGGATTTCTCCATAAGCAGAGTTGGAGAAGACTATATTGTCTTATTGACTTCTTTCTCAAATTTTGGGACTCGAATTTTAAGTCCAAGTTATATGATGCGTCCTAATTTGAAGTTTGATGGTCACAGCTTACAAAATTATAATCCAAAATCATTATTTGTTATTTGGAAGTGTGAAATAAATAGAATGTCTTTTTATTTTGTATTTTTTATGATTAATCATGTACTTGAATGTTTACAATGCAATTAGAAAATTCGGAATTAATTTGACTAATTTCACGAATTATCTAGATCGTTGCACTAGATATTTTTTTGTATTTGAAATTGTTTTGATTCAAAGAATTGTCAGGTTGTTGCACTAGATCTTTTGAAATTAAAAAGGAGAGTTTTTGAATTCAAGAAGTGTCTATATTGTTGCATTAGAAATTTTGGGAAATTAAAAGGAGTTTTAAATTATTAAAATATCTAAGATTTACTATACTATATAGTATCACACACAGTCGAAAAAATGACAAAACCTTCTTAGTACAATATGTATTGATTGTTTTGTCTCGAATTGATTTGGAGAAGGTGTCTAGGCTGTGGAAATACTAATGGGTTATTTAATTGACACCCCGTGCCGCATTTGCAGCTGAAGCGCTCCCTGTTAGCATTGTCTATCTGACTTGGGTTGATCCGTTTCGATGAAAGATAGCATGAGGAGTCATGACATGCTATAACAACTAAAGTTTGAAGTGTAATAATATATGGCAATATCAAGTGCATAAAAAAGATCAAATCCTAATTGGGATTATGTAAGTGTCATTGTTTTAATTAGATTAAAACTTAGATAATAAGCATATGTCATGACTTTATCCATTAGATTAGTCATGAGAATATGATTCAAAATGATTAATCATTAATTTAAACATGATATGGACTAAGTCATGCGATGACATCCATGGCTTTCCGTCGTTGCGGAGAACTCCATCGCCATGGGTTGTATTTTAGAGATGCTCTTGCATAGTCATAACTCTAAAATACAAATTCACATAGATCGGATTCTTTGTTTTTCAAAATATACGGGTCGCGTGCATAGTGACCCCAGTGTTGTTCCCCGTGTTATTGAGATGACATTGGATTGTGAATAACGTAAATTGATATTCGCTCATTTACAATTGGTTTAATCGACAACATACTAACTCCATATATGTGAGGGTGTTGAAGATCAAATTGAGAATACAAGTTAGACTTGTAAGGTGGAAAGAGTTCCCGCTTCTTCACAGTTTTCTCATATTATTAGGTACAATGAAAATATAAATGAGACTCAGATCCCGTAATGAGGCATTTGGTTAGCATACCTCATGTTTTGAAAGCTTGTAAGGGAAAGCATTTCAAAGTACAAAAAAAATATGAGAACTCTTGATTTAAAATTTTTAATTATTTAATTTCCTGAATCAATATATTAAAGTGTATTTTATTTTCCCCTTTATTTCAGATGAAATCTCTCGACCCACTTAATAATCTGCTTAAGGTCATTGACCGGTCTAAATTATTTGGTTGGATCCGTAATTTAGAACTCTTACTTGAGATAGAACATGTAGTGTATGTTCTCTCATCTGTAAAGTGTGAGAACTCTCGGACGAAGGATGCATGCGAGTTCAACAAGAAGTGGGGTGAGGATCATTCCATCGATCGTTGCTACATTCTTGTATCATCGTATAATGTGCTTCAGAAGCAAATTATAGACATTTATTCTGCCCATGACATCCTCCTGAATCTGAAGGATATATGGATATGTGAATCACACTCTTTTGTATTAAGATACACTAAGGATATTATGAAGAAAGAATTTCCCTCTAGCGGTGCAATGGTTGCACAGGTTAAAGGGAAGCGTGGGAGGAAGTATGGACCTCGGAAGGATCCGATCCAAGAGAAGAAGAAATGTCAAATTGTTGTTCATTCTTCTAATGCTTCAATACATCTGACATCCACAGAGATGGATGTCTACCATCACTGCTATAAAGCCAGGGTTCTGGAAGAATAACCATCCATAATACATAAAGTTCTTATAGAAGGACCAACACAACTTTGGCAAATAATAAATCTACATTCATCATTGAAACCAACAAACTCACAGGATGAGAAGGAAGTTGAATTGTTGATTCTAGTGCTTCTGTACATGTATGCAATTAGTTACATATGTTTCAAGACACCAGGGTCTTGATGAAAGGGAGATAGTCATCCAGATGGGATCTGATACAACTATTGCGGCAATCGTCATTGGAACTTGTAGACTATCATTGTCTAGTGAGGAAGTCCTGGATATTAGAGATTGTCTCTATGTATCTGATGTTAGAAGAAGCTTATTATCTGTGTAGACATAAATATGCTTTCTTTTATGTAATAAACTTATCATAAACCGTTATGATAATTTTTATAGCATATGGTTCTCTGACACCAAGTGGACTCTATGACTTAAACATGCTTGAATGTGTCGTGAATGTTAATACCACTTATAACATGAGTGTTAATAATACAATTAAAACTCATAAATAATCAAGGGAGAATGGAGATCATTCAATTATGATCTGGCGTCAAAAACTCGGACATGTGTTTGTTGATAGGATCGATAGACTAGTAAAACACGGACCATTGGATTTTCTAGAAGTTCATGATTTACCAACTTGTGAACATTGTATTCGTGGGAAGATATTCAGGCACACTTCTCTAAGAAAAGTGAATGATGCGAAGGTATATTGGACATAATACATACCGTTGTATGCGGTCCCTTTCGCAATGCGAATCGAAATGAACATCAATACTATGTGACCTTTATTGACGATTATTCATGGTATGGTTTTGCATTCTTATTACATCACAAACACGAAATCTTTGAAAGTTTAGAGATTTCATTGCGTTGGTTGAGAACCAAACATGGAAGAAGATAAAACGGATTCGATCTGACCGAGATGGAGAATACCTCTCAGATGAATTCAAAAGAACCAAACACTGCGTATGATTTTTATTGATTTGGAGAAGGCTTACGATTTTAACCCATGGGATGTATTGTGGAGAGTTTTGGAGAAGAGACAAGTACATGTCCTATATATTAACCTCATAACGGATATGTATGATAGGGCTTTATCTTGTGTAAGGATCCTGTACGAAAGATTGACTATCTTGACATCAACATTGATTTACATGAAGGTTCAGCTTTGAGTCCATTTTTTTACTTTGATTATGGATGAGTTGACAAGTCACACTTAGGACGAGATACCTTGGTGTATGTTATTTGCTAATGATGTTGTGTTGATTAATGAGACTAGAGATGGAGTAAATGAGAAGCTTGAGGTTTGGAAACATGCATTGGAGACTAAAGGATTTCTTATAAGTATGGCTAAGATTCAATATATGGAGTGCACCTTTGATGGCAACAATGATGAAGGAATTAAGGTGAAGATTGGTGATCAAAACATCTGAAAGAGAGATTCCTTTAGATACTTGGGATCTATTTAGAAACATGATGGGGAAAATGATGGATATGTTACTAATAGAATAAATGCAGGTTGGCTAAAGTGGAGAGGAGCCTCTACTGTTCTTTGTGGTAAGAAAATTCCTTTAAAAATTGAAGGAAAGTTTTACAAAGCAGTTGTGAGACCTGCTATGCTCTATGGATCTAAATGTTGGCCTGTGAACCATAAACATGTGCAGGGAATAGCAATATCATAAATGAAAATGCTAAGGTGGATTTGTGGACAAACACACACACACACTCACGTAAAGATCGGATTCAGAATGATGCGGCCAGAAATAAAGATGGTGTAGCTCCGTTCAAGTATAAGACACAAGAAAATTGCATACGATGGTTTGGTCATTTGCAAAGAAGGTCGGCAGATGCACGAGTTAGGAGATACGAGTTTTGGGATGTTGAGCCAGTCAAGAGAGGGCAATGACAACCCAAAAAGTGTTGGAATGAGACTATACGAAGGGATCTTAGTTTTTTGAATATATGTTTGTGATTGACAAAAGATATATCTAAATGGAGGCATAGAATCCATGTAGTCGTCCCTACTTAATTGTGGAAAAAGTCTTTGTTGTTCGTGCATTAACATTCATACATGATGAACATGTAGTTCATCTCTTTTACATTTAAATTCGATCCTAAAAAGAAATCCACATAAAGAGGTAAATTTGGACTTTTTCTCATGCAATAAAAGTGTATTAATTTAAGGAATTAACCCATCATGGAAAACAATGAGAAATCACATAAAATGATGAGAGTTTTGAATTGAAATGTAAAAATATTCATCTATATATAATGTACAAAGTAGATTCACACTAAATTAAATTGACATAAAATCCACTCCATTATGTATAATACTAACTTCAATTCATTAAAAATCCTAAAAAAATATAACTTATAATAGTCACAATAAAACCCAAGCCTGGTATTTAGGATAAATATTCGTAACGATGCCTAACTTTCTTATACAATGTTCGATCAAACTATACTCACTTTTGAATTAATGCACATTAAATTATCTATGAAAGAAGACTAAATTCAAAGGAATTTGAGTTTATTTATGAAAATTAGATTTTGTGATCTAACTCTGCATCTTATAAACCAAACTAAAATTATCTCATTGTTTCATGTACATGTTGAAATCCTTTTCATCGTCATTAGTATTTTATATCATGTTTTAACTAATAACATAAAATGAAATTTTAAAAATCTGAAAAGAGGAGAAAAAGATAGATTCTAACTCAGCCACCTTGTTGCCAATAGGAGATGACCACCATTATCACCAGTTGCCTAGAACCCATAAGCTCGTCACATACAACTGATTTGAACCCTAATGCCTGAAACTATCTTCTCCAACAAACTCCAATCCATTGATGTTATTAACCCCCTCCCTTGTCGTCAACCTCCTGCAACAACCCCCCCTCCCAAGTCCATAACTGAATCATACACGACCTTCTTCCGTTCATCTCCCAATGAAACCAACCCTAACCTAAAACTTATTGCCATGCATAAAGAGCATTACTTCCCCGATCGTTCCAACCTCTACATAATAGACAACCCAACCAGCTCCATATTTGAATATAATCTCCTTATACTTTACCTGAAGTCGAATCCATTTCATGAAAACGAACGAACAAAAACCCAATCATGCCAACATGCAAGCCAGACCCAATCTCCAGTTGACTCCTCTCCCTGTATACAAACCCCCTCCAACCATCCACTTCGATTAGGCGTGTCCAGAAGGGATCCTTCTATTGTAATACTTTAATGAAGGATTACAAATCTCATCCGATTATCGTGAAGTCGAGTCATCACCGGAGCAGACCATCTTTCCACCAAACCACCCGACAAACTATGGGTATATCTCTCTAACTCCTCATCTCCATCTCCCTCCTCATCCTCCTCCTTCTCCTCACATACATCGTCATTCCTTTGTCAATCAACCACCTTCTTCTTCTTCTTCATTCCAAACCAATCCATGACAACATCTAACCACCATCTATCCTCAAAACTTCACCGTGTTCTTTTCTATCGTCATGCAACCTGCCATCGACCTCGCTCCATTCATTCATCCAATATTAAACATCACCCATCGATCACCTTATGCACTTAGCATCTAAAGTCGAGCAGAAGATCAAGATTTAGATTTCATTATAGGTACATCGACTATTAATTGTAGCGGAAACTCACCTCAGAGCACCTTTACATTACCATAGCACCATCTCAAAGACCGATTGAACCCTTTATCTGCATCTCGTGCAGGAGAAGCATAGCCACGCCCGACATGGCCTTAATGGAGTAGGAAGAACACTAGTGAGGAGCAAAGCTGCAAACATTGCCACTTAGATTTGCATTTCATATACACTATAGATAATGCCTCATTTGAGCCATCTAATTCAATCACATTCCATAATAGGTGAGTTCTCCGTGTGGCAAGGTTAACATCATTAGATCGGAACACTGCATGAAAAGGCGTAATTGGCATGCATAAAATGACTCATCAGGTGCACACTAGGGGTAATGGCAAGCACGTGTGGTTTCCCAAACTATGTTCAATGATGGCATACTCCTTGCTTCTGGGGCATTGATTCAAAGCTCGAGTACGTCCGTTCGCCATTTTTCTCCTCTACCATGACGAATCAATTGATTGGAGGGGTCAGACGTGAGAGCACAAGTAATTGCCAGGTGCATGCCCAATATCTGGGTGTACACTATGTGGTCGTCCAAGGCCTTGCCCATGTACAGGCAGGCGAGCACCAACAGTGCACCGACAAGCACACGTGCTCACCCAAATTGTGTATCGGCAAAAAAATATATAGGTCCAACGGGGTTTTAACGCCTCATCGAACCTGTAAAACCACCTTCGGAACCACTGTAGGTGTTTATTAGAGTTGAAATTCGTACTTATAATATGCCATCTTGTAAATATCCCACATCTTGTGATACATTAAAATATACTTTGTAACCACATTATAGATATAACTTGTATAAATAATTTAATGAAATGTTGCAAGAGAATTATATGTTGTTATTCAGAGTATATATTTTCTAATAGTTCATACAGATTTAAAAACATCAACTATACTAAACAAACATAAAAGTTCCTACAAATATAAAAACATGTTAAACTATACAAAGTAATCATCCATAGAGTGAGATTCATTTCTTCTTGGATATAAATATCTTTGAAATCAAACTTTGTTTTGATTTCTTATTTCATTTTCCCTTTCCATGAACCTTGCATACATGTTTGCTTCTTCTTACGAGTCATTCTCCTCCTCCTCATCAGAAACATTCTCTTTATATTGTGATGCAACCTTTGTGACCTATAAGTAAATGATATATAAGATAATTGTGTGAACTTAAACAATTATGATTCTATTGCCCGTTGGAAAGAGAAAACTTACATATAATGCATGAAATCTTCCTCCAGCTTCGTCACCTTTTCAACCATCATCGTTATTTGAGACCCCATACAAGGAGTTCGTTGATGCGATGACCAGGGCTATGAATATGATGGTTGGCCATAATTGGAATAAGAATGATGGAATTACTCCGCATACCATGAAGGAAGACCACCAAGCATATGTTGCATGTTGGCGAAACCAACATCCTTCTCCTCCCAATACTTAAAATAAATTTGATTGTAAAAAATCTAGATATAGTTAAAAAAATAGAACAAATATAGAAATGTTTAACATATCTTTTTCCAAAGAGATTTATTAAAAGAGGTTGATATGTCTCGGGAGTCCTACCCCTCTTCTCTGCATTAAGTGCCAAACATCAATCCTGAAACACACATGGAAAAAATTATAGCACATATTTTTAAAAGAGATTTAACTTACGTTATTATACAATACTAATCATGATTTCTCCCACCTCAGAAATGAACCATGAGTCTCTCCCTCCTTCTCACTCATGTAGATCCTGGACCACCACTCCTAAACATATGGGTCTCTTTCCAACTCAGCAGCTTGAAAAAGAAATTTAATTTACTAGGAAAAACTTATATCTACCACAAGTTTAAGATATAAATTGAGTATTGAATTTATTATTGTGGCTTTTTAAGCCACTAGTTGACCTAAATTCTACTTTTGGTGTTTTACCTTTCTGACCTCCTTCCAAACTTAGCAACAGAAATAAAGACATCACAAAAATCAACTCACCTGCAACAAATATAATAAAAATATAAAATTGTGAAAAAAATACATTTCATACATTTTGTAATGAAAATAAGAAAGTCATTACCTTTCCTCTATGCACCTTGTGGGTATCTATTCATCTCCTCGAAGCCCATCTCCTCGCAACCCATCTTTATATGTGAGCCCCTCCTTGCCTTATAGAAAGTGTCTCTCGTTCTCTTCCCCATCAAATGGATAAAGGCTCGATGATAAGCCTCGTTCCCCCAAACCAGCTGCAAAATGGTATCCACTCTAAAAATTTTAATAATAAAGTTAGCTAAAGGAGTTGTAAAATTTTCATCGAATTTTAATAATAAATTTAGCTAAAGTACAATTCTTACGAGGAATATCTCAAACAATCTCTTCTGTACGACAACACTAAAATATTGTGCTAGTTTACTAATCTTGCTAATATTTGTTGTTTCCTTAAAAATCCCATAGATATTCAGAAACTCCCTAATTTATAAATTAGATTTTGTAATAAGATATCAGTTAAAAAATATAATGACAAATTACAAATGATATTTACCTCCCATCTGTATAAATCTCTAAGAGCGGGTAGGACTCTAAACTATGTCCACCCCCAGACAGTATATGCACGTTGACGCTCATATGTGCAGAAGAAGGAGAAGATGAATCCACGGAAGGATGCACATGAATCTAGAAGGACATGGATCATGTACGATTGAAGACGAGGGCTCACCCTATACGCCTCCATATAGTGGATGAGGAGGATAACTAAGAGACTCATAATAGACCATGATCTGGAAAGCCTCCCCATAAGGAGATCCTGAAAAAACTGGTGGGGTTGGCTACCTACTAGAAGATGGGGAGTGTGAGCTCCACGGATGACTAGATCGGTGAGATCCATGTGAGCCACTACGTCCAAAACATGTCATAACTATAAATTACAATATACAAAGTTAGTTACAAGTTTTTTTAAAAGAATTTATGATAGAATATGGGAAGTTATTCTACTTTACCAAAACTTAGTTGTTAATCTTCGTATTGTTCGATTTTGATGAATTGTAATCAATTTCATTGAAAATGGAGTTGTCTGAATATTCATCTGCATTCTCCTTATTTAATCAACATGTATGTCCATCTAGAGAATAGAGTCAATAATTGGAACTACTTCTAATGTATTATTATGCTCGTAATTAGTTATAAAAGCTTCATCTGAAACATCTTTTGCGGGAGCATCTTCTTTAGTTACATAACTCTTAGAATTTATCTTGACAACTATGAATAATTATACATTTTTTCTTTCTCTTGATAGTTGCGGAAGGTAACACACTTAATCCACTTATGACGCAAGAACGCATAGTACAAACTTTCGTATACATATTCTTTGTATAACATCAACAATATTATTCCTCCTATTGATCCTACACTTTCTTTTGAATCATTCCAATGACACAAAAAGTATAACTTTGTTTAAACTTGGAATACTGTATTTCACTTTAAGAACTTGCTTCAAGATTCCATAATGGTCCAAACTATCCTCCCCGTAACAAAATCCATGAAGCATTGCTCTAATTCTGAGTAGTTAATTTTTTACCAGAATCTATGGTATGAAACCGATAACCATACTCAAATAACAATTAAATGATCAAACTTTACATATGGACCCTTCTGAAAAATATTTTAAAATCGCAGAACTTGTTTCATTATTATCAAATTACGTTGTTCGATTCTTGAACAATTTTGGAAATTAGTTCAAAATATGCTCCCAACCTGATCTTCTCTATACGTTGGGTTCTCTTCAACAATTTCTGCCTAAATTTCCCAACATAAATGCAAATACATCAAATATGAAGAGAAAGAATTTAAAATATTAAAGATAGAGAAATACTCGACATATAGTGATATTTCCTTGTATTTGTCCAGTACGTATAACACACCAATCTATTCTTTTATTTTGACAATAAGCATTCCTTAGCCTTTCCTATTGACCGAGCTAATTTACGAAAGACACTAATATAAAGTTTTTCATTATAGTAAATTGCCTCATTTCTACCCGTTCTATTGTGGATCGTCTTTACATCGCCGGGGAAGTACTTAGCACTAAATTATGCTACGTCTTCATATGTATATCGAGAACTTATGGATCAGACAACTCTGCTTTTGTTTCACACTTTTCTCTTGAGGAATAACATGAACCTGAATAACGTGATTCGTGTCTTTTAGACAACTAAAAATATCAAACTAAGAACATATCGTAAATAATCACCTTTCAAATGGATACGTCCATCATCACATAACGGGTCTGCAAACTTTGGCATCGTATGATAGATGAATCATCAGATGTTCCATCAAATAAAAAATATTATAGAAAATAATTTCTCCATAGTTCATGTTATGACATGAATATTTTTTCAAGAAATTCCATCTCCTCCCTATGAATGCACGAGAAATATATAATCTAGAGAAGTCTATTGACATCTTATAGAGCGTCATCGATATTTTAGGCAATAATCCTCTAAATTCTATCGGTAGCATTCTTTTCATAAATATATGGCAATCATAACTTTTCATTCCTTTAAAAGAATACTTTTTCAAACTGACAAGATTTGAAAGATTGGGTGCATACCCGTTTAGAAAATTAAATTTACTGGGCCATTCATAGACATTTTCACTTAATTTTTGTCCACGGTATACTTCGCTTTTGAAAATATAACCCTTCCATTATCGAGATTCCTTATATATAATTCCGGATGATTGCAAATGACTCTTACATCACGATGAGAATTTACTGTATCTTTTGTACGACCAGTAACATTCACAAATGTATAAAAAATGTTATCAAAATTATTTTTTCTTGATATACTCAACATCCAAGTTTTGTCATATCAAAAGCTTATTCCAATATGGTAATTCCCAAAATATATTCTTCTTAGTCCAATTATGAGTATCTCCAAAATCAGGCAGAGTATTTTTCCCATTTCCAAGAATAGATTTTCAAAATCCTCTAAACATAATAATATCATATCACCGATCTTAATTGTTGAAATATCAGATAATTCAATAGTGTTGCTCTTAAATGTTTGTTTATATCTAATGTACATATGATTAGGGATGAGCATTGGGTTGTGCTGGCCCGGCTGTAAAGCCTTGAACTTGGCATATCTCGGATTCGATGTAATAAGATCCGGCTCGTCAAGAGGAAACCAACGGAATTTGTTTCGTATGAATCGGACTCCATTTCGATTTGTTATGAATTTCGGAAGAAAGAGAAGTAAGGAAGGCTAAGATGTCATTAACCCATAATGACCGCCATTAAGACTAATTAAACATGATTAAAGAAACTAATGAACGATTAAAAACCGCTAATGATCATTAGCAAACACTAATCAATAGTTAGCAAAAGATAAGCGTAAGCCGCGAAAGTTAAATCGCGATTAGTGAAAGTTAATCACGATTAGTGCTAATTAAGTGTCATTAGCGAATCTAGAATCCTCTAGAATGTTCTAACTTAAGCCCCAAGTTTGGGATAAATTTTAGCTAAAACCATGGGCCAAAACCATGGGCCACTAAACCATGGTTAAGGTCTAAACCATGGTTTTCTAACCATGGTTAGTGGTTTTCGGGAGCCCGTAAATAGACCCCCTACCCATTCATTCTCTACGATTTCCACTACCACCACCACCCCAAGGGCTTGGATCGAGAGGTCGGGAGGAGGCGTGGGAGGCGAGGAAGGAGCGCTAGCGAAGCGCTGTCAGGAGAACGAGGAGGAGAAAGGTATGATCCTCTCTTAGTTTGCTTCGTAAGCTAGGCTTTCAATTCATACTCTTGTTCTTCCCAGCTTTGTTCTTGATTCATCTTTCTTTCCGATTCGTTTTCCTGTTGTGGTTCGAGGAGAAATATGTGTAACACCCTACTTAGGTGCGGGCGGCTATGCACGTCAGTGACCCTGTGATTCGTCACACGTTCACTCATCTAAGACGCGTGGTGTCTACCGATTCTCCATCGTTTATATTTCTATTCTTCGTATTATGCTTTTATAGTTATTTTGATGGAGAAATCTGTGTAATACCCTACTTAGGTGCGGGCAGTTATGCACGTCAGTGACCCTGTGATTCGTCACACGTTCACTCACCTAAGATGTGTGGTGTCTACCGGTTCTTCATCTCTTGTTGTTGAGTATATTCTTTCAGTTTCGTTGTTATTTTTCTCGATCGATTTTATAGAGGAAACTCTTTTCGTTTTTATTTTGGAATATGTCCCGATATAAGGGGAAACTCTGCCGAAATTTTAAGAGAAAATATGTTCTCGACGTTCTTTGTGTTCTTCGCGTTCTTCACGTTCTTGGCATGTTCTTAGCGTTTTGATACGAAAATGAAATTCGATCTTTTCAGGAGTCTTAAAATATCCTTTCTAAAAACGAAACACGATAAAGCCTTGCATACACGAGAGAGAGCTCGATTAGGTAACGAAATCATTCCTTTTGCTGTTGGGTTTTCATACGAAATTATTGAAATTCTTGATTTTGTGTTTTTTGCTATGAAGAATTCTAATTTTGGCTATTTTTGAAAAGTCTGAAGAATTGCTTTGTGATTCCTACTAAAATAAGGTTTACGCATCAAATTGATGCGTTGGCTTTGAAAGTTAGGGTTTGGGAGTTAAAATAGGCATAAATACGAGTATATATATGGTTATGAATAATATATATGTGAGTATATATTAAGTGTTGTTGATTATGCAAATCGAAGACTTAACGAAAGAATTACATCATGGAAATTGATGTGGTTTGAGTTAGATCCTAAAAAGGATCGTGTGTCACGTTAAGGATGACTGAGAGTAGAACTACAAGTCGGGCATGCAACCTGTAGGTTTGTCGGAAGGAACCCGTATTGACGTTTCCCTACCTAAGTGGTACACGGTTGCCCTGTTATGATAAGTGCGCACAAAATGAATGTTTTGCAATGCGTGGTACCGGGAGCCAATATCGTCGGGTTGAACGACGGAAGATGTGGTCGTGCCATGTGGAGGCACGAGTGGTTCAATAGCGGCTGGGTCACGATAACATGTATTTAAAACCGCTAGGTTATATGACTAAATGTTAGCCTGAGGTTTTAAGCAACCGAGTCCTCGAGGACGGTGTGCTCATTTGATTTTCCAGGCTGAGGGTTGAGACCATGTTTAATAAAAGAAAAGGAAATAGTCAGGGTAGTATTGGAGGATTGGTTGGGGCGACGTGCGGCGGCATAAGCTTACCAAGATCAACACAATCTCCAATCCAGAAGGGTCCACAACTTCGGAGTCTAAGAATGGTGGGGTTCCCCTGGACTAATCCCTGATGTGGAATAGAAAGGAATATGACTTAAATTAATGAGAAGGAATAAAATTTTTGTGATATCAAGTTTTGAAAAATTACACAATTTGTTTACTTTTCTCTTCTTCGTTACTTAACATTCGCTAATTTTTATCCTATGATTTTATGGAAAACCTAACAGGTATCGGTGAGCCATCGCAAGGACTTTAAAAAATTCATCCAGCTTACATATTAGACATCCAACCAGCCACAATAGCTTTACTTTTTAAGGTAGTTAGTAATCTTTTATATATTTTCCTTTCAAGCTGATGTACATGTAAATGGTTATAGTGGGACAGTGTATCATTTGAACTTTATTTTGTGAATAGAAAAGTGTTGAAATACTTTCTTCTGAGTATTTTTATTCGTAGTCTGTTTCTGAATGTTAGTTGTGATTGCTGAATAAATTATTGCTGAGTAACCAGATCCGGATATGGGAGGATCCGACGACCCGGAAATCGGGGTCACGGCACCGGCCCAACCCGAAGCCCAGCCCGCTTAGCCCGACCCGGTCCAAACCCAAGTTAGCATTGGGTCGGCTTGGGCCAGATATCTAGGCCCAAAATAATTTTGAGCCGGATTGGGCTTGAGTCAGCCCAACCCACTTAGCCCAAAAGCCCAGCCCGAGTAATGGCCGAATACAAGGCCCGAGCCCCGGCCCAAATAATAGCCCAATACAAGGCCCGAGGCCCGACCCGAATAATGGCCCATGATTGACGACCCTTCCCATTCCAATCAACCAATGACATGTCTCCTCTTCCAATTAGAAATTATATAATCATACAGCTGGAAATTGGCACACACGCACGTCCCCTTGTCCCTACGTTTTATGCCTCTTGGAATCTTCCATTCCAAGTCCAAAACGGTAACCACCTAAGTATTGTCGATCCCAATCCCACCAGACCCCACTCCAACCAGCGCACGCTGCGCACGACATTGCCAACCTCATCATCGCGGCTCCTTCCCTCTGGCCTCTGCAGTCTACACATCCTTCAGGCTTCAATCTCATGGCTCGTCGGCTCCTCTCTTCCACAATCCTCTGCAGTCTGCACAAATTTGTTGTCTTCAAGCCCGCACCAAGATTTCCGCCTTCGGTCGTCCTCCTTTGTGCTTTGGGCTCCACTCCTCCGCACATTCGCATCGCACGGCTTGACGGCCTCCATCTCTCAGCTGCAAACTGCAGCACGTACCAGCACCGGCACAACCCAATCCTCGTGCGGTCTCGCGGTCTCTGCCTCTCAACTTCAAAGGTATTGCAAACCACATCTTGCAGTCTTATTATTTTTGTATTATCGTGTATATGATTCCTGCCAACTACATTATCACGTATCCATAATATATATTAAAGATAAGCATATGGAATTTGATCTTTGTCAAGTATGAAAATGGAGATCATAAAGATAAGCATATATCATATATGATTCCTGCCAACTACTCAATTTAAGACATCGGTTACTGTACGCGTATGGTATATGGTTGGAAAAGATAAGCATATGGAATAGATATAAGCATGTGCCGACTTCACAGGAAGTACTACAAATAGAGTCTATCTTGTAAGCATTCTCACTCCTTTTGTTGCAGTAGAATTCACATATTAATGCATATATAAATCAGAAGTTGATTGATAGTCTATGAGTTTTTTGTTCTGTTTCTTGTATTATAAATTGAATTCTATAAATGTAATGTATTCTTAATTTCTTATAGATGTCATCGAATTCACATGTTCTGCCGAGTAATGTCGATTTAGACGTGATTGATTTCCCTACTGTAATTGATGAAGGAAATGATAAACATCCCACATGAAAACGATAAAGAGAATACAAGTCTTGGGTGTGGAAGCATCTCATTAGAATCAGCATTGTAGATGGAAAAGAGGTTTGCAGGTGCAACTATTGAAAGGCACAATTAACATGTGGCACTAAGGGTGGGACTAGTCACCTTGACCGTCACTTGAATCTTGTGTGCCCATACTACAAAAAAGAGTAAAAGCGCCATAATCTATTGAAATTCACGAATCCTGAGCATGGTAGCGCGTTCACAACTTGGAAGTTTGAACAACAGAGAAGTAGGGATGATACCATGAAATGGATCATTTCTAGTGAGTTACCTTTCAAGGTTGAAGAAAATCGGAGGTTCCGTGTTTTTACGGAATACCTTAAACCCAAGTTCAAGGTGATTTCAAGATTCACCGTAAAGCGTGATTGCATGAAATTTTATGAGATTGGAAAATTGAAACTAAGGGAGCGTCTTAAGACAACAGGGAGAATTTGCATCATACAGATATGTGGACATCAATCCAAAACTTAGGGTACATGTCTATTACCGCCCATTTCATTGACAGTCAATGGAAGCTGCATAAGAAAATCATTTGCTTCTGCGTACTATATGCACGTCATACAGGAGATAATATTGCAGAGATGATTGTGAGTCGCTTGAGTGAATGGAATATTGAAAGTTTATGTACAATAACAGTTGATAATGCCTCCACAAATGATTTTGTCGTACGTAATATTGTAGATCATTTTGCTACAAAAGATTCCTTGTTGCTAGATGGGACTTTCTTCATATAAGGTATTGGGAACATATCATCAATCTTGTTGTGCAAGATGGATTGCTTGAAGTGAAGTACATCACAATCAAAATTCGTGGTCTTGTAAAATATGTAAAGTATTCCACACGAAGATTTCAAGACTTCAAAGATATCGTTCAACAAGAGCGTATTCCAATAACCAAGGGATTGAGATTGAATGTGAGCACAAGGTGGAATTCCACCTATCTTTTGCTTGAGTCTGTTATTGTATATCAGAAAGTATTCAATCGTTTGAAATCTCATGATTTCCAATTGACTGATGCACCATCTGCAAGTGAATGGAAGAAGGTTGAGATGGTCTGGGAGATCTTGGAGAGTTTTTATGTTGCCACTGACGTTTTTTCTAGACAGAAATATTCTACTGCAAACTTATTTTTTTATTGATATATGAAATAGAAAGACACTTGCAAACTCTTGTTAATCATGTTGACTCTTCCATTAGAAGTATGGGCATGAAGATGTATTCTAAATTTGATAAGTATTGGCGAGACAAGAATGCCATGATGCCATTGGCAATTTCAATTGTCTTGGATTCACGCTAGAAATTTGATTTCTTTAGCTTCTCATATCTAGAACTTTATCCTGAGGTGGAAGCTGTTGAACTTTTTGAACAGGCAAGAGACATATTTCATAGGCTATATGCATAATACTCTACTAAGTACACATCATTTTTTGGTGGAGTCTTCAACATCAGGTGGACTTGAGCAAGAGATTGCATTCACATCAAAGAAAAAAGAGAATGTGAGAAGCAAATTTCTTAAAAAGAAAAGAGAGATTGGTTCTCTGGAGGTAGTTAAATCAGAGATTGACATATATCTCGAAGATTGTTCAGCAGATATAATTGATGATGACAAATTTGATATCTTGAAGTGGTGGGATATGAACTCAAGCAAGTATCGCATATTGTCATTCATGGCTCATGATATTCTAGCCATTCCAGTTTCCTCTGTAGCTTCAGAGAGTGCATTCAGCACGGGCGACAGAGTTTTAGATACCTACCGAAGCAGGCTCGTTCCGAAGATGGTGGAAGCACTAGTTTGTTTAGGAGATTGGATTTGTGAAGACGACGAGTCAGATTTGGATTTGGATGAACAAGAGGAAGAGGAGCAAGTAGATGAAGAATTATCAGGTTTGTTGAGTTACTATCTTTGGTAAATTAGAGTCTTAACTTTTATTGAACTTTAATTTTTTTGTGTAGATCCAAAGGCCTCTCAAGCGTAACTACCATTTTAAAATCACAACTTGCAAGTATATACATCATTTGTCCTAGTAAGTAGCTAAAAAATACAAGATATTAGAGGACTTCTAATAAGTAATTTTAAGATATTTTTTATAATTTTAATTGCTATTGCAGGACTTTACATGCTATTTGAAGGTTGCCTAAATGCAAGATCTTCCTTTTGCTTCTAACTCTAGAGATATTTCAACCTTTTGAAAGTGTTATTTAGTTCTAGTATGGTTTGGATGTTGAACTACTTGAGTTGGTTAATATTGAACTTCTGTTGGTTTTGATATTCATCCATTTAGTTTTTGTAATATTGAACCATGTCATGTTTATTTTATCTTGTCTGTGATGAAATTATTTTAATTTGTCGGTATAGCGGTTAGTCTTATAATTTTAGGATTGACAGCACAGCTGGGTAGCCTCCAGTAGAGTACTTCCAAAAAGATGTATGATTCCACAATTAAGCACCCTCACCACACATGGATAATCCAAAGGCCGCATCGGACAATAGCCTTGAAAAAATATATTCATGGAGGATGCGGCCTTTGGATTATGCAATCGTCAAAATTACTCTTCTTTAGTTTCTTAATAAATTTGTTGTCAATAACCTGCATGGGATAACTCAAGCAGATAGTATTAAACTTCATATTCAACTTGCTCAAATCCCAGTTCCAAGACTTTCTCAGGTACAACATTTGCTAATCGCATTTGATAAGCTATTATATTTGTATTATCTCAGCATGGATATATTTTTTACATTTGATTCATCTTTTTCTTTCTTTATAATTTTTACTGTTTAGTTTTATAAAACCACACAGTTTGCCCACTCTTTATGTGACAAAATTATATAAATTCAACTTGAAAATACAGAAAAAGTACTAGAATCTTGATACATGCATATTTATATGGGTCGGCCCGGCCCAAGCCCGGCCCATGAAAATTGGGTCGGGCTTGGGCTTGGGCCGCCGAAAATAAAAAAAATGTGGGCCTTGGACCCGGCCCAAGACCCGAAATTTTATATGGGCCTGGGCCCTTCAGGGCCCGGCCCAACCCGACCCATGCCCATCCCTACATATGATCTTTGGAAAGAAAAAGTTTATGACAACAAAAAACATGGCGTTCAACTGTTGATAAACCCAGAATTTGCCCTCCTCAAAGTGTTGAATTAACACTCAAGTCTCATTGCGGTCGAGCAAAAATCAAATCTATCAAAACCACTAAATCATTCAATTAACACAAAAGTGGTCACATTTATTTACTTGGGCAAGCCTAAGGTAAAACTCGGGGACACGAGCCTCGTAAGCGGTTATTCAGACTCCTAATACTCAGATTACGTGACGAATTAACAATTCATAGGTTAGAACGCTAAGACATACGATGCAGACAGAGGTAGACATATGCAAACACTTTTTATTTGATTTTGTAGTGCCAATTGATATAAGTAAAGAAATGGACACAACCCTATCTAGATGAAATCAATGAGCAATAAAGGCGTAGTCAATTTCATGCCACTTGATGAAGCAAACTTAATTGATAAAATACTCAATGGCATTAAAAATCATTAAATAGATGACACTTCGTAATTAAAATTAATCATCTAAATCTAAGTACTAAAATATGGAACAAATCATGCTAATGAATAGACAAGGAAGTAAGCTTCAAAACGAAACTGAAATCAACTAAAATGAAGATCATATGCTCAAGATATTCATAAAAGAGTCTAGGGGCATAAACCTAAATAAAACTTCAAAATAAATTTATAAAACATTACAAACAGGTCCCTAGAAGGACTTAAATGCAATTAAGAAAGTCATGAGGCCTTCCCTGTAATTTTCCCATACGTATGAGGACTAAATTGCAATTATTAAAACCCGGAGGGGCTCGAGTGCAATTAGCCCCAGGAGCGCAAGCTCTGCACATGCTCGGAGGACTTATTTGCAATTTAGAGAAGTTGGCAGGGCACCCCTGGAATTTACCCATACCTTACGTGACCAGGGCATGCGAGGCTAGGCTCGGGTGCGAGGCTCGAGTGCATGGCTGGAGGCTCGGGCCACGGGGAAGAATCTGGTGCTTCTGCTTGGCTCGGACAACCCGATCCAGGAGACTTGATGTTGAGGCTCGGTGATGACACGTGGGCCGTCCGATCGTAAGGATCGGACCACAACTGTAGGCCGAGTTCCTCATATCCGCTGCCTCCTGCGATAGACTTGGTGGGGCTCCGGCGAGCTACTCTTTCCTCCTCCAGGCCTCCATTGGACGTTAGATGATCGGGGAAGGTCTTGGGGTAGTCGACGATGAAGCTCAAATGCAGGAGAATTGTTGGGCGGTTTGGATCGTAGTGGCATTGTGAGATCGCTTGAGATGAAGCGCTTGAAATCTACCTCGACGAAGGCTCCGACCAATGAAACAATACTTGCAAACGTTAGTAAATAGCCGAAGCATGCATGCATAGATGAGTGTTGGTGAGATGGGGTTCCATGCAAGAGGTGGGAAGGGGAAGGGGAACCAGAGCTTCGTCTCCGGTGAACTGGAGAGGAGATAAAGCGGGGATATTCAGGTGATGGAAAAGAGAAGGAGGCGAGTGGAGGGTAGCGCGGAGATGAACGTGGAGAGGCGAAGCTAGTGAGATGGTGAATGGAAGGTGAACGAACTTGTGAGCGCCTAATTAATGATGAGAAACAAGAAGAAAAAGATCAGAAACTTACTTGGAGATAAATGGCGAACGCGACGGCCTGGGCTGAGCTCCAAAGAGGGCTCCGGTCTTTGTTGGACTTTGGCGGCCATGTGGAGAAGCTCGATGATACTCTAAGGCACCAGGACATGGCCAACCGTGGCCATGGGTCTTCACCGGTGACGACGATCATCGTCGCACCCCGATTCACTCCCTCTCTGACATAGAGGGAAGGAGGGGTGCTTGGTTGTAGCTCGCGTACATGTGGACGACGAAATTTTGGGGCAGCGGCGGTGTATTTCGAGGAGGAAGGGTGGAGCTGAAGGTGGTAGAGGTCATGGGTTGTGAGGGAAATAAGGAGCGAGAGAGAGGGGGACGTGGTGAGCTACACAACCTACGAGGATGAGGGAGGAGAGGGCTTTGATCGGGCATGGTTAGAGGGGCGAGGGGAACATTGGGAAGGTAGAGAAAATGAGAAGGGGGCATGCGGTTCAAAGTAGGGAACGCGAGAGAGAAGGGGGCGTGGGCGGTGGAAAATGAGGAATTGACCATTGGATCTTGTGATCCAACGGTCCGAAGGAGGGTGCGAATATGCGGCCCTGATTTAATCGATCATGATGCATCCAAGGATTGTGGTCGAAGTCATGTTTGACCGTTGGATCTAGAGATCCAAGGGTTGATGATTGAGCAGGCGTGGACGCTTCAGATGCGATATGGAGGGGCGATCGGAGGGTAGAAGATGGAGCGCGTACGCGCAGTGGAGATTGAAGGTGCCTAAGGTGGATCGGACGATGCAAAATGAAGGGCGCATGGTGCAAGGGGTGCGGGCCACGTGGCTCAACCAGAAGGAGCCACGTGGCCCCGCCAGATTATTCAGAAGAAAAATTCAGAAAAGAAAAAGGAGGTTGAATTTGGAAAAACTCAAAGCATGAAAGTTGTAGATTTTGAGGAGAACTACAAGTTTCATGTTGACCAAAAACACAAATAAATTCAAACAAAGAGGGAAATATTTTTTGTGAGCGTTTTTACAGTTATAAAAACACTACAATTTTTATTTTGTCATTTTTTGTATTTTTAAAATTTTTTAAGATCTAGATATACACAACATTTAATCTAGTTTTTATTGACACCATTTTAAGATAATGGATTAATATATGAAAATAAACATGATGAAAGCGAGGTTCATCATCCCCCTATACTTAAACTATGCTCGTCCTCGAGCATCTCAAGCATGGAAAAGTTGGATTAACACCTGAATGTGCATGTGAATACAAGACCTGATACGTTTAAGAACTCTCGATTTTAGAGATCTAAAATTTCAAAGCTAAACCAAGCTATAATCAAGAGGTATCCAATTTCTCTAATTCATCATACTTTCTCTGTATACATATAAAATAAGGATATGAATTTAAGTGTTGACTGTAGTTATATGAGTAGAGTCACAACTTCACCCAAGGTTCCAATCTAAGAGACTCTCCTAAGAATCCAATCCTCAATACTAGGGAACGAACCAAATATTGCATCCAATCCACCATTCTTTAGTTGTCAGACTTGGAAGTGTAGATGGAAAGCCAGTTGATGGAGGGTATATGATTGTCATTTCCATTTCTTCTCTCCCTCCCATTGGAAGAAGGACCCTCTCGAGTACCTTATCAACTCAACACATATTTTTGTTATTGATCAGTGTGTCTATCAAGAGAAGTTGGAGTCGTCTGCACTTGTTTTCTTCGGAGTACACCGGGGTGTGCCTTTTTCTGAGTATCTAATATACCTTCTACACCCAGACTTCTAGCATTTATGATGTAGAGCCCTTTTTTTGGTGCAAGCCCGACTCATGTTCCTAATAGCGGTGGTCCACGTGGACACTTTGAAATGGTTGGGAGTGCTCACTTTTGGTGGAAGCTCTTTGATATTTGACTTTGTATGGTGAGAGCTTTTCATTCAACATTTGTATTTCTTTTCATTATTTTTGGCTAGATCCACTGCTTTTACCAAGAGTTGGTATACATTGATCAATATTTTTTATTTTATCACACCCTCGCACATAGGTAAATATCAAGAGATAGTATAACCATCTTCTCATACTAGCTAAAAGATGCCGACACTAAGGGTTCATGAAGCCTTCAATATCCCATCCTCAAGCATCATTAAATCGAGTCCAAACTCAAATCCCTCATCCCAGTCCCTCAAGTGAAATTTTAACTCCTCTCATCATAACAGCAATCGTGCATGTGAGGTGCTGATCATATTTTTAAGTTTAGAGACTAAGCATGCAATATAGCACACAAATCATTCAAATCAGGGAAATATGGATAATTAAGTCAAAGATCCTAATGATTAAGGCTGGTTAACTTAAAATCTCAAGACCTCGCAAACCAAGTGTTCTTGAACATCTCTAATCTTGTGTGAATGTGGAAGTGTCAGGGATTAAACCAACTTTTTCATCATCATTTTTTATTTTTTAAAAAATATTTACAACCAAATGTTAGTCTCAATTACCCTCCCTTTTGAATAAAATTTTTGAAAAGATTTTCCAAACAGTGTTACATATGTAAAGTTTTTTTTCAAACGTATTTCAAGCAATTTTTCAAAACAAGTAAAACTCAATTTTCAAACCATTATATTTTCTTCAAAATAATGTAACATGGTAGATAAAATTTTTAAAACTTTTGAAAACATTTCATCCAACTTAGCTCACAAAAAGTATACTTTAGCCCAAAAAGTTTTAAATTTTTCGAAATGGTCAAAATAGAGCTATGGCTAAAGTACATATATATAATATATATACGTTATACCCCTAAACTTATGTTATGTCCTCATAATACTAAGTGATACAAAGCCATAGCTCAAGTTAAGATATAGAAAAGGATACTGGAAGGGAGGACGCCCCCTATACTTAGGTAAGTATCGGAGAGAAGGGAAAATGAGTCAGGATTTCATGGAGACTCAGGTCCCCCCTATATCTAAGCTAAAAATAGCCTAGTAGAGAGATGGATAAGCGAAGTTAGAAATACCTGAGGGGGACAAAGCGGTTAAGATGGATTTAAACATGAATGAATGAATCTATAGAGATGAATGGAGTATCTAAGGTCTAGGGGAGGGTGTCGAAAACAAACAAGGCTCAATCAACCAAGCAACACCTTTGATTCACCAACTCACACATGAAACCAATAAATGCTGGTCATTAATATTTTCATTTTTATTGGTAATAAATACAAATTTATTTTAATTTACGTAAGGCTTAATGATATGTTAAATCAGAAATTCCTACGTAAAAAGGATTTGCTCTCCCACAAATTGATTTTACTCCATTTTATTGGTTCAACTTACATTAAAAGTCCCAGTTTTAGTTTCAAGGTTATCATTGATTTAATGTCAGCATAAATCAATCAAACATCGTACAACGGTCATTCCCAATTTCCATTAATCCTAGGTGATCAATCCAGGAAAAGAAGTCGAGAAAAAACCGATGCATACGATAAAATCATGATCTATACTAAAGAAGAAAAACTCGCACTGCCTTTAGCTATCTTCGTGAAAAACAAGACTGAATTAAAATAAAAAACTGAATGTATGCAAGTCGATCAAAATTGCACCTAGTATGCTTCTATTAACGGGGAAAGAACTGATTTCATTTTAGCTAAGTGAAGCGATGTCCATATGCGTCTAAATTTTAGTGTGTGCTACCAACGATCAAATACATTAGATAAGAAATAAAAATAGCTCAGAGAGCCGCGTGTCTGGTTCTAGGTCGACACTCAAGTGGGGCAAGCCCCACACAACTACAATTTCCTTCGTTCATTTACAATCGTGTGTCTTAAACGAAGACCGCTGTAAAGACGATTATTTACATGAATGCATGAAAAATGCGAGATCGTAATTCTCGTCAACTTCTCCAATGGCGCTTTTGCAGTTCCTCGCAGCAGGAGCTCCTGCTCCTTGCCTCCTTGATTGCCAAGGGATCCTGCCACAAAAAGCAAATATTATATAGATATTCGAGAATTATCAACACAATGCAAGCAAAACAAATGACTCGACCTAAAGGTTAAAAATTGCCACTTAATCAAAAAATAAAAATCTAAATAAAATGAAAGATGAGTCGTGTACCCAACAACGATGCCATTTGATAAACCCAGAATTCGCCCTCTTAAAAGTGCTGAATTAACACTCGTCTCATTGCAGTTTTGCAAAAATTGAATCTATCAAAAACGATAAATCAATTTTTTTAATTAAACAAAAGCAATCACATTTATTTACTTGAGAAAGCCCAAGGTCGAACTCTAGAACACGAGCCTCTTAAGCAATCATTCAGACTCCTAATACTTAGATTAAGTGATGAATTAACAACTCATAGGTCAGAACACAAAGATACATGATGCATACAGAGGTAGACATATGCAAACACTTTTTATTTGATTTTTGTAATGCCAATTAATATAAGTAAAAAAAAAGACACACAAGCCTTGTCTAGATGAAATCAACGAGCTACAAAGGCGTAGTCAATTTCAGGCCACTTGATGAAGCAAACTTAATTGAAAAAATACTCAATGGCATTAAAAATCATTAAACAGATGATACTTCGTAATTGAAATTTATCATCCGAATCTAAGTGCCAAAATAAGGAACAAATAATGCCAATGAATAGACAAGGAAACAAGCTTCAAAATGAAACTCAAATCGACTAAAATAGAGATCGTATGCCCAAGATATTCACAAAAGAGTCTAGGGGCATAAATGTAAAGAAAACTTCAAAATAAATCAATAAAAAATTACAAACATGTCTCTGGAAGGACTTAAATGCAATTAATAATAGTTACGAGGCCTTCCTTGTAATTTTCCCATACATGCGTGGCTAATTGCAATTATTAAAACCCAGAGGGGCTCGAATGCATTTAGCCCCAGACGGCATGCTCTGCATGTGCTCGGAGGACCTGTTACAATTTGGAGAAGTCAGTGGGACACCCTTGCATTTTGCCCAGACCACACGTGACCAAGGCACGTGAGGCTGGGCTCGTATGGAGGCTTTGGCTCGAGTGCGAGGTTCGGGTGCATGGCTGGAGGCTCAGGCCACGTGGAAGGATCGTGCGCTTCGGCTTGGCTCAAACGGCCCGAGCCTAGAGGCTGGATACTGAGTCTCGGTGAAGACACATGGCTCCGTCGGGGTTGTTCGATCGTGAGATCAGACATCAACTATCGGTCGAGTTCCTCGGATTTGGTGGGGCTCCAACAAGCTACTCTTTCCTCCTCCATGCCTCCATTGGATGATAGATGATCGAGGAAGGTCCTGGGGGAGTCGATGATGAAGCTCAGATGCAGGAGAACATTTAGGGAAGTCTGGATCGTAGTGGCGTCGTGAGCTTACCGAAGATGAAGCGCTTGAAATCCACCCTGACAAAGGCTCTGACCAATGAAGAAGTACCTGCAAACTTTAGTAAATAGGCGAAGTGTGCATGCATAGATGAGTGTTGGTGAGATGGGGTTCCATGCAAGCGGTGGGAAGGGGAATTGGAGCTCCGTCTCCAGTAAACTGGAGAGGATGTGGAGCGGTGGTGTTCAGGTGATGGAGAAGAGAAGGAGGCGAGCAGAGGATAGCACGAAGATGAGCGTGGAGAGGCAAAACTAGTGCGATGATGAATGGAAGGTGAACGAACCTGTAAGTACCTAATTAATGACGAGAAACAAGAAGGAAAAGATAAGAAGCTTACTTGGAGATAAATGGTGAAAGCGGCGGCCTGGGCTGAGCTCCAAATAGGGCTCCGGCCTTTGCTGGACTCCGACGGCCATGTGGAGCAGCTCGATAGTTCTTTAAGGCATCAGGACATGGCCTACCATGGCCATGGGTTTTCACCGGGGCCGACAGTCGTCGTCGCACCCCAATTCATTCCCTCTCTATCATAGAGGGAAGGAGGGGTGCTGGGTCGTATCCCGTGTAAAGGTTGATGATGAAAATTTGGGGCATTGATGATGAATTTCAAGGTGGAAGGGTGGAGCTGAAGGTGGTAGAGATCGTGGGTTGTGAGGGAAATGTGGAGCGAGAGAGAGGGGGATGTGGTAAGCAACACAACCCACGAGGATGAGGGAGGAGTGGGCTTTGATCGGGCATGGTAAGAGGGGCGAGGGAAACGTTGAGAAGGTGGAGAAAATGAGAAGGGGGCATGCGGTTCGAAGTGGGGAACGTGGGAGAGAAGGGGACGCGGGAGGTGGAAGACGAGGTATTGACCGTTGGATCTTGCGATCCAACGGTTCGGAGGAGGGCGCGAAGATGCGGCCCCGATCTAATCGATCAGGGCATATCCAGGGGCTCTGGACGAAGGCATGTTTGGCCGTTGGATCTAGAGATCGAACGGTTGATGATTGAGCGGGTGCGATGCTCCAAATACGATATGGAGGGGCGATCGGAAGGCGAAAGATGGAGAGCGTACGTGTGGTGGAAATTGAAGGCGCATAAGGTGGATTAGATGGTGCAAAACGAATGGCACGTGGCGCGAGGGGAGCGGGCCACGTGGCTCAATCAAAAGGAGCCACGTGCTCCAACCAGATTATTAGGAAGAAAGAATTCGAAAAAGAAGAAGGAGGTCGAATTTGAAAAAACTCAAAACATGAAAGTTGTAGTCTTGATGAGATGTACAAGTTTCATGTTGACTAAAAATGCAAAAGAAGTCAAACAAAGGAAGAAATATTTTTGTGAACTTTTTTAAAGGTATATGAACACTACAATTTTTGATTTTGTTATTTTTTGTATTTTTAAATTATTTTAAGACCCAGATATACACAACATTTAATCTGGTTTTTATTGACACCAATTTAAGCTAGGGGATTAATGTATGAAAAATAAACATGATGAAACCGAGGTTCATCAATTGTCTTGAAGTTGAAATGATTTTGTAATCTTCATGCAATAAGGATAAATTTTTCATCTACGTGTACTTGATACAGACGACATTCCATTAGCCGTAAAGTCATTTATTGTCCTGAGTGGAACAACTTTCATATTGAATGTTTGAGATATTTATTGGCATCATATTTATAAACTCAATCGATCTAAAGATTCTTCAACTTTTCTATAGCAGACGTAAATACACATCGATGTATTTTCTCGTATGGGTAGGTCAGAGCACCATCAATGATAAGATAATGAACTTGTTACAAAACTAGTGAGGTAGATTGTAATGTGTTGTCACTACTGTCCAAAATGATCAATCTTTACTTCTACCACTTTCCAATACACATGTATATAAACCTATAAGATAATTCCTTCTTTTGTTTGAAAATAAAGGGAAAGTGCACACCAGTGTTTTCCAACAATGTAAATCTGATGGATGCTCCATATACTCTTCACGAGTATGCTCTACATGCCGTGGCATATCTTTAGTTATTTTCTTACAAAAATATAATCGCTTCAGTCTCGGTGTCAATGGAAAGTAATGCAAATTTTCCATAGGAATTTTGTTTCCAATTTTAGTTGAGTCATGAAATCTTGGTTCATTACATTCACGACAATGTGTCAAATGCTCATGTTCTCGATAATATAATATGCTATCTTCACTTCTGCTAAACCCATCTTCTACATCATTTTCTTCGTTTATAATAATTTCCAAGCAATTTGGCATCTTCATGTAACATTTTTCTTCAGAATTACCAGCATAGCATCAAATTTCCTATCGGTTATATTGTACTCCATCTTCATATCTAGAACTTTAAAATTTTTGAAAGTTTTGAATAAGTTTTACAACCTGACCATAAAGGCTTTTCTGCCTTTTTCAACAGCTTGTAGGATTCTTTTGACTCATCGTACAATTCCTCTTCATCAAGACCGTCGGGGTTAAACTCTAAACCAACAACATCCATAATCCTTTCTACTATTGGATTGATGTTCTCCGCATCATTTTTTTATTACACATATTATCAATGACCTCTTCATGCTGCCACCAAATATGATAACCTTTGGTAAATCCTTTGATAATTTAATCACATTTAATTATGTAAGATAACTCTCCTTATAATATGAATCAAATTCATATTATTCATGATAATTAAATCGTATTTAATCATCAATTTTCTCAATGCTTGGATACATATATCAACACTAAAATTATCCTGAACCCTTTCAAGGATAATGCACTTTCTCCGCGGATACTTGGAGATAAGGACATGGCGATTGTATTGTTCAACGTATAGTGACTTGGATATTGACATCACATCTCAAATCCAGATCTTGCGGACCTCTCAAAGATGCTTGATTAAATCAAGACCGCAAATCTAATATTCTCATTGCATCTGAATCACATTCAGATCAATGTCTAATATTTGGATCAAGATTAGATTACTTCTCTACTAAGAGGAGTCACTAAAATCCAGACCCGTTTCACAACTCCCTATGAATGGAAGCGTCATGGTTATATAATCGTTTACATCACCCTTAGGCATTCCTAATACCTGTACATCCTGCATCTTGGAAGATCCACAATAAACCCGAAGTATTAGATCTCTTTTTTCACTATCTGCTTCAAAGTTTTATCATTAAGTTTCTCATTTGACTATTGGGAGTTGGTATTGATCATATCCTTTCCAAAAACATATATCATACCCATGTGTTGATCATATACTTTCCAAAAGCATATATCAAACGTACAATTTCAGTCAAGCTTCCAAAGCGAGACGACCGTGCATGGAATTTGATTCTTCCCAATATCTCATGAGCGAGCTCATGTCTTCTGGTTCAATAATGAACCTCTATGATCCCTTTGAGAGACCGCATTACTCATATGCTCTTGCATGCACACCAACATGCTGGTGTATAGACCTTGATTAGGTCATCAACCCATTGGTCTGTTAAATGTACAAACTCAGACATATGGTAACACATCTGTCTCCGATCAGAGGATACGTGTCTATATCATGACAACATACGACATAGGTCTTCGGTTATCTCGATCTCGTTAAGTCAGTCTTTTACCTAACTTATCGAACACCTTCAAATCTCTATTCCAGTGTAGATGACCTGCATCAAGAGGTCGGTTAGACATCAACCTTTGGAGAAATGATTGCCATCTCCTTCTCAGGCTGAAGCTCCTCTCTTAATAATCATTTGACGGTGCTTGACGAGTTCTCAATCTAACTCTTTAGATATTCATCCAAGCACCAACCTCTATGACTCAATATTTGAATCAACAACTGTATGATCATTAAGATGTTCATGTTACATAACCCTAATTGTACTAAGGGACATATTTTACAAATTAGTTATTCCTCATTTCATATCAGGGAATGATATTTGCAATAACATTTATTGCATAATGGCTCGCCATGGGCTCGCATGTCCAACAATCTCCCAATAGTGCGACTAGTCGCTCTCGATCGCATATGATGCGATCCTCATGCTTGGTATGTAACATCATTGAAGTTACTACAAAAGCTATGAACTTAAGAACATAGAAGTGGAAAACAAATTGAAGAAATGACTTTAAATCTCCCTGTACTGAAATTTAAAGGCTAAGGTGTAGAGGAGAAGTACAAAGGAAAGAGCGATGCCTGCCTCCAAGCAATTGATTAGTTATGGTAGCGGTGAAAAATGCGCAGTATATATAACATAGGAGTTCTATAAAACGTATAACAAAAAATACATAAATAAGAACCAACCCCAATGAAGAGACATAAATATAAGATGATAAATAAAAACTACTCCTAGACTTCATAATATAAAACTTTATCTCAGAATTACTAAAAAAATGTCGTGTATTGATGCAGTTAAACCCATTGTGCATAATGTAAAATTTTTGGAGGCATGAGTAGATGGATGTCCATTCTACTATCTAATGTAACAATTCAACAAAAAATATATCATATTTCATGCAATTCAATTATATGCGAAATCCATAAGCATAACTTTTTTTTCTTGGTTAAAAATATCAAGAAAGGGTTCATACATGTTTTTTACCCCTAGCAACAAAATCAACTTGGTAAATATAAAAATACAATTTATGTTTTGGATGGACTTTATGATTTATGATTATGTGGGGAGTATTTGCCATTCTGTATAAAATATAGGCGATTTATCTTTTCAGAGTTTATGTACAACCAAAAAAATCCTTTTGATATGTCCTATTCTAGTCAAAACAATAGCGAAATTGACCTTCTGACTTTCTCTAAACCTTTGCGATTAAAAAGATGTATATGTCTTAAAGTATCCCATATACACAGGTAGGAACATATGCTGGTTCCATAGGACAATACCATAAAAGTCAGAATACAAGGATAACTATATTTTTATGTATTTGATAAATACAATTACTATTACCCATACTATATTATATAAATTTTACTATCAAAATAAAAAATAAAAAGAAATTATAAATCACTTTTCAATGTTAAATTTTAGAATAAAAGTAAATTCTTATTGCTCCTAACCATGTTTGTCATATTTTACTTTTATCTCATTCACAGAGAGCATATTAAATCCTAGATTCTTTTAAGGAGCTCGTTCATGTTCAACAGTAGTGCTCATAAATACTCCACACGTATGAAACGTTCTTAACGTCAATTTCATACCTTAGTTCTCCAATTGATTGTTCCACTATAATACTTATGGGTTCTCCAATTCCATCAAATGGTCATAACATAATTGGCATATCTAAGATGATGTTAGCATGATTTAGAGATTGAGTTGCCATTGTCAAGGGAACCCCCATGTATCAAATATTTCTTGGAGTCAAAGTCGAGGAGGATCGGATTTACTTTGATACAATTTGCAAAACATGATTTCAAGTATACCTTTGGGTACTCCTAGGACTTAATCGATTATTGATCTTATGTATATTTCTCAATGAGAAGAACACCCATATATATGACATTCTAGTTATAAGTACTTCGTTAAATGACCGCCCAAAGATTCTGTAGCATCTCTCCCATCAAGGCAAACGTTACTATACTCATATCATCGTATTCATAGCCATTATGTTTCTATTCATGACAAATGGAGGTCATTTTCTCGTAATAACCTAACATGCATCTTCATTTACAACATCGTTGTCCCCTTTCAGGCTTTTCATCCATGTCATCCTCTTGACATCTCATAACTACTCATCATCGACACCATCTCCTTTCTGGCTTTCCATCACTAACTTTGATGTTGGACTCCTTTCCTCATTGACACTATGCATACGATAATCTTTGTTTTCATCATCCTTGGATATCTCCATCTCCTTCAACTTTTGCTTGATGCTTGAATCACTACCATCTCCATTGTCACATTGGTGGAGAGGTTAAAGACTACTCTACAAGAACAATGGATTTTATAGCTTTTCACATGGACTCAAAGGCACTGAGAGGAAGACCATAAAGAAAGTGGAGGGCATCCTTATAATCTTCCTTGAATATAATTCTAAATCTCTCCACAACCCAAACTCCTAATTACCTCAACCTAACACTAGTTACTAGACATTGAAGCAGTGGTGCTCCTGGTCTTATTGCCAAAGTCACCATTGGACATATGATGTGGGTATGCATTCCCTCTATGCCATAACACAACAAACCCTTTCTCATTTCAACTTTTAAAGGCATGAGGAGGAGGAAGGTGGTCTTTCCATCTAAGGGAAAGAAGTACATTAGGTATATCAAATGAAGTATCAACCATCCACCTAAAGCTAGTCGATAATTGCTTTGTCGTTAATACACATGAAGTTCGTATAACCCATGCTTATACTATTGCAACATCATTGCCATTTTCATATCTTTGAAGGCGATGAAGTACAACGTTAACTGCTTGAAGATGAATTCGCTATACTCCACCATGAAGATGTAACTATGAGTGTCGTATTACACAGCGGAGATGTGATTATTTAAAAATCTGAACACTTAAGCTCTTAAAAAGGTGTCAAGAAGGATGGCTTTGATCTTGCATCAATCATCCCCATATAGATAGTAACCTTGATCTTATCAAAGGTCGTGGACGTGCTCATGTACCCATATAATTTGCTTTTGAGAGTAAATGATGCGAGGGCATAGCAACCGAATGCAATGAACTAGTTAAGGTCATACAACAATGGGAAGGGGAGACAAATAAGAAAGATAGGCGTTGATGATCTTTGAGAGCAAAACTATAAGATGGGGAAATTGACCACGATCGCTTCAGATGAGAAGGAGATGAGGGCAACGTCACGAAGTCATAAAAGGGCATGTGAGCTAGCGACACAAGAAGCACAAACTTGGAAATTCCCATCCTAAAATTGATGGAGTTAAACCGACAACTCAATCCATAATGCTAAGGGTGCGCTAACCTGACTACCCGAGTGATTTCTACCTTGACATCTTGAGGCATCGACTTAGCGATGAATGAGAGTAAAGACGCTAGGAAGGTGCTGAGGCTAGCAAAAGCAGCAATGAGAAGCCCATACGTGACGAGAAGACATGTGAGCAGCTGGTCCCTGCATCACCGAAAAGGATGCAAGTTCTTTGGAACAAAGAGAAGATGATCACACATGTCCTTCACATGGGGCCCACAATTTGGGGGGGGGGGGGGGTTGGCATTCCCATACATCACAGCCGAATTCATCAGGTTCAAGCCCTGCGACGGCCCACGAACTCGATATGAGGTAGAGCGGAGAAAATGGAAATGTACATGGCATCCACACCCCAAATATAAGGTGGACTTACTGGGATAAGGGTTGGGGACAAGCTTGAAGGTCTCGATTTCATAAAATCAGGGAGGGGAAAATTGCATGCTGGAGAAGAATGTTTGTGGGGGGCAAAGTTCACAATAAGAAGGTATGTTATTGTAAATTTCATATTTTTTGGAAAGCAAAGATAAATTGATTTTACAATTTTGGTCAAAACTAACAGCCAGAGACGTGGACGTTAACCCACAAGGAGTTAAAGTTGGCAAGAATATGTTGGTCAAGATGTAATTACAAGATTTTAGGAGGCATGATGTATACCATCTAATTATATATCCTTCGAAATAACTAGATCATCCATTTTCCCGACACTAACAAGGAAATAACCTGCTTATTCGCATTCCAGCTTCTTTTGCCCCTCGTAGATGGTCTTCATTATAATCCTTGTTGCCCCTGATGGAGAAATACATATACTGAAGGTAACATGTGGCAAAACAAGTAATTTTCAGGAAGATAAAAATGTCATAACAAAATCGGAACAGCTGGTGGTTTCAGCTACTTGTCATTGTTACAAGCCATTAGTCTCCTTCAGAGTCGAGCTCCATCAAATATTCAGCGAATCAGCATACCTTGTATCAGGAACTGATGGCATGTGTAGTCCATTTTGCAGTTTTCTTACCTTCGATTCCAAACAATCGATATACAATTACAACTGAATGTAATGTTACTATTATCATCCAACAACTGGCTGTGCAACACCTTTAGCCTTCGCAGCAGCAGTGGCAGCTGCAGCTGCCGCTGCAGCAGCAGCAGAAGCAGCCGGAGACTGGGGCGGAGATACAACAGATGACGGTGTGGTCTGAGGTGCATTGACAACTTGCTGCTGCTGCTGTGAGGAATTCACCTGGGCAAGCAAGCTCTTGATTTGGCTACCGGTGAGTGTTTCATGTTCGAGAAGAGCATGAGCAAGTGCATGAAGTTCCTTGTGGTGCGTTGTCAGAATATATTTTGCATTGTTATATGCTCTCTCCAGGAATTCTTTCACCTCCTTCTCAATCAGTAGCCTAGTCTCGGTGCTCATGCTCTTCCCATTGTCATCGTAATTGTGACATACAAGCCCAACCGCCTTGCTCATTCCATATTTTGTTACCATGGCTCTTGCCAGGAATGTTGCCTGCTGAAGATCTGATGAGGCACCAGAAGTTACCTCATTCTCACCAAATATTAGCTCCTCGGCAACACGACCACCCATGCAAACATCCAGCCGTGCAAGCATTTGCTTCTTTGACACACTTGTTTCATCTTTCTCAGGCAATTGAGCAACCATACCAAGTGCCATTCCCCTAGGCACAATAGTGGCTTTATGAACAGGATGGGCACCATCGGTATGTATTGCTACCAGGGCATGGCCGCCTTCATGGAATGCAGTGAGCTTTCTAGATTCTTCAGATATCACAGCAGACTTCCTCTCACTTCCCATCATGATCTTGTCCTTAGCATATTCAAGATCAACCATGCTAACTGCCTTAGCCCCATCCATAGCAGCCTTAAGAGCCGCAACATTCACCAGATTCGCAAGATCTGCACCAGAGAAACCTGGTGTCCCTCTGGCAATAATCATCAGATCTACATCATCAGCCTTCAGTACCTGCATTAGGAAGACAGTTAAAATGTTAATGATAATGATTACTGATTAGAACAGTATACAACCAATAAATCACCATGTCCAGATATTTTGATTAATGATGCAATATATTACAATTTCATTAGCATATTAAGTAACTGACAACTTGAATCAGATACACCAAGCAGCAGCAGCACCACCACCAACAACAAATCCTTTTCCCACAATTAAGTTGGATCCGCTACAAGGAACACCAAGCATTGAGAAAATTCATCCCTTCAACTTTTTTTTATCGAGTGTTGTATTTAGCAAGAAGAGTATCGTAGCAGGTCTATCTTGAAATATGTGGGAGAAAACCATATCGACACAACAGAAAATGCATTACATAGAGTAAATATTAAAGAAACATCACCATAAGATGATATCATGGATTCTACGGTAAGACTAAATGAGAATGGAAGCAGTAATATAATGTGTATGTTAGTATAGATGCCAAAAATGAATGGTAGGCAGTAACATAAAAGTTCCTATCTCCCCTGTATATTTATGAGTAGGACATAAACACCAGTCAGGACCGACACTCAGCGATAATACAAGCCCGTGGAAGTGTGCAGAAGTCATAACTATGTAATATCTTCCCTCCCAGTCCTGCTACCAGCTAGAGTGGCCAGTGGCATCAAGGGTCTTGACTCTTGACTCAGGTGCATCGCGGTTCACTGTGTGCTGACACACCCATCTACCCTTCTCCAAAAGCTCCGCAGGACCAAGAGCAGTCTGGAGGATGGATATACCCGAATCTAGATCAGCGGAGGGGAAGGAAAGCAGCTTTACCTTTTTTGTAGATGGAAAACATCAAACAGATTTGCTCGATTGGACAAACAGCAAAAGTAAAGGTACAGATAGCCTTCCGGTTAGTGGCACTGAGTTCTAAAAGTTTTTTAATCTGCGTAAGTATTGGTGAAATTTTAAGTGATGTGCATGCCTTAGTATATTCAGTAAAAAAGGGCAAAACAAGATGCACATGACAGTTGATAATGCAAATAAAAATGGAAACAGTAGATTATCAGTTTCTGCCATGGCAGTATACATGGCATGATGCAATATAAATGCTAAAATAACACAGGTTCAAGTGTAATAAAACTATTTCAATATGCCTCCAGTATAAAAAAATTAGGATCTCAGGGAACATATGAAAAGGCAGAATAGTTTCATACTTTCAAAAAGCAAATGAATATGTTTGAGGGAAAAGGCAATTAAATATGGAAGCAGAGTATAGAACAAGGTCCACCTTTGACATGTGAGACTCCAGAATCTGTCTTCGGCCTTCAACGTCTGGGTTAGGAACAACTATATGCCGATCAAAACGTCCAGGCCGTACAAGGGCCTTGTCCAATGATTCAGGGAAATTCGTTGCAGCAATTACAATGATTCCATCATTCTGTTTGAAGCCATCCAATTCAACAAGCAACTGATTTAGAGTCATTTTCATGTATTGTTGATCCTTTGGATTGCGACTCCCACCAATTGCATCTATCTCGTCAATGAAAATGATGCAAGGAGACCGTTTCTTAGCCGCAGAAAAAAGATCCCTGACTCTCCGAGCTCCAACACCTACAAACATCTCCTCAAATTCACTACCACTGCATGAGAAGAATGGAACTCCAGCTTCTCCTGCAATTGCCCTCGCAAGCATGGTTTTTCCTGTGCCAGGTGGTCCTACAAGAAGAACGCCTTTGGGTAGTTTACCACCAAGACGAGTGAACCTCTGAAACAACGACAAAACCAAATGAGCCAAGCAAACCACTTGTATATTAAGAAAATAACTGTTACAAACTACAGATCGCTGAAAATGATAAATCATATTGTAATCATGAATACGTAGACAAGGAGAAGAGTCAAATGAACATTCTCATTGGGCAATCTATTTAGCAGATACTCGACGAACACACATCAACCCGTAGCTCAACTGCAGCAGAAAATATTCAAAAATAAAAGTCCACTTATGAAACGGGCAATCACCCCAAAAAGAATATAACATCAATTCCTCAGTCTAAATCTTCAATGAGTGAGTCGAGGCTTCTTCCTGAGGCCATGCCATGATCATGAATTGGGAAAAAGACTTCGGCAAGCGGCCATGCCCTTCTTTATGCACACGAGAATGCTTCGATGTGGTTGTGCAGTAGCCAAAGAAAACCAATTGGTTCTGCAGCTTAGTGGTTTCCTATCATGAATCATGATGGGGGAGAGAGAGGAATCAGTAGAAAGCTCACGTATTTCACCATGGGGCTGATATCCTGTAAATATGTCACTTTCAAGTGCCTCCAGGTGAGTATTGATGAGACTTTGACAAAGTCTTACTGAGAAAGCAAACACGAATTAGACTCTCTGGATAGTACAGATGTTGAGCTTCGAGAGGATTCCATTCTTCTCGACCAAGAATGAACCATACGGGTAGAAGGCCTCCCCATAATCTCCACTTAGTTGACCACCCAAGGGCAAGTTAAGAGTAGAAGTTGACAGCTGCCTGAGTTCTCCTGTCAGGCAGATCCAGAATTGGGACGAGCTAGGCCTCGAGTAAGAAATTCCAACAGTGAAAGATCTCTTTCATTTGTTGAGAGTGAAAAGCAACCAGTATAGTGGAAAGATTACTGGGAAGGAAATCCAATGCCTCCTCCATGCCGTGTTTTTCCCCTTGTCACCGCATCCCAGAAAGCCCCCACTGGTTAGATGGGAAAAGCCCCCCCGTCCCGTGATCTTGGTGCATTCAGTTAATCGAAGACTAAGGAACTATGAAAGGACTTGGATCCGATTCTGGTAGAGCTACTTCATACGGGTCATTTCTTCTGTTGAGCCTCTTTTCTTGGAAGATTCGTGGACTAGTTATTTAAAAAAATGGAGGTGGAGAAACGTGGAGCGCATCTATAATCAATCTGCAATCTGTTCAAATTGGAGGAGACAATGGCTACTAATATCAACTCAGGCTCCCTGCTGCTAAAGGGCTTACTCTTCTTTGTCACTTTCACACCTAATTCAGCTCTCTTGATATATGCTCCTTTCTTTTCCTAACTCTTTTTTTCTTCTTTCACATGGGTCGGGTTTGGAATGACAGATATCAATTAATTTCCTGTATCAAGCAAAAAAGACATGACTAGGGAAAGACATGGTTTCTTTGATTCCACTAAGATTGCAACTGGAAATAAGACAATGAACGTGGCCCTTTCAGTTTTTATAAAAGAATGATATTGATAACCATTTCATTACAAATGTAGAAGACCATAACACAAGCAATGCGGCATATTTGGATTCCTATATATCCATGTATACTTCATCATATAATTAATATAAGATCCTCGTCAAGATATCATTAGAATGCTATACACTTTGGAAGAAGCTTGTACAGACTGGGAAGACAGCTTTCTTGATAGAAAAGAAGAATACTATTATCAATGACACAATCGAGAAATGAGGGGCATTTCCTTTGGATCAAAGAGAGATTCTGTCAGACGTAATCCCCGGACGATCCACTTAACAATAATATTATTGCACAAAGATGATTCCATATCTGGTCTCGATGGACAAGTCTTCCATCACTAACCATTTTTCTTATAATATAAGCATTAATATATCCCAGCTTGACGAACCTACGTTGAATTGCTGGACATTTCCAAGCCCGGTTATGTGCAGTTAATACCGGAAGCCCACAGCAGATTTACGTTTGTAAATTTAACAAGGTATTTTGGCACCTTGGATATCATGTAGTTAATGATTTAAATAGCAGGATTAGAATAACTAATGTGTGGTTATTGATCTACGAACCTAGAGACCGAAGACAATTAAATTCGACTAATGTTATCCAATAAAGTGATCTCCAGTTTGAGAAGTGATGGTAAACTTCTGTGTAGACTGATTCTTTAAGCAAAAAATGGGAAACACACAAAGGTGTCCATTCCATAGGAACATTAAAGAGAAATAGAAGTTACCGAAGTAAGCATTCTAGGAGAACCCTTACATGACGCAATACATTCTCCACAACAACGCTCTCTTCGAAAAGTTGTCATTCCAAGCAAGCCAAATTGCCCACAAGACAGCTACCACTTCAGAAACGTAGTGATAGGTTGTAGGCCAGCCAAGTACAAGACCTCTGAAGAACATTCAAAGTTACAAACATCCAACCATGATATATTTGCTTCCGCCCAGATATTTTTTTGTTTTTACGCATCTAAAGGAGAGATGATCCATTGTCTCAATCTCCAGATCACAGAAGCAGACCACATTATTGTTACATAGCAAATCTTCACCCAATGCTGCTTAGTCAGTAAGCTTCTGTGTTGAAGAAGCGAAAAAAATCTTGACCTATTGTGGAATGTGCATGTCCCAAATGGGTCTACAATCACAAATCATAGTGACATCTATGTAGGCCAGCAGTCTGACCAATGCCTGGTACACACGCCTAACCGAAAACTTCACATCCCTCCATTTTTAATGGTCTCAACCAAGGTCTAAAAAAGTGTGAGGTGGTTCGAGGCATTTTCCCAAAATGTGAGGCGAGGAGTAAGCCTCGAGGTGGTCGAGGTGTAACCTCTAAAGAAAATTATACTGGAATAAATAATAACACAAACTATTGCAGCATATTGTCCAAAAGTTCAATATAAAGTACAAACTACAACTATAATTGTTTAAAATTCAATATGATTGCGAAATTATAAAAGACACCAGAAAGTTGGAAACAAGTTCAACATAAGCATAAATCTAATGCAACATGTTGTCCATCACATTCGTGTGATCCATCAAAAATCACTAATCATCAACATTGATTCAATGAATCAACATCAGTCGTCTCACTCCTCAGCATC
Organism: Ottelia alismoides; assembly: GCA_037367405.1. Classification (NCBI taxonomy): domain Eukaryota; kingdom Viridiplantae; phylum Streptophyta; class Magnoliopsida; order Alismatales; family Hydrocharitaceae; genus Ottelia; species Ottelia alismoides. Next base: position 465,500 of record JAZKJV010001292.1, read on the forward strand.
GTCACCATCATCATTGTCACTTTTGCTACTACTCATTGGATCTTCATCAGAATCATCCATATAATTCAAATGCACATCATCACCGACCTTATCATCGCTTCCATCCTCAAAATTGGAGAACTCCTCCTCAACGTTAATTGGAGTTTTTCCTTTACCTAATCAAGAAAGTAATTTATTTGAAAATTGATCGCAACAAAGCATCGGACATTATTTTAATTTGTATTTGACCTTTATCATGTTTTTCCCCTTCTTTTTACGTCAAGCGACTTGAGCTCCTTCACCCCATTCACATCCTTCCTCCTCAATAGGATCATCCTCAAGGGATATGTTTACATCAAGATCCTGATAGGCCTCGACATCTTGGGCTTCCAAAATCCATTCATCACTAGAGTCAATGTCTTCCAAACATAAAGGATCTTCAATTGTTTTCTTCCCTAATTCCATATGTTTCAATTTGAGATTGAACATAATGTAAACCAAATCATTGAGCTTCACTTGTGTTAAGTAATCTCTTCTCTTTATATGAACCTATATAGCAATACGTAAGGTTTAACATGAAACAAAAACATTATAATAAAAATACATAATGCTTTACCCACTTGCTTAATTGAACGAGCTTCAATCACGTTCACACCCATAAGCACTACAAGTCAAGCTCAACACCCTAATAGCAAATGCTGCCAATTCAGGTGTTTCACCTTCAAACAACATCCGCCAATCCACCGATAATCGTCAACACATTCTAGTAATAATGTTAAAGAATATGCAAAATTCTTTGCTCACAAGGACTTCTTATTTTCCTTGAATTGATTACATTTTCCCATCCAAAAAATCCTCTGGCAAGCATAAAAGAATCAAGTTGCGAATTCGCTTTTACCCTCACAGCTTGATCAACGATCAATCTCTCCATGCATGAAAACAATCCCGTTTTGACCTCTACGTGATTAGAGAATGTCGGTTAATGAAAAAGAGGATTGAGGAAATAAGCAGCAGCAGCATGTAAACACCTATTTAGTTGACAATCCCAACGTTTATCTACAATATCTCAAATAATCTTATTCGTCTTATCGTTTTCAAGATTTCAAGCTATCTCTTCCTTGGCCACGCCCATGGCTTCATAAATAATTCCCATCGGTGGATATTTTTCAGAATCCACCAATCTCAAAATGGTAACCAAAGGTTCATGGTGTTGAGAACATATGCAACACCATGCCAAAAATACTTGCTCTTCAGAACTATATTCAGCATACTTTGCCCCAAGGTCGATTCACATAAGAATTGTTCTTCCATGCTCTTGAAGTGAAGAAGGATTCAAGTGAATCCTTGGAATCAAGCTTCGCAATGTAAGATATGCAATGGTAAATCGAGTAATGACAATCAACAGGTTTCACCAAATCACAACCTGTAATTTTTTTCACCATCGCTAAAATCCAAGCATGAGCATACACAAAATTAATTATTTTCTTCATCCAATAAAGATTCTTTCAATTTCCATCAACATTTACCTAGCAGCTTTAGAAGCTGATGTATTATCTGTTATCACTTGGACAACATTCTTCTCTCCAACCTCCTCAACAACTTTATACAACAATTTAAAAAGCATCCCGGCATCTTTAACTTGATCTAATGCATTGATTGACTTCAAGAATTAAGTGTCTTTGGGATTATTCAACAAAAATAAATTAATGTGTGTCCTTTCGTATCAGTCCAACTGTCAAACATGATAATGATACTGCAACTGGTGACAATCCAAGAAGTCTTGCCTCATCAACAAAAGTGGTTATGGCATGTTTCTCTTCTTTCAATATAAGAATTAGAAATAAAGCCAAATGCCAAGCTACAATCAACCATGTGTCAGACCAAAAAGGATAAAAACATATTTGCTTCGATTAATATTCAGTCTCGACAGTTCACGAAGACATCCAACATTGTAGCCATAACCCATAGGCCCTCCATCCCTCCTTCTGATGAAGACCATATCACTTGTGTATTGGAGGATAGGTACAGAAATGTCACCATGACTATATCCTAGAGTTTGCCCCTAGTCTATCACATGGCCCATATATGTGGCCACCATGAAGAGCAAGGATGCTAGTGGACATCCTTGTCGGATTCCATGTTGCGGTTGGAAAAAACCCTTCCGAGCATTCATTCACCAACACCGAATATGACGCGGTTGTAATGCATATTTTCATCAGCTGATCCACAGCTTAGGGAAGCAACATCTGGACAGTGCATACCACAAGATTCTCCAATCCACACTATCATACACTTTGGAAAAATCAATTATGCAAAGCAAACCCCTTAGTATGCTACTTTTCCAATCCGCATTAATTGTTGTTGCCATCAACAGGCTATATACAATTTATCTCACAAGTATAAATGATGATTGTATTGGTGAAATAATCCCCCCATCCACAAAAAACCTCCTGAAGTCCGTTTGCCAACAACCTTGCTACTAAGTAGACAACATTAGAATAGCAATGGGTCAAAAATCCTCCACCCTTTTCGAGCCCTCCTTTTTTACCGCAGAAACAAGGTTTTATTAAGTATGTCAAAACATGGATTTTCCTAAGAAAACTCATCCATCAAGGCCACGATTTCATCCCACAACGACATCGTAAAACTCTTTAAAGAAGAATACGAGAAACTCACCTTGTCCAAAGGCACCATTTGCATTCAAATTAAACATTGTTGCTCCGATATCTTCCCACTCAGAATCTTGCATCAAACGTGAGCTCTGAACGCCCGTATCATGGCCTTAAATGTTGGATTTCGGTTTCGTTTCGGCAACTGATCGAAACGAAATTTCGACTGAATTTCGGTCGAAATTTGACAGAAATTTCGACCATTTCGGTCAGTTTTTAAACTAAGGCCCCCAAATTTCGGTCGATATAGGCCATTTCGGCTGGATTTCGGTTACCCACCGAATTCGGTCGAATTTCAACGAAGTTTGAGGCCATGGCCTGTATGGATGTGGCCCTTGTTCCTAGTCACATCCATTCCTGACATGGCATACTACAAGAGAGCCCAATGAAGTACCCTACAATTGCTTAACCCATCCAATGGTCTCTCTTGAATCGGACATCATTCACCAATATTGACCAAAAAAAATTCCAACACCACGTTACCACTGCATGGAAAAATATGGTATTTGCATCACCATTATTTAGCCAATTCGACTGAAATATTTGTTTCTATTTCGTCACCTCTATGAAGTCAAAGCTTTATAGTTAAACAACATGTGGATTAGACCATCTTTTCCTGAAAGAAATAGGTCATATACATAGGGACCCTACTAGTGATCATTCTATAATGAGGGCACTTTTTGTTGCTCGTAGCATAGCATTAAACTAACTATTTTTATTAGCTTGATTAATATCATGTTAATGCACACTAGTTGGCAGGCAGGCATAGATAATAAAGATCAAATTATTAGGAACGCAAGTTGAACTTACAAGACAGCAAGAGTTCCATATTCTTTCACTGTAGTTGCATTAAGGTTTTTAAAAACATCAAGTATATTGAGACAGTTTTCTGTTTGGAAGCGAAGCATAAGCCTCGAGACGATGAGGCATAAATCTTACTCAAGAGAAAAAATGTTCAAAAAATAGAATTATTCATAACTATATTTTTGTAAGATCGTAAAGCTTAGAAATCTTTATAAAAAACGCAAGAATGCCAAGCACAAATCATGAATCATGATACAATTACCATCAAATAAACGTTGAAAGAAAAAGCGATTGAGCTAATTGTTTCATGCTCTTTTGTCAGTGCAAGAAGCTTCTATTCAAATTAAGTGTTCTTTCCAATGATCCGCAAATGATCTTGTCTGCAGACTTTACAATTAAAATACTCATTGCTAATAGAGCTAGAATGAGAAATGTTAAAGGCGTATCAACTACTGCCCATTCATGTTTCTAATTAAGATACAATCATTCTTGTGGGGATATATTCCTCAACTCTTTCTAGTTTCAATACTACAAAGTAAAAATATATATACCAAACATTGGATTCGCAAACAATGACAGGCCTAACTTTGCATGAGTTGAAACAACTTCGGAATGTCATGTATGAAAATCCTCTCCACGCTTTTGGTCTAATCAATGTCACACCAAACTCTACTGTCTCTAGAGTTAAAGTAATACAGTAGGGGGACATTGAACTTGGTAAATAGGTGGTACCAATTAAATGGAAATGCCTGCTTAACAATAGAAATGTCACACCAAACTCTACTTTGTTTACAGAGTTAAAGTAATTTAGTAGGGGGACATCGAACTTAGTAAATAGGTGGTACCAATTCAGAGGGGCAGTTAGAGAAGCTTTCTACTGAAGCAGATTCCTTATAAATTCAAACTCCGGATTGGCTTACTAATAACAGCATGTGAGAACGATCTGAGCATATAATACATGCGACCAGCTTCCCATAATTATCTCCTAATGAAATAGCATGAAAAAACCATAGTATAAATGCACACATATATATATAGAGAGAGACATCGCCTTAATAATGCATCACTTTTGTACGACATACACCTCACTTAAAGTGCATCAAGGTGTATGCCTCAAGGCGCATTTATAAAAACCATAGTTGCATTTTCCAATAAAATTGGGGTGTTGCGAAAAAGGAAAGGAATGCCCAAATCCCGCTTAACGCACTAATGTCTACGTGCCTAATGTTATGTGGGTTAGACAGGGAATTAACTATCAAAAGCTTTCAAAATTGAGAAACCTTTGTTGTAAATTCCTTAAACAATTTTTTTCTAAAATGCAAAATGTTTTATTTCCAATAGAGAACCTTAATCCACTCAACAAAAACTCGAAGTCACCAAGTTGACAATACCAAATTGCATGGATTAGATACATAATTTGGACAACATACTTGCAACTGAGCGCATAACGCATGCCATCATCAGTGCAAACTACTCTCAAAATGATAAGGAATGATGATTTAACAAGAAGTGGGATAACAATTGTTTGTTGGTGTGTTGCTACATTCTTGACTCCTTGTTATGTTTCAAAAGAAACATAATGTGGTCTCAAATTTCGCCGAAATTCCACCGAATTTCAATTGAAATTCGATTTCGACAAGTGGCCAAAATCGATATTACTTAGCATTTCATTTTCCCAATCATCAACATTTCGATCCATTTTGGTCAATTTCGGTCCATTTGGTAGAATTTCGATCGAATTTCGGCTAAAACAATAAGAAAAGAGGAATCTGGCCATGTTTCATTGAAATTCGTACTGCTAGCCTCTTAGGACACTCTTTCATTGAATTTCAGCCACTTTGAGGCACTTTTTGAGCTCTATATATTGGTGTATTACATTACATCATTTCATCTCACAAGACACTAGAATTTTTCTCATTTCTCGTACTCTCTTTCTTGGTGCTTCTCTCTACTACAAGGAGCAGGTGCAACTATGCAAGTGATAGGCTATTACTTTGAGTGATAAAAAAAGAAAATAGTTTGTTGCGAATGAACAAGATATTGAGGAATCGTCCATATGTAAGATTGCAATTATTGATACGGATCTTTTCTACATAAAAAGGAAATCTTTTATTACAATGGAACCAAAAGTGGCGTGGTAGCATGCACGGACCTCTATATCTTTTTAGGTCATGCGAATGTGGCCAATCCAACGATCTCTTTGTATTCTAATCTACAAAGACGATAATCTGCTCCGCTTACTAGATAAGCTCTTTCCTTCATATTTATGGGAATGCTACTTCGAGAAATGCAGCTAAAGGAGAAAGTCAGGATTTTGCGAGAGAAACTATAGGGCTGGGTCCAATACCTATGTGAGCAACCTTCCAAGTCTTGTCACAACAAGTATTTGCCTACTATTAGGTTGGATTAGATTGTGCATGTGAATGCTACGTAGTATTTTAGTGCTAATTGATTTTGTCTCGTATAGCATTTCTTTTACGATCACAAGCTCTACAATACATCTATTAGACGTACATGTTAGAAAGATTTGTGTTTGTGTGTATATGTATGTGTCTTATTTTATTTTTAAAATTAAATATTTTTCTATGTTCAAAGTATTTTGGTATGACAATAGTTTTAAGCTATCATTTTTATCTTCAATTTCTTAGCTAAAATAGCATTTTGTTAGTCCTCTTTATTGACCTATGTTTTTCTTCGTTATTATTTCATGCGTTTCCATTCTCTTCATGTTCAGAGGGGAAACCAATTGTTTCTAATTCAGGTCCCAAATCCGGTTCTAGCTCCGACTGGTATACGATGATTATGGAGTGATTGAATGGAAATTTAAGATAACATATCATGCCAATATCTTATTATTAACAAAAAAAGATGTATTTATATCTCATTTATTGATTAAAGAATATTTAAAGTCACAAATTTAGAAAAATTGCGCTTTATATAATTTCCTCAATTTTCGGTAATTGCAACGTAATTCCATTGAGTTCCTATTTACAGGACTACCTAAATCAAAATCCGATATTTAAGTGTGTAATATGGAATATGCTAATGATATCCTCCATAAGAGAATATGTAAAATGTTTGGGCGCCCACCTAAACTAGAAACCATATGAGCCGAATTGGACGAAGATAAGATAATTGTCTTAATTCTATTATCTCTACTTAAGTTCATCATGAACTTCACTAGTTTCAATTCAAACAGACAAGTTGGAGACTATGAACGCTAAATTGGTCTCCATGTTGAATTCCAATGGAGACATAATAAAAAGAGCTTTTATCTGCTGTGCTCCTCCGAAATATTGCAATTCGATTATACCCATCCCTTTTTGAAACATTAGTTCAGCCCCTGACTTTTTCCACAATGATCACTTGCGCCTTTCGTTAGTCTGGCCCTCAATGAGTCGAAATAAATCATAGTTTCATCAAATCATGTTGTAATTAAGAGGGTATATCTAGAAAAAATCCCCTACCTATTCCTCCAACCCATCCTCCTACTCCACTGCCTACTCCATCATCCCCTCCTCGATGGCGAAAGAATCTCCCGGAACAACTCACTCTCCTATAACAACTTGCTGAAGGCAATCTATGCGATCAGGTGAAGAGGAGGACATGCGAAGGGGGAGGAGGTGTTGGAAGGAGACGACAATCGAGGGAGGAGGAGAACTGACTAAGGGGAAGGAAGAGAGCTGGCAAGGGAGGAGGAGGTGTTGGAGGGGAGGAAGAGGGCGGGCAGATGGGAAGGAGGAGCTTGAGGGGAGGAAGAGGATGGGCAAAGGGGAAGGAGGTGCTGAAGAGGGAGGAAGAGGGACTGGAGGGGTGGGGAGAAGGAAGCGGTGGTCAGAGGAGGAAGGGCTGGGCAAGTGGAAGGAAGAAGAAGAAAAGGACAAGAAAAACATATCTACCCTCATTTTTTAATCTAATTATCCTTGTGTCCTCAAAGTTAATGTTCGTTTGACATGGGGATGGACGACAACCAACCCTAGGGGAAATAGATTGAACATACGTGGAGGGTTGCACACGGGTTAAACGGCGACGCCAAGGACCTCAACAGAGAAGACCTCCTACAACTACAAGGCGAGCGCTTTGTTGGCAGCAGAATGGCAGCTGCTTGCGATGCGAACCTATGCGTTGTTATGCATGCGAGAGATTCGATCACCGAAGGGCTTCTTGCTCGGAAACATGGAAGGTCGTATCTCGATATATCGGCGATATATCGGTATCGATAGGTCACCGATATATCACCGATATGTCCGATATCGGGTATCGACAAGCAAAAAAGGCGAGATTCGGTCCGATGTCAGCGATATGGCATCGATATATCGCCGATATATATGTATCGACATGGTACCGGTATCGATACCGATATCGATATGTCCTTCCATGCTCGGAAACCAAGGTTTAGCACCCCCAAGGTCCCTCTTGTTAGAGACCAATGGAAAGAAAAGGATTTATTCCTAGTAGGGATCAAGAGAAGTGAAGTATCTCATGCTTATTGGATGTGATGTCTGACAATGGAATGGCATTAGGTTGCGAGTTAGGGGTGATGTTGTCAAGCTTGAATGCCCTACGATGCTGGCCATGGGACTAAGCTCAGTAGATGTGAAGAAACTGTTGACGTCGGGACATGGTGCGAAGTCTCGATCGCACTGGAGGTCGACAAAGTTTCGAGATGGAATGTTGCTTCTTCAACTAATTCATTATTTGTGGATTCGAGGTATCCCATAGGTGTATCGTTCTTTGAAGAAGATCATAGAGATTTTAGCTCCAGTTGCCAAGGTCAAGGAGTTGATCTCAGATGGGCTCAACGTCAACTAACGGTTGGATGTGATCGTTCTAGTGGACGAGTTTGATATCGCGGTGACACAACGACAGTGCAACGACAATGGAGCTCTCAACAAAACACTAGGTAGATGGCCACCAAGAGTTGAGAGAGAGAGAGCATGTGTAGAGCCCAAAATTTTGTTGCAACAAATTCTAACATTATAATTAAACTTTAAAAGAAGAAATAAGTTGAGGACATTCTTCAACATATTATCTCAATTAAAATCGATCTCCATGTTGAAGGATTATGAAAGAGGAAATCTTCCTTCCTAATATATTGTGGACGACCATCATGGTACCTCCACCATGGTTGTCCACTCCTACTAGGATTGGAGTGCTCTCCCATTCATTCCTTAATTGGTGAGATCTCAATATCCATTAAATCTTCTATATGTATAGCAATTTAATATTGAGTTATCACCAAAATAATTCCAAATTATTCTGTGATAATTTCAATCACGCCGTTGATAATTATGAATCATATTCAACCATCCAATATTAAATGTTTATCACATTCACATTTAATTGTATAATGTGAATCCAATTCACATTTGATTGTATAATGTGAATCCAATTCACATTAACTTATAAATTGTGAATCTTAATCACAATTAAATCTCTATATGATATTATGGATCACATCCATAATATCCATGATTATTGTGGATATTGCTATCCAAATTAATCATATCTATGATCCAATTTAACTATCACAGATGCCTCTCTACATATATCCATGTAAATTATTTTCACATTATTAATGATAACTAACTCCAATTTAATCATCAAATTTTCAATCCTCAAATATTGTCAATGATAAAAGTATTCTTGACTCTTTCAAGAATAGCGTGCCTTCTCCACGGATACTTGGAGATAAGGACATGACAACTGTATATTCCATGTATAATGACTTGGATGCTGAGATATAATCTCATATCCATATCTAGAAGACCTCTCAGAGATGTCCCATCAAGTCAGACATAATATCTAATCGTCTCGTTACATCTGAATCATATTCAGATCAATGTCCAACACTTAGACTAAGATTAGATAACTAGTCTACTTAGTGGAGTCGGTAAAATTCAAACATGTTTCATCACTCTCTCGGAATGGAAGTGTCAAATTATACAATCGATTAAGATCACGTCACCCTCGAGTATTCCTAATACATGTACATACTGCATACTAGAAGATCTAGTATAAACCCGAAGTTCTATCATATTTGAACTTTAGGATTTTATCATTAAGTTTCTCATTCAATAATTGGGAATAGGTATCGATCATGTGTTTTCCAAAAACATATATTATACTAACAAATCCTGTCATCCTTCCAAACAAGACGAGCATCGATGGAATTTGATTGGTCCTAATATCTCATGAGTGAGCTCATGTCTCCCGATTCAATAGTGAACACGTATGATCCCTTTAAGCGATTATATTAGTCATATGCCCTTATATGCACACTAGCAAACTGGTGTATAAACTTTGTTAGGTCATCAACTTAATGGTTTGCCTAATGTACATACTTAAACATACAATAACACATATGTCTCCGTTCAGAGATTGTGTGCACGTATCGTGACAAACATACACTATGGGCCTGTTTGGTTGCTGGGTTGGACTGGGTTGGGTTGGGCTGGGTTGGGGTGGGTGAATAGTAATCTGTGAGGAGGAAGTACCCTTGTGAATAGTAACTAGGGTTGGGCCAACCCTGCCCAACCCTGCAACCAAACAGGCCCTATAGGTCTTGGTTATCTCGATCTTATTAAGTCAATTCTTTGACTTAACTTTTCCGACACCTCCTAAACTCTATTCCTATATACATAACCTGCATCAATAGGTAGATCGGATACCAGTCTTTGGAGTAAGGAATGGCATTTCATTCTCAGGCTGGAGATCCTTTCTCAACAATCATTTAACGGTGCTAATGAGTCCAATCTAACTCTTTAGATAGTATCTCAACACCAACCTCTATGATCCAATCATTGGATTGTCAGTTGGATGATTATTAAGATGAACATGATACATAATCCTAATTATACTAAGAGACCTTATAAGTGCATGCATTCGTTAATCTCAAATAGAGAGTAAAAATCAATAATTTTTTTAATATATAAAAATATTACAATGACATTTATTGTAGAAATGATTCGCCTTGGGCTCACATGTCCAATAATTTCTCACTAGCCCTCATAATCATTCAGGTACAATCTTTAAACCCATACTCATATCTTATTGGTCAGAAATATTTTGAGATAAGGGTTTTCTACGAGGATCAACAACATTCTTGAAGAGGCCACCTCGGTGATGATGATGTCATCATGTCACTATGTTTTTTATCTCTCGAATGATGTGGCATTTCCTTTACGTGTGTTTGCTCTTTTGATACCATCTGGATTCCTTCGCCTGAGCTATGTCTCGCGTGTTATCACATGGCTACGGGTTGGGGGTATCAGAGGAAACTACGCCAAGCTTCGAGATGAACATGTGCAACCATACCGCCTCTTTCGCAACATCCAAAACAGCAATGTACTCAGCTTAGGTCGCCGAATCAACGGTGGTGCCACAGTGCCATCATTTAACAAGAATACAAACCTTAAAGTTGGCTTGTGATCATCAATGTCAGATTGGAAGTATGAATTTGTGTATCCTAAGACTTGGAGATCACTATCTCCAAAGTCCAAGATGTAACCTTGTGTCCTTAAATACTTGAAGATATCATTCACTGCTTTCCAGTGTTGCTCTCCATAGCATGATAGGTTACGACTTAACACTTCCACTGCATGTCACATATCTGGCATTGTACACATCATGACATATATTAGGCTTCACACAGCTGATGTGCAAGGGCATCCAGCCATGGCTTTCTTTTCCTCAACACTTTGAGGAGCTATCCCTTTAGATAGGTGTATATCGTGTCTCAAGGGAATGAAGCTTTTCTTGAAATTTTCCATATGTAATCGTTCCAAGATCTTTTTTTTGATAAACGGTGGGATGGACCTCCTTGAGAGAGCCATCCAAAGAATATATTACTAATAACTAAATAGATACAAATGCCAAGAATCTAATCGTTCCAAGATCTTAATGTACCCATGTTGAGACAATCTTGAAATCCTCTTTTCTCTTTTTCTGAACAACTTCAGACCTAAGATATAAGAGGTATCTCCAAAATCTTTCATCTCAAACAAATCTGACAACCAGGTCTTAACACTCGTCAACATCAGTGTATCAATCTCAATACTAAGAATGTCATATACGTAAAGTACGATGAACACAATGGCACTCTCACTAAGCTTCTTGTACACACATGATTCATCATGATTTTGAAAGAAATCATAACTCTTTATGCTTTCATCAAATCCGATATTCCACCTATGAGATACTTGTTTGAGCACATAGATGAATTTTTTCATTTTGCACAATTTGCCTTGCTCAACTATGAAGCCATGGGACTGCTCCATATAGATATCCTCCTCAAGGTATCCATTGAAAAATGCGATCTTGACGTCCATCTACCAAATGTCGTAGTCAAGATGTGCAAGTATAGCTAGCAATGCCCCCATGGACTTAAGCATGGCCACATGAGAGAAAATCTAATCGTAGTTGTTACCATCTTTTTATGTAGCCCTTGTCTACGAGTCGTGCGTTGAAGGATTCTGCCTTTCCATCAGATCCCATCTTTCTCTTGAAGATCCATTTACACCCAACGGGTTTTACTCCCTTAGGTGGATCCTCTAGGGTCCATACACTGTTCTTGTGCATGGAGTCCATTTCAAACTTCATAACTAGCATCCATCTATCCATGTCATGATCCGTAAGTGCTTCATTAAATGAAGTTGGATCATTGTAAGATTCTACTGACACATAGAATCCATATCTTTCAGGTGGTATACAAACTCGTTTGAAGAGGTATGGGTGTTTCATTTTTATTTTTTTCTTAGTTTCTGATTTAAGAATCTCAATATCCTTAGAGGATTTTGTGAATTCCTTTGCTTCATTCTTGTCTTGACTTTTAAGTCATCTTCTAAGAAATTCACATTTGAGTCTCAGAGTCGTAAAGTTGGTATCCAATACCGTCCTTTACGTACCTAAAGAAGCAATACTCTCTATTAGGAGATTCGAACTTACTTGTGTCCACGTTCTTGGCATGGACCAAACATCCCTAAATCCTCAAGTGTCTAACACGAGACTTGGTTCCAAACCAAAGCTCATGAGGCGTTTGGCGTTTATATTTGCTAGGAATCTTATTAAGGATATACATTGCAGTCTCTCCTGCATATCCCCATAAACTAATGTGTTTTACTCAGCATTGATCGAACCATATCCATGATGGTCTTGTTGCAACTTTCAACAACACCGGTTAGTTGGGGAGTTCCAGGAGGACTGAGATTGAATACAATTCCTCTCTTTTTAAGGTATTCCTTTAATTCATCTGAGAGGTACTTGCTACCTCGATTAGATCAAATCTATTTCATCTCCCTATCAGTTCGGTTCTCAACCAAATACATGAATTCTTTGAACTTTTCAAAGTTTCATATTTAGGACGTAATAGGAAGATAACCCGTATCACGAATGGTCATTAACAAACACCAAATAGTATCGATATCCATTTTGAGTCGCGGTACTGAAGGGACCAAATACATCAATCTGTATTAGGTCAACTATACCCCCGCATTGTGTACCCTTATTTCAGAAGGGTATTCTGGTCATTTCATCTCGAACACAATATTCAAAAGTAGGTAAACTTTGGACCTCAAGAAAATCTAATGATCCGTCTTTTACCAATCTATTAATCCTATCAACAAATAAATGATCAAAACTTTGATGCCAAATCATGCTTAAATGAGAGATTCATCATGCATAATCCAAAGAGTCCATCGGGAGTTAGAAAACCACCTGCAATATGTTTACCATAACAACTTATGATAAGTTTCTTACATAACACGAACGAATATCCATTTCTAACTAATTTAGATACAGATAATTTCCTTCCGACATCCGGAACATAGAGACATTCTTTAAGCAATAAGTCTCTCCCACTGGATATGATAGTCTCCACGTCCAACCAGTGACTGCTACAATAGCCGCGTCAGATCCCATTTGGATGATTATATCTCCTTCATTATACTTTCTGGTTTCCTAAACATATGCAACAAATTGCAAACATGAACAGAAGCAACATAATCTATGACCCAACTACCTTTTCATTCTACGAAAAAAATTGATTCAATTCTGAAAGTAGATTTTCTACTTGCTGGAGCTTTACCTTTTCAAACGATTTTAGGTAATCCGAATAGTTACACTTCCAGTGCACCGACTTCTTGCAGTGATGACGAACATCGACTTTCTTGGATGCCATGAGTGTGGAAACTTGAGATGATGAGCCAATAACTTGACTCTTCTTCTTTTGGGTTGAACCACTATGAGACCCTTACTTCCAACCGCGCTTTCCCTTGACATGTGCAACCATTGCACTACCAATAGGATTCTTCTTCTTTGTAACATCCTCATCGGACTTCAATAAAGATATGAGGTCAATATTTATCGACCTTAGTTTATTCATGTAGTACGATAACACAAAATTATTAAAAGATTTGGGCAGAGACTGCAGAATAAAATCATTTTGCATGTTTGCATCTATCTATACCCAAAGGATATCTAGCTCAGAGAGGTAACTAAATATTTTGATTACATGTTCTCTAACTGAGGTCCCTTCCTACATCTTGCGGTGAATTAATTCCTTCAATAGGTTGTAACGATGTGTGTAGTTCACTTCACCGAACTTATCTTTCAAATTTAGCATTATATTATGGGCACCTTCTATGTTCACATGTTGCTTTTGATTCTTGAAACACATTATACAGAGAGCCCAATATATAACAACAAGCCAATGAATGGTCTTCATCATATTTTCATTAAATTGATTTCTTCAACTGGTACAGGGTTTGCATGCTTTTTCTTGGAGAGCATATAGCCGATGCGCTCCACAGAGAGAACAAGCTCCAACTTTCGAAGCCAGTCCGAATAGTTTGGTCTGGTCAATTGGTTGACCTACAGAAGCTTGCTGAATGGATTCATGGATTTCATTATGAGATTAAGAAATAAACTTATGAAAACAAATAAATAATTATCTATTCATATTTTATTTCTTTGATTAAGGAATTTAAAATCAAAGTTGTCTTGCTTTTTATTACTTTGAAAGTTCATTTCCTTTTCAAACATTCAAAGCAAGATATATACTTACCATTATATCTCAATCAAGATCTGAGATCTCCTTCCACCTTTGTTATACCACAATAATATGAGAAAATGTAACTCATGTGAAGAAAGCGGGAACTCTTTCCACCTTGCAGGTCCAACTTGCATTTCCCAATTCGGTCATTTGACATCCGAGCCCACCTCCCCTAAGGTGATGGCATGCTGACTCGTTATCAATAGAACCAACCGTCAACAAGAACAACACTCGTTATACGCAATCCAATACCACCTTAATTATGTGAGGAACAATATTGAGGTCACTACGCATACGACATGTCTCTTTCAAAAAGCAAAGAGCCCGATCCATATGCGCTTGTACGTCGAAGATATGACTTCGTATATGCGTCTCCATCGTGCAATGCATGATGATGGAACCCTTCGCCTTGACGAGAGACCATGGATGTCATCTTACGATCCTTCATATACCGTTCAAATTTTGATTAACCATTTTGAATCAAATTCTCGTGATTAATCCTTTGAAGGGAATTTCATTTTATTAATAATAGATTGTTTCTTTTAATTGTATTAAATTAATATAATAATAATAATAAATTAGTCATTAATCCAATGCAACCAATAAACAATTCATTTGCTTGATGTAGTATTCACTCTAACTTAGTACATTTTACCATTCCAATTAAGTTGTTAAAGTACGAGAGACTTCTTGTGCAACCTTTCCTTTAAAGGGATCCAACAATGTCGTACATATTATGCTAACAGGGAGCGCTTTCACTGCAAATGCGGTGTAAGGTGCCAATTAGTTAACCAATTAGCATATCCAAGACTAAACACCACCATTGTTCAAATTTGTGATAACACAATCGGTACAATTCTCTCAAAAAACAATTGGTACAAATTGGAGGAAGGGGTTTTATCGTTCTTTCGATCGTGCAACGATACTATATAATAATTGTTGAGATAAATATATCTCTTGGTCTATTTTATATTTTACACTTCTTTATATACTTATCATGTAACTAACCCAAGGACTTTTCTCCTATATAAGAGAGCCCTCGGTCTATTCTAAATGTAAGTTCTCATTTCTCCAACATGGTATCAGAGCAATGGTCCTAGATCGGGGTTCCCATATCCCACCCTAAACCCTAACCCTACACGCTGCCCTAGCGCTTCCAGGCGACCCACAAGGGCCTAGCGCTTCCAAACGCCGTCGCTCCTTGCCCTAGCGCTTCAAGCGTCGCCGTTGGAAGGTGTTGTTGACAGCCTCCGCGCAATCCACAGGGGCCTCGTCTGATTTCTCTCATGTTGTGCGGCGATAGCATGGCCTCAAATTTCAGCGAAATTCGGTCGAATTTTTGTCGAATATCGATATCCAGTCGAAATCGAAATTCGACCGATATGACAGAAATATGGAGGTACTAGTACAAAAAATGGCTGAAATTTTGGTCGAAATTCCACCAAAATTTTGTTTTGGTCGATACCGAAATGGTGACCGAAACCGACATTTAGAGCCTTGGGCGCTAGACCTCGCACGGAGGCTTAGGGATGGTTGTATGAGTCTACAGATACAACTAATCCCTCTTATGGTTCTGTAGACGATCTTTTCTTCTCGTGATATAATCCTCAGTTGTTCTGCGTCTTAGTTTTTTGGTACAATGTCAGAGAACAAGGGTGATGTTTTCTCCTCTTCCGATGCCTTCAAAGGCCCGACACCTATTGTGAAGATGGACGAGACCAAGTACGAGTTATGGTTCATGCAGTTTCGTACCCTAATGCAGTGCCACAATAAGGAACATATCCTGACTGATTCAGAGCCGACGGACAAGACTGGGGTAAATGCATCAGGGAAGCATGATGATGCCTATACTCGTATCTAGCTCTCTGGGACACTTGCCACGGAAATCGCTAATGATATTGTTAACCATCCAACTGCAAAGACTATGTGGGACATATTGGCAGACACATACGTTCAAGCAAAGAATGAGAGCAAGATTCTTCAGTTGCAGTTCGACATTTTCTCAACCAAACAGAATGGTCGACCGCTCCACGCATACTTCTCTCATATGAGAGGCATGCTTGAGCGACTACACAGCTTCATGCCTATTACCATTAGCACTGAACAACAACAGGTATATCGGAATGCCACCATGACAGGAGTTTTCTTGTCCTCTCTTGACTCAGAGTATGATGCTACTCGTACTTAACTTCTGACCATGGAAGGACATATCGATATCGGTATCGATATTGGTACCATGTCGATACCAATATATCGACGATATATCGACGCCATATCGCCGACATCGGGATTTAGCTCGCCTTTTTTGCGTGTCGATACCCGATATCAGATATATCGGCGATATATCGGTGACCTGTCGATACCGATATATTGCCGATATATCGGGATACGGCCTTCCATGCTTCTGACTAGAGAGACGATACCGCCAATGGAGGAGGTCTACAAGCGATTGAGCAGGATCACTACCACAAAAACTACTACGGTGCAACCGACTCCTTCTGCTATGGTAGCTACTCGTGGCAGAGGGGGCATCTCAATTTCGTGGTCGTGGACCTCGAGGTCGAGGAGGCGACCGACAACGTGGTCCTTGTTCCCATTGCCATCGTCCTGGTCATTCTGAGGAGACATGCTTTCAGAAGCATAGATATCCAACGTCTGCACGTGTTGCTGAGCAGACTGAGCATTCTAGTACGCCGACTCCGAATCCACTGTTCGATGATATTATCCAGACTTCAAGATGTGATGACCACTCCTACGACTCCGACTCCAGGTGCCATAGATGCCACAGTCGCGGCTAGAGCATCGTCTAGTTCATCAGGTACTAATTCTGCGTTCACCAGTAGTAACAATTTAGATTTAACTGACTGGATTATGGATTCTGGAGCGTCACATCATACAAACTGATCTATCTCACCTGGCAGGTCCGTGGTTGTTGCCAATGGAGTTTGTCTACCCATTGCTGGTCAGGGGGAGATTGTTGTAGCTCACTCTATGCATCTTCGGAATGTCTTATATGCTCCAGATTTCCAGATGAATCTTTTGTCCATTAGCTAACTTACAAAAGATTTACATCATCGTACCATCTTTGATCCCTCTTCTTTTGTGTTTCAGGACTAACTATCTGGCAGGGTGATTGGTCATGGTCGTAAGCAGCGAGGTTTTTACAAGCTTGTCATACCACCGTGTGCTGGCATTACTACTCTACCTTCAGGATCTGTTTCTATCTTCATGTGGCATCTTTGATTTGGCCAACTTCCACTACAGAAGATGTGTCATGTGCTACTGCAGATATCTCCTCGTACTGCACTAGGTTGTGAAGCCTGTCAACTTGGGAAGCACCATCGCTCCTCTTTTCCGAGTCGTCCGAGTTGTCACAATAGCCAGTCCTTTGAGTTGTTCCATTTTGATATTTGAGGTCAGAGTCATGTCCCTGATCATCAGAGACGTCGTTTTTATTTGGTTGCTATAGACGATTTTTCTGTACTATCTTGGGTTTTCTTGTTAAAACACAAGTCTGAAGCAGGTGCTATCATTAAAACCTTTCTTATTGAAATTAAAAATATTCTCTCTGCTAATGTGAAGTTCATACGTACAGACAATGTTTTGGAGTTTTCCACATTACACTTATATGAATTTCTCAGGTCTCTCGGTATATTCATCAAACTTCTTGCAATTACACTTCTCAACAGAACGGTGTGGTTGAACATTAGCATCGTCACCTTCTTGAAGTCACAAGGACATTATTGATTGAGAGTCGTACCCCTGATTCTTTCTGGGGGGACGTTGTTTTAATGGCTTGCTACTTGGTAAATCGCATGCCGTCAACTATTCTTGAAAAGAAGGTTCCCTTCTTGATTGCATTTCCCGAGAAGGAACTTTTCTTGCTTACTCCCATAGTTTTTGGATCTGTGGCTTTTGTCCATAAGTTCACCCCTGGTCGTGACAAGCTCTCGCCAGGAGTTGTCAAATGTGTCTTTGTTGGTTATTTTCATACCCAAAAAGGGTATAGATGTTTTGATCATGTTGGACGGAGATATTATGTGAGCGCGGATGTTAGTTTCATTGAATCATTTATGTTTTTCTCTCCTACAGGTGACAGGTTGTCAAATGCTACTACTGGAGAGGATGTTGTTATTCCTCCATCTTTGTTTACTCCACTATATGAACCCCAAGTTGCTCCTCCACCACCCCCACCACCTCCATCTACCAAATCACAGTTATGACCCTTGGTTTACACTCGCAGGTCTTCTACTCGCACCTCCGCTCATGCGTCGTCCACATCATCTACCACGCCTGAGGTATGTCATGAACACAATGTTTCTATTGATGGCACTGGAGTTTTGCCTGATACATAGGATGAGTTGATTACAGATGATAGGGAGGCTGATGAGCTGCAGATTCCTATTGCCCTAAGGAAGTCTCATCGCCAATGCGCCCCGTATCCTCTTGCTGCACATGTTTCTTTGAATCATCTTTCAGAAGAGTACATGGAGTTTGTAGTGGGACTCTCTGTTGTTACTATCCCATGTACATATCAGGAGGCACTGCAGGACAGTAGGTGGCGCCTTACAATGGAAGAGGAAATGGCAGCCTTGAGGTCACATGGTACATGGAGCCAAGCCCTAAATGTCGGTTTTGGTCACCATTTCGGTGACCGACCGAAACGGATTTTCGGTGGAATTTCGATCGAAATTTCAGTCATTTCAGTCATATTTTGTAATAGGGTCCTCATATTTCAGCCATTTCAGTCAAATTTCGATTTCGACAGGATATCGATATTCGACAGAAATTCGACTGAATTTCGTTGAAATTTGAGGCGATGCATGGAGCGTTGTATCTGCTCCAAAAGGTACCTCTGTTGTGAGCTGCAAGTGGATCTTTACAGTTAAGCAAAGGACAGATGACAGTGTGGACTGCTACAAGGCAAGACTTGTGGTACATGGGTTCACCCAAACCTATGGGGTGGATTACCAGGATACTTTTTCCCATGTGGCTAGACATTCGACACTACACATTCTTCTTTCCGTTGTTTCACGTGAATGGCCATTGTACCAACTTGATGTGAAGAATGCCTTTCTATACAGGGACCTTCAAAGGAAGTTTACATGCAGCAGTCACCAGGGTTTACTACTGAGGGGGAGTCCCAGAAGGTTTAAAGGCTCCACAAGACAATTTATGTCCTGAAGCAGTCCCAGAGCTTGGTACCAGAAGCTATCGGAGTTGATAGAGTAACAGGGGTTTGTGCGGTCTACTGCGGACCACTCACTTTTAGTTCAAAAGACACAGAGAGGTATTGTTGCTATTCTTGTTTATGTGGACGATATTGTTATCACAGGGGATGATGACCAAGGCATTCAGACTGCCAAGAAGTTCCTAGGTCGACAGTTTGTGACTAAGGACCTTGGCACTCTTCGATACTTCTTTGGGTTGGAGTTCGCCAGGAACCAACATGGTCTGGTAATGATGCAGAGGAAGTTTGTGATGGATGTCCTTATTGAGACAGGTATGACAGGATGTAAGCCTGCTACTACCCCTATGGATCCAAGCATATGAGGATATATGATGATGACACTGTGAAGGTAGAGAGCATGAGATACAGAGAGCTGGATGGGATGTTTTTATATGCCACTATCACCAGACGGATATAATGTTTGCAGTAATGACACAATCATTCCCACCAAATTTCCACCATCAATAATTGTTTTTCCGTCGTTGCAAAAATTCTTTTAGCATCAAGTAAGCAAAGTTAGACAGTTCATGGAGCAGCCCAGAAAGGTGCATATGGATGTTGTATATATGATATCGAGATATTTGAAGAACTCATCAAGCCCAAGTCCTATATTCAACATGGATGCATCTCTTGAGGTGACAAATTGTGCAGATGATGATTATGCAGGTTCTCCCATAGACAGAAAGTCTACTTCTAAACTTTGATGCGTTTGTCAGGAGATTACTTGTTTCATGAAATAGCAAGAAACAGATAATGGTGTCCATATCAAGTTCAGAATGTGAATCGGGACCATGGCACAAGGGAGTGCAGAGATGATGTGGGTTAGATCGGTATTGACTGACCTTACTATTGAGGATCCTCTTCCTATGCAACTCTTATGTGATAATCAAGCCGCACTATTTATTGCCAATAATCCTTCTTTTCATGAAAGGACGAAGCATACAGAGGTGGATTGCCATTACACCAGAGATCTGATCCAGAAAGGTCTCATGTCTACGGCCCATGTTTCCATAGGAGATTAAACGGCTGAGAACTTCACCAAGGCCTTAGTTTGAGGTCCATTTCAGAGGTGTTGCTCCAAGCTGAGCATGATGGATATATATGCTCCAGCTTGAGGGGGAGTGTTGAGATAAAAATCTCTTGGTCTATTTTATGTTTTATGTTTCTTTATGTACTTATCATGTAATTAACCCAAGGGCTTTTCTCCTATATAAGAGATCCCTCAAGCTATTCTAAATGCAAGTTCTCATTTTCTCCCAACAATAATCGCTCAAAAATTTAGGAATATTAAAATATTTTTACTATCCTAAATTTCTAGTCATATCAAGCAAACAAATTGATTTTGCATATAAAAGTTGAACTACATCTATTGTAGTTTGACACTAAGGTCTATCATGACACAATCATTCAATGAAGGTTGATGGTTATCATATATTTCTCTAAATATATGAATCATCATTTAATCACGACAAATTCATAATTTTCATGATTAATATTGAATGATAAACACAATAATTAACGTCATCAAAATGATATAATCATCTTTCATCCCATCTCAACTAAATATCACATATCTATGGCAAACGAAGTCAGAATCACGGGAAATAAATTTAAGTAGCTTGTTGGTTTAATTCTTAACAATATTAATGTATTTCTTACATGTTTCATGATAGGAAAACTGCAGCAAAATTTCGTTTAGTTACCATTCGAGTTTTCACGAAAAAAACAACACTGTGGGAACTTTTCGAATCTAAAATGATGTTCGATTGTTACCAACCATTGGCAAACTTTTGGGGATATGTTCAGACATTCTAAATATGATTTATTATCCCAAAAATTTGTTCAAAACGGGCAAAAATAATAGCTATGTCATACGGGTAAAAATAATTCGAAAGTCGCATCTATGGGAAAATAAGTGTTCGCGCATCCAATATACAAAACATTGTTCCTTTAAGGCTTGGATCATATCCAAGACCTTCGACCAAGGCTCTGATACCACTTGAAGGTGAGGGATTACGCCTTGCACATCATGGAAGCGTGAAGATCGTATCGTATACGATCTAGGTAAGTAGTCATACTAGTCGTAAGAGGCAGTGGAACCACGTGACATGGAAACGATTCACATGTTGTTTCATCAAAATCACACGAGTAATAGAGCTACCTCTTGAACAGTGATCACACGAGTCTCGAAGAAAAGAGACCTCCTGTCTCAAGTCATATCCGACGTAGAAAGCACTTGTGGGTGCGTGGATAAGATGTGTGCTTCCCACAATCCAAAACGATGATCCAAACAGGGAACCTCCTGATTTCATCTCACGAAATCTGACATCTCCTTAACGAGCACGAGGCACCGAAGAAGACAGAGATCCACGAGCAGTCAGTCCAGTAGCACGACGACAGCGGGACGACGATGGAGCTCTCAACAAAATTCTAGGTGGATGACCACCTAGAGTTGAGAGATAGAGCATGTGCAGAGAGAGTAACAATTTTTGCTTCAACTCAATGTGTCAAGAAAGAGATATGGCTAGTCTTCCTTTTATAAAAAAAAATAAGATGGCTAGGATGCACTCCTAATAAAATCAATGGACAAGATTTTGTTGCAACAATTTCCAAATTTATAATTAATTTTAAAAGAAAATAAGTTCAAGACATTCTTCAATAAAATATCTCAATTAAAATTAATCTCCATGTAGAAGGATTGGGAAGGGGGAGAGTCTCCTTCCTTAGGGTGGATGGCCACCATGGTACCTCCACTATGGCCATCAACTCCTATTAAGACTTAAGAGTGGAGTGCTCTCCAATTCATTCCTTAATTGGTGAGATCTCAATTACCACCAAATCTTCTACATGTGCAACAATTAAATATTAAACTATCACCAAATTAATTCCAAATTGTTTTGTGATAATTTCAATCTGCATTTGATAATTATGAATCATATTCAACCATCCAATAATAAATGCAAAATCACATTCAAGTTTAATTGCATATGTGTATCCAATTCACAATAACTTATAAATTGTGAATCCTATTCACAATTAAATCTCTATATGATATTATTTATCGCATCCACAATACCCATGATTAGCGTAGATAGTGCTATCTACGATAATCAAATCTATGACAATTAAATCCAAATTAATTATCTTATATGTCTCTCTATATATGTCCAAATAATGTGAATCATATCCACTTTATTAATGATAATTAACTTCAACTTAATTCACATTAACTTATAAATTGTGAATCTTATTCACAATTAAATCTCTCTATGATATCATGGATCGCATCCACGATATCCATGATTAGTCTGGATAATGCTATCCACAATAATCAAATCTATGATAATTAAATCCAATTTAATTATCTTATAGGCCTCTCTACATATGTCCAAATAATGTGAATCATATCCACATTATTAATGATAATTACCTTCAATTTAATCATCAATTTTCTAATCCTCGGATATTGTTAATAATAGAACTATTCTTGAACACTTTCAAGAACAACGTGCTTTCTTCGTAGATACATGGATATAAGGACGTGACGACTGTATATTCCATGTATAATAACTTGGATGTTGAAATCTAATCTCATATCAAGATCTAAGACCTCTCAGAGATGTCTGATCAAGTCAGACACAATATCTAATCTTCTTATTGCATCCGAATCCTATTCAGATCAATGTCCAACATTTGTACTAAGATTAGATAACTAATCTACTAAGTGGCATCATTAAAATCCAAACAGGTATCATGACTCCCTATGAATGGAAGTGTCATGCTTATACAATCAATTAAGATCACATTACCCTCGAGTATTCCTAATACCAGTACATCCAACATACTAGAAGACCTAGAATAAACCCAAAGTTCTGATCATATTTAAACTGTCCTCTTCAGAGTTTTATCATTAAGTTTCTCATTCGATCGTTGTGAGTTGGTATCGATCATATGCTTTCCAAAAGCATATATCATACTTATAAATCATGTCATGCTTCCAAAGCAAGATGATCATCGATGGAATTTGATTGGTCCCAATATCTCATGAGTAAGCTCATGTCTTCCGATTCAGTAGTAAACCTGTAGGATCCCCGTGAGAGATCGTATTACTCATATGCCATTGTATGCACACCAGCTCGTCGATGTATAGATATTGATTAGGTCCTCAACATAATGATATTCTTAATGTACATACTTAGACATACAGTAACACATCTGTCTCCGATCAGAGGATACGTGCATGGATCATGACAACATACGATATAAATCTTGGTTATCTCGATCTCATTAAGTTAATTCTCTGACTTAACCTATCTGACACCTCCAAATCTCTATTCCTATGCAAAGGACCTGCATCAATAGGTCGGTCGAATATCAGCATATGAAGTAAAGATTGCCAGCTCCTTCTCAGGCTGGAGATCATTTCTCAACAATCATTTGACAGTGCCAGCGAGCCCTCAATCTAACTCTTAGATATCATCTCAGCACCAACATCTATGATCCAACCATTGGATCAACAATTGTATGAATCAAGATGTCCATGGTATATAATCATAATTGCGCAAGGGGACCTTATAAGTGCATGCATTCATTAATCTCAGATAGGGAGTGAAATCAACAACTTTTATTCATATATAAAAAGATTAAAATAGCAGTTATTGTAGAAATAGTTTGCCCTAGGCTTGCATATCCAATAATGACCTGCCAAAGGCCCCATCGAGGGCAGGGGAATGAAAGACTTGGGATCCCAATGTGTAACCCTATATAGCAAAAGCCGAAGACAAGGGGCTAGTTCTCTACTATTGAAAAAAAGAGGTAAATTTTTAAGCACGTGCCTATTATATTAAAAGGAGGGGGAGATACAATAGATGAGAAAAAAAGAAGTGCCACGAAAAAAAGCAAAAGCTCTATTTGCATCTGTCATTTTATGAGTCTCTTCCTTTTCACATATATCATCGCCACCCCCTTTCGTAGCATCTATTAATTCGGAACTTAATTTGAAATCCTTTGACCCGGACGTTTTCAGGACGCTCCTAACAATCAACAAAATGAGGGCATGAAAAAAGTCAGGAAAAAAGAGACGGTTTATTTAAAAAAGGAGGGAAAGGACAACCAAAGAAAAAAGGATGGCTTACGAAAAAACTAAAAAAGTTAATAAAAAAAGAGAGAATGTTCTTTATCTATCTTCATTTGTTCTCCCAACTTGGTTGAGCATTATCATTATTCGAGAAGTATGGGTGAAAGGGAGAGTATTGTGGGTAGCTTTCAGACTGATTCATACTCTACCATTATTTGAGACACTATACGAGTGACCTAATTTCTTTGAATCTCCGGAGAAAGACTTATTGCATACAATACGTGATTGGTGATCCATACGCCAACGACCATGAACTCCAGTATTTATGGATATCCCCATAGCTTTCTTCAATGATCGTGAACTCCAATACATATACACAAATTTCTCCCGTGACCATGAACTCCAGTACATAGGGATATTACCCCAGATTTCTCCAGCGATTGTGAACTCCCACTACATATGGATATTCCCACGGCTTTCTCCAGTGACTATGAACTCTATTACGAGTCCTTTCGAGTACACTATTTCTCATATCTATGTATGGATATTCCAACAATGTTCCTAGCTTAAACCTTCAAAGAGGTGGAGCACGTCTTCCACACGATACACAATCTTCCATGGGTTGCGCAGCCTTCCACATGTTCGGCCAGAGCACTCCATGAAGGAGACTCATTCGAGTAAGTATGACTTTGATTGATGCATATTCGGAGCATACGAGCTAGTCAACAATACATAGCTCTCGATAAGACCTTCATTCACACTTCAGCCCTCTAGTTTCTCCTAGCTATCTCGACATACGAAGCAATGTCCTCAATGGCAACCGACGGAGTATGTGTTGAGTTCATATTGTCTGTATTGTGCTATATTTAGTGAGTACTTTCTTTATGTATGTCCAATCTGAGCATTGCACAATCCAACTCAAAGTGGAGTGCTAGAGAATATACATAGATGGGTAAGTGGATCTCTCCAGGATCTAATTACCACATAAACTCATGTCAAGTCCCACGTCATAGAGTAATGGGACCTAGTCATGTTGGTGGGTCTACATAAAGAGGCCCACACCCTCTATACTCATTGAGAGATTCATAACGAAATATCCTGCCATGTGAAGCATTCTCCCATGGTTTCATCATACTCCTTAGGAAGTAGGATTCCACGTAAAACCTGAAAGTTCTTCTTTTGATATTCTTCTTGTTGCTTCTGCATTATGTTTTTTTACATATGCCATATAGTTTGGGAGAAAAGGAAACGAAGTGATATCACTATCACCAAGTTCGCCTTTCCAAATAGTGTGGTCGATCGGCAGACCAAGCCTTTGATTCAAAATTCATTTAACTAACACGTGAATGGTATAGATCTTAGAAAGGTTCAAGATTGACTCTAGGAGTTAGTGGGAGACAATTGGACATATAAGCACATGGTGAGATATTTAGCAATAATATTATGGAAGTTATAACATTTCAAGTATGAATAAAACACCTTTGAGTTAACATAATTAACAAAGTCCCTTAGCACAGTTGGGATTACATACCTTGGCCACTTTGGATATCATATAATTAATGATGTAAAGTCTTAGATCAAGATAGCTTATGTATAATTGTTTATCTAAAGAATTGGTTCGCGAGCAGAACTAACATGAGATAATATTATCCAATAAAGTGATCTATAGCCATAGAAGAGATGGCAATCTTTTGTATAAATTAATATTTAGCTAATAATCTTGATGCAAGTCCTCTGCATAGGAATAAAGATTCAGACTTGTCGGATTAGTTAATTTAAAGACTTAACTAGATGAGATCTAAATAGATGAAGTCATATATCATAGGTTATCATGAGATGGGCAATCTTCTTTTGACTAGAGAGAGAGATGTATCT
Organism: Ottelia alismoides; assembly: GCA_037367405.1. Lineage (NCBI taxonomy): Eukaryota > Viridiplantae > Streptophyta > Magnoliopsida > Alismatales > Hydrocharitaceae > Ottelia > Ottelia alismoides. Next base: position 492,184 of record JAZKJV010001292.1, read on the forward strand.
ATATATGTACAGTTGACAGTCCACTAGGTTGATGGCATGATAACGTTTATATACCAATGAGAAAGTTGTGCATATAAGGATATATGAGATATATGATCTTTCAAAGGATTATATACGTTAATATATGATAAAGGGGGACATAAAGCTCACTCATGAGACATTGAGGTAAAATGAATTCCACCAATGGTCATTTTATTTTTGAAACGGGATACAAATTAAAGGATATTGATATAGATTTTTGGAAAGTATGTGATTGGTATTAACGCCATATAAACAATTGAGATACCTTCTGCTTTAATTATATGAGATGAAAAATGTAGGAACACATACTTCAGGCTATGCAGGTCTTTCAATATATATGATACGAGAGTATTGGGAATAACTCAACGTTGGCCTGATCGAAATAGATTGTATTTCAAGACGCTTCCATTCCAAGGGAATGATTAAACATGATGAACTTTAGTGGCTTCATCTTTTTTTTTGAATAAAACGGGGAGCCCTCCCGAGGCGGGAGTCACCACACCAAAGCATTCATTAATAAAGTAAGGTGTACATCAGTTTGATAACCAGAAATTGTACAAAACACTACAGTGGGCTACAACATTCTCCGAGTAAAACCGCTGCCCCTTGAAAATTGTACCAATCCTACCAAGCCAAATAGCCCACAAAGCGGCAAAAGGCTTGGAGACATCATCGGAAGACCCATGGCCGACCCAACGAATCGACCGCCAAAACTGATCAGCATCAAAGGCCCGGACCCATGTGAGCCTCAGACTCCCAAACCCCTGCGGAAGACCTGCAACCAAAGAAGATGTGATCCGCATACTCCAATTCGTCCTCGCATCTGTCACACTTTAGATCCGTCCCACCCAGCAGTCTGCCTCTTCTCACTTTGTCACAAATACGACCTCTCCTCATACACCAAAGGAAGACCTTAACCCGCGTAGGAATCTTAGCTGGCCAAATCATCTTCACGTCAGCACACAACTCTTCATCACGCTCCACCAAAGCCGCAGTAGTCTTCCGATATGCCGCCTTCACCGAGAACTTACCACCAATCCACTCAAAACGGTCCGGGTCCCCCGACAGCTCCCCGACAGGGGGAATCTCAGACAACATCCTCAAAAACTCTTCCAACCTCTGATCCGAGAGATCCGCGAGGAACCTCGGCGCCCACGTCCCAGCTTCGACGACCTCCACCACCCGCGCTCCCCTATCAACGGCCAACGCCATCAACCGAGGGAAGCGGGAAGCCAGGGCCCCATCCCCCGTCCAGTCATCAACCCAAAACGGAAACGGAGCCCATCCCCCAAAATCGACCTAAGAAGCGGCCGTAGCACCGGAAGTACGGCACGGATCCCACTCCACAAGGAAGACTCATGACGCTTCCTCTCTACCACCAACTCCTCAGTAACACCATAAATCTTTCTCAACAGCTGCAAGACCGGCGAATCGGACAAACCCCAAATGCGCAACACCCACTTGGCTAAAAGAGCTTTGTTCATAGATTCCACGTCCCAAACTCCAAGGCCCCCCTCTGCAACAGGAACAGCCAGGTCCTTCCAAGCCACCAGGTGCAACCCCCTCTTTGCATGTCTTCCATCAGACAAGAAAAAGGATCTCATCAAGGTCTCAATCCTCCTTTTAACACCAACAGGCATTAATCTCGTCGAAAAGAAAAAAGTCGGGATGGCCGAAAGAACATGCTTCAACAAAATAAGCTTCCCAACCCTGGACAGGGTGACAGCCTTCCAACCTTCCAGCCGCTCCTCCATTCTGCGCAGTACACAATCCCAATCGAACTTCTCAGCCTGCCCTCGACCAAAGGCAATCCCAGATAGGTAATTGGCAGTCTGCCCACTCCGCCAGCATGATGCTCTCCTCGCCACCCAAACCCGTCGGAACAAGGACCGACTTCTGCCTGTTAATCTGCAACCCAGAGAGGCACCCAAAAACATCCACCAGCACAGCTGCATTGCGGTTCTGCTCCTCCGTCCCACCCGGGAATATCAGTGTGTCATCCGCATATTGCAACACCAGGACTAAGATGTCCCCCATTCGGAAGCCCCCGCACCAGTTTCTTCCACTGCCCGTTCAAACAAAACCGCAAGACAATCTGCAACCAAGACAAAAAGCAGGGGAGCAAGGGGGCAACCCTGCCGCACCCCCCTCTACGGTTGGAACCATCCAACCTCAGGCCTCCCATTTACCAGCACCGAGCAAGAGCAAGTGGTGACGCATCTCTTAACCCAAGCAATCCAATCTTTCGGGAAACCCCTTTTCTGCTGAGCTAACCAAAGGAATCGCCAACTAACACAGTCATAAGCCTTGGCGTAGTCAATCTTCCAAACTGCACCTTCTTTTGGGACCTCTTCCACTCCCGACAAATTTCCGAAGCGGTCACAATTCCATCCGCCATAGAACAACCCAGACTGAAGGCAGATTAGTGGCTTCATCTTGAGTCCCTGCGGGCGAGACTGTGCGAGTTCAAACGGAATTCGAAGGTGGTTCGTCGTGCGTTCAGGGAGGAGGCTGAGGGCGAGGTCGGCCTGCTTGATAGCGTGGAGGATGAGCAGCCTCTGTCGGAGGACGAGTTGTTGCAGCAGGCGGAGGCACAGGGAAAGATCATTGATGAGGACAGGAAGAGGGTCACCGAATGGAAGCAGAGATTCAGGCACAGATGGCTCACAGAGGGCGAACTGAACACGGTCTTCTTCCACAGAATTGCTAGCGGGAGGCGGAGGGGGAATGCCATCAGATCGATGATCGTTGGTGGTGTACGGGTGGAGGGAAACAAGGAGTTGGGGAGAGCAATTGCAGACCATTTTCAGGAGTTTTCGACAAGAAGGGCTGGCAGGCGCTGGAGAAGGACTGGCTTGGGAGCTGTGCGATTGTCAGACGCTCATGCGTCTAGCTTGACCCAAGCGGTGACTTTCGAAGAGCTAAAGACGGCGGTGTAGAATCTCAACGGCAATGGTGCGTCCAGCCTGGATGGTTTCCCCATTTCTTTTTACAGAGATTTCTGGGATTTAGTTGGTCGTGAGGTGTTGGATGTGGTGCAGAAGTGTTGTCGTTGCAATGCAGGATTTGAGCGGGTAAATAAGCTCTGATGGTGCTGCTACCAAAGAGAGACGATGCTGACAGGATTGAGGATTTTCAGCCTACCGCTATCTCCAACGCCTTGTATTTGATTGTTGCCAAGGTCTTCGCGACTAGACTGAGTAGAGTGCTGGAGCACTTTATATCCCCTTTTCAATCGACCTTCGTCCAGGGGAGGCAAATTGCGGATTGTTTGGTTATGGCATCTGAGATTGTTGCCGATTGGAAAAGAAGCGAAAGGAAGGCCTTGCTCTGGAAGGTGGACTTTTCCAAGGCGTTTGACACTTTGGACTGGAAATTCCAATGGGCGGCGCTGCACAGGAGAGGGTTTCCGAAGATCTGGATTACGTGGATGACGAGGTGCATGACGACGGCATCTATGGCCATCCTCGTGAATGGGCGCCCGAAGGGGGGTTTTTTCCAGCCGCAGAGGGGGGTGAGGTAGGGCGGCCCTCTTGCCCCCTTGCTCTTAATCATCGCAACGGACGTTCTAGCATGTATGATTGACAGGGTGCAGCAAAGGGGGATCACGAGCGGTTACTCGAGGGATGAGTTGAAGATCCCGCTGCTCCAATACGCTGATAACACTATTTTCTTCATTGAAGGGGGTATTGAGGAGGCTAGAGGGATGGTTGCGACGCTCAAGCTTTTTAGTGAGATGTCTGGGATGGTGCAGAATGCGAGCAAATCCAAGGTTGTGACGTTCTCCCTGAGTGAGGAGGAGGCAGAGCTTTGTAGTTTGGCAATGGGAACAGAGTGTGCCGGTCTGCCCATTCACTATCTGGGAATGTCGCTGACCACGGGGAGATCAAAGTTGGCCGATTGGTTGCCGATGGTTGAGAAGGTGGAGAAAAGGCTGGCGGGGTGGAAGGCGGCGGTCCTTTCAAAGGGTGGCCGTCAGGTGCTACTGAAGACGATGATCTCTGCTATTCATGTGTACTACTCCTCTACGAGGCTCTAGCCAGCTAGCGTTAGGAACAGGCTTGAGGGGCTGATGCGGTGGTTTTTGTGGAGCAAGAGCGGTCAGAGATCGCTTGGAATACACCTGGTCAGTTGGGATGACATTACGCTGCAGAAATGCGATGACGGGCTTGGGGTGCATCGGCTGGGCGCATTGAACGAGGCCTTGTTGTTAAAATGGGCGACCAGGATTTGGGGCAGAGGCGACTATCTTTGCACCACTCTTGTTCGTCGGATTTACGCGGTCAATGGGGCAGCGCGGTGGGCGTTGCAATGGTGGGTGCCATGGGGCTAAGGCCCTCACCATTTTGGAAAGGTATTTTGTCGGTCGCGCAGAACTTTCAGGCATTGTTCAGGCCGATGCCGGGGAATGGGGTGTGTTTTGCTTTTTAGAAGGACAACTGGACAGACGGGGGGGCTCTATCTTCGCGCTCCCCTCGTCTGTTAGCTTTGGCGGAGGACCAAGATGCACGGGTTGCTGCATGCTGGTCGGATGGCAACTGGATGCCGATGTTCCGTTCGAACTTCTCTGATCAGCGCTTGGAAGAGTTTTTGCGGTTGCTTGAAGAGCTCAGGGAGGTTCAGGGCCCTTCTGCGAAGCGGGATCACTGGGTTTGGCGCGGTAGCGCTTTTTCCGTGCGAAAGCCGTATTTGGTGATTTCCAGGCCCCCGCCCGCTCTCTCGGTAAAGCTGGCACGTGACTACGCATTCCTCTGGGGGCTAGATCTTCCAGAGAGGATTGGATTCTTTTTTTGGTTGTTCAGGAGGAAAAGGCTGATGATACGTGACCGGTGCGCTAGGCTACTGGGTGTGGTATCTGACGGGTGCCTTATATGTGGTTTGGAGATTGAGACGGTGGAGCATCTCTTTTTTTCCTGTCAGGGCGTGTCGCCCATTTGGGATGACCCGGCGCTGGGTTGGGTCAACAGGGCGAGCGTTGGGGCTTTCTGTGATGTCTTGGTTGCGACAAGCAGCGAGCGGGGAGAGAGCTGCGGCAACCACTCGCGACGATTTGGGCCACTTGGTTAGCCAGGAACGCGCTGATATTCTCGGGGCAGAGGTTTTATAAGGAAAATGTTTATATGCAGGTGTCGGGTTTGTTGAGCTCGTGGGTCGCTTAATGCGTCTCTTTGTGATTGATTTCCTCTTTCATTTTTATTAATAAATTCTTGGGGTGAACACCTATGAGTGTCTCCCCCTTTCTTGGCTTAAAAAAACTTTAGTGGCTTCATTTAAAGATCATTGAATAAGATTTGATTGGATTAAATCTTAATTGAACAAATCTAATCAAGTTTCAAGTTGTTTGGAGATTAATAAAGAGTTTGTATTTATTTATTTATTGAGGAAAAGTTCACATTGATTAGCAATGTGATTCGAATGCGACCTAAAATTTAAAACAATGTCAATCATTATCCCTAGACTTACTTTGATATAAGCGGGGTACTATCGGAGAGTGAACATGCCATAATGTCAACTGAGGTGGGCGTAATTAACCTGTAGTCTCAAGTGGTGGAGTGCGTAGGTGTCGTAGCTCCAGCGCAAGTTCACCGAGTGCTCTATAAAGCTCATAACGTGGGATGTTCGGGGGCTTAGTGACAAGGACGCAAAAGTCGATAGTTGGTAGTCAATAGATCGTGACACAGACTAAGGATTAATAGGAAGTCGTAAAACTATCAAATTTAGTCGGACTTAAGTTGATTTTGTATTTTTCAGATTATTTTAAATACAAAAGGAGAAAGAAATAGCTTTGAGAAATAGCTTTGGCGTACGAAGGTGCTGGGGGACTTTCTTAGAGAAGCATAAGTAGGGGAGGGGTGAGGAGGACCACTGATCTGATGGAGTATGAGAGTAATAAAGGTTGTTGACGGTGAGTTGCCAACAACATTGCAATATGGGGCCACGGTGCTTCCGGTGATGGGTTCATGGCCATCTCGCGTTGGGATGCCCGGTTCTAGTCCGTTGTTTTGGGTACAGAGGGTGAGGGCACCTCCATAACACGCTCGATGATTAAATTGCCAGGTAGCACCTATGAGGAATACAGAAGTGTGGCGATCAACGTCGAAGGGACACAAGGTTTGTGCCATGCTAGAATTGTTACGGGTCATTCGTTCGCAAATGTGATCAAGGGAAAAACCGTTAGTCCATTAATGTTAATAAGTGTCGAGAAGAAAATAGGAATCCTTATCGGCACATTAGCAGGAGGGCATACAGGCACTCACGGTGTGGATTCCAACATTTGAAGGAGTTTCAGGAATTCTTTCTTGAGAGATATCATTGCAATGGTAGATGGTGTGGTATTCATATATGATCTCTCATGGTATGATGCCTTACTGTTGTTGTCAGACGACTGTGAGCAAGGTAAGCGTTGGCACAGGGAACCTCGATTTTTAGATGGCGAGCTAACAATCATGAAAAGGGCATTTGATTGACCGAAGTACCTTTCCTCTCTAGGAATATTGGTGCTTAGAAGAATGCTCTAAGGGATTTGGGACAAGTCGTTGAGATACTCTCCAGCGGATTGGCACCAAGATCCGATATTGACTCTATGGTCCTGGCATCAATGGGAAGGATGTGCTCCCTCGAAGATGATGTGTTCCATGAAGATTGGCTGGGTTGATTTTAGCCTTGGGGTTAAGGAGATGCACCCAACAAGAGCACTGGAGTTTCATGAAGCGATGTCATCACATTCTGTGAGCAATAAGCCTAAAGAGAATACAAGATCGATGAGGAATGTCAATGACGAGCGATTGGAATAAATGGTCACGAAGGGTGTCGAACGGGCACATGTGATCGGAGATCTTGTGCTTGGGAATCCGGAGTTGACTTGAGAATTGGCTCAAGGGTGCCATTACCAACGTTGCAGAAGTTGGTATTTAGTATTCAATCGGAGGGGTCGTCACTGAATAGAGAATAATCGGTATTCGGACGATTATTTGGGATTATTCAGTTGTATTTTATTATTATTTTAAATATAAAAATCAATTCTAATACATATATTCTTATCTTTTTAAGCATGTATGGTTATCAATTAACAAGAATACAAGATAAAGTACCACTCAACAAGGTATATATATATATATGGAATTTTGACATTTGTTGTGATACCATGATTAATGGCAACACTTAAGAATTAAAAACAAAAAATAAAAAATTCCAACAGCCAGTCATCAATCGTCCTAATAGTCGACCAGTAGGATGTACGGATCGAATATTCAGTCGGGATGACTAGAGGTATATTCGGTTGGAGACCACCCACGCCCCCACCTCATAGTCGGCCGACTATTGCAACACCGGCCCTTACAGAAGCTTTTTGCGAGAATCAAAGGGGGCATCGTTGTAGATTGAGATTAGGGTTTGTGCCGAAAAAGTTTCAGAAGGGTATGGCACTTTTTGTAAGGAAATCTTATTAAGCAAATGCATTCCAGATCCTCTTTTGGACTCAATCCATACAAGAAACGCTATTCTTAACGAGTTGCTCTACTTCGAAGTACAGTACATCTCCTGTTCGACCCCCAAATTGGTGCTATAACTGGTTCTGCATGTTCATTTTGTTACCCTAATTGAGACTCACCTCAAACTGTGCTCTGGAGAGGAGGTTTCAAGCAACTCAAAGGCCTTAGGGTGGGAAAGAGAGGAGTCTTCAACTATCCCCGAGGAAGCACAAAACTACACGATTGCTAAGGGAACAATGACTTAAGCTGTATATATTACTTTTAAGCACTCGCAGGAGTCAACCACAAGCTTAGGAGGTAGGGGATACTGCACAGGAGGTTAAACAGCTACAAACCGAGAAAGAAAAAGACTCCTCCTCTTCTCAATCCATGGGGGATGGGATTAGAATGGACTAAGAAGACCCCTTTGGCAGGGGATCTGCCAACAATTTCTGCATCTGTTTTAGGTGTTTTGGTTGGGGTGCAGATAATAGTCCCTGATGGAGAATCACGAGGACGAAAGGGAGCTCAAGAGAAATGTTGTTCGGGTGGCGGGTGGCGTACAAACCGCATGGCAAACTAGTGTTCCATGTGAAGATTATTTCATGAAATGTCAAAGGCCTGGGAAATTCGAAAAAACAAAGATCTTTAAGTCACTCCTTGAATATATGGTATGGGGATGTACTTTTCTGACGAGAAACAATGATGGATGGTTGCATTGAGCTCTTATAGAGGTCAGTAGGAATGCAAGCTTGCTCATATAGAGCAATGGACGCAATGGGTAGAGAAAGGGGAGCTATTTTTGCCTAGAAGAGTGTAATGTACTCTCTAGTATCTGAAATGCCGGTAGATTCGTGCAAATCGATGCTCTCTGAGCAATACAAACAGAATCACTTTTGGTCATCTCACGCGTGTATGGACCAACAAATTCGTCCTTGAGAATGCAAATATGGGCCAAGCTCTATAAGACAAGAGAAAGCTACACGATTTAGGCCATTGTTGTAGATGTCCCCCGATTAGCCCGACTAGTAGGTCTGACTGGTCTAATTAGTAGGGTGACCGACCGAGTATTGACTAACTTCAACTAAGTCGATTAGTCGATCGATTTTTGCTTGGAGATATCGTATTTTTTTTCCTTTTTTACTTTTTTTAAAGCAAACTTATTTTAATACGCTTAAAATTTTTATTTAAATTCAATTACTTCGTTTCTTTCATTATGATAATATAAAAAATGTACAAATCTATATGAATATATAAGAATATACACATAAGAATGATTCATATATTTAGAATAATTAAAACAAAATCGATTAAAGCTTGACTAATTCGAATAGTAGCCCGATTGCCGATTAATCCTTTGTCAGTGACCCAACCAACCAAGTATCAACTACCGATTTTTACAACCATGATTGAGCCGTAGATTGTCAGCTGAGATTTTAATGTAACATTGTTATCCTCGAACGGACATGCTCTTTGAGGAGGACAAGAGCCGAGATATGATGATTTTATAGAGCTGGTGAGGGAAGTACAATAAAAAGTGGTACATACAGCAAATGTCTATTACACTTGAAGAAATTCGAGATCTCGGTCTAACTTGGACTGTTTCTGACATCTGGATGAGATTTTGGAGGCTTTTCCTTTGGATAATGCCTTATCTTGTCGACGCTCAAGATCCACATCACACATCATTAGTTTGGGACTCTGGCAAGCAGATCTTACCCCGCTCTTTTTTTAGATTTGAGAGGTCATGTATGTCAGAAAAAAGATTCAGGCACCTAGTTGCAGATCAGTGGAGATCAATCAAGTGCAAGGACTTGACAGTTGCTCGCCCCTTCCAGAAAATAGTTAAATTACGTAAGTGGCCCTATGTCACCACAAGAACTGCAGGAAGCATGAAGGGGGCGACAAACCTATGCAGAGTCTGAAGTATATATGTTAGACAACCTAGACTCTAGAGAAGTATCCTCGACGGAGATACATGAGCTCATATTTCCGAAAGACCATCTAGTGGGAGGATACGAAAAAGGTAATAAAAAGAAAAGAGATCCAGGCAAAGATGGATTAAAGAAGAGGACGCCAACACAAAATGGTGTCATGTCATCGCTAGTAGAAGAAGATGTAAATTGATGCATGCAGTGGTTGTGCAAGATACTCGCGTTGAAGGAAGCGAGAGATGAGGAGAGCAATAGCAGGTTACTTCCACATAAAGTCTAGGATAGAGGAGCACAAACGTCGGAGGTGGACAAAAGGGATGTACCATCTATATCTAATACCCATGGTACACGTATGACGAGGCCTTTCAATCGTGACAAGATGAAAACAATGGTAAAAGGGTTGAATACAAATGGAGCACCGCGGCCTGATGGTTTTCATGTTTTTTCTACTGCGAGTTTTGAGAAATGGTAGGGGATGATGTGATGGCAATAATCGAAGAGTTTAGCAAGGTAAAATTGGTTTTGGTAGGATAAATAGAGTACTATTCCTCAACCCAAAGGAGGTTTCAGGACGAGTTGAGATTTGTCACCTCATTACGTTTTCAAATGCCATATATCTCACGGTTGCCAAGGTCCTAGAGAATAGATTCAATGATGTCTTTCATGATATTGTCTCTAATGTGCAGTCAACTTCCATTCTCGATAAGAAGATACAAGATAGCCTGTCTATGGCAATTGAAACAGTAGCGGACTAGGAGAGGCAGTGAATGAATGGTGTACTTTGGAAAGTTGACTTCTCCCAATCATATGACAGTGTAGATTGGTGCTTCATGTGGTCGACCTTGGCAAGATGAGGGTTCCCAGATTTGTGGATCTCACGGATAAAAATGTGTGTCACTACAACATCTTATTTTGTTCTTATGAATGGGTGATTTGAAGGTGGTCTCTACTTTTTATCCCGATGGGCTTTTCGACTAGACATTCGTTGGGAGATATCTTCATTCCTATCTTGCAATATGCGGATGATATAATCTTCTTCATCAAGAGGGGAAAAGAAGAGGTGAATGGCTGAAGGGAATGGTTGGTACCTTGACATTTTTTGTGAGCTTTCAAGCTTGAGGATAAACAGGGACAAATTGTATGTGGTCTATTTTGGTCTCTCACATCCTGAAGCGGAAGAAAGTGGTTTCGAGCTGGACACTAATTGTGGTTCCGTGTTGATTCGTTATCTTGGTTTACCCATGAGTATTGGGCATCTTCGCCTATCAGACTAGTTGCTAGTGATCAAGAAGCTGGAACGGAAACCTGCAGGTTAGAAGGCATCTTTGTTGTCACAAGGACATCGATACTAGTAAAGTTGTCATTGCTACTAATTCCCAGTTTTCTTCATGCCGTCTGGACTGCTACCTATTGGGATACGTCACTGACTAGAGATGATTATGAAGTGTTTCTTCTACGTTGCATCCAACCAAAATGGATTGGACTTACATTTGGTCGATTGGAACATTGTCATGCTCCCCGAGGAGGGAGGGCTTGAGGTTCCTCGCCTGGAAACTATGAATAGAACATTGATCTTAAAGTGGATTGCAAGAGTCTTGGAAGGTGGTGAGGATAAATATTGCAAATTAATCCACAAAATCTATGATACTTGGCTCATTGCTCACATTTCCACACCTTTACGTTTTGGAAACGAATATGCACCATCTTGCCTCAACTACCTTCTTTCTTCTGCCCTATTTAAGAAGATGGTTGCTCTTTTGTTTTCTGGATAGAGGATTGGATTGATAACGGCATATTTACAGCTCGTTTCCCACATGTGTTTGCAATTGCGACAAAGAGAGATGCTTTGGTGTCCATGATCAGGACAGAGGGCACGTAACTGCCCAATTTTCGCTCTCTGAACAACTGGTTTAGGAGTTCATTAAGCTTTTGGAATCCATCAGCTCCTTTGAGGGTCCTTCGGAAGGGAGAGAGACTATTAGGTTAGAGAGTGAAGATTTCATGGTGAGACGAGCATACATAACACTGATTAGGCCGCTTGATGCAATGAAGAGGATATGTCTTGGGTATGCATATTTACTTGGGATGTGAAAGTTCCAACACTTACCCAAGTTTTCTTATGGATAATGCAATGGGAAAGAATGCTCACCAAGGATATGTTGTCAAGATAGAATAACAACAGCTTGTTATGCAATGGGGAGGTGGAAACAAGTAGCCACCTTTTCTTCACATGCGAGAAGGCAAAGGATACATGGTTAGAGATGGGCATAGAACAGATGGACTTCTGTAACTAATTAGAGGAAGTGGATAAGAGAAGATACAGAGAAATAGTTGGGAAGCTCCTTTATGTTACTATAATCAGGCCGAATATCTCATTTGCAGTTAGCCGAATGAGTCAATTTATGGAACAACCCCCGGCAGGTACACATGGATTTTGTATATATGATCTTGAGCTATCTAAAGTCTTCTACATGTACAGGATTATTATTCAGAAAATGGGCAACACTTACAGTCTCTGCATGTGCTGATGTTGACTATGCATGATGTCCAAAGGATAGAAAGTCCACTTCAGGTCTTACGGTCTTTGTAGGTAACTCTCGTCTCCCGGAAGAGTAAGAAGCAAATTGTAGTTGTCAGGTCCAACGCTTAGTCTGAATCGCTATGGCACAAGCTAGTACAGAAATGACATGGGTCCGAGCAATTCTGGTAGATTTACATATAGATGTACCTATTCCTATGTAGCTACAATGTGATAACCAGGCAGCCTTGTTCACTGCAAACAATCCTGCATTCCATGAGAGAACCAAACATATTGAAGTAGATTGTCACTATACAAGGGATATGATTCAGAAAGGTTTTATCTCTACCTCTCATGTTAGCTCGGGGGATCAAACTGCATATATTTTCACTAAGGCATTGCTCAGAAGCTCTTTTCATAAATGTGCATCCAAGCTGAGTATGATTGACATCTATGTTCCATCTTGAGGAAGAGTGCAGAGTTATATTTATGTTTCTGTATTATTTTTCGTGGTATTCTACTTCTCCAGTCTATCTTGTGTAATTTACCCATATGTCTCTCCTCTATATAACAGAGTCTCTCTTGATATTTTTTCCCAACAAATACCCCTAAGCCACCGACCTTCTTTGAACTTGTTACCATCTCATAATCAACTAGGTGAATCCCATTTATTTCCTTCCTACCATCTGCCCAAAAGAAGCGTCTCATCATGGTCTTCATCTTCGACCATACACCTGCCAATCTGGTAATGCAAAAGAAAATGAGGATAGCAGATAAGACATGTTTGAGTGACACCATTTTCCCACCTCTAGATAGCATCTTTGCTTTCCAGCCAGCCAATTTATTCTCCAATATGTCCAATACAATCTTCCAGTATGAGGAGCAAAGGCGACCAACAACTAAGGGAAGGCCCATGCAGACAATAGGAAGATCACCACAGATTAATAGAGTGCTATACTAGCTTCCTAAATTTCTCGCTAAGTCATGCCAAAAGGAACGACGATCGATCTCTCTCTATTTATCTTCTACCCTGATATATCTCCAAATATGTCCATAATATCTGACGCTTGTCGAAACTGTTCCATTCCTCTACCTAGAAAAATCATAGTGACGTCAGCATATTAGCATATTATAGAATAGGTATTGAGATTATCATCTCTGCAGTATCCAATACAAAGGCATCAGTTGCAGCCAATCTCGTCATAACTGCATGCGCAACTGCAACAATCACAAAGAGGAGGCGTGCCAACAGCAACCCTGACAAACCCTCCTCTAAGGCTAGAAATAACCTCCCTCTATTCAATCAATAGTGAGCACTGCATAAAACGCCATCGTAACACAACTTTTCACCTAGGCAATGCAAGACTCTGGAAAGCCCTTCTATGTGCTCCCATAAAATCGCATGTCAACACAATCATACGCTTTTGAGAAGTCTACTTCCCATAACAAGCCTTTCCTTTGTGATATCTTCCAATCAAGCAATATCTCCGATGCAAGAATACAATCATCCGCTATATCTCTACAAGACACAAAGGTCATCTACTATGAGGAGACAATATCCTTTAGGACCCCATGAAGTCGGTTAGCCAAGATTTTAGCAATAATGAGATAGATTGTATTAGATAGTGCAATCAACCTAAAATGTTCCACTCTAGTCAAATTCGCTCTATTCGGTAACAAGAATAGGAGTTCCTTGTTCAGTTGTTCAAAACCACGGTTGCCATCCCTGAACTCCTAGAACAACAATAATATTTTCCTTGACAACTTCCCAGAATTCTTCGTAAAGCACCATCGAGAAACCATCCGAACCAGTCACACCATCCGCGCTCAACTACATAATTGCTTGCTTGACTTCCGACTCACAGAAAGGAGAGATGAGAGCATCGACCTAATCAGAGGAAAGCATTTGAACCCCTTACCACACCAACCCCAACCAGCACATGAAACCCTCCTAAAAGCATGGAAGTGAGCGTGGAGGGCCCTATCAACTTCTATCTCAACATGTACATGCATCCCATCCACCGTGATACTCTGAATAAAATTCCTATGTCTTCTACCACTAGCCATGGAGTGAAAGAATCGCATGTTATGATCATCCTCCATAAGACATCGTTGCCTTGATCTTTGCCTCCATTCCATCTCCTTCCTATCATCTTAATTGATCATTTGGAGTTGCATCGACCTGAGGTCCCATTCGTCCTCTATCAGGTCCCGCTCATCCTCCACATAATCCAACCTGATCACATCTTCCTGAGCCAACATTCTATCTCCGCGGCATTGTTCACGAATGTTTCTGTTGTAAACCCATATATGTATGTGGAGCAAGGATAGCTTTGTCACCAGCAAGGTTGCGATCATCCCCTTAGACCGGCAATCCCTCCAAAAAGGGGTATGGAGCGGCGAAAGAGTGAGCGACTACACTTTAAGCTTGGAGAGGTACCAACGATTGAAAAGCGGAGGCAAGATGGCGAGAAGGGAGGAGCACGAAGGTCGCCCAATGAAGGTGGTTGGGTCTTGGTGTCTCACAAGAAACACAGGACCCACGAGAAGGTTCAGAGCGGAGCACGAAGTCGGCCTTTCAAAAATCCATTCGGGAATGGCTGCTTTCGGTGCGGGGCAAACAGTCATTGGGCCTGCCATTGTCGGGAACTTATCCAGTGCTTTCATTGCGGCCAAAACTTGCACAAGAGTAGGAACTGCAGGGGGGTTGTGGGGTAAGGTGGCGCTTTGCTCGTCGGAGAGGGCGGTGGAAGAGATACATTATTCATGGGTACCTCTAACATTGGTGCAGTCTCGACGGCGCGGTTTCGCGGTGATGTCACTCCGATCACCCCGTGGCGGGTGGTTACCAGAGGCCTCTCGAAGGACGAGGCCAGTAAACTACTTCAATGGACGCGAGAGGGATGGACCCAAATCAAGTGGCGGAGGGCGACAGCCATAGATGGGTGTTTGATCCCTGAGTCGATGGACAATATTTGCATAAAGGGCATCCCCTTGGCCGATCGGGGTCTGATCACGATGTGGAACTTGCTGAGCAATATCGCGAAGGTGGTGGAGATTGAAAGCTGGGGGTGCTTGCCGGGAGAGCCGTTAGACCCAATCATGAAAGTGAAAGGATTCTGCTCGACGAAACTGAGGGGTTGGAGAGTATCGCTCAGGGGTTGCAGCATCAACATGAAGATCTCCAGATGGGTGCCGGGGAGCCAAACTTGGAAGTGTGGGTGGGCTGCTAAGTCCTCTGCCCAGGAGCCGGGGTGTCCAGATCCTTTGAATCTTTGGAGCGACGGCATGGCGGAGGAGCTCGGCGAGCAACGGACCTCCGACGGGGCACCTGAAGAGATAGCCCTGTCGCTTCGTCTTCCGCAATGGCTATATTATGGCGCCTTTTCGATGGCGCCCTGCACAGGAGTCGAGGAGACAGAGGCAGTTAGGTTTTCGCACTGAGAGACCATAACCTCTTCTGCATTGACGTACACATGGCTGGTGTATGCGGGTTCGGATCTCCCACCACTCGGGTCACAACTTCCGGTTCGGTTCAAGGCTGTGGATCTGAATGTGAGCCTCGCGTTGAAGGTGGGCCCGATTACCTTTGGGGGCGAGGCGGAGCACCGTTCTCCGGACACGGGTCGCTTTCGTCCCGCTCTTGTTGCCTCTAGCACGATTTGTTGTCATGAACCTTCCATACTCCGGTGCGCGTTGGTCCAACCTCCTTTAGCCCACTCACAGCAAGCACCTGAAAAGCACCACCAAACCAATGGTGTCTTCAGCTCGTCATTGCGCATCATGATGGAGGGGGAGGGTGGCGCAAAAGACGGGCATACTGTGGAAGCCCTTGGGCGGTCTCCCCGTGAAGCCAATGGTCAGGTTGAACCTGCCAAGGAAGTCCTGGAGACAGCAACAATATCTGGAGCAGGTTTGCTCGGCCAACTGGAGGTTGTACAACTTTGTCAGACCCATCAAGGTCAAGAGGACGTTAGCTGCAGATATGGTAATTTCTACCAGAGAAGGAGAGTCAGAGGAGCGGAGAGGAGGCTGAGGAGAGCGGCAGCACTTCGTGCTTCTGATTACGAGGAGCAGACACAGAGGGATGTTCGTACTCGCTTGCAACACGACGCACAGTGGAACCATTTCTCAATCTGGACAGAAACATAGCGGTGCAACTGGGGGTAATCCCTCCGCAGAAAAAGAGATCCCAACAAGTTGATAAATGAAGCTCTTACCCTGGAACGTTAGGAGACTGAGGTGCCCTGAGAAGAGGGTAGGTGTCAAAAATATGATTCTCGAAGCCGGAGTAGATATTTTCATTCTTCAGGAAACGAAGCTTTCGCGGGGACTTGACGAGGTCAGGAGAGACCTGGACGGAGGCGGCAGTTTCGAGCTTACCGATCGGTCAACAACTGGAATGGTGGGGGCTTACTGACTAGGTTGAAGAAAGACGAGTTTGATTTGATCAGTGTGTCCTCTTCAGATCTGTGCCTGACGGTTGGACTCAATAGAAGAAGAGATGAAATGGCCCTGTATGGAACAAATGTTTACCGTCCTCTCGGGAATGATAGGGGTTCTTTGGCGGCTGAGTTCGAGCACCAGGGGGCTACGCATGCATCGGAGCTCTGGATCGTGGGGGGGGGCCTCGATGTCACCCTTCTTCCAGACGACCG
Organism: Ottelia alismoides; assembly: GCA_037367405.1. Taxonomy (NCBI): domain Eukaryota; kingdom Viridiplantae; phylum Streptophyta; class Magnoliopsida; order Alismatales; family Hydrocharitaceae; genus Ottelia; species Ottelia alismoides. The sequence continues at coordinate 508,784 of JAZKJV010001292.1, forward strand.
ACCGCATCGGAGCGACGACGGTGACCCAGGCTCGGAGGCCCATCGGCAGGTGATCCCCTCGCTTGGTATGTCCATCATTGATGCCGTTGGATGTGCCTTCACCTGGCGGAAGGTGTGCTCGAGATCCAGATTGGATCGATTCTTGTTATCCTCGGAGGCTGCGGCATCTTTCCCGTTGTCGAGGGCTTGGGAATTGTCAAGGACCCTCTCTGATTACACACCAATTCTGTGGTACTCGGGGGAGGAGAGAAAGAGTAGAGTCTATTCCTGTTTCGAAGGTAGCTGGCTCCTTGAGGACGGATTCAAAAATGACGTAGCCAGACTGTGGAACGAGTGGTCGCTCGAAGGCTCGGCGGTTGTCAGGCTGGCGTCTAAGCTGAGGATGCTCCGAGCACACCTTATTAAATTTGGCAAAGAGATCAAGCTCAAAAGGAGTGCTAGGAGGGAGATTGCCCGTGTTGGCGTATCCAGGTTGGATGCGTTGGACGACGAAAGAGGTCTGGCAAATGAAGAGAAGCTGGAGAGGGTCGGCCATCTTGTTGATCTGGTGCAGGAAGACAAGAAAGAGGAAATCGAATAGAGGCATAAATCTCGTCAGAGGTGGCTCAAAGAAGGGGATGCTAATACTAAGTTCTTCCACACAATGGCCTCGGGGAGACGAAGAAGGAACTTCCTTCACGAAATCAAGATTGGCGGGGAGCAATTCACCGGGGAGGCGCAGATTGGGGGAGCCCTACGGAACCACTTCTTCCAGGCCTCGAGGAAAAAGGTCGGTGAGGGATGGGGATGGTCTGGTAGGGATGGACGATCTTTGACTGGTAAGCAGGCAGAATTGCTCATCTCCCCATTCATTAAGGACGAGGTTAAAAGGGCGGTTTGGGGGCTAAATGCAAAGGGAGACCCAGGTCCGGACGGATTCCATGTGTTATTTTATGGGGAGTTTTGGGATTTGGTTAAGGACAAGGTCCTCCAAACGGTCACTGAATTTAGAGAAGACAATAGAGGTTTTGAGAAGGTTAACAGGGCTCTTCTTTTCCTCCTCCCTAAAAAAGATTTACCGCCGAGCATTGACGACTTCAGGCCGATCGCGCTCTCTAATGCCATCTACCTGATTTGCTAAGGTTCTGGCAAACAAGCTGAGGATGATGATGGACTCTGTGGTGCTACCTGGACAGTCAGCTTTCATCCCGGAACGACAACTAGCAGATGGTTTGGTGATGGCGTCCAAGATATGTCTGGAATGGAAGCGTTCGAAGAAGAAGGGGGCATTGTGGAAACTTGACTACGCTAAAGCATATGATTGCGTTGATTGGAAGTTTCTATGGATCTCCCTTCAGAAGAGTTTCCCTAACTTGTGGGTTGACTGGATGAAGCGTTGCGTGACTACCTCGTCTTATTCTATCATGGTCAATGGTTAGGTCGGAAGGTAGTTACTTTCAGCCCCAACGAGGTGTGCGCCAGGGTTGCCCCCTGGCGCCCATGCTGTTTGTACTGGTCGCGGACGCTTTGGCTATACTCCTGGAGAGGGCGGTCGACTTTGGCTCGTGTGAGGGTTTTCGGGTGGCAAATATCTCCATCATGATCCTTCAATATGCGGATGACACTCTCCTATTTCTTGGAGGGTCGGCGGAGCAGAATTCCAATGCGGCGCAGATCGTGCACATTTCCAGCAGCATCTCAGGGCTATAGATTAATAGGCGCAAATCGATGGTGGTGCCCTTCCATTTAGAGGCAGCAGAGCGTCCGGATATAGAGGAAATAACCGGTTATCGGATGGGCAAATCGCCTATCACCTATCTGGGGCTACCACTGGTCGCGGGCAAACTGAACAAATCGGATTGGGACGGGGTGATCCGGAAGATGGAGCAGAGACTGGCCAGGTGGACGGCGACTACGCTTTCGAGGGGGGAGTTGATCTGTCTCAAGCACGTCCTTGAGGCGATCCCGATCTTTTTCTTCTCGACACGCCTGATGCCGGTTGGGGTAAGGAAGAAGGTGGAGGCAATGATGAGGAGAGTCTTTTGGTCGAGCGAGAATCAACAAAGGCATGGGCTACACCTTGTGAGTTGGGAAGAGATCACCAGGGAGCGGGAGGAAGGGGGGCTTGGAGTTCGAGATATCAAGCGCATGAACAAGGCCCTGATCGCCAGATGGGTCGTGCGCATATGGGGGTCGTCGAGTGGTCTGGCGGTCTCTCTCCTCAGAAAATTGTACAATGTCAACGGGGAGCTTGTGACGGGCAGGACACGTTACCAGTCGATGCTTTGGAAGGGAATCCTTGAGGTCTTACCGTTGCTACTACCGAATCTGCAACCGTGTGTGGGAGATGGCAAGGTATTCATATTTTTGTTTGATAATTGGTCAAGCGATGGTCCACTAATGGCTAGGTTCCCACGGTTGTTCGCTTAAGCGACGGTGAAGGATTGCACGCTTTTCCAAGCGACAGAGTCGGGCAATTGGCTGCCGCTTTTCCACAACGATTTGTCGGACCAGCGTTTGGAGTTCATCAGGATGGTTGGGGAGATCCTGCATCCGGATCCCTTCACGCACGATCGTGAACACTTTCGATGGGGAGGCTCGGGTCAATCGGTGAAAAAACTGTATAAGGCTTTGAGAACTTAAGTGGTTGAACAGGACTTGACGTTGCACCAAGACCTGAAAATTGTGTGGGTGGCTAACATTCCATATCGCGTCAAGGTTTTCCTGTGGTGTTTCATAAGAGGCCGCCTGACTAATAAGGCAAGGAGGACTCGATTGCTTCAACTGGATGACGTATTGTGGTGTAACAGAAGCAAAGGCAATGTGGAGGATTCCAATCACTTGTTCTTCATGTGCCCTTCATCGATGCGGATATGGAGTGAGGTTGGGTGCGATTGCGTCGCGACGTGAGGGTCGGCTGACTTCTGGTCCATGAGGCAGGTGGGAGGCAACTATCAAGCTGATTGCGTGAGACCTTTTGTTGTTTTATGGTGCATTTGGACCGCAAGGAACGACGTCATCTTCAGAAATCAGAGGTTTCACTACGAAAATGTTGTTTGCCATGTAAACTCTTTGTATCGCCTTTGGCTTTGGTAATGTATTATAAAACTCTTTCAATGAATCACATCGCGTGGTGAATCCCGCATAGGGATCTCACCCTATTTTTCATAAAAAAAACCAACCCATATTTGGGGGATCATTATTCAACTCTGGCTTTTGTCCTAAGAGAATGATATTACTACCGGTTATTGTAGCCCGGGCATTCTAGTAGCATGCAATGGAGTTATTTTCCTAGCAGAGCATTTTTATGATAGAAAAGGCAACTCATTATGCTAAGACTTCTCGATTATTGGCTTACATAATGCCATTTAATCTTAACCAATCCACTTGGTTCAGACACCAAATGTATGTTTTCCCCTTTTCAAGTAAAAAAATAATATATAAATCATTGTTATCATATTTTTATATTTACAAAGATTTGCACATTTTTATAATATCGTGATGAAATAAAAGAAGCGAACTTCAATTGACTATAATGCATATGGCATGGAGCCCAATCACTGGCAATCATCGGAGTTCTGGCAATCATCGGAGTTGTCCGCCTAGGTTGGAATGTGGATCTGTTAAGTTTTGTGGATAGGATTCATTTGAATTCATGCAATACCCACAACCAAGCACTCTATGTTTTTATCGTATCCAATTCACTTAAACAACAACAAAGCATTTTCCCACAATTAAGTAGGGCCGGTTATATGGATTTTTTGCCTCCATTCAGATCTATTTTGGGTCATTCTCGAGCTTAGATCTAAATAACTAAGATCCCTTCGGATAGTCTCATCCCTTCAGATAGCCTCCATCCTTACCCTCTCTTAACCGGCTCAACATCTCGAGTCTCACATCTTCTAATTGGTGCATCAACCGACCTTTTTTGTAAATGATCAAATCATATTAAGCGATTTTCTTTCATCTTATCCTCTATCAGAAATATACCAACTTTTCTTTTGATCGCATCATTTCAAATCCGATTTTTCGTTTATGACCACACATCCACCTTAACATTTTCATTTCTATTAATGTCACTTTGCACATGTCTATGGTTCACAGGCTAACATTCTGATCCATACAGCATAGCAAATCTCATGGTTGCTTTGTAATACTTTTCTTTGACTTCCAAAAGGTCTTCGTATCGCAAAGAACAATAGGCTCATCTCCACTCTAGCCAACCCTACATTTATTCAGAGTAACATCTCCATCAATTTTCCCATCCTATTGCAAAATAGATCCCAATTATCTAAAAGAATCTTTCTTCTGAATGGTATCGTCTCCAAACTTAACCTCGAATCTGTTATTTCCATCAAATGTGTACTCCATGTATTCAGTCTTAGTCCTACGTATACAACATTCTTTAATCTCTAAGGCATGTCTCCAAACCCTTAGCTTCTCACTTACTCCATCTCTTATCTCATCAATCAACACAATATCATAAACTAACAACATACACCAAGGTGTCTCATCCTGGATGTGACTAGTCAACTCGTCAATAATCGAAGTAAAAAGGAATGGACTCTGCCAAACCTTCATGCAGACTGATGCTGATGTTAAAATAGTTAGTCTTCTCAGACAGGATCCTTACACAAGATGAAGCATCATCATATATATCCTTTATAAGGTTAATGTATAGGGCATGTACTTGTCTCTTCTCCAAAACTCTCCTTAATATCTCACGTGGCACTGAATCAAGCCTTCTCCAAATCAATAAAAATCATATGGAGGTTCTTCTTCTTAACTTTAAAAAACTACATTGTTCTCCCCAACAAGATAGCTTCAATAGTTGATCGACCTGGCATGAATATGTAGAGACATGTTTTTTTTTTGACACTCTGTAGAGACATGTTTTATGTTTATGTAGTTTATGTACTTTTTTATCTATTTCCTTTTCCCTCTGTCAACTTTATGTAATTTGTCCATAGGTCTCTCCCTATATAAGAGAGCTTAAGGCTCGAGGATAAACAAGTTTTCTCGTTTTCCCAACATGGTATCTGAGCGGCAGTCCTAGACTGGAGCTCTCATACCCCCACAAACCTCAACCCTAGCCCCACCACCGTTGTCCCTCCTCTCCTGTTCTCGGCTCCCCGTCGTCGGTGTTGCTAGGGGTCGACGCCTGCCCTCCTCTCTCCAGGGGACGACGCCTTCATCCTCTCTCTAGGGGTGTTGTCGCACCTCCTCTCGCTAGGGGAGTCACCGCCGCCTCCTTTCTCTAGGGGTTGCCATCCGCCACCGCCTCTCTTTCTCTAGGGGTCGTCGCACCTCCGCAATCTTCAACTCCTACTTGATGGGATTGGCTGCTTGAGTCTACACATACAATCAAATCTCTCTATGTCACTGTAGACAAAAGCTTGTCTAGTCTACAACCCTACCCTTCTCTAGCCTGTCATGTCAAAAGGTAAGGTAGATATCCCCACCACATGCGCCTTCATAGGTCCTACGTCTATAGTAAAGATGGATGGGTTGCTATAAATTATGGGTCGTGCAGTTCATGAGCCCAATGAAGTCAATGGGTAAGAAGCATATTCTTACCAAGGAAGAGACCAGAGAGAAGATAGGGTTGTATGCTTCATGGGAGGGTGATGACGCATATATTCAGGTTTGGTTGTCTGGTACTTTGATACCACAGATTGAAAACAACGTCTTGCATCAGCCCACTACCAAGGTCACGCGGGACATTCTTGCTGCCACGCATTCACATGCCAAGAACGAGACAAAAATTCTATAGCTTCAGCATGACATCTTCGCTATAAAGCAGAATGGTCGACCCATGCATGCTCACTACACTACCTTGCGGGGAATGTTCGAGAAGCTTCACAGCTTCAATCCCCTCACAGCTACTCCAGAGCAGCTGAAGTCATATCGGAATGCCACGATGGTTGGTGTTTTTCAAGCTTCCCTCGATTCATATTATGAGGCCGCTTCTTCTCAGATTTAGGCAAATGCTACCATTCCTCCCAAGGAGGAGGCCTTCCATAGATTAAGCCGTTTCAATAGCTCAAAGCTTACTCTAGTGCCAAATTCCTCTGCTATGGCGATCTCTCATAGAAGAGGTGGTCCATCTCAGTTCAGTGGATGAGGACCACATGGTAGGGGCGGACGTGATTGTGAACCACCTTGTACAAATTGTCATTGATATGGTCATACAGAAGATATACACTCCAAGCATGGTTTTTATTTTTGAAATCCTGAAATGAGGGGGATACACTCGTTGGTGTTCGCCCCAACTTTTATTCAAGAAGAGAAAATAAAAGCAAGGAGGATAATACAAACACTACGCCCTAACGGGAGAGTAGTTACAAGACCAATTCCTCCACCAACCTCTTGGCATGAATCCCCACGTTTTCCTTATAGAAGCGCTGGCCCGAGAAAAGCAAATCATTCCTACCCAACCAAACAGCCCATAGTACGGCCAAAGGATAAAGCAACTCCCTCCTAGGTCTATTTTTATTGCCCAGTGACCGTCTGCGTAGCAGAGTAGACTCAACACTATGGCGCTTCATCCACATCGGATCAACGATATAATGAGTTTGTGTCTCGACTAAGAGATATCATGCCCCCAGCTAGCACTCCTTTACCTGCTTCCAAGAGCAGTTCAGATATTGTTGCTACTGTAGGAGCCAGTACATCAGGTAGGGCTCATACCTCTACTTCTCATCATGGTTCAAATATCTCAGAATGGATTATAGATTCCGATGCAATACATCATTTGTGTGGAGACAAAAATCAGCTCATAACCTACAGGCAGGTTTCTCCAAGAATTACCATGGTCATAGCAGATAGACCACATTCCCCAATCATGGGACAGGGGGAGATCAACTTGACGCCATCTATGCGATTGCAGAATGTTTTGCATGCCTCTACTTTCTCCATGAATTTACTATATGTTACTCATATGACTAAGGATTTACATTGTCAAGCGATATTTGACCCGTCATTTCCTGTGTTTCAGGATATTCTCACGGGCAGAGTGATTGGTTGTGGCCTTGAGTTGTGCACCGCATTCATTATGGGGTGATGCGGTTCTTACAGGTTGTTATCTCATCAACCGTATGCCCTCGTTGATGATGGGAGAGAATATACCTTTTCCATTATTGTTCCTAATAAAGAGCTATTCTCTCTTACCCCTCATGTCTTTGGATTTGTTGCGTTTGTCCATTGATTGTCTCCAGAGATTGACAAGCTCTCTCCTAAGGCTGTTAAATGTGTTTTTGTCGAGTATTCCATGACTCAAAAGGGCTATCGTTGCAATGATCCGTTACGCAGGAGGTATTATGTTAGTGCGGATGTCACATTTTTTGAGTTTGTCATGTACTTTTCTCCTACAGATGACAGGATGACACCTTCGGATTCAGATGATGAGACATATATTCCACCTCCACCCATGCACCCACCACCATCACCAAATCCACCACCAACTCCTCCATCACCTCCACCAGCTCTGCCTCCTACCATTGTTCTAGTTCCACCTCTACCCCATCACTATAGTCGATGGCCAGCTCATGCTCGTGATCATGGTCCATCATCCAGCATGCCCCAGATTTGTCTTGAAAACATTACTTCTAATGATGTGTCTGATGGTGTTTCTCAACAGGGGTTACTTTAGAAGGAGGATAACCAAAAACAAGTGGCGGAGATGATGCAAAACTTGATTTACCTATTGCACTTAGGAAGCAGAAGCGTTCTTGTGCTTCATATCCGATTGCTTCTCATGGCAACTTTGAGCGTACGACGAGTGACTTCAAGAGGTTTACAGTTTCTTTGTCCACTGTGGACGTACCAGGAAGCATTGACGGATAGTAGATGGCATCTAGCTATGGAGGAAGAGATGACGACCTTCCAATTGAGAGGTACTTGGAGCCTTGTCCCAACCCCCACTGGGTGTCTATAGTGAGTTGCAAATGGCTATTTACAGTGAAGTAGAATGCATATTGTAGCATTGATCGGTACAAGGCTCGACTAATCGCACGTGAGTTTACTCATACGTACGGGGTGGATTATCTTGACACATTCTCTCCAGTCGCTCGTCATTCTACCTTACAGATCCTTTTACCTGTTGATGTGGTTCAAGATTGGCCCATATTCAGCTGGATGTCAAGAATGCTTTTTATATGGTAAATTCTAGGAGGAAGTCTACATGCAGCAGCAAACGGGGTTTACTGCTGAGGGGGAATGTTTACATGTGTAGACTTCATAAGGAAATCTATGACCTTAAGCAGAGCCCGAGAACTTGGTTCCAGAAGCTCTCAGAATTGTTTGAGAAGCAAGGGTTCAAACTGTCGAATGCAGATCATTCTCTTTTCATACAGAACCTCCAGAGGTAAGACTGCTATTATGGTTGACCTCAAAAAAAAGACTGCTATTATGGTGTATGTTGATGATATACTGATAACAAGAGATGAGATGCAGAGAATGAAGAGGGCGAAAGAATTTCTGGACCGTTAGTTTGATACCAAGGATCTTGGAGCTCCTAGATACTTTATGGGATTGGAGTTTGCCAGAAATCAACAAGGGCGTGTAATGACTCGAAGGAAATATGTCACTGGCTTACTAAGTAACACAGGTATGCTTGGATGTCGACCCGCTACTACACCAATGATCCAAGCATGAAGTTGTATGATGATGATACTGATGAGGTTGACAGGAGAAGATACAAGTTACTAGGAAAAGCTTCTTTATGTTACCATTATCAGATATGATCTTTCATTTGCAGTCAGTCGGATGAGCCAGTTCATGAAACAAACTCGTCAGGTACATATAGATGCTATACAGATGTTACTAAGGTAACTTAAATAATCTCCAGATGCAGGGTTATTATTTAAAAGATGTGGCATTATTACTATCTCAGCATGTGCAGATGCAGACTATGCAAGGTACCCGGTACCCCACGGTCTGGATTTGCTATATTTGGTGGAGATTCAATTGTCTCGTGGAAAAGGACAAAGCACATTGAGGTCGATTGCCATTATATATGTGACATAATCCAGAAAGGCTTCCTTTCTACATCCCATGTAAGCTCAGGATACCTTACTTAAAGGGTCCTTTCAAAAGTGTTCATCCAAGCTGAGCATGATAGATATCTATCCTCCATCTTGAGGGGGGGTCTAGAGATATATTTTATGTTTATGAACTTTCTTATCTATTTCCTTTTCGCTTTGTCTACTTTATTTAATTTGCCCATAGGTCACTGCTCAAGAAATAAACAAGTTTTCTCATTTTCCCAACAGAATCCAAAATGATTTTCAGTTACTTCAAAAACATGCCTCAACCAACTTTCGATCACACATTCTCAAATTTTCAAAGTATGACTCATCAGTTTGACACCTATGTAATTCGAGCAATTTTGAATATCTCCCATATTCTTATAAAGAGGTACCATAATGCTTCTCCTTCAATCTTCAATCATTTTCTTGCTTCGCCAAATAACATTGAATAAAATTATGAGCCAAGTCAAACCACATTCACCTAGAACTCTCCAAACTTCTATAGGAATGTCATCAGGTCCTACCCCTTTCCCAGGTTTCATAATCTTTAAAGCATCCTCTACTTCCTTTGTATCCATCTATAACTTGCACGATTGAGGTAACAATCACTACAAGCAAGATCTCCCAAAGTAATCTCTTTATTCCCTTCCATAATGAAAAGCTTATAAAAATATTGCTTCCATATAGTCTATATATACTTATGAGTAACAAGTACATGTCCATTATCCTTGATGTGGAGAGAGAATACAATGAGTTATCTATTCGTCAGGACCTAGGGTATCCTTATATAGAGGAGAAACATGTAGGGCAAATTACATAGTGTAAACAGAAAGAAGAGAGAACACATAAAAAGGATAGAAGATAACTAATATCTCAATATTACGCTTCAAGCTGGAGCTTAGATATCAATCAAGCTCAGCTTAGAACAACATCTCTGGAATAGCCCTCTATCTAGAGCCTTGGTGAACACATCTGTTGTTTGTTCGCCTGAGCTAATATGAGAGGCAGAAATGAAATCCTTCTGGATCATGTTTGGAGTGTAGTGACAGTCTACCTCGATATGCTTGGTCCTCTCATGGAACGTTAGGTTGTTGACAATAAAAAGAACATGGTTGTCACATTAGAGGTGCATGGAAAGAGGCACCTCAATAAGTAAGTCAGTAAAAACGGATTTGACCCACATCATCTCTATATTCCCATGTGTTAGCTCTGTACTATGATTATGCACTAGATATCGCGACCACCGCTTGCTTCATGTTCTTCCATGATACCAAGGAGCTCCATATGAATACTGCAAAGTCAAAGGTAGACTTCATGTCCTTGGGACATCTTACATGGTCTATATATGCACAAGATGTAATGGCAAGGGATGTGCCTCTAGTGCCATGTAAGATCTTCAAATATCTCGGCATCATATTATAGATTACATCCATATATCCAGGTCTAGGCTACTCCATGAATTGACTCGTTCGGCTCACTCCAAAGAAAATATATGGCCAGTTGATGGTCACGTATAGGAGCTATCAAACGAGCTCCATATACTTCCTCTTGTCTACCTCCTTAGTGCCTTCATCATATAGCTTCATGCTCGAGTCACTGGGAGTGGTAGCAGGCCTGCAATCTGTCATGCTCATCTCAAAGAGAAGATCCGCAACATACTTCCTTTAGGTCATCACAAGACCAAGTAGGTTCCTGGCAAACTCCAATTCAAGGAAGTAACGTAAACTACCAAGGTGCTAGGTTACAAACTACTGACCAAGGAAAACCTTAGCTGTTTGAAAGCCATGCACATCATCCCATGTAATAATGATATCATCAACATATACCACTAAAGCAACAATGCTTCTTTGAGACCTATGAACAAATAGTGCATGATCTGCGGTCGATCTCACGAGCCCAAGCTGCTCTATAAAGTCAAAGAGCTTCTGAAACCATGCTCTTGGACTCTGCTTAAGTCCATAGATAGACTTATGAAGCATGCACACCTTCTAACGCTCCCCCTCAGCAGCGAACACAGGTGGTTCCTGCATGTAGACTTCAACTTGTAGGTCACCATAAAGAAAAGCATTCATCACATCAAGCTGACATAGGGCCAGCCCCGTGTTACTGCAATAGAGAGAATGATCCACAGTGTAGAATGCCAAGCCACTGAAGAGAAGTATCACGATAGTCCACCCCATATATCTGGGTGAACCCGCGAGCCTCAAACCTTACCTTGTAGCAACCTATGGTGCCATCTACCAGGTGCTTCACTGTGAACATCTGCTTGCATTCCATAACAAACACTCATGTAGGAGTTGTAACAATACTCAACGGGCCACGTAATTGTAACGCATACATCTCCTCCTCCAAAGCAAGTCGCCATTTTCTCTCCTTGAAAGTCTCTTGGTATGTGCATGGGATTTTAATGCCAGATAATCCCGCAACAAACTTCATGAAATCCGTCGAAATTCATGCCAGAGACACATGTCCAGCGAATGGGTATCTCGCGCAGCCATGTTTGCCTTTACGCAAGGCAATAGGCCACCCCAGGTCAATCTCTTGTGATGGTCCATGTGCTTCATGTATAGCTTCCTGCTCATCATGGAAATGTTCTTGTTCACCATTCACACCACTGATGCTATTAGTTGAAACCGAATTTTCAAAATTTACCTGAGATCTGTTGGATGTTAGGGAAGGGATTGGAGCATGGAGAACGGGCTGAGGTATATGTGTAGGAAGAGGTGGAAGAACAATAACTTCCCAAACTCAGAGGGACTCAACATGTCACATGTAGGAGTTGAAAGATATTGGATAATCCTCAAACGCATCACGGAAGCGTGATGATCATATCGTATACGATCAAGACCGACTAATCGCACTAGTTGCTCGATGCAACGGAATTTAAAAAAAATAATGTGACGAAACTACATGATCCAAGAACAATTATCGGATCACTTCATCTTAAACCACGATAGGTATTAAGGTTACCTCTTGAAGCATGATTTCGATCAAGTCTCTAAACGAAGAGACCTCCTGTCTTGAATCCGATCCGACAGAGGAGACGCTTGCGAGCACGTTGATGAGACGCCTCCTTCTCGCAATCCATGTTGATGATCCAAGCGGCGAATCTCATGATCTCCGCACAAGAGATCCGACGTCTTCTTCACGAGCGAGACGCACCAAAGGAGACGGAGATTCCACAAGCAAATACTCTGGCAGTATAACAATGATGTCGCGGCGATGGAGACTCTCTCAATGGCTCCATGGTGGACGGTCATTATGAGAGGGGGGGCTTGCCGTGTGGAGAAATAGAAAGGGAGAGAGAGCATTCGTAATCATGTACATCGAAGAGCAAGGGACGCCTCTTCTTATATAGGGTTTAGGGAGTCCATGGATCTCAATCCATGGACAATACACAATCAATGGTTGAGACTGATTTGTGTTTATTTCAATGGCTAAGATGTTGTTGTAAAAACACAACAAAAATTGATTTAGTTTAAATTAATATATTGATTAATCAACATAATTAATTTCAAATCAAACCAATTGGCTAGTCTTGGAGATAATGAGGAGACTAACCACATCCCCTAAAATAGGGGACGACCACTCTTCTCATGAGATCTCACTATCTCATTAGATCTCATTATCTCATGAGATCTCATTATCTCATGATATCTCTAATATTTACAACAACAATTGTTGTAACTTATTTCACAAAAAATAATTCATAATTATCTTGTGAAATATTGCAATCATGCCATTAAAAAAATGTGAATCACATTCACATCCCAAAACAAAATGTAAATTATATTTTCAATTAATTATCCAATGTGAATCCAATTCACATCAATAATTAATCAACAAATATAAATCACAAATAGCTCTCTCCAATATATTATAAATCACATTTATAATATATCTAATTAATATGGATAGTGTTATCCATATTATTCCTTTCATTATAATTAAATCAAATTTAATCATCTTAGATCTATATTCTCATGTGTACAAATAATATGAATCACATTCACATTATTCACATCTTTGATGATTAAATCACATTTAATTATCTTAGATATCTCTCCTTATAATATGAATAAAATTCATATTACTCCTGATAATTAAATCACATTTAATTGTCAGTTTTCTCGATGCTCGGATACACATCTCAACAATGAAATTATCCATGAACTCTTTCAAGGATAATGCGCTTTCTCTGCGGATACTTGGAGATAAGGACAGGGTGATTGTGTTGTTCCGCGTATAGTGACTTGGATTTTGAGATCAAATCTCAAATCCAGATCTTGTGGCTCCCATAGATGTTTGATTAAATCAAAGCCGTAAATCTAATCTTCTCATTGCATCCGCATCACATTCAGATCAAGGTCCAACATTTGGACTAAGATTAGATCACTTCTCTATGAGATGAGTCACTAAAATCCAGACCAGTTTCATCACTCCCTCGGAATGGAAGCGTCATGGTTATACAATCGTTTATGATCACATCACCCTCAAGTATTCCCAATACCTATACATCATGTATACTGGAAGGCCTAGATTAAACCCGAAGTTTTAGATCTCTTTTGGACTGTCTCCTTCAGGGTTTTATCATTAAGTTTCTCATTTGATCATCGGGAGTTGGTATCGATCATATACTTTCAAAAGCATATATCATACCCAAGTGTTGATCATATACTTTCCAAAAATATATCAAACATATAAATTCAGTCAAGCTTCCAAAGCGAGACAACCGTGCACGGAATTTGATTCTTCCCAGTATCTCATGAGTGAGCTCATGTCTTCCGGTTCAGTAATGAACCCGTAAGATCTCTTTGAGAGATCGCATTACTCATATGCCCTTGCATGCACACCAGCGTGCCGGTGTATAGACCTTGGTTAGGTCATCAACCTATTGGTCTGCCAAATGTATATACTCAGACATATAGTAACACATATGTCTCTGGTCAGAGGATGCGTACCTACATCGTGACAGAATACGACATAGGACTTTGGTTATCTCGATCTCGTTAAGTCAACTCCTTGACCTAACTTATCTAACACCTCCGAATCTCTATTCCTATGCAGAGGACCTACATCAAGAGGTCGGTTAGATATTAGCCAAATGAGAAAGGATTGACATCTCCTACTCAGATCGGAGATCATCTCTTAACAATTGTTTGATGGTGCTTGATGAGTCATCAATCGAACTCTTTAGATATTCATCCAAACACCATCCTCTATGATTCAATAATTGAATCAACAGTTGTATGATCATTAAGATGGTCATGTTACATAACCCTAATTGTACTAAGGGACCTATTATGCAAATTAGTTATTCTTCATTTCAGATCAGGAAATGATATTTGCAATAACATTTATTGCATAATGGCTCGCAGTGGGCTTGCATGTCCAACATGAGTATAGTACATGATGGACTCAAAGAAAGTAATAGCCACGATAACATGGTATTTTCTCCATATATGATAAAAACATGTATATCATATTTAGGTATGAGAGTACCCAACAAACAAACATTTGATAGCTCTAAGAGCGAGCTTGTCACAACCTGGATGCAGAAGGTGAACAAATGCCACATAACCAAAGACATGTGGTGAAAGAAAGAAAAGGTCATTCTCATGAAAAGCAAAAGAAAATTGTGCTTTTTCATCAAGAATGGTAGAGAGTATCCGATTGATTAGGTAACATGTTATCATCACAATATCACCGCAGAAGGAATGAGGAGTCCGACTTTGTATGAGAAGAGTCCTGGTGATGTCCAGAAAATGATGATGTTGGCATTCCAGCAATATCGTTCTGCTGAAAAATATAAGGGTACAATGTATGATGGATAATGTTGCGTGAGCTAAAGAATAGGAACAGTTGAATAATACAAAACTCCATAACATAATCAGAACCAGTGTATTTATTAGAAGCAGAGAAAATTCTTCATTTCAATCACAAAATTCGATATCATAGTACTACCATCATTCTTGCACAAAAAGACCAATAACAGTTTGAAAAAGTCATTCACAACAGCTAAATAATACATGTACCCCTAATGATTAGGGATACAACTCGAACCCCCAAAATCAAAATGAAAAAAGCTCAAAAGGACTCTGACTACTATAACCTTAACGACTTGGAAAGCTGGGACGGTGATACTTTCCAAGTTGCATGGTTCACACTAAAACGTCGACTAGATAGAAATGTCAAGGATGAGATGACAGATATTCTGCAACAGAAGATGATCAAATCAAAGAAGACAAGTGTAAGGAGAAATCGATCTAGTAGAGAGAAATCTAGCACCGACACAAGGTGACCAGATCAACCTGTAAAGCTATACATGCTTACAACCACATCAAATCACCCTGCTCGTAAGTATATCCTGAAAAACAAGTGAAGCAGGTCAAATATGGTACGACAATGTAAATCTTTTGTAATTTGACTAATAGATGATAAAATCATTAAGAATTTTGGTGCATGAATAACATTCTGTAAGTGCATGGAGGGAATCAAAGGGACATTCCCCTGTCCGGTAATGGGAGAATGTGTCCCATCAGCAATGGCCACTGATCTACCAAGTTGTACATGGCTATAAGAACCGAACTGTATGCGATCTCTACATAGATGATGAGAAGCTACATAGTCTATGATCCATTCTGAAGGATCTGGGTACTTCTAGTCAATACATGAGTAATACACGAAGTGTTGGTGGAGGCAGAAGCAACAACATCTGACGGCAGGAGGAAACACTAAAAGATCTAGATGGTGGGAACATGATCTCTCTCAATCAAGCAACAAAGTCATCAAAACAATAATCAGTAGAATAAGGGGCAATCTCGACCTACTCAGCAGCACGGGATGATGGTGGAAATCTGTTCTTGGAATAGCATGTGTCCTCTGAATGACCAGACTGGTGACAATATGAACATGGTTGGCATAGGCGAGAGCCTCCTCTGCCATGTGCAACACATCTGCTAAATTGAGGCAAACCACCTCTACCACAGAAGTTGCCATAGCCGATGACGTCTGAGAAGTTGCAACAGAGGGGATGCTCAACCTGCGATATGCCTCCTCCATGTGTGGTTTAGTAGCATCTGTGAGTAACTGAGAGCAAGTTGAGTCATACTCATGGTTAAGGGATGTCAGAAAGAGCCAAATCATAACAGAATCGCGATAAACCTTGTGTTGCTCTAGTGAGGTCGTCAGAGGTATGTAGTTACGGAGTCTCACAAACATACTCGCAAGAGATGTGTACAAGGCGTGAAGATATGTTTGGTCATAAAAGTATCATGCCGGGGTTGCAAGATCGTCGACTCATTCCTCACTTGAAAGTACGTCATTGTGAAGATATCCCACATTGCCTTCTCTCTAAGCTGACTCAAGATATTATTGGCTATTTCCACAAAAAAACAGTATTAAATGGTCAAACTTTTACATAATCATCATCGGCCTTCCATGAGGTATTGGTCCCAGTCTTATCAGCAAGTTCATCCTGCGTTAGAATATGCTTCTTACCATGACCATGTAAGAGATTCATGAACTGCATAGCCCACAACTCGTAGTTTGTGCCACCCATCTTGACAATAGGTGTCGGACCTTTAAAGGACCCTATGGATGGAATATCAGCTATGCTTTCTGACATAGTGACGGATAGGTACATGACTAGGACCGTAGACAGGTGATAAAGTGTCTACACAGACATCAAGGGGGATGGTTGTGGGTGTATGCTCATACCACAACTAACACTAAGTAAAATCATCTATGGTAGGGGTAGTTCTAGGGTAGAGATGGGTAGCATCTGGGCAGCGTTGGGGAGCACCAGGGTGGTGCGAGGCAGCACCCAGGTAGCGCCTAGGTCAGATTAGGGTAGGCCTAGGAACCGTCTAGGACCGTAGACAGGTAATAAAGTGTCTATACAGACATCAAGGGGGATGGTTGTGGGTGTATGCATATACCACAACTAACACTAAGCAAAATCATCTGTGGTAGGGGTAGCGCTAGGGTAGAGATGGGTAGCATCTGGGCAGCGCTGGGGAGCACCTGGGCAGTGCTAGGCAGCGCCCAGGTAGTACCTAGGCGACGTTAGGGTAGGCCTGGGAACCATCTAGGACCGTAGAGAGGTAATAAAGTGTCTACACAGATATCAAGGGGGATGGTTGTAGGTGTATGCTCATACCACAACTAACACTAAGAAAAATCATATGTGGTAGGGGTAGCGCTGGGTAGAGATGTAGCATCTGGGCAGTGCTAGGCAGCGCCCAGGTAGCGCCAAGGCAACGTTAGGGTAGGCCTAGGAACCATTTGAGGCCTCATGTGGGACCCTTAGACGAGGAAGAAAGGTCCGTGCAAGGTTCGAGGAGGACGACATCTGGTAGTGGCAGTAGGTTTTAGGTATAAGCCCCGGCCTAGTGTTTTTGCTATGACACATGGAAAGAGAATGCAATAAGTTATCTATTCATGAGGCCTTAGGGTTCTCTTATATAGAGGAGAAACATGTTGAGAAAACTACACAGTGTAGACAAAAAGAAAAGTGAATACATAAAAAAGGATAGAAGATAACAAATATCTCAATACTTGATGCATCTCACTTGAGAAAATTCTTTGGTCTTTTTTTCTCTTTGGCAAATCCGAATATATCATCTTGGCCCTCCTTCGAGTCATACTTTTTTGTACAAAACTTCGTAAGCGTTCAACTTAGCTTCATTTAGAACCTTCTTAGCTTCCTTCTTCGCTATTTTGTAGCTTGTGACAAATTCCGTTGTTATATCTGTATACATAGCTTTAAAGTATGCTCTTTTAATTTTAAGCCTCTCTTGCCCCTCTTCATTCCACCACCAAGCTTCCTTTTGGTTCGGAACTTCTCTCTTAGACTCGCCTAACATCTCTTTGGATACCCTTCGGATACAAGATATTAGTGCCTCCCACATCTCATTTGCACTTCCATAATAATCCCACGATAAGTCTTCTAAGACCTTCTCCTTGAAGCTTGATTGCTTCAAATGAAGATTCCACCATTTAGTTCTAATGATCTTAGGAACCATCTTCTTCTTTGTCAACCCTTTTATTTGCACATCCATGACTACCAAGCAATGCTGAGATATCAAGCTCTCTCTAGGGATGTATTTGCAACACAACAGATCTCTTCTTCCCATCGCAACCTAATCTATTTGTGTTTTAGTTAAGGGAACTATTCTCAATAAGACTATCTAGACATACAAGAAATTACTTTTTCACTTGACTATATAACTGAACAGATTACCTTAGGATCTCGAAGGTAATGAACTATCTCTTCCAACTCAGCTTTCGCTTCATCAACGCCCTTTACATCACTAAATTTTGTGCTTGAATCCATGCTTGGTTGTACCTCGTCATTTAACCCAAGACCTACAGATATTTTATGATGAAATTTCGAATATATAAAAAGGATAAACTAGGAAGGAAAATTATTCACAATGTAGTAAGAGAGGGTACCTTTGCTGATTCCCCTGTCCTCAATCAGCGCACCCACCCCAGATATTAACAGAAACGCCAGTGCTATGGAGCGGAATGTACGCCACAGTTGATCTTTAAAAGTGGCAGCATCTGCAGTTACCATGTGAATAGGTGCAGTTGCAGTTCCAAGAACTCCATCTTTCAATGTACGTCCCACATTATGTAATGCTGGGGTTGCAATGTTATCTTCTTGACTAGCAGAATTTGAAATTCCTGCATACGACCATTTTAGGTTTTTATTAATATGTAGACTTGACAGCAACCAAACTAGAATACAAGTTGTGCAAAAGCTGCAAATATTTTCAAATATAAGCCAGCAATAAGTAGGAGAAGGGCACACCTCGAGCTCACGCCCACTTTATCATAAAAAAAAGAAGGGGGCATTATATTTCTAATGCTTCCATATCCTGAACTAAGAATAAAGATCCTCAATTATACGGACCCTGTAAATCCGGACCTGAAAAAACTAATGTGCAGATACTCGTTGGAATCGACTCAATTATATGAATAAGAAGAATGGAAAAAGAAGCAGAGCGAGGTGCAGATGGGAAGGACAGTGCTCGGAACACACAATGAAGGGTGAGCGGAAATTGGCGATCAGCGGGAGACACTGGAGTGCAATAGCATCATCGAAGAAAGAACGTGAATCTCAACGGCCAGTGGTTGCATTTGATGCCGGGCACTGGGCTAAGTTGTAGCGTCTAGAGACCCAATCATGTGCTTCTCTTGCAGAAAATTGGGTCAACACCATATCGACTACCCGAGGAGGAATGTAGGGCATCCACTACCCGACAAGGGGAGGACCCATGCAATCAGACCTGTCGATAGAATTCTGGTGGGAATTGGCCTTCCAAAGGTAGATTGCATGTTGGCATTGTCATTGGGAGTGGGTGAAATATTTGGAGAATCATTTGGTGGAGATCTGATTTAATTTCCCGAAGATGTGTGAAAAGGAAATAATGAGTTGCTTATTCATTGAGATTTGGTTAGCTAGAAATAAAGCAATCTTTGCCTCAGTGTTTCTAACCTATAATGTAATTTTTCACGACAGGACTCTCCTCAAGTCGTTGTTGTTGTATCTTTTATTCTTCTCTCTAATGGGGTGGACAGCATAGCACATTTTCCCAGTCAGGGGGTCTAAAAAAACGTGTGGTGTCTTGTGTACAGAGAGCACGTGATCTATAGTCGATCTCTTGAATCCATGCTGCTCTATTAAATTTAAGAGCTTCTGGAACAATACTACGAAACTATGCTTAAGGCCATAAATAGTTTTGTTAGAATTATTATATGACAATTATGCTTGTAACCTTTCGGGTTCTGTAACCGTAACCCCTCAGGGGCATTTATGTATTTTTTTCCCTTGTACTCTCTAGGGTTTTCTCTCAATATAAGAGATCCTAATCCCATGGAATACATATTCTATACGTCTCTCTTTTCCACATGATATCAGAGCAACGATCCTAGACTGGGGTTCTGACCTAAAATCACCACCACCACCTTCAATCCTCACAAAAGTCTGCACGAACGGTTTTTCTGTGTTTGGGGGGTCCCGTCGGATCTCGCCTCCCTATTTGTTTTCTGTTTACGCCTCCTTCCCTGAATTAGTGTCCCGCGTAAGGCCCTCCAATCGCCTCCAGTGCAGCAGCTCGACCCTAAAGGAGCATCTCCAGCACCTACCGGTGCCGCCAGGGGGTATACAGCATTCCCGCTAGCATTACCCTACGCTTTCAGGACCTCCTACGAAGGTCGTCAGCCCCACAGCTACCCTCCACGGGTACCATAGGACTCTTTAAAGATCCAAAACTCATCACAGACCGCTGCCAAGAATCCAAATCTGTTATCCACTAGGGGTTTCTAGCCCTTCTTCAAGGGCAAAAGAGAGTTATAGTGCATTTTTCATCTCTTATCTGCATCCTTAGTTGATCAGGATCTTCTTTCTATTTTAAGATTACCATGGCACCCTCTTCTACCGAGACAAAGCCCTTGACCACGAATATTATGGCACAAGGCACTACTATCAAACTCAAGGGCACAGAAAATTATGTGCTCTGATATCGATCTTTTATGGTATTCATTGGTGGTCAGAGGAAACTCTACATTTTGACTAAAGATCCTTTAGATGAAAAGGACAAAGAGTACTACAACTGGCAGACTGACAACTATTTGGTTATCAAATAGATGACCAACAGTGTTGAGGCTCACATTGCCTCAAATCTTCTTTACAAAAATACGGCCAAGGAAATGTGGAGGATCTCGAGTAAACATACTCCCAAAAGAAGACGAAGTCACGCTTTGCAGACATTTCAGGCAAATCTAGTCGACATCTCAGGGTGATTCCACCCTCATCGAGTACTACATGCATCTCTCAAGCATGTATGTGGAGCTTGTAATATTCCAGCCCTCATGTTGCACCAAACAGATACAAGAACGTTCTGACTGTTAGGTATATTGCTTACTTAATGGCCTACATTTTAGATACCATGCAGCGAAAGAGCAATTTCTTATATCAGACACACTGCCAACAATGAAGGCCATCTTTGGCTGACTTGAGGAGCTCGAGACATCCGTTGCCCGGCCTCCCGTCTTACCTTCAACAAAGAATTTTGCACACATCGCCTCATCTGGGCGAGGAGGCAGATACGGCTTGCGAGGAGGACGCGGTCGTGATCAAAGTCGTAGCCGTGGACAATGTTCAGGAAGGCGGTATGCGGTATTCAGTCGGAGGGGTTACTGCATAGAGAGTATGCGGTATGCGGGAGAGTATGCGGGGAGTATGCGGTTTTATGCGGTTTGGTATTTTTTATTATTAAATATATAAATAAATTTTTAATATCATGCTAATATCCTCTAAATATTATATTCTTGATTATAATAATAAAGAATTGAAGGTACAAGGAACAAAACTATTGGGATAATAGAGGCAAGTGAGCAAAAACATCAATTGAAAGAGCGTTAAGTCGGATGTCCGAATTTAGATTAAGGTTTTAAAAAAAGTTCATTCGAAAATCGGCCGCATAAACAGCCGCATATACGGTATACTCGGTCGAGTATGCGGCCTGACCCGCCTAAATGCCGATTTGACCATACTCGGTGCGCCAAGGCTACCGAATACGAGTATACGACCAAGTATGCGGTCTACTCGGCCGATTTCCTGAACACTGGCCGTGGAAATCTGGACGAGGCTGTGACTTTGGTCATGGTCGTGGGCGAGACTCTACTGCCCCATGTACTCACTGTGGTAGGTGGAACCACCCGACTGAACGATGCTGGCAGAAGTTTGGCATACCTTTTTATCACACCAATAATGCTTATGGGGATGCCCATGATGTAGAAGAGGCATCACCGACTTCTAGTGGCAAGACTGTTCATCTTAATGATGCAAATTACTTCCGCCTAATGCAGATCCTTCAGACTTCGGGGCCTACCACCACTAGTAACATTACAGTTGTTGCTCTGGCTACTCCTTCAGGTACAATAGCCAACTCTGCTACCATTCCTACTCCAGCTTGAATTATCCGCTGCCTCTACTCATCTCACTGAAGAAGATAGTCTGCTCAGCTCTTCCATACCATCTACCTCTGTGAAGTCAGTTCGAGCCGCTAAAGGGACTCAATCACAGATTACTACAGTCGAAACTATGGAATTTTCTTCCAAGCTCCGACTTTCAGGGGTTCATTGTGCTTCTGATTTTCCTCTTAGCTTATTGTCAATTCACAAGCTTTGTGTTGAGCTTCACTGTCGTGTGCTATTTGATGAGTCTTGTTGTTATTTTCAGAACATTCGGATTCCGGATGAGGTAGATTTTTGGTGGGAGTCATGAGAAGAACGGTCCATATTGTTATAAAATATGAAGAATGCGGAAGCGAACATGGAAAAGATAAAGAACAAAATAAGAACGCGGGATTTTAACGTGGAACCCTACTCCGTGAGGAGCGGGATGAAACCACGGGAGAAGCCCTCAAAGGGGCGTGTCTTGTATTGCACTTTCTCAATGAGTACAGGAGGTCTGGGGCTCCTTATATAGCCTTCCCAGAGCCTCCAAGTCCCATCGCTGGTCCATGTGGGACTAAACACTGGATGGGGTAAATGGATCTTCTCCAGGATCCATTTACCCTGCTGCGCATACAACTTATACTCCAACACTCCCCCTCAAGCTGGAGCATGCAATGCTCAGCTTGGACAAACAAAAGAAACTCAACTCAACGCTACAAGACACTACGGACAATATCAACCCAACGCGCACATTGCTGCAGTCGAGGACGTTGCTTCTCATGTCGTGCAGGTGAGGAGGACAAACGGGCTGGAGTGTGCGTCAATTGAATCTCCTCGTCGGAGAGCATGTGCTCTGAACTGCGCCTGTCAGAGTCACTGCAACTGAAATGAGTCTCCTCATCGGAGTACTCTGGCCCGCCACAACATGTGGACAACTGCTCCATCTCCGAAAAGGGCCGAACTGAACAAGAATCGTGGCTGTGCAATCCTCGTTGGAGTCCACGGTCGCTGGAGAATGGAGTCTGAAAAGTCTCCTCGTCGGAGAACTGGGTCTCTCCCATCTGGCTCAGAGAATGGTGCACTGCTATGGTGTCCCTATGATACCACATGAAAACCCTTACCCTCAAGGGAATGGTCCTCTGCCCTGGAGTCCCTATGGCTCACATGAAAACTCTGGCCTGACAACAAGAAGAATGATGGGGACCACGAAACAAAAGATGGCAACATATGCTCATCTGACAATGACCACAATCTCGTGCGTGTCTGAAACTGGACTCGGAACCTTCTGACGTCGAGTCTGAACAACTGTAGAGTCTGATCAACTGGCTGGTCTGGAAATCTGTATCTGGATCTGAAGAATATGAATAGACCTGTGACTCTACATATACTCCCCCTTTCTCCCATACTTGTCGGAACATGAACATCGACAAAGTTGGGAGAAGACAACAATGATGGGGAGAAAACATTCTAAAAAAAATATCCTTGCGGCTTTCTCTCTCTCTTTTTAATAAGCCGTCAACTCCTTTTTTATAAACACATTTTTAAAAAAAAATTAAGCCGTTCAACCTTTTTTATGGCTTTGCAATTTTTTCTTTTTTTTGAATTTGCGTACGGCTTTTTCAATTTGTACGTGCCTTTTCAAAACTACTTTTTCTAATCTCTCTCTTTTTTTCCGTCACCACGACTCTCCTTTTTTTTTGAACTTTCTCCCTCCCTTTTTTTACCACAGCCCACATTTGGGCTCTCAAGCATTTTTTTTGTTACAACTCTCGGCCTACTTGGACCGTTACAAAGAAGCAAAGCACCCATTTTTAAAAAAAACAATATGTGGCTGACTCGGACCCCCTAAATGTGCGCCCCCTTCTTCCTTTTTTTCTCAATACCGAAGGCCCGCTTGCCAAAAATAACGCCCTTTTTTTAGTGCTTCATGTGGCCCTAGGGTTTCCCACGATTGGAAACCCTCTCTGGAAATGACGCCGCCCCACGATTGGAGCCCATATGCTGGAGATGGCGGCACGTCAGCCGCCTGGACCTGATCAACCCACGCGCAGAATGATCGGCGGAGTCTTCTGGAGTGCGATGTAGTGGCGGTCTGGAGGGCGCGTGGGATCGTGCGAGAGAGACGGGAGCTCGCCGCCTGCGCTGGGTACGCGCGAGGCTGTGGGAGGGCGCCGCCAGGCGCTAGGGAGGTGACGGGGGGGATTGCGGCGACTGGAGCTCAGGAGTAGTGGGTGGCGCCGCCGCTCGAAGGTCTTGCGCGCTGCATGAACTGGGATCTGGAGGAGCCTTTGCGCGAGGAGAGGAGCCGCCGAGGCTTGCTCGTGCCCTGGAAAGGAGACTTCCGCCTGCAGGAGCGACTGGCGTCGCTGAAGGGGCTTCGTCAAACTGGAGCTCCGCCTGGGGCCGCAGATGCGTCAAACTGAAGATGGAGGAGCTCCTGTATGGGGGCACCAAGGGCGAGTCATCGGGGTTGTGCCTGGAGCCCCTGGGATGTCATCGCCACGCCTGGATCGCTCTGGAAGTAGAAGCCGAGATGCGGCCTCGCTGTGCATAGAGGCGTGCGCCTTGGTGCTCACGAGCAGCACATGAATGACAGAATAAAATGCCATGATCTTTGGATCTGCGATGCCGCCATGGCGTGGAACCCTTGGACTGGATCTTGCGCAGCCAGATCTTCAAGAACAAACCAAACTAGGGTTTCCAACGAAACCGTGGAAAAACAAGCCAGAGAACCGACATACAACTCTCACATAAAAAAATTTCTCAAAATCGAATCTCGAAAAAAAAAACTTCAATAACGATTCCTCGAGAATCGAACCCGCTCTGATACCATGTTATAAAATATGAAGAATGCGGAAGCGAACATGGAAAAGATAAAGAACAAAATAAGAACGCGGGATTTTAACGTGGAACCCTACTCCGTGAGGAGCGGGATGAAACCACGGGAGAAGCCCTCAAAGGGGCGTGTCTTGTATTGCACTTTCTCAATGAGTACAGGAGGTCTGGGGCTCCTTATATAGCCTTCCCAGAGCCTCCAAGTCCCATCGCTGGTCCATGTGGGACTAAACACTGGATGGGGTAAATGGATCTTCTCCAGGATCCATTTACCCTGTTGCGCATACAACTTATACTCCAACATATATTATCTTGGCATACCCTCGGACTCCAATTTTGTTGGTGTTGCATTCATCTCCGAAGATCCGCTCCTATGGCATCTTCATCTTAGACATCCCTCTGTCAAGGTCATCTCCATGATGTTTCATGAGCTCTCTGCTCTGAAGCCCTCTCAGTGCGAGGCATGTAACTTCGGGAAACACCATCGAGCTTCGTTTCCTGTTTGTACTGAGTCTCATAGTAATGTTGCTTTTCATCTTGTTCATTATGATGTTTGGGGACCTTGTCCGATCAAACATTAAGTGATCATGGTTATTTTATAGTTTTCGTTGATGATTATAGTCGATCTTCCAGAGTATATCTAATAAAGGAGCGTTCAGAGATTAATTAAATTGTCAGAAATTTCTTTCAATATGTTAAAACTTACTTTTCTAGCATTGTTGAGATCATTCGCACTGACAATGCTCTTGATTTAACCCAACATGACTTGACCTCTTTCTTTGCATCCCAGGGAACTATTCACCAAATATCATGTCCATATACCTCACAACAGAATGGTATAGCTGAGAGGAAACTCTGACACTTGCTAAATGTTGCCAGATCTCTTTTTAGTCAAATGATAGTTCTTAAACAATATTAGGGAGATGCTATCCTTATTGCAGTGTATCTCATCAACCGTATTCTTTCATCTGTTCTCAAATGGGCAACTCCATTTTCCTTACTTTACCCATTGAGTCTGCTTTTCTCATACCTCTGCGAATTTTTGGTTGTATAGCCTTTGTTCATAACTTTCATGCAGCTGATAAATTATCCTCTCGTGCCATCAAATGTGTCTTTTTTGGGTACTCTCGTATCCAGAAACATAGAAGCCCGTATAGATATCGATATCGTATCGATACGATATCTCGACGATATATCGCCGAAATATCGTCCATATCGACGAGCCTTTGCGAAGAAAATGCTTGGATTTCGGGATATATCGCTATATCTGTGCCCACAGCGGTCACATGCTGATATCAATATATCGTTGATATATCGCCGAAATTTCCTTCCATGCCAAGAAAGGTTGTCGTTGCTATGATCATGTTGGACATCGATACTATGTGTCTGTTGATGTCATATTCTTTGAGCAAATAAGCTATTTCACACAGACTATGAGTGACATTCCTCTGGGACCTCCCTCCTCCGCCAGTCGTCTATACTCGCAAGTGTACCTCTATACCTTTTACACTAGTGTTTGTACCTTTGCCTGACCCATTTATGCAGGATGATATGACCACTTCGAGTGCTCCCACCACTGCTGTCTCGGACGTACCTGAGGAGCTTCATATACTCTACGTAAGCAAAAAAGACAATGTACGTATCACCCTACGTCACATTTTACTTCTACAGATGGCTTATCTAGTTGTGACAAGAGATTAGTAGATGCTCTGAATGCTATTCTGTTCCAAGAGATCATTTCAGTGCAATGCAGGATCATGGTTGGCGACAAGCCATGGATGAGGAGATGGATGCACTTATCTCCCGGGGAACGTGGGATCTTGTGTTGTACCCCCCGGGAGTTCACCATGTGGCTTCTCGATGGGTCTTCACGACCAAGCAGTCGTCTGATGGTTCTATTGTCAGGTTGAAAGCCAAACTTGTTGGCAAAGATTTCACATAAACCTTTGGAGTTGATTATTTTGATACCTTCCCGCATGTTGCCAGAATGGGGTCCATAAGTACCATTCTCTCTGTCGCTGCCAACAAAGGCTTGGCACATTTATCAACTTGATGTGACGAATGCCTTTCTTTATGGTGGTCTTGAGGAGGAGGTCTACATGATGCAACCACCGGGGTATGTAGTCAAGGGGGGGCATGTATGTCGACTACGCAAGGCCATTTATAGCCTGAAAAAGAGCCCAAGGGCATGGTTTGACAGGCTCACTATGAAGATCAAGACACTTGGTTTTCAGAGGACAACATCTGACTACTCTGTCTTTGTTAGACGACGATGTATTGGCACGATCATCCTTGATGTCTATGTTGATGATATGGTTATCACAGGAGATGATATAGATGGTATTCATGAGACCAAGACCTTCCTCCAAAAGGTCTTTATCACGAAAGACCTTGGCTAACTTCGTTATTTTCTTGGTATCGAAGTAATATGCACAAAAGAGGGGCTCCATCTTTCACAGAGAAAGTATTGCCTCGGTAGAGGGGTCAAAAATGGCATGACAATGCAGATCCTTTGTGATCTGACTAATTGAAAGTAGATTCATCTGAAAATTAGAAGCATATAGAACATTATATAGGCGCATGGATGGCATCAAATGCGCTTCCCCCTATCATGTGATGGGTAAGTAAACCACGTTCGCAATGACAACCCATCTACCAGGGGGTATAGATCTGTAAGAACTGAATTGTGCTTTGTCTCCACACAGATGGTGAGAAGCACCATAAGTCCATGATCCACTTTGTCATATCTGCTCTATTGCTACTGATAAGAGCATAAGCTATGCATGAGGAGCTCCTAGAGGCTCTAGCAACAGCTGCAACATCCAGGGAACCTGTAGTGGTGTCGACAGCATGAGTCATTACCTCCCTCAGATGGGAGACAATATCATCAAGGTGTGAATCTATGTCTGAGGAGCCGAACTGTCTGTAGGCTCAATCTGCTCGATCACACGAGCATATGCGGGGAAACCATACTTATGATAGTATGTGTCCTCAGAGTGATATGGACGGCAATAGTAGGTGTAAGGGTCACGCTGATGTGCACATCCTCTGCCACCGGGACCATGCCCTCTGAATTATGTAGAATCTCTCACGCCGTGAGCTGCAACCATCTCTGAGGAGGTCTGTGCGGTGGCAGGTGGCGTAATAAGCATGTTGAGGCAATTGTAGGCTTCCTCCATAGGATGTATGGTCGTACTTGTAAGAAACTGTGTATGTTGCCTCGTACTCTGGATCCAGGGCTACCAAGAAAACTCCAGCCTTCGTTGAGTTCATGTATTGCCATCTGCCGCTCCGAGGAAGTGATAACATGCATGAAGCTGTGAAGCTTCTCAAACATGCCTCAAAGCGAAGAGTAGAAGATATGCAGAGTACAACCATTATGCTTGGTCATATATGTATATATCAAACTGCAGATGAAGAATCTTGGCCTCATTCTTCGCTTCGGCATACATGGTTGCCAGAATATCCAACATCGCCACGGTGGTGGGCCATCACATTCTCAATACAAGTCTTCTAAAACCTTCTCCTTAAAGCTTGCTTACTTAAATTGAAGATCCCACCGTCCAATTCAAATGGTCTTATGAATCATCCTTTTTCTTTTCCGACCCTATTATTTGTACATCCATGACTAGCAAGCATGTGAGATGTCAAGCCTCTTCTTGGATTGCTTTGCAATCTTTGCAGCACAACCAATCTCTTCTCGTCATCACAAAGTAATACATTTGTGTTTTGGTTGGGCTACTCTTCATGAAGAGAGTATTTGATATGAAAACATCATAAGCCCTTACAAAATCCAGAACGACTTTTCCCTCTTCATTTCTAACCATAAAACCATGACCCCTCATAACACTAGCATACCTGAAACATCCTTTCCCACATGTCCATTGAAATCTCCACCTATGCAAATCATCTATCTGTGTGGGATTCCTCGCATAATTTTACCTAAATCCTCCCAAAAATCGTGTTTAATCATTTCTTCTAAAACAATTTGTGATGCATAAACTGAGATGATATTCTGGATTTATCGAGCATCATCTAGCAAAAATCAAGAAAAATGTTAAAGGATGTTTGATACTCCCGAAGGAAGCATTAAATGGCATGAAGTGTTTATTACAAGAAGAATGTATGAATAATTGAAGAGATGAAAGAACTTAACAAATAGGTACTTATCAAATGCAAGATCCTCATGGAAACAATGAACATCAAACATTAATCAGATCCCGTAGTTGCAAGCAAATGAAGGGATCTACAGACTTAAGTTTCAGTGCATCCACTTCGAGAGGTTCCACAACTGGGATAGCAATTTCCACGAGAAGCAACATTAGATAATATTGAATGAAACATTGAAGAGGAAGAAAGAAGTCATGTTTGTCGTAGCATTGGAATATTCTTCTATGTGAATGGATTGTCCTACAATTGTGCAAAAAGTCCATTATTCCAGACAATGACTCGTGATGTCAATGTATTTAGGACAAGATCGAAACCTCCAGTAACATATGAGTGGAGAACTTGGATATTGAAGGAAGAAATGAAGACCATTGGCTATGCGATGGATAAGGCAAAGGCCTCTAGTACGGAGTCACGCTGTAACATCATGTTTGATGGTTGAACAGACATAAAAGGACGTTCACTTCATTTTTTTGGTGAACAATCCCAAGGGAACTTAGTTCTTAAAGTTCATGGAGCATCAGACAAAACAAAGAGTGTACAATTACTTTTTTACTGATGAGGTAGTGGATAAGGTCAGTGAAGGCAATGTTGTACAAGTTATAACCTGTAATGCCTCAAATTACGATGTGGCTTGAAGATGTGGCTTGAACATTATTGATAAAGAAGAGAAAAGAATTATATTAAACTATGTGCATATCCCACAGCATTGATTTGATGTTAGAAGACAAAATGTGTTACATGCACCTGATTTTTCGATGAATTTGTTGTCCATTACCCAACTTACAAAGGATTTACATTGTCAAGCAATTTTTGATCCATCTTCTCTTCTTTTTCAGGACATCCTTACGGGCAACGTGATTGGGTGTGGCTATGAGCAAGGCGGCATCTATCGCCTTAGTCCGACTTCCTATGACGGAACATCATCTCTACCTGCTGGATCCATCTCCCCGTTACTGTGGCACCTGCACTTTGGACCCCATTTTCAAAAAAGTCAGAAGGGTCATAAACTACATTTATACTTGTTGAGATATTTCTATATTCCTTTGTACCACTCTAGCTATTTTATTTTCTTTATGTCATCTTATGTAATTTACTCATAGGTCTCTCCCCTATATAATAGAACCTAGGGTTACAGGAATAAAGATCTCTTTCATTTTTCCAACATGGTATCAGAGCGACGGTCCTAGGACGAAGCTCTCGAACCCAAAACCCTAACCCTACGTTCCAACCCTTCCCTTCCGTGCGTCGCTGCCCAAGCCTCGCGCACACCGTCCTTCTCTGCACAACGCCGCTAGGCCACGCAGGCACCAATGTCGCCGCCAGCCAACGCGGCGTCGCCTGCGCGTGCACAGCTGCCATACGCAGTTGTCTAGCGCGTCACCTACGCTAGTTGCGAGTCGGTCTCTTCGTTGGATAATGGATTTGGGTGCGTAAGTCTACATATGCACTCAAATCCACATATGTTTGTGTAGACATTCAATCTTTGGTCTACAAACCCTAGTTTCTCTTCATCCGGTAATATGTCTGAGAACAAAGTCGATGTACCCACCACTGGCGCATTCAGAGGTCCAGCGCCAATCGTCAAAATGGACGGAACAAACTATGAGCTCTGAGCTATGCAGTTCATGAACCTGATGAAGTCAAATGGTAAGAAGCATATTCTTACCGAGGAGGAACCAGTGGAGAAGACTGGGGTAAATGCCTCGTTGGAGGCAAATGATGCTTATGACAAAGTTTGGCTCTCTGCTACATTGATGATCGAGATCGCCGATGATATACTACATCAGCCTACTGCTAAGGCAATGTGGGATATCCTCGCAGCAACATATTCACAAGTGAGGAACGAGACGAAGATCCTCCAACTCCAGCACGACATATTTACTGTTAAGCAAAATGGACGCCCTCTGCATTCACTATATACATCCTTGCGTGGAATGTTTGAGAAGCTTCACAGCTTCATGCCTCTGACGACAACTCCTGAGTAGCAGAAGACATATAGGAATGCTACCACGGTAGGAGTATTCCTAGCAGCTCTTGATCATGAATATGATGCTGCTCGTTCCCAGATTCTAGCGGGTGCCACTATCCCTCCCATGGAGGAAGCGTTCTACGAGCTTAGCAGGATTACTATTCCTTCCACAGCCTCTAGTCAAACTTCCTCGGCCATGGCGGCCTCTCGAGGAAGGGGAGGTCATTCTTTCTCATGTGGACGCGGACCTCGTGGAAGAGGAGGACGCACTCGAGAGTCCTATACTTTCTGTCATCGCCTAGGTCACACTGAGGAGACATGCTATTCCAAGCATGGATTTTCGACGTCAGCTCGTGTTGCAGAGCAGATTGAGTCTCATGTTGCTTCTAGTCTAGATCAGAGGTTTAATCATCATGTGGGAAGACTGAGGGATATTATTCCTCCATCTGCTTCACCAGTGTCAGGAGATCATTCAGAAGTAGCAGCCTCGGCCTCTGCCAGTACCTCTGCTACATCCAACACCTCAAGTACTTATGCTTTTACATCTTGTCATGGATTTGACCTTACAAAGTGGATTATGGACACCGGTGTAACATATCATCTATGTACAGACAGACATCAGCTTACGTCATATAAACAGGTTAAGCCGGGGAGAACAGTCGTGATAGCTGATCGGACTCATTCCTCAATCTCAGGATAGCCGGAGATCACTTTGACGCCTTGATGCGTCTGCAGAATGTGCTACATGCTCCTGATTTCTCTATGAATTTGCTTTCTATTAGTCATATTACAAAGGATTTGCACTGTCGGGCTATTTTTGACCTATCGTCTCTTATTTTTCAAGGAATTCTTATGGGCAAAGTGATTGGGTGTGGCCGTGAGCAGGGTGGTTTATATCGCCTGGTTCGGACTCCCTATGCAGGCACATCTTCTCATTCGTCTAGATCAGTTTCTTCATTCACTTGGCACCTTCGGTTTGGTCATCTCCCTCTTCAGAAGATGTATCATATGCTACCGCAGATCCCGCCTAGTTCTTCCTTTCAGTGTGAAGCTTGTCAGTTGGGAAAACATCATCGATCTGCCTTTCCCAGTCGTCAGAGTCGGAGCAGTAGCTCCACTTTTGAGTTATTTCATATCAACATCTGGGGTCCGAGTCGTGTGCTTGATCTCCAAAGACACGGATTTTATCTCGTAGTTGTGGATGATTTTTCAAGATTGTCTTGGGTCTTTCTTTTGAAAAATAAATCTGAAGCAGGGGATGTCATCAAAACCTTTCTTACTGAAGTGAATAATGTTTTCTCTACCCGTGTGAAGTTTGTGCGAACTGATAATGCTTGGGAATTCTGCACTCATGATTTATCTCATTTTCTTTCATCCAGAGAGATTATTCATCAAACATCGTGTCCTTACACCTCTCAGCAAAATGGTGTTGCCGAGAGGAAGCCTCGTCATCTTCTTGATGTTACTAAGACTCTTCTCATTCAAAGTTGTGCATCACATTCGTTTTGGGGTGATACAGTTCTAACTGCATGTTATTTGGTGAATCGTATGCCCTCGTCTGTCTTGGGTGAGAAGATTCCTTTCTCAGTGGCATTTCCTGAGAAAGAGTTATTCTCACTCACTCCTCGTGTGTTCGGTTATGTCGCCTTTGTTCATCAGTTGACTCCTGATCTTGACAAGCTCGCTCCTAGAGCTGTCAAATGTGTGTTTGTTGGATACTCAAGGACTCAGAAGGGATACTGGTGCTATGATCCTTTGTGCAGGAAATACTATATCAGTGCGGATGTTAAATCTTTTGACTCTGTGATGTATTTCTCTCCTGCATGTGATAGGTTGTCTTCATCAAACTCGGATGATGAAGTCTACATGTTGCCTCCTCCCGTGACTGTTGTTCCATCTCCATCACCTCCACCAACATCTCCACCTACACCCCCTCCTCCACCTCCTCCTACTACTGCTCAGTCCCGTGCACTACTTGTTCCATCTTTAGCAAAATTCTACACTCGTCGGACTGTTTCTACTCATGATCATCGCCCATCATCCATGGAGCCCCAGGTTTGTTTTGATAACATAGAGTCTAACGATGGGTCTGGAGATATATTTGTGCAGGATTCAATGCAGGAAAATAGTGCACAGATGGAAGACGTTGCCTCTGACCTGGATATTCCTATTGTCGTTCGAAAGCAGAAGCGATCTTGTGCTTCTTATCCCCTGGCGTCTCATGTCTCCTTTCATCATCTAACAGGAGATTTCAAGAAATTTGCAGCAGCACTATCTACCGTGGAAATTCCACGGAATTATGAGGAGGCATTGAAGGATAGTCACCGGCGCTTAGCTACGGAGGAGGAGATGACTGCGCTTCAATCACGTAGTACGTGGAGTCTTGTTACTGCTCCAGTAGACGCATCCGTTGTGGGATGCAAATGAGTGTTCACTATGAAACACCACGCATATGGCAGTGTGGATCGCTATAAGGCGAGACTTGTGGCACGTGGGTTCACCCAAACATATGGGGTGGACTATCAGGATACTTTTTCTCCAGTGGCCAGGCATTCTACTCTACGTATTCTTCTTTCGGTTGCTGTGACACGAGATTGGACACTGTATCAGCTTGATGTGAAAAATGCCTTCCACTATGGTGATCTACAGGAGGAGGTTTACATGCAGCAGTCACCTGGTTTACTGCTGACGGGAGTGTAAGAAGGTTTGCAGGCTCTACAAAGCCATTTATGGCCTTAAGCAGAGTCCAAGAGCATGGTTTCAGAAGCTCTCAGACTTGATAGAGCAACAGGGATTTGTGCGATCAATTGCTGATCATTCCTTGTTTGTACAGAAGATCCATAGAGGTACTATTGTCATTCTTGTATACGTTGATGACATTATTGTTACAGGGGATGACAAGCACGACATTCAGGGTGCCAAGCATGGCCTCAAATTTCAGCGAAATTCGGTCGAATATCGATATCCAGTCGAAATCGAAATTCGACCGAAATGATCGAAATATGGGGGTCCTATTACAAAAAATGACCGAAATGACCAAAATTCCGGTCGAAATTCCACAGAAATTCTACCGAAATTCTGTTTTGGTCGATACCGAAATGGTGACCGAAACCGACATTTAGGGCCTTGGTGCCAAGGACGTCCTAGGTCAACAGTTTGTGACCAAGGATCTTGGACATCTACACTACTTTCTTGGGTTGGAGTTTGACAGAATCAGTGAGGCCTTGTGATGAACCAAAGGAAGTATGTTGCAGATCTTCTTACAGAGACAGGTATGGCAGATTGCAGACCTGCCACTGCTTCTATTGACCCAGGCATGAAGCTTTATAATGATGACACGGAGGAGGTCAACAAGAGGAGGTACAGGGAACTTGTTGGCAAGCTACTATATGTGACCATCACAAGGCCCGACATATCTTTTGCAGTAAGCAAAGTAAGTCACTTTATGGAGCAGCCCAGACAGGCACATATGGATGCAGTTTATATGACCTTGAGATACCTGAAGACTTCACCTGGTACTAGACTTCTTTTCAGCAAGGGCACATCTCTCTCAGTTACAGCATGTGCAGATGCAGACTATGCTGGATGTCCAAAGGATAGAAAGTCTACAACGGGATTTGTCATGTTTATAGGGAACTCCCTTGTTTCATGGAAGAGCAAGAAGCATATTGTGGTTGCCGAATCAAGTGCTGAGTCAGAATACAAGGTCATGGCGCAAGCAACCACAGAAATGATGTGGGTCGGATCTGTTCTTACTGACCTGATGATAGAGGTGTCTTCTCCCATGCACCTCCAATGTGACAAACAGGGTGCTCTTTTTATTGCCAACAACCCCGCATTTCATGAGAACGAAACATCTTGAGGTAGATTGCCATTATACTATAGATATGATCCAGAGGGGTCTGATTTCTACTTCTCATGTTAGTTCAGGAGAACAGACAGCAGATATCTTTACCAAAGCCTTGCTCAAGGGGTCGTTTCAAAAGTGTTCGTCCAAGCTGTGCATGATTGACATCTATGCTCCATCTTGAGAGGGAGTGTTGAAATATTTCTATATTCCTTTGCACCTCTCTAGCTATTTTATTTTCTTTATGTCATCTTATGTAATTTACCCATAGGTCTCACCCCTATATAAGAGAGCCTAGGGTTACAGGAATAAAGATCTCTTTTCATTTTTCCAACAATACTCATGATTGGGTTTTGGTCGTGATAAGGGCAAAGACACACAGGGATTAGGCGATGATTGGGTTTTGGTCGTGATAAGGGTAAAGACAGACAGAGATTAGGTGATGATTGGGTTTTGACCATGATAAGGGCAAAGAAAGGCAGGGATTATGTGCTGATTGGTGTTACATGTTTTGCTAGAGCTTTGCTCCTATTGCAATAATTGATCAATGTTAGGGACTGTCTCAAATCATTTTTTATTTCCAATACATAAAAAATGAGTATTTATACTTCAAATCCTCAAAAACAAAGTGAGTGCAACACAATTTCAAGAAGCAAATCTTTTTAGCTTTGTGTTGCCTATGTGATGAGAACAACCAAGCCCTCAATCAATTGTATGAATGACTGATTTGTAAAAATATCTGTCACCAGATAGGGATAAGGAGGAAATTGTGCACACAATGAGCAATGACGAAGCAAAATACAAAGCATTTTGGGACATCATAGATGCTACGTAGGATCATCGACCGCCAACTCCATATCGATTAGCATACTACTGCCTACTTCCTTAATCCCCATTATAACTTGGATGCTTCATTTCTTTATACATTGAGATTGAAACTGATTTGTATTCTTGGATTGAGAGGTTGATAAGCAATCCTTTGAAAAGTGAGAAAGTAGTGGGGTAAGATGCTTTCACGAAAGCAAGAGGGTTGTTCGGATATTCTAATCCTACGAATAGATGCAAGAAGAGGAGTCCTGGTGTCCTCTTCATATATTCATCTTTTCTATTCATTCCTAAGTCTAACTACAAATTATGATCATCTTCAGCCGATTGGTGGAGGGTTTTGGGGGTAAAATTCCCAAGTTGGCAAAGTTTGCCGTCAAAATTTAAAGTTTGACATGCAGTACGTTAGAATGTTAACGCAGATATAGTTTGTTTAATCATGTAATACTTGAAGCATATTATATAAATTTTCTAATTATATAACCATAGTTGTTGAGTGGGCCCATAAGAAGAGAAGCTACTCACGCAAGCTAAACTCAATGATTTGGTCTAAATGTGATGTTCGACTTGAAGATAAAGCACATGGAGGTCACAAAAAAGACAATAAAGGATCCCCTATGCTTCGATGATGTGGATTCTAATTATGAACGGGTATCGGAGCTTCAATCTAGTGAATATGACACATATCAAGAGCTTGATGCAAATACTCCTCTTAAGGAGAACATTGAGGAAGTTGAGGAAGCACAAGATGGTTCACGCGAGGAGAAAAAGAAGAAAGGTAAAAGTAACACTAAATTTATTTGGGTTGTTTAAATACAACAAAATTAACAATGGTAATATATAATACAGGTAAAGTTTTGATTGAAGGTGATGAGGACGAAGCTTTGATTGAAGGTGATGAGGACAAGATTGATACAAGCAATGAAGAAATCAGTGGTGAAGATGATTTAAAGTACATGGATGATTCATTCGATGATCCAAATAGAATTAGTAGATTGGAGTATAACAGTCTGATTGCATATGCAAATCTTAGCATTGGAGCAACAAGCACGAGATCTTTTAGGAGTCTAGGACATGGAATGGACATTCTATTAATTTATTTTTCATTTTTGGACAAGAATTAGAAATTTAAACTTGGAACTTATTATGTTTTGTAAGCATTTTTTGTCTTGCGTTTAGTTGTAGCAGCACTTGAGACTGATAAATGACGAATTGCCCTCAAATACCTTTACTTGATTTACATGTTTAAATATGTGCAATTTAAAAAAACTGAAATTTACACCTCGACCACCTCGAGCCTACACCTCGCATCGATTCCAGTGGAACCGCCTCGTTGCACCTTTTGTTTTTCAAACCTTGCTCCTAAAGACAAATTCATCCATCCATTCAATTTACAAAATTCAGACAGCAACCTTCAAATGCAAATCTACATGTGAAGAAAAGGGAAGCATAATCCATTACATAGGCAAATTTCTCACAAGGTCTTCTTACTTTTAGTTTTATTTTTAGTTCAGAAACTTAATTTGCGGTTACCAATTGTACACCTATCATTTCTAACCTTGGCAACAATGTACTGTAGAGCAGGATGACAATTGCTCGGTCTCTTTATCCCAAACGAAGCTCTGCATCATCTGTTATAACTTTCTGTGTGCAGTTAGTTCACAGTGCTGAAGTGATCCGCACTCAAGTAATGCGCTAGCTAATTTCTCAAGCTCCTAATTCTCTTCAAAGTACGATCTACATGCACCAATTGAGAGGACTGAATCACCAAACTCAATCTCCTGGTGGACACCTTTTTCTTCAATTTTGTCTTATCACAAAATGTCCATCATTTTGGTTTGCCAATCGCATGTTAGTTGAATCTCCATTTTGCATCAGTATTTAAAGTTCTATCAACAATATATTAGCCGTTGCTTAGAAGCAGAAATGGCCCATAATATAGGTGAAACAGCTCCTTTTTAGGTATACCCATTTCTTCTCATGATTGTTGCTTCTTCTTCAAAGCATGAAATAGTTGCAACGGAGTTAGAGGCACCTTAACTTCTTGCTTGAACGTGAAAATGGAGGCATTTCAGTTGGGGTTCGTTATAAGCTTGAGCAATCAATCCGGTACAGGAGTTTGAAATAAAGGTCCCTACAAACTCTGTTAACTATATGGAGACTTCCAAGTTACTTTCTCTCATTAAAAGGTTCATGCCTCAAGCATATAGCTCCATCATTTTTCCGTAAAACTCAACACTTCCATCATAACTTGTATGGTGGCATTTAAACAACACATACTGCATGCTAGAAACGTAAGCTACAATATACATTGTGACCATTTTAGCAACCCACCTCCCTGCACCTTCCTCCATCGATCCTAATTGGAGCAAAACCAAAGTCACCCTACAAACCCCAACTCCCTCCACCTCCGCCAATCACTGTTAGTGAAATGCCCCAAGCCATTGTCCGTCAGGCCCCGACCTTCTCAATAGCCATCCATCCACTTCGGTTCTTCCTCTCCGCTTTGTTTTGAGGCATACCTTAGTTTAGGGCTAAGCTTCCTTACAATTTTTGTTGAGGATGCATTTTAGTTTAAAATATTGATCCCCATGTTGATGAGGCACCGTTAATTTTGTGTTAGCGTGGGGCTTGGATTCAATGTTAAAGGTTTTGCAGTTAGGCCTGGTATTTCTTATGCAGATTCGGCTGATTTCATTGGTCGCAAGTTCAACATATACATAAGTTAATATGTTATATTTATACTTATATGGTGAAGCCTTCTCCCGCTATAAGTAGGGTCGGCTAAATGGATTCTTGCTCAAATCCATGTTGAAAGATTCGACTATATTTTACGCCGGATGTCGACTACCTAATGCAACCCCCACAAGGGGGGATTTGAACTCCGGTCCTTTGGGTGGTACACTGCACTACCACCAAACCATTTAATATGTTAATTTACAAGAAAAAATTGAAAGAAACATAAGAAATACAAATGTAACCAATAATCTGAAACAAACTCAGGTATACACATATTTACATACCTCGTTGCAAAGTTTTCAGCAAAGTGCTCTCATCCAACCTATCAACTTTAACTAATGACTTTACATATTCCGATAGAGCTGATGGATTAGAATGTAGAGAAGGCTGACTTTCGAATATTCGTATGACTCCCTCAGGGTCACTTCTGTAAAGTTCCTTGAGCAGCATAACATCATTAACCCCATCTACCTCTCTTGCTCGCCGGCCATGACTGCCCACATAGCTGGAGTGAAATCCTTTTCGGATGTTGAAAATACCTTAGCCAGAGAGAAAAAAAGAATATTTAATTAATATGACAAAAAAAGATTATCAGACACAATCTTGCACTTGTAACAAAACTAAGATGCATGTAGCAAATTACCAAAACACCATCACATACCGGCACCGTTTTGCACCTTTGAAAGTGATGACCGTGATTGAGTTGTTATGCCACTATAAAAAGAGTGTTCGACTTGCTTCTTTGCAATCTGCTTTGTATCCAATTTTGGCAACCACAAACAAACAGACATGGTCAAATAAACACAAAATGAAGGAGGATCATTTATTCATAAATACAAAAGATTGGAACAAATTAAAATGTCCTAGAGAAGGCAGTAGAAAGATTAACAAATCTGTTAATGTGATTAGACACTTTATAATGTGCTAATGAGCAAGATCAGTGATTGTGGAGGATTCCTCAGAGATGGCACAGCCGGCAGGTGAAAGTAGTGGGGATGGAGGAGTCAGTGAGTCGTGCAATATTAAGGTATGTTGTTAAGGAGGTTCAGGCGACAATAAGGATAATGTATGCTTTGTCATGTTGAGTCAAATGCTTACAAATAAATTAATCGGTTGTCATGTCATGTCTACATGTTAAGATTGCGAATGAAGGAATGAAAAACTTTCAGTGCCGTTCCCAAGTGACGGAAGATAAAGCTACATCATTATGCTATTTAATTGTACCCACTTAATGGTCTAGTGGTAGGACAGTGTGTCTACCACACAAAAGACTAGAATTCAAATCACATTCTTGCAAGGGTTGCTTTAGGTAGTCGACAGCCAGCGTAAAAAATAGTCAAATATTTCAACATGGATTTGAGCAAGAATCCATGTAGCCGACTCTACTTATAGCAGGAGAAGGCACAGTACTTTTTATAATGCTATTTAATTATTTGTTAAAAAAATATTTTTAGTACATTATTCTATTCTCTTTTATTTGTTTATTTTTGTATTTTTTTCAGATTTAATTTAATCAGCCATAAATTCTCATTTTTCGTAGGAGAATCACAATCCATCTTTAAACTATCTAAATCCGGATTATGTATATCTGTTTCCGTATATGTAACCATATTTAGTGATATGGTTTGTGATTTACAATACCCGTATGATATCGATTTCAGTGTCTCTATTCATATTTTTAAATGGATAAGGATATGGTAACACTGATATCTGCATATGTATTCTTTCGTTTGCATCCCTAATTATTATATGTAATATGTATCCATCTATAAACTAAATGTATATGAATCGTGTCTATTTATTTCCATATTTGTGTCCATATTTAAGGAAATGGTTAATGATTTACAGTATTTGTATGATATCCATATCCATATTTTAAAATAGATAAGGATATGATAACACCTATATCCGCATATGTACATGTTTGTTTGCATCCCTATTAATGGGTGATCCGTCTGGCAAGGAATTGAATGGTTTTCCGTTGAGAGATTCTACATAGATAATGTAATCTAACATGTCAAGGCTCTTTTTGAGTCTTGATTTTTGTAATTTATGCCCACGTTTGGTTAATATAAAAGTTAATGTGTACATATTTTTGGGTATCCACCCTTTTTTTCCATCAAAAAAAAATGTTTCTTGATTAGATGGAGGCATATAAGTACTCCTCGTAAAGGAGATGAGAGAGGGAAGTGAGAAGAGGGTGCTGGAGTTGGGGAACGAAAAAGGTAAAGAGAGGGTATTACAAGTTAAGTGAGTGGGAAAAGACTATGGAGATTGAGGAAGTTGAAAGGCTTAAGGTTGAA
The DNA here is from genome assembly GCA_037367405.1 of Ottelia alismoides. Taxonomy (NCBI): domain Eukaryota; kingdom Viridiplantae; phylum Streptophyta; class Magnoliopsida; order Alismatales; family Hydrocharitaceae; genus Ottelia; species Ottelia alismoides. The sequence goes on from JAZKJV010001292.1 coordinate 549,449, forward strand.
AATGAAGGGTAGAGATAGAGGTTGGATGAGCCTATGAGTTGAGCATGAGGAAGGTAGATGGCATACAGGGTGTTTAGCGATAATGGTTGGATCAACGACCCTCGAGATGGTTGCCTCTCGAGCAATCAGTTGCAATCAATGAGGTGGTAAAGGACACTTGTACAGGGCTTGAAAGAAACCAATTGTGTTTTCGTTGTGACAGGGCTGGTCATTGTTGTGTTACTACGATGGGATCTCGCATCGTCAAAATTCGATGGTATATCAAACCCCCTATGTAACCCTTCCAGTCAACGATATCACGGTAGATGCATGCTTTGATGAAATCGGCTGCTTAAGAGTGTTCTCTTTGAGACGACTGACGTCATGCTTAACATATCTTTCGTTGGGAATGCGGTGTCACCGAATTATTTAGTGTGGGTTTGGAGCCAATATGGGCCAACGTTCATCGTCTTTTGCTGACTGTTCAGATGGGTGACAGTCATGGTGTGTGGTGGCGGCGGCCTCTGTTAAGAGAGTTTGGGCTTGGGGCCTCGTCATTGTGTTCTCTAGATAGAAGGCATGTCTATCCGATTTTGAGACCTTTCTTCCAGGTGACCACTTAAATGTCTCGAAGAAGCACCTATTAAACACCTCACCGCCTCAATTACGCCTCCGATGTATGAAGTGCCTGCCTCGCCAATGATGTTTGAGGCCATGGCCTCAAGACAGTTTTCTTGGGAAAACATATCCAGGCAGCACCTTAAGGTGCATTTTTTTAGAATAATGGTCCCCATAGACCCATCTTACTTTACACCAGACAAAGCTCAAAAAACCTCCTCTTACATGATGTTTATTGGAGAAGCACTTCCCCAACACCTATCGACCATTAAGTACCAGCAAATCTCGAACTAAATCAATATCCGCCTTCTACTCAACTCGTTAGACTGGTTCACAGTCTATATAATTCAAATTCCTCCCAATTGAGTGCAGCTAGATGGAAGAAACAAGTATAAGCATTACACTCCGACATGTCTTTCTAGTTCTCTCCACATCCAGCAATGTAAAGTTCAAAGTCCTATGTCTACCGAAGCATCCGAAGAATTCAATTTTCCATTAAAAGTTCCCTATCATCCTCCATTCACCAAACCCTGCAGAGACAAGGCCGACCCTTCAATGTTCAAGAAATAAATCAAGAAAAGACATACAATTTCCGTCAAGAAAAATGATGAGGTCATCACTTGGAACTGGAATTCGGATAATCAAATAACAGCAAGGTGTTTTCATTCACCTGCGCACACAAGGCTCGCGACACCAGCTATTAGATGATCTAAATTACAGGAACGAACGGAAGATGGCACGAAATCCCTATCATGTCCGTGTTCAAAGCAAAAAGATCTTTGCCACGGGGGCCTCGACTCAAACAAACGGCAACAGAAACCGTAAAATTCCGTCCAGCATGCATGGAGCATGTCGCAATATTCCAACCAACAAAAGATGGAAACTAAAAGCCGCAGACAGCAAGCAAGAAGAGGTGCCTCCAATTTCTCAAAAAAAAAAGTTCCATCTCGATGTCGCACCTCGATCAATTGCAGAAACCCTAGAAACGCGCTCATGACTAGTAACCAGATTCTCTAAGAAAAAAGCCCCAATATCCGACAGGTGATCGACGAGGATGGATGAGCAGGGAGGGATCTCGAATCCATGCAGTTAGGTAGAGCGGAGAAAGACGAGGGTAAAGAAAATACCTGTGTAAGAAGGCGCCTCCACGCCATTCCCGTGCCCTCCTCCCGCTCTCGGACGCTTTTGGCACTGTCCTTCGCCGGAGCTCGTTGGGGGCGCCTCCCTTATTGGGTCCGCCGAAACAGCAGGTTCATTGACGGAAGGAGACGGCCAGCAAACTGCGACCAGAAATTTTATGGATCGAAATAAACTCTTTTTCCCAGCGAAATTAATTAGGGAGACCCGATCCAGCTCGAAGCCGGGCTAAAAAAAGTTCGGTTCTGCGCAAGCTTAAAAGATGGTCGAGCATTACCTAAAAATTAGGTTCAAATTTAATTTGGATCGGGTTCGGACTTGATTCGGCCCAACCTGACATGGTTCGTTCAATGGTCTGAATGATAGCATTCATGAGATATTTTTTAAAGAGAGATCATTTTAAAAATATAATGAATATACTATTTTTCGTGTGTTTTAATAGATAGTAAACTATTATTTGTATTAAGAATGGTAGTAATTTACATTCTTTATTATCGTGCAATCAAATGAGACTAGCAAAATAGTATCAAAATTGGGTTTGAGCTAGATAATTGTGATAAGATTTTCCATGAATGCGAAAAGTATAATGCTATGTTATGGAAGATGCGAGAAAACAAATTAATTTTATTGAGAAGATACATTAGGGACAAGGAACGTAGTTATTAGATAGATTGGTTCCATGGATGGAGAGTGTGAAGAAAGAATTGTTTTATGATATTATCATGAATAATTAATGATAGTAGGATAAGAAACAAGTGAGGAGGATAAGATGTTTTAAATTGAGTTTTGTAGAAATAGATTGGAAATCTTTAACCAGCAAAGTTTAAAGTAGAAAATGTTTAAATAATCGCAAGGTAGAATATTAAAAATCACTATAATGACACCGACTATTTATTAGGAAATGGTACAACGTTGAATATGTCGAGATTGATATGAAAAAGCATGCATGATAATTTACACGAGTAATAAAATTCCAACTCAAGCATGAAGCATCCCATTATTATCAAAAACAAATACCCTTAATAATGATTTCTCATACTAGTGGGTATGAAGGCATCCTTCTAGAAAAACTTCATTAATAATCTCATATTAGTCCAACCTATCAAAGACTAATTATGCAGTTAAACCTCATACATAACAAAAATGTGGGATAACGAATCAGATTTGAAAAAATAAGGTCTTCATCCTGTAAGCATCAATACAATCGTATAACAAAAAAAGATTTGAAAGAACAGAAACACATAGTAGCAGCAACTATTTCCATATCGTTTCACATCATGTACGTTCGAGATCCAAGTAGTACTATCATGTACTATTCAATACACAATGACTTAACTATTGTTCTTGGGAAATATCTCTATTGGGACCATTCCTCGACAGATGTTTTTACGGGATCCCTGTCCACCTCCTCTTCCCGGACAACACATAAAAGAGGGATGCCAATAGTCAAGCTTTTAGTGGACATATAAGAGATGGATATTTATGACTGGTCCCTTCTTTCATATCTCCTATCTAATTTTTTTTAGTTATTCACTAGAGCATCCCATGGTTTCTTAAACCACTCCGTGATATATACACGAAATGCATGCTAAATCATCATTGGAATCATCAAACTTGTCGATCATCGATGAAATAGTCAAATTACCCCACTAAAGTTGGTCTCAATCATTAAGTATTGAACAGGAAAAGCCACTATAAAGGATGGACGATAGTAAAAAGTCATGGCAAAATCCATGATGTAACTTATACTAGAAAACAAGTGAGTGTGATTCCCCCTAAGCAATAAAATATGATAACATGAGCAGGAGAATATTTGCTAGTTATATTATCTACAACCACTTAAATATCTCGATAGTACATGAATATGTCTTTGGTGTGTAAGTCTCTAAAATAAGAGACTTCCTAATTTAAGTCATGTCAGACAGATGCTTACGCTCGCAGACACAACGATGGCTCGTGGTACTTCCCGCAAACTTGATATTTGTTCTCTACTAAGTTATCCACGCCAAGGGAGATCTATAAAGTTTTTTAACATCATGATTTCATCTCATGAAATCAAGTCCTGCTACTCGAGTACAGAGCATGGAGAAGAAGGTGGTTCCTCTCGCAATTCACCGAGCTAAGAGAAGCAATGATGATGTATGGACGACTAAGGGATGGAGATGGGATGTGTAGGGAACGATTACTACTACAACAACAACAACAAAGCCTTTTTCCACAATTAAGTAGGGTCGGCTACATGGATTCTTCGCCTCCATTCAGATCTATCTTGGGCCAATCTTGGCTTACATCCACAAAACTAAGAATAAGGGAACGACTAAGGGGCTAAAAACAAGGGAACTTTTCTTTCCTATTTTGCCATCTCCTCTTCTTAGGACTGGAGCACTTATTGAGATGGAGTTCAATTAATTTGAGAAGAGAATCCAAGCCCTCCTTATACTGGGTCATTGACGATCAAGATGGAGTCTTACTCCATCTATATGGATGTCCGTGATAGAGGCGAGGGTCTTATCTCTCCACTCTGTCTCTTCTCTAAATTTGAATTTCAATTCAATTTTAAACAGGACTATCTTTATAGTTTGGATTTGAATTTAAATGATGAGATAAAGAAAGACAGAATACTTTTTCTCTCTCCAATCAATGCACATACATGGACGTCCGCCACAGAGAAGAAAAAAAGAAATTTTTATTCTCAATTTATCTTATTTAACAATTCAGTTCAAATTATGGACTTGATTTTAAATAATCATGGATTTATTTCTCTATCGCCAATGATTATTTAAATGGGATAGGTGTAAAATTCATCGAGTCATCGATCCAATTCATCGGTCCATAATAAAATGTAAATCTAATTTACATTTATTAAACAGATAATGTGGATACAATTCACATCTAAATTAATTAACTACATGAATGATATTCACATAAGTTCTAGAATAAATATAAATCATAGTTATATTCAAAGTCATATTAGTTATTAACCATATTCATATCAATTAATTGACATTAATGCAAATCATATTAACAAATTCTTATATCAAATATTTTCAAAATATTAGATCCAACTCCTAATATAGATGTATCAAATATATTAGCATTAATTTTGAGTCTAAAAATAGGAAAAATAAATAATGATTTTTTATCAAGTCCTCTTCCAACCCCGCAATATGGAGAAATCCTATTTCTTGAGGTTGTGCGGTATGAATTACATGTTTTTTTCTGAAAAAATGATTGGGCACTTTATTAATGATTTATTAATAAATATTTTAAATTATTATATGTCTCGACAAATAGCAGCAAAAAATCCATAATGGTTCGCTACAACCTTTGAATGAAATCCAAGTCTGTCGGTAATTTCTATATATGAATATTCACCCGGATACCACCAATTTAGGCAGGTCTTTTGGGTATAAGTCTAGACCTTATAGACTTCATAAATCTTCAAAAATAATGTTCTACATATGGGTCAACATCATCAACGTTATATATTGTATAATTATTCAAAATACGATAGTTATTGAAAAACAATGCACTTTTGGAGAAACAATGAGGTTATATGGTGGATAGTGGTAGGGCGTAAGGAAAGAAAATTAGAGAGCTTTTATCTTCTATTTTCTCCTCTTTCTTCTTAAGACTAAAGAAAACTTATTAAGATGGAATTCAATTAAATTGAGAACATAGTCTAATCCCTCCTTATATAGGGTCGTGGATGGCCAAGATGGGGTCCTACTTCATCTCTATGGTCCATGATTAGAGTGATTGTGAGATAGAGTCTTCTCTCTACTCTATTTTTCTTTAAATTTGAATTTCGATTCAATTTGAAACATGACTCTCTATACTTAGAAGGTGAATTAAAAGGATGAGATAAAAGAATGAGAGAACATCTCTCTTTCCAATCTGTAAACATACATGGACATCCACCTCGTAGAAAAAAGTAAAAAAACTTCTTCTCCATTTATCTCATCTAGTAATTAAATTATAAATTGATATTTGATTTTAAATAATTATGGATTTATCTCTCTAGATAATTACTCAAAAATAATTATCTATGAGATAATCATAATAATCACTCAATAAATAATGAATCTAATTCATAGTTCATAACCAAATGTAAATATAATTTACATTTATTTCGTAGATAATGTAAATCTAATTTATATTAGTGGTAATTAATTAATGAATCGTATCCACATGAGTAATAAAATAAATATAAATCATCTTTATGTTAATTATCATGGATTTATATAAGTATTAATCAATTGTCAATGATGTAAAAATATTCACATATTCTCGTATCAATTTATGATAACCGCAATTATTATCTTAACATTTAATATCTCAATGCACAAGTCATAATCTGTCTAAGATTCGGGTGTATATTCATGGATACTTGAGATAATGCTAGTGAGATTATATAGACCAAGTATAGTGACTTGGTAATTAGTTTTACATCTAATATCATGGTAAAAACCACTTTAGGAAACCTTAGCTGGATACCATTTGAATAATTTCCCTATTTGACTCTAAATTATTCAGAACAATTTCCAAATATCTGTATCTAGAAATTAGTCATATGAATTGATATTTAATCCAATTAATTCTCATTCATTTAGCCTCAAAGTGGAATCATAATATATAATATATTATGATCGTATGACGTTTAAATATTTATAATACTTAAGTTTCTTACATATTAGAAGACTTTAAACAAATCCAAAATTTAATCGCACTTTAGGTTTCTACTTTGTGGGTTTATCAATAGATTTCTCAATTGATCATTGGACAATGATATCAACCATACGAAGGAAAAAAATAAAAAAATATTTATTAGACATCATGAAAAACACAGAATATTTAGCAAATAATTTGCCAAAACAATGTTAGTTCACCATATGAACTAGCAAACGTAGCACATCGATTTGTGCATCTATAAATCAATAAAATAAGGAAACGATTTCCTTTAGGATTTATAATATTCATGATGAATAATGAAGATAGATCAGGGTTTACCTTTGAAGCATGAGTTTCTAAAATAAGAAACCTCTCGAATCAAATCCGATTAGTAGACTTTTCTATCGTGGGCGCGAAGATGAGGCGCATTGCTTCCCACGAAAATGAATGTCAACTAAGGCAACAAGAAGAGAGTTGTGAGAGTTGTAGTCTCTCAAGGCTATCTCTCTCTCTAAGGAGGCACGGAATTTAGAGTAGAACTTACTCTTGGAATTGTTCTCTAAAAGGAGAACGCTTTACCCTCCTACTATACTTAAGGCACAGGTCCCACATGTGCTTTTGTAGCCCTTGGATTTTAAGTCAAGGACTAAGACCAGTTCCTAATTCAATAAGGATTATCTCCTTATTATCTATGATCATTATTGATTAGTTAAAATAAGATATGCAACAACATTAGAGTTTTTATTCAGTAAGAGCTCAAAATTATGGAGATAATGTATACATTAAAGTACACCCCCCAAATTTTCTATAAATAGAAATTGTTGTTGCAAATTTTATTTATCAATTAATTGACTTGGTAATCATATTATCATAATTGGACAAATTATGTGATTATTCATCAAGACATGTGAATCATATGACCCAAAAATAAATGTAAATCCAATTTACATTTACAAAAATAATGTGAATCAAATTTACACAATATCATGCATGGGAAAAAATGTAAACTATATTTACATAATTAATTTATATGAATTATATCCATATAAATATTAATTATTATGAACCACTATTCATATTAATTAATGAGTTATACTTGTGAATCATATACACAAAATTTCCCTTTATGAATACTATCTAATGACTATTATAATATTGTCGTTAACAGGTATGAGTCATAATCCAATTAGGACTCATGAAATAGGAATGCATATAGTTGGAGATAATGTCGGGAGATCATACTTTCCATGTATAATGACTTGAAATGTGGATAACTATCTAATTTCAGGATTTATATTATTTTTGCATAAATTTTGTCACCTACAAATGTTGAGCCTGAACTGTAATACTTTTACACTCTCAGTGAGCTCAACGAAATGCATCACAGTCTTCATGAGCTGGACAAAGTGTCGATGAGCTAAATCCAGCTTCCTTGATCATTTTTAATCATAGTACAAACCATTTGGAGCTAAGAAATGATCCCAAGGAGCTTGTATATTTCCATTTCCATGACCATCTATGTTTTCAACATTCGGACATCGAAATTAGAATTGGAATTAGAGATTGGATACAAATGAATTGTCATGAATCTAATTAAATCACAAATCATCTAGATAAAATGGAGCCACTGAATCCATCTTATTTCATCACTTCTTTGATATGGAAGTGTTATGGTAAATGATCCACTATAACAACAAAAGTAACCATGAGTATTCCAAATACTCATCAATAAGACACATTAGAAGACTTTGATAATTCCGAAGTTCAAACCCTAGTTTGATTGTCTTCTTCAAAATATATCAATATATTTCTCATTCGATAATTGGGTGACAATATTAATCGTATACTTTCCAAAATCATATATTCATATCTCGAATTCGTGTCTTAATTCATAAAGAAGACGGCCATGCATGGAATTCATCTTGACCCCAAATCATCTCATGAGTGAGCTCTGTTTCGTAGTTCATCAAGTATGAACCTGTAGGATTCCTTCGAGAGATCATACAACTCATATGACTTCATATACACACCAACGCATTGGTGTATGGACCTTGACTAGGTCACCAACCTATTGGTCTGTCAAATGTGCATACTCAACCATATAGATGCATATCTGTCTCAGGTAAAAGGATGTGTGCTTGATCGTGACAGTTAGGATTCAGATCTAAGTTTATCTCGACCTCATCAAGTCAACTCTTTAACTTGATTATTCCAACACTTTGAATATCATATGTTTGAAGTCAGCTCTGTCCTCCCAACTACAGGGTATTCAATATGGCCATGGTACATAACCCTAAGGGCCTGTTTGGATGCTGGTGTGGAGTGGGTTGGGTTGACCCACCCCACGTTTGGGATCCGGGGTATGCGGGTTGGCATTTGGGCCTCGGTGGTGTGGGGAAGTGGGTTTCGATGTGCGGGTTGGGGAAAGCTTTCCAGAGGTTGCAGCCTTTTGACCGCTACAGCTCCTCATCGCCTTCCTCCAGACACGGTTGCAGCTGATGCCTTCAATCCTCACGCCTGCAGACTTCTTGTCGTCGCTAGCGTCCAATAATCAAGTCAATGGATTCTTGATTAGACCTCACAAGGGACCTTGCACCGGGAGGGAGACTACACGATGGGCGCCGCAGACGATGCACCATCGACCTTGAAGACGACTCGGCCAAAGACCATTCAGCTGCATTTACTGTGAAAGATGCCTAGCAATGTGGAGTCTTGCGAATCGACAGCCCTGGCCTCATCCCCCAAACCATTGAGATGGGGAAGAAGGAATTCAACGGTTGGGGAGGAGATCTATCCTTATAAATTGTGTGCCATCGTCATTGTCGCCATTCATTCACTCCTTGCTGCCGGGATTGTTCTTCCAGCGGAGGTTTTGGAGGAGATTACACGGTGCTTGAAGGTCGTCCTTGGAAGGTTTGTTAACTGAACCATTTTCCCCTTCATGCATGTTATGCCTTTCATGGTTAGATTATATGGTTCGACTGGACCATTGCAGACTGCAGAAATGGTTCACGAGATTTGGGTTTGGGTTCAATGCTTTCGATTTGGGTTTGGGTTACATTCAACTCCTGTGTCATTGAACATATGCTGGGCTTACAGTCAAGATTTGTTGGGGTTACTTGCTGGGGAAAGATTTGTTGGGGTTACTTGTTGGGCTAATAAGACTTGTTGGGGTTACTGGGGTACTGATAATCTTGAAGGTAGATAAGCTTCACTTGCTGGGGTTACTGATATTGCCGGGGTTACTGACATTGTTATGGGTTACTGATAATATTGCTGGGGGTACTGATATTGCTGGGGTTACTGATATTGTTATGGGTTACTGATAATATCACTTGCTGGGGTTACTGATATTGCTGGGGTTACTGATAAGATTTGTTGGGGTTACTGATAATCTTGAAGGTAGATAAGCTTCACTTGCTGGGGTTACTGAAATTGCTGGGGTTACTAGGGTTACTGATATGGGTTTGTGTTTGGGGTAAGATTTGGTTGACATTTGTGTTATATGAAGATATATGAAGAGATGCGGGGGGTAAAATCAAAATTGGATTCACATTCAACATATACTTATTCAGGACATGCTGGGGGTTCATAATGATAGACATGCTGGGTATGGGTTCATTTATTTGGGTTTCGTTTTGGATTACATTCAAGCTATGCTAACGAAATGCTTTGGGTTACCTTCATGGTAATCTGTCATTCAAAATATGCTGGGGTTACAGCCATGAAGTGCTTCTGTTTGGGGTTACACTCGAGATTTTTTTCTCTTGCTGTGGTTACCATATTTCTGTTCTCTTGCTTCTGTTGTGTACTCTTTCTTCATTCAACATATGCTTCATTCAATATTTGGTTCATCAACAACAAGATGGGGTTACATTGATAATATGCTTTATTCAATATATGTTGGGGTTACATTCATGTTTGTTTCTTTGATATGGTTTACACATTATCGATCGCAACATTTATGAACACATTTTTTACTTTATGGCTCTATAACACAATCTGATGAAGACATTTTAGACTTCATGACTTCTTTTCATATCTGTCTTGATCACATATCCGACTTGATGTCCCTGTATGGCTTGATGTCCCTGTATGGCTTGATGTCCCCGTATGGCTTGATGAACCTGTATTGATGACCCTGGATGTGTTGATCACATTTCAGACTTGAAAAAATCGTTATGTTTTCCATTCTCGTCAATGATAATTTAGTTGACGCTGCAAGATCCAATCCACCACTGGAAAGCATGGGAAACCATGTCAGAAACTGTGAGTAGCAGGGCTCTCATAGGTGTCCATGAATTTCACGATTGGGATGAATTCATCCCTCATAGAACCATAGCAAAAAAGTAGCTTTGTTAATCACACACGTCCTAACATAAGCTTATTTACTACTCACCATCCTGCTTTCAATATGACGATCTAACACATTCAACAAACTACGATGATTTCTTCCCCATTACGAAGACAAAGGTCGGACGAGATAGGCACACGCGACGGAGATGTAGGAGAACCATTTGAAGTACCCATTACAGGTTGTGCACCAAATGCACATTGGAACTTCGCCCTAGACAAATTATTTGTGGACGTTATGCTAGAGCACAAGAGTTCGTGGGCGGGAAGCACATTTACAGTCCTCGGTGGGCATTCTATCGTCAAGAGATTCAACGAAGTTGCATGTCGCAGCTACACAAAGATACAATTGCAATATCGATGGAAAAATCTGAAGAAAGACTACTCTTCATATTTGTACTTGCGCAACAAGTCCGGATGGGGGTGGGATAGCATCTACAACAGGCCAATTCCGCCTTCAGACAGTGCTTGGTATGAGGTAAGTTACGATGTTCCATATTCGCATATTATGTGATTACAAAGTTGCTCTTGAACGCCAATAATGTGTAACTTTCCTAATTTTAGGTACCTGACAGATACCGCAAGTACCGGAACAAACCTTTCCTATATTTCGGTGAGATTCAGAGGTTCTTGGAGAAAGACATTGCAACAGGTGCGCATGCAGCTTCTTCACGGCCAGGAAGGGGTAGGCCGACGGCAGGGGACGGAAGTTCACGAGTCGCGTCAACGCAGAGGGAGTTGGACTTCGACGAAGATCTGGATGAATGTATTCCTGAACCATGCGATGACGCGGATGACAGTGACGGACTTGCTCAAACCCCTTTATCGAGAAAAAGAAATGTAGCTGGGAAACGTGGAGCTACAAAGAAATAAAAAAGTGGGGGCACGCTCAGCGGAGCTGCGCAAGAAATGTTGGCAAAGTTCCTTACTAATCTCCCAAAAACTTTTGCAGAGGCCAGGGAAGATCCCGTCAGGTTGGCGAACGATGCGTGCATGGAAATCAGTCAGATGCGCCCGGATCTTGACGCTGATGAGTTCGAGAAGATGGCTGAGAAAATGGCGACTACTAGTGGTCTCAATGTTTTCTACCACCTCAAGGGTGATCCGGCGAAGTTGAACGCTTGGATTGACAAAACCATCGGACGTTAACTTATTTCCCCGCTTTAGACATTAGCTTTTTATGCATAGACAGTTCATTTGCTTTTCTTTACTATTTGCTTGCTCGGACATTTACATGTACGTAACACTACTTCAACATTATTTCCGTATGCATTGCCTATGCGTTTACAATGCAGGTTATTCGTAATGGCCTATGCGTTTAAGTTGCAAGTTTGCTTTCAAGTGTTTAATAGGTACATGGATGGACTGCTACGTAGAAGTTGACTCTAATATACTGACATTGTACTGCAGGTTAATTGGCGACAATATCAGGTTTCTGTACAAACACGCTTCTTGTTGAAGCGATATTGGTTTTGTCCCTGGTTCATGACTTTTGGCTAAGCTTGTTTTCCATACTCTTCTGTTTAGATAATGCACTTGAGACAGAGCGTTGTCGTTTATACGGCAGGCATGATTTAGTTAACACATTTCTATTTGGGTAGCTAACGACGACTATAAACTATCAGGGATCAGTGCGCGGATATGGCACTACGTGGGTACAATCCGTTTGGGGAAATTGAGGAACAAGTCCTCCTAGCGTGTGCTGCAGTGGTAGATGTGATTGCTATACAAGAGTGGGACTCACGTATCCGACAAGTACCACATCCACTGCATACCCGTCCACTGACAGGTCGTGACTGGATTAGGGAGATGCTAGACGGCCATGACGACAGGGCATTTCAGAACTTTCGGATGAGGCTCAATATGCTGAGGAGATTTGTGCGTGTACTAACGGATCATGGCCTGACACAAACAAGGTATATGGATGTCGACGAGCAGGTCTGCATGTTCCTCTACGCATTCACAAATGGCCATTCGAATAGGGTCATCCAAGAATCATTTCAGCATAGCGCTGAGACCATTTCCCGCCACATCAGAAATGTACTAGCGAAGATTTTGACGTTGGAGCAGGAGTATATACGATTGGCTCCGTCGGTCACTCCATCTAGGATCACTGGAGATCCTCGCTATTACCCGTACTTCAAAGTAAGGCATCATCATATTACTTATATGTAGTCCAAATTTTAGGTCTTGATTTTTCATTCTTGGAACAGGGGGTGATTGGAGCAATAGATGGTACTTACATTCCAGCACATGTAGATCCAGAGGTGCAAGGAGCGTATCGGTGCAGGAAACTATTTCCAGCACAGAACGTAATGGCCGATGTGGATTTTAACTTATGCTTCACGTACGTGGTAACCGGATGGGAAGGTTCTTGTGCCGACATGACGGTGCTTCGTGACTCCGTTGAGCGAGGGTCCCTACTTGTACCACAAGGGTGCAAATACTTAGTCGATTGCGGCTACGCGAATACAGACACATTCCTCGCTCCGTACCGCGGCTCCCTATATCACCTACCAGCTTGGCGGGCACGTGGATGCATATATGACAACCACAAGGACTTATTCAACCACCGCCACGCCAAATTGCGCAATGTAGTGGAGCGCACGTTCGGCATGTGGAAAAACATGTTCAACTGCCTTAGACATATGCCCTCGTATCTATTTGAAGTGCAGAGGGACGTAGTTAGAGCGACATGTATCATACACAACTTCGTACGATTTAATGGTGGAGACGCAGTATCCGACGAGGACGTGGAGGAGGAGATGTTGCCGGAGGACGTGGACGAAGACCAACTTCGAGAGGTTGGCATTCTTCGAGATGACATTAGATGCGGTGAGGTCCTCCGTGATATGATAGCCCGTGCGATTGGAATAATAGGAGGAGGAGGGATGAATAGAGACATCGAATCATCTAAACAACCAGAATATTAGCGTTGCAATGTAAATGTCTACGTTAGTACTTGTTGTTTGTAGTTACCTTCTCCGAAGAATGGAAGTTATTGCCGTGTGTTGTAATTTATGACTTCTGTGATCATCATATTATTTTCTTTTTGTATGCATCAGGTAATGGACCGTACTGCTATATGTAAATGTCGTACCCCAGTGATTTTGAGCTACGAACCGGGCCAAGAGAACCCGGTGAGGCGCCTTTTCTATGTCTGCTCCACCAATGAATGCGGTTATCATGTACCTTATGCGAATGCTCCAAGGACAAAGGAGAATCAGGCACATCAGTTCTCCTTCATCGCCCAACGTTTGTGGGACGTCGAGTGTGAAAATTCTGTATTACAACAACAGGTTGAAAGTGCTGCAACTACATTAGATGACAAGGACTGCGAACTAGCACTCGTTTACTCAGAGCTGGATGATGCGGAGGACACAACAAGTTCGCTCAAAGACATGGTGGATACACTACGCATACAATTGCAACATGCGGGCATCGACACCGTGGACGACCGTATTGTTGACAAGCACGTCGTATGAGGGAAGTGTGTCTCATTTATTGTGGGAAGTTGTGGCAATCTACGTGTGCGTGGCGTATGAATCAATCTGGTTGTAGGGTGGGCGGGTGCATCGTGACCCGGTGATTTGTTACCGAATTTATGACTTTATATCGTATTGAAACATCTCCTGGTAGACGTGGTAGTATTACATGAATCAAAGGGGTAATTATGATACAAGGACGTAATATTTAAGTTAGTATGCATTGGGAGGGGTATAAATGCAAATAGTAAGAAGATACAGATAACACATGCAATTTCACCAAAAATCTGTACACTGTATTTTATACTGACTGCACAATAACGAAATACAAATCACGTGCAAGAAGCGTGCACACGGACAGGCGGTGAAGTGGCGAGGGACCAACAAGTAATTACAAAATTCTTTGGGGCCAAACATTTATTATTACAAAACTTTCTTAAGGACAAATGACATAGTTAATACTAGGCAAAAAATATAAAACGGGTACGGGGCTGAAATTGCAAAATACCATAACCCACCCCACCAACCAAACAACTACTATTACAATTAGGATATCCACCTCCCCATCCCTCTCAGGTGAGGGATAACCCAACCCACTCCACACCAGCATCCAAACAAGCCCTAATTGTACATATGTACAAAGGACCTTAATAGTAAAGTGCATGCATTCAATTATTCAATTCATTTCATATGGACATGATAAAACAATAACTTTTTATTGCATTAACGGGTCATTGAGGGTTTATAAGTCCAACACCATATGCTTTCCAAAAGTATATATTATTATTGAATTCTTATCTTGGTTCATAAATAAGATGATTATACATGGAGCTTGTTGTGATCACATGTCTCAAGAGTGAGATCTATTTCCCGATTCAAAAAGTACGAGCCAGTATATTTCCTTTAAGAGGTCATACATCTCGTATTTCCTTATATGCACACCAGCTCTCCAGTATATAAATTGTTTAGGTCATATTCCTAACGATATGCTAAATATACATACTCAGATATATAGATGTATATATGTCTCCAATCATAGGATGCATGTTTGTTCCTGATAGTATACGATACAAGCCTTCAATATCTCGATCTCGTCAACTCTTTAACTTGACGTGTCTGGCACCTTTGAATCTCTATTCCTATGAAAGAGAACCTGCATTAAGAGTGCCAATCGGAAATCAATCTTTAAAGAAGCTTGCCATCTCTTCTCAGGCTGGAGAACCTTCTTGACTCTCACTTGGCGAGCTTATTGTATCATCGATCCAACTCTTTATATCTAAAACATTGCATCAACCTCTATAATATAACTCTTTAGATAAAACACTACATCAACCTCTATAGTCTAAATCTTTAGGCCAACAAACTGCATAATAGCTCTTCTTGGGTACGCATGTCCAACACTTCAATGAGCTCGATCCTCACCATCTCGTGTAATAAAATCAAATATCATATGTTTTGAGCATAATGTTCACTATATGTTAAAGTGTGATCAAGTCAGCTATATACGAATAATTCAAGTTTTTATGAAAGCTAACTTTAAAATTCTTTCATAAAATATTTAACAAAGGAAAGTTGTTCTCAACATCAGGTCTCTGTATTTCTCTTATATACTTCATTGGACAATTATGTTAGTTGTGGCACGAGGATACAATTATGAGTGATATTCTATCCTGTAAAGTTCACCATCAAAAAAGTGTGTGGATTTGATAATTTCTATTAATACATTCTTTTGTCAATGTTATCAAATAGTTTATTTATAAAAATATAGATAGACACACAAAGTATTCGTCTTATATCCATACAATATCTCAATAATATTTTCAAATGCCCTTACTTTATTTCATGGTTGCATTCATCTTAGTTTACAAATTTGAGATGATTTTGATGGTTTAACCTTGTAAGTTCCTAAGGATTACGATACCATTAGAGGTGGGGGTGAATAGTGTATCGACGATAGTTTGAAATCTTTTGCAGAATAATGCTAAGCACAACATAGATAATCAATCAACCAAGTAAAAATACTGCACAAGATGTTTACATGAAAATCAAATCGGGCGAAAATCGTGACCCAATTCACCTAACTTGGTATTTCGATTAACCGATTAATCCAACTACTCCATTATAAATCTCGAGATATTTTTGTGACTATCTCAACTACAAAGCACACATCTTCACAACTTTGGATCAGACACCAAACTCAACAATATAGATCGAAATGTAACATCTATTGAGGGTGGATGAACTCTGACAATCCTATAACTTCCTTTAAAATAGTGTGCTCCACTATCCATAAACTTCCTAAAGGGAGGCTATTAGACCTCACGCATCACAGAAGCGTGGAGATGGGATCATATCCGATTTAGGTAGGCTAGTCATACTAGTCAATGCATATGTGGAATTAAAAAAAGTCAATGAAAAAACATGGCTTGGGAACACTTCCCAATCCATTTCATCAAGATCATACGAGCATGAGGGTTACCTCTTGAAGTGTGATGTGATATTCTGGTCTCTAAGCAAAGAGACCTCCTATCTCAAGTTCAATCCAATAAAGACATCACTCGTGGGTGCGTGGATGAGACACATGCTTCATGGAATTCAAAAAGATGATCCGAGTTGAAAACCTCCTGATTTCATAGTGTAAAATCCACTCCCTTCAAGAGCACCAGGCATCAAAGAAGACGAAAAACCACAAGAGATTGATCTGGCAACACGACGATAGCACGACGACCAACGTGGGTCCGTAACCCTTAGGAATGGGGATGACCATAGGATTGGAGGAGAGAGGACAGATTTATATGTACAGAGAGAGATATATTTTAACTTTGCCCTTATTGTGCAACATTAGAACCTTGAGGTTGTTCTCTCTTTTTATAGCAATGGATGGTTATGATGCGCTCTTAATAATAATCAATGGTCAAGATTACAAGTGGCTCCAAGCACAATTAAGACTAGGAGTTGATAAATAATTTAGTAAATCTAATTCTAATGTAATAACCAAGATTGCATGCAAACTCCAAGATTACATGTAATCTCATGATTACATGGAAATGAGAGAGCCTCCTTCCATAAAAAAGGGTGGACATACACTATGAGGGATTCTACCATGGACATCCATTCCTTTTAGGAGTGGAGATTTTCTCTTCCTAATTATCTGAAATTGATGTAATCTTACTACCTAAAAATTACCTACACACTTACTTTTGAATTGATGTGTACTTACTTATCTACAAATCAAGATCAAATTCAAAAGAATTAGAGTTCATATGTGAAACTTGGATTTTGAGACAGAATTGTATATTGTGTGTGTACACTAATTTTTTACTCATAATTTGTGTACAAATTTAACTCTTTTGACTTGTTTCTTTTTCATTTCTTTTATTTGAGTTGTGTTTTAATAAATTCCACAAAAATAAAAACCCAAAAAAATAAAGAAAATAAATGGTTTTGAATCTGTATATACATGATATACATACATCTCTTTTATTTTATTTCTTTATTCTCTTCATTATAAAAAATACCAAAAATAGATTAATGCGTAAAAAAATTTGTTTTGTCCTTGTTTGAATTTTTATTAAAAATTAAAAAATGTAGAACTTAAAAAAACTACTCAATGTACATACATATCAATAAAAAGTGTGTTTTGTACGGACGAGGTCTTTTCATTTCTACTTCTTTACAAAAGTTGTAGATATCATCAAGAGGAACAACTTTTGTGAAGCAACCTTTCTGATTTGAGGACTTTTGTATTATATTTTGATTTTTCTTTTTATTTTTGGTTTTCAAATTTTGTGGGAGCAACACATGCCCGACCCTAGAGCAGCCACATGTCTCCCCTTCTTTCTCTATCCACATCTCGTTTGGACATTAGTTCTGATTGGATCCAATGCCCCCCTTCTTTCCGCTCATTCCTGTCAGCTCTTGATCAGGGTTGTTGGATCCAGTCAGGTCCAATGGCCACGACATCTCCTCCTACCTCCCAACGCCTTCCCCCTTTTCATGTCGATACCAATGGCCTCCGCCCTCCCTCATCATATTCTACCAATAACCACTCATTCCCTAACCTTTCCCCTCCAATAAACCACTTAAACCTATCTCCCTTTCCATGACCTCTCCTAACTACACGAGAACCTTGCATCATGAACCCTAGTCGTAGAACCATGAAACCCATCACCGCCACACCTTTGAATCCATCTAACATTCTTCGAGAGCATGAACCACCACCATCCCCTCATTGTTTGGTGACAGATCTCGATCATGGTTCAGTGTGCGATGACGTTTCCGTCTTCTTCTATGAGGCATGATCCATGGATCCCCTTTCTGTCGCAACCATCTCCGCATTGCTCAACTTCGAAGCTCTTCGCTGGAGCTTCTCGAGGCGATGACAACGCAACACTCCAATAATTTTCCGACGAAGACTCCATCCTCTAGGTAAACCTTTTCTCCCTCTTCTCCTTCCACCTTCTTCTTTTCTCTTTTTTTCTCTGCCACTTCATTTCTTCTTCTTCTTCTTTGTTGCATTTTATTCGTCTATGTTCATAACCACATCCGACCCTAATGACATCACCTACTTATATTACGTCCGCCTTCACGTGTTATCATTCCATATATACCATCTCCGATCTTGCTAAGGTTAGAGCCATTTCTCCAATCCTCCACCCACAAATGGAGCTCTGCCTCATTCACCTATTTTTTCCATATGTGCTTCACCCATCGATCGAGTATTGCAAAGCACGAGCCTACACCTCAACGTTCAGGCCTAGGAGGAATAACATCCCACCCGAGCGTCACCAGAGCACCGTCTTGCAGAGGAAGAGGATGATCGAAAGGGACACCCTTGGAGTACCTCACCCTTGGAAGTTCCTACTCAGTGCTTCTGCTTCGACCTACTGGAGTTGAGGTACAAGAAACATCTCCCTCAAGCTACATATACTGCATGATCGAGAAGGACAAATGTTCTTCACCACATTATACATAGCCAAGTAGCATACCCTCTTGGAAGTGACTTGGACATTTATAGAGAGAGCCTCATCTATCGTCATATCTTTAAGAAGGACATGTCATTAGAAAATTTGCAATAAACAATAAGCTCATGTCTACACCTAGCTTACTTCTTTTACTTATTTTAAATTATATTTAGACCCATTTGTATGAGTTCTAACTGAAACATTAATTTCCATCATTTTTATTTTTTAAAAATTATATATTAAACCTTGATTCATGCATAATGAAATTTAGTTGATGTTTTTATGCTATATGGTTGATTTGGTATATTTATTTGAGTGGAAAAGTGTTATATTTTACCATCTATGTTTCATTAAATCATAATAAATCAACCTTTTTATCTAAAAATTCCCAAAAATACGTTTTTGTATAATTGATCATGCTCTTTAATATGCCCAAAGATCAAGTTATCTACATGCATGTTATTTTTGGAATAACCGATTTTATGCTTGAAATAATTAATTTTAATTAAATCCTTATTTAGTATTTTTATGAAATTAAAGTTATTCTGGATTCTATTCACTTAGATATATCTAAGATAATTTTAATCGAGATAATTTTAGTTTTTAGAAATATTTAACGTTGGTATTTATAAAAATAAATTAGACTAACTCATATTTTCTACATTAATTAATTCATAATGAAATCATTTTGCGTCAGAAAAACAAAAAAATCACATTAGCTCAATTTTGCATGCATTCACACTCTGATAAAGTTTTAAAGTTTTTGAAATTCATTTGATTGAAACTTTACAAGAATAACCTTGAACATGATCACATTTGAATAATTACAGTAAAAAATATAGAAACAAACCTTCTTGGAAACAATGTGCACAAATTAACTGAAATTTGATTCTAAGTTGATAGATATCTCCTTGTGTCGACCTTGCAACTTACCCAATTAAAATAAATAAATTGACCACTTACGTTCATTGATTTACTTTTGTGCACAGGTTCTGGATTACGTATTTTATCACCTGCTACAATCGATAAATTTCATATAATTAAGAACGATAAATGCCATCTTATAAGGAGCTTGCCAAATATCTAAAGAGAACTAGTTTTAAACTGCATTAAATTTATCTTGTTAAACTCCCATTTCTTATATACAATTAAAGAAAGGAAAGATTTTATAATTTAATTTTATGAGAAAGAAAGTCATATATATGGGACATATTTTCGATGGGACGTGATCTTTCCATCTCTATGAAAGACCAACAATCTCAAGCATCCGTAAGTAATCTGACGATTGTTATTAAAAGTATGCTAATATTAGTATTTAATTAATAAAAAATCCATTCTGATCATTGTTCATTATCTAAATATAATATGTAACTAGCTAAAATATCTTCTTCATTAATCTCTCTCATAAGTTGCTCAAGTAAGATTTGAAATCCTTACCTGTGAAGGCTCCATTTTATCGAGCACGAGGAAACTCGTGACCAGAGTTGACGATGATGACATGTGAGCAGAGTTGACGACGGTGGCATGCCTTCATTCGTGTTGGTGATGCTTTTCTCTATCGCATCATTGTCGTGATCCTTACGTGCAATGTCGGTGATGCAGCAAATGATGGCAACCAGGGCAATCAAATACTGAGATGATGATCAGACACTTCTTGGAGCGGTTCCCGATATCATGCACGGTCTCATCGGTAAGGTATAACTAGATGGCACACATAGTGCAAGGGGATGACATCACGACTCTCCGAGAAGTTCTTCACGTAGGTGACAATGACAATGCGTACATCAGTGATAACATGTGTAGCACGATGGTGGCATTACAAGGAGTCCATGAAACCATTATATCTTATATATTTCACGTGTATTATACAATTTTTTATGTGTATTATAAAAAATTGATGTGTATTATGCACATGTGATGTGTCTTTTTATATATCAATTGGATGCAAATAACAATTGTAGTTTTTTATATATCTTGTATGTTAGATGCGTATTACAAGTTTTGGATGTGCATTACACATTTAAGATGCGTATTATGCATTTGAATGTATATTATACATATTTGGATGTATATTATACATATTGAATACATGTATCATACATTTATGTAAAAAAGGAATACAAATTTCATATAAATCACCAAAATGTAAAAATAACTAATATATTGATAATATGAATTGTATTATACAAAAAACCATAAAAAAATTACAAATGATTGATGGAATTTGAATGAATAACAAGTCTAAAAAAACATTCAATTGTTACAAACGGAACCACATATTCTAAAAAAATGTAAGGATACAAACATCTACCTCACATAATGTCGCCCAACACAAAACTGGACATTATTCAAATATGGTATTATGAAAAAATACCAAAACATATCCAACTAAATTTATTTTCAAAATATTAAATGGTATATAAAATTAATGAAAATATGATGATCAAAACACTCTTTTAGGCAAACAAATTGATGATGCAGTTATATTTGAATCTAATGACTATGATTGTTGGCTTTACTTAGAAATGGAACGACCATGTCCTATTGGCTAGGTCCTCTCTCTCTCTCTCTGTATATATATATATGAATAATTCAATGGGCCTTGTACCCATTAGCGTCTTAATGAACACCAATTCTAAGTCATACACGTGTATTAGCAATAATTATAATTATAATTATAATTATATGATAACGTGTATTTAACAATTAATATATTTCTAATTATACAATATCTTTAAAAGAAAGACAGTTATGGATATAAAAGCTTCAAATCAATGATTTTGTACAGATGATTAAGATCCAAACTCTAAGATAGTAATATATACACTTCTGGTCAAGTAAATGATTGTTGTGATATCAGTAACACCAAAATAATGATCAGTAATTTACATCTTAATTATTATCTTTTACATAATTTAGTAATATATAAATATATATACAATGGTCAAGTAAGACACGATATAATTGGAATAATATTTATTGTTAAATTATCTTGCATATTAATATCCTTCCAAAAACGACATCCTTCAAAATAGGTAACCACTCAATTGGTCATACACGTGTGTGACATAGAATTGGTGCTCACCAAAACACTAATGTGCACATGGTCCATTGGATAATTCCCATTATCCAATGGGCGTTGTGCAATTTTGGATGAGATGAGCCCCTTTTATCAGCCATTTGATCTCAATCCAATGATTAATAACTTCAGTAGCTTTCGTATTGCCATCAATAATACTGAAGGCATCAATAACTTTCATCACTACAAGGAAGTATAGAACATGCGACAATCAACTTCTGTCCCGTCTGAGAGGTTGATTGTCCCCCTTGAACAATGAGGACGATCACAAGACCGTCTCTACAGGTCACATTCCATTTGCCATATGGGATGATGTTTACCAACGTCCCATATAATTATGCTTCGAGGACGGTCACGACCGTCCCTTTTATGAGGACCAAAGGGGACGGTCACGACCTTCGCATACAATCAAGTTAGAGTCACTGATTAAGTTACTTGTTTTACTTATAATTGATTCAAAGTTACTGATGCATTCAATATTACTAATATAAAGTATTACTAATGGCAATACGAAAGTTACTAATGCGTTCAGTATTACTGATATAAAGTGATACTGATGGTAGTACGAAAGTTACCGATGCATTCAATATTACTGATACAAAGTATTACTGATGGCAATACGAAGTTACTGATGCGTTCAGTATCACTGACACAAAGTCTTACTGATGGCAATACATGTATTAGTACGACTTTATATCAGTACGACTTTATAGCAGTAATACTGAACCCATCAATAACTTTTGTATTGCCATCAGTAACACTTTATATCAGCAATACTGAACGCATCGGTAACTTTCGTATCGCCATCAGTAACTTCGATCAATTGTAAGTAAAAGAAGCAACTTAATAAGTAACTTTGGTTCACACTTACTTGTAACTTAAGTAACTAGATCTATGATATTGCTTACTGAAGCTTGTATTTTTATTATTGAAGCTGGTGGAGAACATTTACTAATGAAGCGTGCTCATCCCATCTCTAAATGATACATGATTCATTGAAAAAGATCATATATATATATATATATATATAGAGAGAGAGAGAGAGAGAGAGAGAAAGGGTTGATCCTGTGAGAGCCAAAATATGTGAGAGCATGAGAGCAATGATTCTGAACTACTAGATTCTGGCATCCCTCTTCTCATTGATTGTAGTAGGAGAGAGAAGAGTTGAATCTAGTGATCTAGATTCATTGTTCTCATGCTTTCACATATTCTGGCTTTCACAGGATCAGCCCTATATATATACATGCACATATACATACATACATACATACATATATATGGGTTAAATGAGTATGCTCCCTAGGAGCATATAAGAGTATGCTTCCAGCTCTTTTCCCACGTTGTTTTAATTTTTTTGAAATGAAACCTGAGGGGATTTACTTAGAATAATAAGTAGGATACGTGCTTCAAATTTCATGTAAAACAGACGTTCCTGATACTTCCATATGGAGGGGTCAATTTCAGCAATTCTGAAACCGTTAAAATTTAACAGTCTTGATGGAAGGGATAGAAGTTTCGAATTAAATCAAATTTTGAATGACACCATACTGATATATTGTGATCTAAATTCCATTAGACTTTATTTCAGAAAAAAATTGAGGAAAAACAGGGTGGAAGCATGTAAGTTACATGCTCCCAGGAGCATACTTCCATTTCTCTCTCCATATATATGTATATATGTGCACGTGCGTGCGCATGTAACACCAATACCCCAAATATAGTGCCACATTTAAAACTAATGAAGTGTGGGTGTGGTTTATAAGTAGTGGGGATTACTACTTGACAACTTGGGCTTAAACATTTTGGGTGGTTGTCAATGGATCCATATGGGCCCGAACCCAACAAGTTGTCAGGACCAGTTTTCCTCGATAACATACTGGAGACCTAAGCCTTAGACGTTACAAATAGTATCAGATCCAAATTCCATCTGATAGTGGAAAGGACTACTCGAGAGGTGGAGCCACCCCTACAAAGAGATAGGAAGAAATGGCTACCTAGAGCGTGCAACTGCCACTGTCACTGAGAATAAGTGACGAGCCATGTCGCAACGAGGACATTGCGAATATCAGTGGGGAAGGTTGTAGCACCCATACCCCTAAAGATAGTGCCACATTTAAAACCAATGAAGTGTGGGTGTGGTTTATAAGTAGTGGGGATTACTACTTAACAACTTGAGCTTAAACATTTTGGGTGGATGTTAATGGATCCATATGGGCCCGAACCCAACAAGTTGTCAGGCCAGTTTTCCTCGATAACGGACTGGGGACCTAAGACCTGGACGTTACAAATGGTATCAGAACCATTTTTCATCTGATAATGGAAGGGTCTACCCGAGAGGTGGAGCCACCCTACAAAGAGATAGGAGGAAATGTATACCCGGAGCGTGCAACTGCCACTGTCACTGAGAATAAGTGATGGGCCATGTCGCAACGAGGATGTTGCAAATATAAGTAGGGGAGGTTGTAGCACCCATACCCCCAAAGATAGTGTCACATCTAAAACTCATGAAGTGTGGGTGTGGTATATAAGTGGTTGGGATTACTACTTGACAACTTGGTAAGTATTTTGGATGGTTGTCAATGAATCCATATGGGTCCAAACCTAACAAGTTCTCAGGGCCAGTTTTCCTAGATAACGGACCGGTGACCTAAGCACGCGACGTTACAAATGGTATCATAACCTATTTTCATCTGATAATGAAAAGAGCTACCCGAGAGATGGAGCCTCCCCTACAAAGAGATATGAGGAAATGACTACCCGAAGCGTGCAACTGCCATTGTCATTGGGAATAAGTGATGGGACATGTTGCAACGAGGACGTTGCGAATATAAGCGGGGGAGGTTGTAACACACATATCCCAAAACATAGTGCTGCATTTAAAACTCATGAAATTTGGGTGTGGTTTATAAGTGGTGGTGATCACTACTTAGCATTTAAGCTTAAGCATTTTGGATGGTTGTCAACGGATCCATATGGGCCCGAACTCAACAAGTTGTCAAGGTTAGTTTTCCTCGATAATGGACTGGGGACCTAAGTCTGAGACGTTACAAATGGTATCTGAGCCAGTTTCCTTTTGATAGTGGAAAAGGGCTACCTGAGAGGTGGGACTACACAAAGAGGTAAGAGAAAATGACTCCTCGGAGCATACATTCACCATAGTCACTGGGAAGAAGTGACATGCCATGTCGCAACGATTGCAAATATAAGTGGGGGGAGGTTGTAATACCCATACACCCAAAGATAGTGCTGCATCTAAAACTCAGGAAGTGTGGATGTGGTTTATAAGTGGTGGGGATTGCTACTTGATGGGCTTAAGCATTTTGGATGGTTGTCTACGGATCTATATGAGCCCAAACCCAACAAGTTGTCAGGGCCAGTTTTCCTTGATAACGGAGTGGAGATCTAAGCCTGAGACATTAGAAATGGTATCAGAGTCAATTTCCATTTGATAGTGGAAATGGCTACCCAAGAGGTGGAGCCATCCCTACAAAGAGATTGGAGGAAATGACTACCCGGAGCGTTGATGACACGCCCGACGACTTAGGTAAAGGTAATCAAGGGTCGTTGCGACCCAAGTCACCAGGAGTGGTCAATCGAGAAAAATAAGACCACCAAACGAAGGTAAAAATCAACTGAAACTCAAGTAGCGGTCTCGCTATTATATTAACCTGGTATAGCAACTAGGGTCGAACACAAGGAGTACGTAATGGTCTTGCGGCCTACAATAGTCCAAAAAAGAAATAAAATAAAATAAAGTATTTTTTGTGGATTTTTAAATTTTATATAATTTTTTGGATTTTTAATTAATTAAGAAAATAAGAAGAGCAAACAAATGGCAACTTCAAACAATTATTCAATCACTCAAAAATCACTCAAAAATTCAAATAAAAATGTTTTTAAGTTTTTTTATAATTTTTACTGTTTTTGATTAATTTTTGGTAATTTTCTGATTTTTATTGGATTTTCTAAAAATAAAACAAGGCAAGAAAAGAAGGGTATTGTCCAGTCAGGTGTCAAGGGCCAATTTAAAATACAAAATGGCTCTATTAACACCTGAAGGTAATTTATATGTAAAGCAGAAAACACAAGGAAAATTTAGGCACCAGAATTATTAATTTTTTATTTTTATTTTATTTATTGGAATTTTTATAGGTTTTTAGGGGTTTTGTAATTTTTATGAGTTTTATGAAGTAAAAAATGACCAAAATGGGTCAGAAAATCAAACAGGGCAAAGTAGATGCTACCTAATTTTTTTGTAATTTTTAAAGATGTTTTAGTATTTTTTGTGATTTTTCAAGTTAGACAGTAAAGGAAATGCATGTTTTTGAATTTTTAAAATATCAAAAAGTGTCGAAAATGTCTTCAAAAATTGGAGAAAATTTTACACTATGATAGGAGCCATATGCCCAATTTTCATCACATTTGGAGTTGGTTTGCTATTTTATTAAAAATGAAAACCAAGGTACAGTGCACAGGGACCTGTACGCAAATAGTAGAAAGTCCAGGGGGTCCGATGCAATTTCTCCACGAAATCACGCTCGCGTGACCTGGGCACTCAGGCGAGGCTGCTGAAGATCGGAAGAGAAGCTCCTTGGCATCCCGCGTCGAATGGTGCCCTCCGATGGCTCGACGGAGCTCCTGGGAACTCAGGCGAGGCCGGCGGAGGTTGAGTTGTTGCACCTGGATGTCGAAGCCCTCAGATGGGCTCCTTGGGACCTGCAAAGATGTGCAACAGACTCGTGGGTCGAGGGCAAGTTGCCTCAACTCTGTAAGCGGGGGGAAGGTGATCGGCGCGTCGGGGCGAAAGGGGCTCCGGCGAGGTGACGGCAGAGGAGCCCCAATCCTAGCTCCTGTGCGAGATGGGTTGAGCGAGTGGGTGGAGAACGTGTGCGAAGGAGAGGCGATCGTGATGGGATGCTCCGTTGATTGAATAGGTGGCTAGGCTGGACGGAATCGAAGCTCGAAGGTGACGGGGGAAACTGGGCGAAAATGAAAATTAAAGAAATAGGGAAAGCGAAGGGACTACCTAATGGGCGCAATCGACTGTGGAGGAGCAGGGCTTGCTCCAGGTCCTTGCCTCGAGGACTGTCGGTGTCCGAGGCTCAGGCGTCACCTCCAGGCAGCGCACGGCGACGCAATGTCGCCGGATCGATGGTCTCCTTGCTCCCTCCTCGCTGCAACACCACCTGGGGCGAGCTGTCACTCCCGCTGAGACGATGGAGGTCACTGGGTGGAGAATGTATGAGCCAAAGATGCATGAGGAAGGAGGCGGAGCTCGGATTAAATATGGGTGCAGGTCCGAGAAGAGGAGAGATCCCCACGCAGATGATCGGGCGAGGTTCTCGGATGCACAAGGAAGAAGAAGAGCCCGGGATTTGCGGATTTGGTGGTCGGGTCATGACGTGAAAATTCGGGGAAGTCGGGTCGGGCGCCATGGACCCGTGGGAGGTGGTCCAAAGGGGGGAGTTGACCGGTGGGTCAACGTCCCCGTGGACCAATGGGAATCAACCACCTGGAAATGATTTAGAAAATGATCTAAAAATAGAAATTGGCCGAACTATTAAAAACTTAAAACATGAAAAATGTTTGTTTTAATTTTTTTCTATTTTTTGTGATTTTTAATCATTTTTTTGAAATGAAAATGAGGTATGTACACTCTAGTGCTATATATAGATATATATACAATATAGGTTTTTGATTTTTGATTTTTAATTAGTTATTTTTTGTGTATTTTTATTCCTATTTTAAAATTTATTTATTTATAGCATAAAATTAGGAATAAAAGGATATTTTTATTTTATTTTTATTATTTATATACAAGGGTGAAATAAATAGATATATACATCTATATACATGGTATATGTACAATGTTCTTTTTGGATTTTTAATTTTATTCTTTTTATTTTATTTTTGTTCTTATGGTTTTTATTTTATTTATTTATACCATAAAAGATAGAATATATACAAATTTTTAGGGATTTTAATTTATTTATTTACAAGGCTAAATAAATATAGATAAGTGTTCTATGTACAAGGTGAATATACAAGTGGATATTTTTATTTTCTTTTTAATTTTCTATTTTTATTTGGATTTTACATTTACAAATATATACAAATATATACAATCCCATTTTATTCTATTTTTGGAGGAAAATATTCTTATTATATTTACAGGTGTATTTACACACATGAGCTCCCTATCTCTCTCTACTTTAGCTTTTATGCGGTCAGGCCCATGCTGAGCCCTCCCTTGGGATTAGATTGCTCAATATTTATTCTAAATATTTCCCTCTTTTTCTTTTTAATCTTTATTCTTTCATTTTTGCACAAAAACATGCTAATTATTACTTTTTACACAATGCATGCTTTTGGTAATTATTTGTATTTACAAACATATACATGCATTTGCAAAGGTTTTTGTAGCTAAAATATAAGAATAAAGAGTGATGAATGAGTATTCATCACCCCCCTATACTTAACTTTGCTAGTCCCTTAGCAAACACTTATTTGAAAAAGAAATGAAAAAGAGAAGGAAAAAGAAAAAGAGGAGAATGTACATGGATCAAGGTTGAATATTAAACTTGCCTTCATTAAATTGAATTATGGAGCTCGATCAAATCTTTGGATTATTAATGTGTCGGAACCTTATTTGGACTTAAGCTTAAAACCCAACAGCCTCTAAGTTCCACCAATCTATGGACAAGACTCCTAAATAAACCAGATAGAACAAGTCTACATACACAAACTCTAATGACCATGAATCTTTCCATGCAGTGTAAGTGATATGTAGCTCCCCACCTTAGAACTAACAAAGAAACAACCTCCCCCAACCTGGTAACTCTAATGCCTCGGTCTAGCAACTCTTTCCTCGAGAAGCTGGGTATTCCCTTCTAAGTTCAAGTGCAACCTGCTCAAGAAGAGGGGGAAGAAGATGAAGAATGGACCATGGCCAGTGTAACCATGTATCCCTGGGAGCCCAACCAGTGTAGCTAAGTCTCTCGCTGTAAGCTTCATGAGATGTAACATGGATACCATAAGCTTTTGCTTTATTTGACTATATACACTCCGGTGGGGTTATTAAATTTTCAATCCGACCCACCACTTTTTTGGGGTTCTTTTTTTTCTTTTTGCACATTTTTTTTCATGTGCAACTGTACAACATATCTACATGGTGCAACATATATACAAGGAATTTTTCCTCTTGAGCCAGTAGACTATCCCTCTGTTGAGCTTTATTGCAACCCACAGGTTCTGTCTATAGACTTCATCACCACTAGACCAAGTTGAGGCGCACTTCCTTCACTAGAAGAAGAAGAGAGGTTCCGCCTAGAAGTACTACCCTCATATGCAACCCCAAGCCAAAGGAAACTGCCTCCTCACCACCTCATCCGCAGAGAGCTATGTGTAAAGTGTTGGTGCAAGTCAAGCCATTGTCTCTAAGAGTCATGCGTGTGTTGTTAAGTGCTCTACTTAGGCTCATCAAGATGACATATGCTCATAGCCTAGTGGACTCAAAGAATTAAGTCCCAATGGACCTAAAAAGCCTTAACCCTAAGCCCTATAAGGTTCCTCTTAGAATTAGGTGGATTAAGATCTTAATCAAGCTCCATTTCCCAATTTAATTCCAGGCTAGTTTAAATGTCAACTATAATCCAGGAAAAACTATACAAATATTTACAAAGATGCTATTTACAAATATTTACAATCGTGTAAAATTTTTGAAAAATGTTTTGAAACCATGGATGTATGCATGAATGCAAGTTTTGCAAAAATATTTACAAACATTTACACAAGTTTTTGCAAACCTTTTGTTTTCAAAACATTTTGGAAAAATTTTGTATTATATACATAATTTTGATATGAAAATATTTACAAATCCTTTACACAAATCATTTAACAATCATTTGTACAAAAATTATTTGTATAAATAAATAGGTATGTGCAAGATGAATTTTATATACAAGGGAAAAATTTTAAATTTTATGGGTTTTTAGCCATTTTTATTTATTCACACACTTACACAAAGTACGAGTTATGGCTAAAGTATATATGAAATATACACACCCCCTATACTTAGCTCGAACGATGTCCTCATAGTGATCAAGAGCGATGAAGATGACATAACTCGTGCTTAGTATAGGGACGTGAAAAGGAATGGCTATATACAGAGATGAATCAAAGAATAGAATGAGTAGAAGATCAAGAGAGTCTCGGCTTTTCCCCCTATACTTAGGATCAAGTAATCCTAAGTATAGCAAGCTGTACATGAAGGGAAATCCGAGTGAAGGATGTACAGAATCTGCCCCCCCTATACTTAGGGTGGAATATCCCTAAGTATAGGCAGCAAAACAGGGGTAGAAAGGATAAAAAGAATACTCGAAGGTCCTACACCCCCCCTATACTTAGGGTAAAGTACACCCTAAGTATAGCATAATCATAAGATGAGAAAAAGGGATGTGGGACTAAAGAATAGAGTGATATAGACAACTGGATCTATACAGGTCGGAAGAACAGTGATAATCAGGCGTGAGATGCAATAGATGTGAGTCGAGAGACCACATCTCACGCAAAATGAATAGGGGCAACATCAACGACCCGCGGCTCATGATCTAGAAATGGCTTGAGCCGCTGGCCGTTCACTCGAAAGGTACTCTCAGAAGACAACTCAGATATATCAATGCTCCCATTGTCGTGTACCTTTCTCACAAGATAAGGTCCCTTCCATTTGCTATGTAGCTTCCCTGGAAATAGACGAAGCCTAGCATCAAACAGCTATACTCTCTGTCCAGGCTCAAAATGCTTGTGGCTGATATGAGAATCATGCCACTCTTTCACTCTCTCCTTATACTGTAGGCTGTTTGAGAAGGCGGTATCACAAAGCTCCTCCAGGGCTGCTAACTCTGCCCTCCTCTGCTCTCCTATACTATCTGGATCTAAAAGAATATCTGTGACTGCCCAAAGTGACTTGTGCCTCAACTCAACTGGTAAATGGCACGGCTTGCCATAAACGAGGCGAAAGGGAGATGTGCCCAAAGGTGTCTTTAAAGACGTCCTATATGCCCACAAGACCGAGTCCAAAAGTTGTGACCAATCCTTTCGGTCAGGGAGGACGACTTTCTGCAAAATAGTCTTGATCTGCCTGTTCGACACCTCGGCTAGACCATTCGTCTGTGGATGGTATGGAGTGGCAACTCGATGGTCTATGCCGAACTCGCTAGCAAGTGCCTTCACCTGGTCGTTGATGAAATGAGACCCCCCATCTGAAATCAATACTCGAGGTATCCCGAACCGTGTAATGATGTGCTTCCTCAAAAATCTGCAAACTTTCCTGGCATCAGCGGTTCGGGCGGGGATGGCCTCAACCCAACGACTCACATAATCGACGGTCAACAAAATGTACTCAAATCCCTGACTCATAGGGAATGGACCCATGAAATCGATGCCCCATGCGTCAAAAACCTCACAGAAGTGAATGGGCTGCATCGGCATCATATCACGCTGTCCACAAGTGCCCATCCTCTGACAGTCAGTACACCTTTTCACGAACTCATCAGAGTCCTTGAAGAGGGTAGGCCACCATAGGCCGGATTGGAGCACTTTCTGTGCCGTTCTCCTCCCTGAGTGATGTCCTCCTGCCTCCAGCTTGTGGTAGTAAGTAAGGACGCTGTGATGCTCCTCCTGAGGAATGCACCTACGCCAGATACTATCCCCTCCCTCATGGTAAAGGATGGGATACTCCCAATGGTAAAACTTGGCCTTCGCGAGGAAGATCTCAAGTTTTTGCCTGGGCCAATCTTGTGGAACTTTCTTGGCAACAAGATAGTTCACAATATCGGCGTATGATGAATCCACATTTCATCATCTTTATTCTATCATTTTGGCACCAAAAACCCTACCAAATGCTTGTAAATACCTTTAATATCATCATCTTAGCATTCATGCATGTGCATCTAAATAGTGTATAAAATACTGTAATTAGAGCCAAAAGTATAGAATAAATAAAAGAAAAGAAAAAGAATAAAATATTGTAAATATTTTATGACCTGAAACCCCGAGACCTAGGCATCTTGATGCATAGGTCGACAAGGAATAAAGTAGGGGGAGATAAGGGCCAAAATACAGATAAAATACCTATACTTTCTATTCATTCTTTATTCATTTTGGGATCTATTTTTGGTTCCACTTTTTACACATCAAATAAAGAAACTTTGTACATGAAAGTTGTAGATAATTTTATAAAGAAAAATACAAAATTGATTTCACAGAAAAATAATGTACAGATAAAAAGTTATGGTCTGAATAAAATTCCAGAATGCTAACTTCCCAGACCCGTATCTCATAAATAAAAACTCCAAATGCAACATATTCACCTTTAATTGTATATAGAAGAAAATAAGCCATTCAATGACGGTGGTTTCGCATTTGGCGGAGCTACGGTTTAAAAGTTGAATTTTGGACCCTCATTGTATAAGTGTACAGAATAAAATATTCAATTTATTATTTGCTCATTATTTTTATATTTTTATATTTTTATAATTATGTAAATATTACTTACAATAAAGATGTTTATTAAAATCAGAATAAAAGCACAAAGAAAACTCAAAATAAAAATCAACAAGTATAAGATCATACAGGTATAATACCTATACTCATACCTACATAAAACACTCTTATATTTTATTAAATATACAAAATAAATCAGAAAAATAAAATAAAAATGCATTTGTATATATAAAAGTATTTCATAATTTTAGAAAATAAGGAATGAAAATAATAAAAATAAAATACACAAAATAAAAATAAAATACTAAAATAAATAGGTAATATACCTATATAGGGCTAAAAAGTAAACTTGTAAAAATGTATTTCATAAAATAAATTAAAAATCATAATAAAATACTACATAAAATAACGAATATTTTTTATTTTATAATCATAAATTAATAATGCCATTTACTATTTTTAAATTAATTAATAAAACATTTTCTTCAGGGTTTTTCCTGGTTGGTCCACGTGGACCAACCAGGAGGTCAGAACTATTGACCAAGGTCAACAATCTGACCTACCCCCCTGTAGCTCTGTGTGCCTCGTTTTTCTCCCTGCTTTTGCGGATTTTTCGAGACGACGCCTTTCATCGATTGAGGTCGACTTCTTCTGCAAATATCTTCCCCTACTATCCATCTTGCTCGCCCAAGGTTCTTCTTGGGCTGAGGACCACTGCATCATGCCAGAGTCCTCGTTCTTTCCACCATGTTTGTCAACTCCTTAAAACCCAAGTCTGACTCCTTTTCAAATTCGAACCGCGTTTCATCCAGCTCGTTCCCCCCCTTAAAGTTGCTCAAGCACCTTGGAGGTGACAGCTCCAGGTCTACATCATCGAGGATGCGGATTTGCACGAGCTGGGCGCGTTCCACCCTCACCTCCGGCGAGCTCTCCCGTGAGGTATTTTCCCTCTGACTTAGGTCATCGAGGCAGCCACTCGTTCCATTTTTACCCCCATCACGTCCCTGTTAGCCTTAGGATCATTTCGCCCTTCATTCCTCACCGAATCATCCATCAAATCAGTCGATCGACCACCTCGCCGGAGCGCAACTCCAGCGAGTGTCTATCTCGTCGTTCCCCCCAATCTCGAGAGCGCCTGGAGGTCGAGGCATTTTGCCCTCGACCTCCTCAACATTTCTACATGCAGGACTCTCTATTTTGAAGCACCTCGGGTTGGATTCATCTTCGCCGGAGATACCTGGGTCATCTTTCTTCTCCGACGTCGCAAGGTGGACCTGGGTCATCTTTCGGGCCCATTTTGAAGCACGCCAGCCGCCGGAGCGAGCTGCTATCGCCGGAGGAAGGTCGCCACGATGCACCTTCCTCCCTGTTCTTCCACCTGCCGCCTCCGCCGTCGGATCGTCAAGGAGCCCCAGATATATCGTGGACCGTCAGATCGTCAGCGCCCCGCCACCGTCGATCTCAACCGAGATCTGATCTCAGACGCCCACGGGCAAACCGTCATCGCGCCCGAAGAAGCTTCCACGTGGATAAGTGGCGCATCCCTCGCCGCTGGATCGCGCTTCGCCACCAGCCGTTGGATCCGCGCCACGTGCCATCAGCGCCTGCTCCGCCGTCAGATCGCCCCAGCGAGGGATTTTTGCAAGTATATCCTCGCTATTTTATATTTTCCATTTAGTCAAGTATTGTTTATTCGTAGTTTAAAAGTTTTGTAACTTTTGCAAACAGACCCTTGCCTTTACTTTATTTACGTATAGGTCCCCTGCCATGTCTCCTCACGTGACCTGTTCACGTGAGGTGTGGGCATTTTGTAAGGGTACCCTTGGACTATGGGATATTTTAGTTTAATCCCAAAATTTTGTCGTGTAGTGTAAAAGCTTGGGATTTTTGCGTTTAAGCCCCGGACACTTTTGGATATTGCTATTACGTCCCTGCCAGGCGCGTGTGTACCACGTGCTTGGCCTGGACATTTTGTACAAGAGCCCTTCCGGGTTTCGTATTTTGTTTTTAGCACAGTAAATGCAAGCTTTAGTGTAAAACTTTGTGGAGACTTTGCATGTACCCCCTGGATGTTTGAGAAATTGCATGTATACCCCTGCCAGGCCTGTTTAATGATTGTATGTTTGTTCTAATTAATTGAACCATCCTTTTAAGTTCAAAAATTCCACAAAAATAGGTTTAAGTTCCTGTCAACTTGCATTTGCACGCCATATTTTTTGCATTGCATTTTTATTGCATTTTCATATTTATTAAAAATTAAAAACATGCATTTATTTCCCTATTTGCATTAGAAAATACATAAAAATTATAAAAACGTTTTTAAAAATTTCAAAAAAATTATATTTTGTGTGTTTTATAATATTTTAGTGTCCAAAAATCACTAAAAATATCAAAAGAAAAACCTTAAAAATTCAAAAAGACTCAAAAACTTCGAAAAAATATATAAAATTGTAAAGAACTCCAAAAAACACAAACTCAGTTCCTATTTGTTCTATATTTCATTCTCTTTATTTGAAAATTAGTGTGAAAAATTTTGGTTGCTGTTTGCTAATTTTAATTCCCATTTTTACTCGCAACCAGCACAATTTTCGCTGTTTTCCCTTATTCAGTATTTAAAAATACCAAAAACAGTTTGAAAAATACCCAAAAATCACAAAAACAGTAAAAAATCCTGAAAATATCAAAAACATTTTATTTCTGAATTTTTGGATATTTTTGCACATTTTCATAACTACTTTATCTTGTCTTTTATTACCTTGCGTATATTTTCCAATATTGAAAAAGAAACAAAAAAATATAAAATATAAAATTATAAAAATCAGAAAATTAAAAATCAAAATATAAAATTAAAAATTAAATTAAAACAAAAAAACTATAAAATTAAAAACCCACAAAAATTTCTTTGCTTGCTTGCTTAGTGTAGACTTCACACACATTCACTTACTTGTGCACATTTATTTGAATTACCCTGTTTGCTCCCTGTGTTCGAACTCTCTGCATACTTGACTGCTATGCACCTTTTATGTAGAGTTAAAAATAAATTTTAACTCCACATTTATTTCTAATTGTTGATCTTTAGTGTGGGTTAATTGTTGATTAAATACAAGATTTTGTGGTGGTCAAGACACCGACTGTTGACTCGCCTTGTGAGTCGATACGACCGCTCTAAATTCTGTGTTTATCAGCGTACCATGGGAGCGAGGCGATAGCAAGGATCACCTCATCTGGAAAGGTCTCACAAATAGGGTCAATCTGCTCAGAATCCTCAAGATACTCCAATCGGGAGAGATGATCCGCCACCACATTCTTGACTCCAGGCTTATCCTTAATCTCTATGTCAAACTCCTGGAGTAGAAGGATCCATCTAGTCAATCTGGCCTTGGCATCCTTCTTTGCCATGAGGTACCTAATGGCGGTATGATCTGTATACAAAGTCACTCTAGATCCAATAATGTATGATCTGAACTTATCTAGGGCGAAGACTACGGCTAGCATCTCCTTCTCTGTGACTGTATAGTTCCGCTGCGCGGAATCCAATGTGCAGCTAGCGCAGTGGATGGCAAATGGGACTCCATCCCTCCTCTGTCCTAGCACAGCCCCCACGGCAAAATCGGAGGCGTCCGTCATGATCTCGAATGGGAGAGACCAATCTGGTGGCTGAAGGACAGGAGCCTC
The DNA here is from genome assembly GCA_037367405.1 of Ottelia alismoides. Lineage (NCBI taxonomy): Eukaryota > Viridiplantae > Streptophyta > Magnoliopsida > Alismatales > Hydrocharitaceae > Ottelia > Ottelia alismoides. The sequence continues at coordinate 585,913 of JAZKJV010001292.1, forward strand.
AACAACACAATGCTTGAGAGTCTCAAACGACGAAAGACACTTGTCATCGACAAGGAACTCAGTGTCTTTCGTCAGCAGATCAGTCAACGGTCGGGCAACCCTACTGAAATCACGAATGAATCGCCGGTAGAAACCGACGTGCCCCAGGAATGACCGTAACTGCCGCAAATTGGACGGCGGTGCAAGTTTTCTAATGACATCAACCTTGGCCGGATCAACCTCCATACCCCTGTTGGAGATGATATGGCCAAGCATCGTCCCCTGAGTCACCATGAAGTGACTCTTCTCCCAAGATAGAACCAAGCGAACCTCTATACATCGTTGAAGTACTCGGTCTAGGCAGTCAAGACAGGAGTCGAATCCGTCGCCGTAAACCGAGAAATCATCCATGAAGACCTCCAAGCACTCCACTACCATGTCCGAAAAGATCGACAACATGCATCTCTGAAAAGTCGCAGGGGCATTGCATAGCCCAAATGGCATGCGTCGGAAGGCGTATGTGCCGAAGGGACATGTAAAGGTAGTCTTGTCCTGGTCCTCTGGAGCGATGGCCACCTGGTTGTAGCCCGAGTACCCATCCAGAAAACAATAGTGGCTCTTCCCTGCCAGTCTCTCAATGATCTGATCAATAAAGGGCAGGGGGAAATGATCCTTCTTGGTGGCCTGATTGAGTCGTCTGTAATCCACGCAGACCCTCCAAGAAGTGGGTACTCGTGTAGAGATCTCCTCTCCAGACTCCGAAACTACTGTAGTGATGCCCGTCTTCTTGAGCACCACATGTAACGGACTGACCCACTTGGAGTCGGAGATAGGATAGATAAAATCGACGCTCCACCACTTCGAAATTTCCTCCATGACAACCTCTCTTAGATTTGGGTTCAGCCGCCGTTGGAACTCACGCGACGGCTTCGCCTCATCCTCGAGATAGATATGGTGGGAGCACAGGGCCGGACTAATCCCCTGGAGATCTGCTACGCTCCATCCTATCGCCTTGCGGTTCTTTTCAAGAACCCCCATCAAGCGGGATTCCTGCTCTCCAGTCAAATCAGCGGAGATAATGACTGGGTACATCTCATGCTCACCCGCAAGGAACCTATACTTCAACGACGCTGGTAGTGGCTTCAGCTCTGGACATACTGGTGCTGGCAAATCTGGCTTCTGAAGAATCCGAGTGTATGCGGCCAAATCTTCCCGGGAGAATGAGAACTCTCTCTCACAAACTGGATCTGGAGAAGGCTGTTCAACTAAATTGTCTCTGCTCTGCTCGACATCTACCTCCTCCCCATCTGTAGGCTCAGTGGAAATCAGATCTGGCATATAGTCATCACAATCTGCCCAATCAGACTCTGACTCCGAGGGATCTGTGTCATCCAAGGTGGCATCAACACCACCATCATCACAAGAATCTGTCTCACAGTCGAGAACAGGCTCTGCTGCCTCTGAAGTATCCTGGACCAGGAATGTGCTGTCCAAGCTCTCCTCTGCTATCGTCTCTGCATCAGCGGAATCTGAAAATGAGAGGATGGCTTGTGCGGCTGGGTCTGCCCAAACTGCCTCATCATCTGTGATCACAAAGTCACAGTCCTGGTGGATGTCTAGCCCGTTATCTGTCATCTGCTCTGTGTCTGAGGTGGTCTCTGAGCATGATCTGTCTCTGGCTCTGCTGTCCTCGACCGTCTCTATTTGTACAGTTTCGCCCTTGATGCGAAAGTATACCTTCCCGCTATCATGGTCGGTCACTGCCTTGGCTGTGGCCAAGAACGGGCGACCTAGAATGATGGGGGTATCGGTCACTGACTCAGGGATCTCCATGTCCAACACTACGAAGTCCACGGGGAATTGCAGGCCCTGAATCGTGACGACAACGTCTCGCAACAACCCCTTTGGCCTCTTGACAGATCGATCCGCAAACTGAAGGACTGTCCTGCTCTGTCGAAGAGTGCCCAGCTCGAAGCGGTCGAGAAGGGCTGCCGGAAGTAGGTTGATCGACGATCCGCTGTCTAATAGAGTATGGTCGAACCTCTGCTCACTGATATGGCATCTGACATAAGGGGCTCCTGAATCTGGCCTCTTGGCCGACAGACGGTTCTGGATCGCGAAACAAGTGGCTTTCGTCAGCACATGAATCTCTGAGTGGTGGTTCCTCCTCTTCCTCCTGACTGTGGTCCTGTCTCTAAGTGAACGCTGGAGAAGAGGGATGTGCTGCAAGGCCTCCTGAAGAGTCAGCTGAATGTGAAATTGATCTATCATCTACTGGCTGAACTCTTCTTGATCTCTCTTTTTTGGATTTTCTTTTTTCTTCCCCTTCCCCAACTGAAGGGCTCTAGGGAAGGGGATCACAGGGTCCTTCTCAGATGAAGGACTAGGAAAGGGTCTAAACGGTTCGATGACCGGATCCACACATACATCATGCACCACAGTGGGACCAGAAGAAAATAAACCCTTTCCTTTATTTACAGAAATGTTCTGAGATACAGGTGCAGAAGAAGGAAAAACTACATGTCTCTCAACAAAAGCATGGGTGGCCTCAGTACCACTATCGGCAGGATCGGCTGGAAGACTCGCGGCCTCAGTACCGTGCTCTGGCTCGGCAAAATGGGTGGCCTCAATACCACCTCCTCGAACTGGTGAAACAGCGGCCTCAGCACCGCCTGTAGAATCCGCATCCTTGGTGGCATCAGTACCACCGTCATCGTCTCTAGCGGCCTCAGTACCGCTCTCCTCCTCATCTGGTACTCTGGAAGTGTCCTCGTGGTGTAGCTCAGACGAGGCGTCGCCTGCTGGCATCCTACCGCTCCTAAGTGTGACAAAGTCAGTATCAAAAAGATATGCAGACATATCACCAAAAGTATCACTAGGAGTGGCATACTTAGTACAAACTACCTGCTCAGATTTCCTATTCAGGCTGTTGGGGTTCGGCTCAATCTGGGCAGGGATGGCGGCCTTCCCTCTCACGATGTCCCGCATCTCCTGGCGGAACTCGTCCATCTTCCATCGAAAAGTAGCCTGCTGATCTATGAGAATGCGGTCTATATCATCCAAGACATGGTTCTCATGGGAACCCGACAGGTAGCCTCTCTGGTAGTGAGGCTGCTGGATCTGCTGTTGTGGCTGAGAGGGGTAGGTGTGTGGCTGATACTGCAGCTGGTGAGGCTGATCACGCCTCCAAGACTGTCCCTGCCGATGGGGACGATGACCATACTGTGACTGCTGCTGTGGTGGATACACTGGGGGCTGCTGCTGCTGATCTCTCTGATGGCCGTACTGACCACCCTGTCCTGATGGCTGCTGTTGGGGCTGAGCACCTCCGGTCCCCCAACGGAATCCGGGATGGTCTCATCGGATACCGGGCTGGGGGTAGTCATATCAAATCCCGTTGACATCCATCAACGGCTCTGTGTCGTACTGGGGTGGCGGAAGCACTGCCAGAGGCTGATCCGGCTCGTATACCACCATCTGCATGTCTGGAGACGGTGGTGATTGGTAGGTGGGCTGCGGCTGCTGGTACGTTTCCGCCTGTACAAGTTGAACCTATCTAGGCTGCTGGTGGGAGCTGGAGCGCTGGGACTGGCTGCCGGAGCTACTCGGATCGCCTCGTGCATGAAGACGGGGCTGGGAAGCCGTCTGTGCCTCCTGAAGACACATGAGCTGTGTCTTCAGGTCACTCAGAGTCTGTGCCATCTGCTCCATCTGCATGATGCCCTGGCACTGCTTCTTCTCGATAATCTCCATCCGGTCCAGCTTATCGCTGATGATCCCCATGTCTGCGGCAGTGGACTCAGCCTGTGCTGCGGCTACCGCGGACGAACTGGATGGACCGGCGTCGACCCGTGCTATCCTCTGGTACTGCACGGTCTGTGGCTGTTGTGGTCTGCCTTGAGTATACAACCGGGTCTGGGACATCACCATGTAGTTCTCGGCCATCTCCTTGTAGATGGTCCAGACCTGGTCGTGATCCTTGACGAAGTAAGATCTGCCACAAGAAGCATTCACCAAGCCCTGAAGCTCTGGTGTCAGCCCGCTGAAAAAGCTCTGCACAAGGTTCGGCTTGAAAATGTCGTGGTGCGGGCATCTGTCAGTCAGCTCTCAAAACCTCTCCCATGCCTCATGAAACTGCTCGTTGGGGAGCACGGAGAAGTTGCTGATCAGGGTTCTAGCGGCGTTCGTCCGCCCGAGTGGATAGTACTTATGCAAGTACTCGGCGCGGAGCTGCTCCCAGGTGTATACGAACTTCCCCAAATGCTTCAGCCAGGTGGATGCTCTGTCTGCTAAGGAGAAGGGGAAGGCAATCATCCGTATGGTATCCTGGTCCACCTGACGATCGTGGACAGTACTGCAGATCATCTCAAACTCCTGCAGGTGGAGATGGGGCTCCTTAGTGGCCAACCCGTGAAACCGGGGAAGAAGCTGTAGAGTGTTGGGGGGGGGGGGGGAACTTGAAGTCCCCCACGATAGCTGGTAGCACCACCCAACGATGCGTCAAAGTCGATCCGGGATTGTGGTTCTCCCGCATCGGTCTCGGTGGTCCTCCTGCGGCTGCTGCGGCAGCTGCTGCATCGTCGGGTCCTCCTCCACGGTTCTCGGGGTCAGCTCTCATCTGCTCAAGCTCTCGCCTCATCTCGATCATGAATGCCCCCTGATCCCTCAACTGCTGTTGAACTGAATCTAGTGAGGCGATCAGGGTAGAGTTGATCGCACCTGGTCCAAGACGAATGTCTGATCTTGTGAACCTCCAGTGCGGTCATCAGAACTGCCGGCCATAGTCTCTACAAAATCAAAACATCCAAACTCAGGTGCCGATAAATCATCTGTCTGTCTCTCCTCTGGCACTGGTATCTCGGTCTCAGAAGAAGGGGGGTCGAGGGGGAACAGGGCGGAATCGTACTCAGGTTCGGAGAGCAGGTTTGAGCTCCCACGAACCGACCTAGATGAGTGGGCTGGAATGCTAAAAAGCGGTGCAGCCAGAGGCTGCCTAAGAGACCTCCTGCCCATCATCGTGATCTGGCGAGTAATGCGGATGGGATCTGGAAAAATTATGATCACAAACAAACCCCCGGTTCACCAACACAACACGAGCTGAAGACCGTAAAGGCTCGGTCAATTATCTTGTCAGTTTTATTTTGGTGAACAATCAAGATATCAGAGCGATTACATGACCTGTTGGGATACCCGATACTTTCCCAACCGACTGTCCCGCACAGAAGAAGTCGGTAATCAGTCGAGAATAGTACCAGAGGGCTCTACCTAGTGTTTGGGTCACTCTCTCGCACAATCAAACCAAGCAATGAGGGGGTTGCTCTCCCCAAGACAAGTTTTTAAATCAAGTATCTTTTAGTGATCAATAGTTTTAGCAGTCCCAATTTTATGGTTTTTCCTTTTAGGTATTTTTCAATAAAAGCAAAAACGCCTAACGAATTTTTCGGTTCTCCTGGTTATTAAGTCCAAAACAGGGGGGAGAAGTCGAAAAAGCCGATGCGCAAAAATCAATGATGCATGCAGAGTAAGAGATGCGTACCTGACTCCAGCAGTCTACATGCAGGATGATCCGCGCAGAATTGAAAGACAGAAATAAAACTACCTAAATGGTGCAGACGGAAAACAGAGTCCCTAAACAGCAGTGCTACTCGAAAGAACGGCTAACCGAACACCAGCCTCCAATCAGAGAGTCCGGTCTAGACACACCCCTCCTTTTCTCGACAGGTCGAGTTCAGGAGTAGCGCTTAACGGGGTAGGCTCGCTGCGCGTAGGATCGGAGGTGATGGGACGACTATTTTATTAATTTTTTTATTATAGGTCCAATTACCGCACTATAGGAACAAGCAATTATATTAGGGTGTTTGGATCATATGAGTTACGTCACAATCAAGCAGAAAATCCTACGGCTATGGGCTCGAAAATCCACGTGAAAACCGAAAAATGCAAGAAAGAAATAAAATCGCGTAAAAAGCCGCGAAAAACCGACTAACTAAGGGGTCCCCCGAGCACACCGGTGCTCGGCGAAACAGACCCCGAAAGTCCGAATCTCTGTCTCTAGTCCCTGTATTATTACAACAGTTCAAATATTGCAGGAAATAAATTCTAATCTATTCTAATCTAAACTCGCGGCTATTCCGTGGCTCCCACACTTCTGCCTGCTCCTAGCGTCCTTCGGCGGCTCTGTAGAGAAGAGAGCCGCCTCTGACTCCCACAGTTGCTCGGCTTCTGAAGAAAGCCACCTCGATCCTCAGGCCCTCGCAAGAAAACAAACAGAAAGTTGTCAGACCAGATAAATGTATAAACATGTCAAAAATATATATACAAAAATATATTCAAAAAGCCGTAAAAAGAAAGCCGCGAGAAAAATCGAAAACCGACTACTAAGCCGTGCTCCCCGACAACGACGCCATTATGATGACACGCCCGACGTCTCGGGTAAAGGTAATCAAGGGTCGTTGCGACCCAAGTCACCAGGCGTGGTCAATCGAGAAAAATAAGACCACCAAACGAAGGCAAAAATCAACTGAAACTCAAGTAGCGGTCTCGCTATTATATTAACCTGGTATAACAACCAGGGTCGAACACAAGGAGCACATAATGGCCTTGCGGCCTACGAAGTAGTCCAGAAAAGAAATAAAATAAAATAAAGTGTTTTTGGTGGATTTTTAATTTTTATATAATTTTTTTGGATTTTTAATTAATTAAGAAAATAAGAAGAGCAAACAAATGGCAACTTCAAACAATTATTCAATCACTCAAAAATCACTCAGAAATTCAAATAAAAATGTTTTTAAGTTTTTTTTATAATTTTTACTGTTTTTCGTTAATTTTGGGTAATTTTCTGATTTTTATTGGATTTTCTAAAAATAAAACAAGGCAAGAAAAGAAGGGTACTGTCCAGTCAAGTGACAAGGGCCAATTTAAAATACAAAATGGCCCTATTAACACCTGAAGGTAATTTTCCTGTAAAGTAGAAAACACAAGGAAAATTTAGGCACCAGAATTATTAATTTTTGATTTTTATTTTATTTATGGAATTTTTATAGGTTTTTAGGGGTTTTGTAATTTTTATGAGTTGAAGTGAAAAATGACCAAAATGGGCCAGAAAATCAAACAAGGCAAAATAAACACTACCTAATTTTTTTGTAATTTTTAAAGGTATTTTAATATTTTTTTGTGATTTTTCAAGTTAGACAGTAAAGGAAATGCGTGTTTTTGATTTTTTAAAAATATCAAAAAGTGTCGAAAATGTCTCCAAAAATTAGAGAAAATTTTACACTATGGCAAGAGCCATGTGTCCAATTGTCATCACGTTTGGATTTGGTTTGCTATTTTATTAAAAATGAAAACCAAGGTACAATGCATAGGGACCTGTACGCAAATAGTAGAAAGTCCAGGGGGTCCGGTGCAATTTCTCCACGAAATCACGCACGAGGCACGTGACCTGGGCACTCAAGGACCTATTTGGAAGAAAACTTAGATCCCTGGACTATTTAGTAACTCGTACTAAAAGTCCAGGGACGTAAGTATAAATAACCCACTAAATCAAGCACATGCGCAAATAAATCTTTCACAGGGGTATTTATGCAAATATTAAAAAGTTAATTCCATTTAGTAACTCCCTAGAACATCAAGTCTAAACATGCAAATAACCCAACAATCACGTGTCGAAGCACGTGTTTCACTACAAACAGGGCTATAAACGCAAATACAAGATAAGACAGGGTCCACTGTGCCATTTACCGAACGCAAATAAAAGTTTAAAAATATTTACAGTACTAGAAACGAACAACTATAAAGCTAAGGGCCTAAAGTGAAATTACCCTTTATTAAGTCGAGGCCCAGATGCACGCCACGTGGAGATTGGACGGTCTAGAAGCGGCGCGGCTGAACACTGGGGTCCTCGGCTCTCATCCAACGACAGGGGCCTCACCACGTGTAGATCCGATGGTCCGAAGACACTGGGGCCTCTTCGATGGATGGAGGGCTGAGAGGAGGCCACGTGGAGATCAAACGGTGGCTGCTGGCCTCCTCTTAGCCCTGATCGGACGGTCCGGGTGTAATCTGGAGCGGGAAGGTCATCGGACAGTCGGAGAAGATGGTGGACGAACTGGATGCTGGCGAGCTTCGCCGGGCTCGTGTATGCGCTGAAGTCCCCCTCGCGGGCTGCTGAAGATCGGAAGAGAAGCTCCTTGGCATCCCGCGTCGAATGGTGCCCTCCGATGGCTCGACGGAGCTCCTGGGAACTCATGTGAGGCCGGCGGAGGTCGAGCTGCTGGACCTGGATGTCGAAGCCCTCAGATGGGCTCCTTGGGACCTGCTGATTTAACCGAAATTAGGTGGTCTTAAGTTCAACACAAAGCGTGAACTCAGTCGAAGTGTCAACCACACAAATCTCGATTAAAGTCAGCAATTAACCCACACTAAAGATCAATAAATTAGAAATAATGTGGAGTTAAAATTTATTTTTAACTCCGCACAAATGGTGTATAGTGACAAGTATGCAGAGAGTTCGAACACAGGGAGCAAGCAGGGTAATTCACAAAAAATGTGCTCGAGTGAGAGTGTGTGTGGTATGTCTACACTTAAGCAAGCAAGGAAATTTTTGTGGGTTTTTAATTTTTAATTTTTTAATTTTTTTTAATTTAATTTTTAATTTTGTATTTTTGTTTTTTTTATTTTTCTGATTTTTATAATTTTATATTTTATATTTTTCTTTTTCTTTTTCAATATTGGAATTTAAAGACAATGGAATACAAGACAAGGTAAAATATTTATAAAACTAAGATAAAATTACCAAAAATTCAGAAATAAATTGTTTTGATATTTTTATGATTTTCTACTGTTTTTGTGATTTTTGGGGGATTTTTCAAGGTGTTTTTGATATTTTCAAATGGCTAAACAGGGCAAACAGTGAAATATGTACTGGCTGTGAGTAAAATGGAATTTTAAAAATAGCAACCAGTAACCAAAATTTTTCACACTAATTTTTAAATAAAAAGGACAAAATAAGGAACACACAGGAACTGAGTTTGTATTTTTTAGAGTTTTCCTTGATTTTATATATTTTTTTAAGTTTTTGAGTGTTTTTAAATTTTTAGTGTTTTTCTTGTGATATTTTTAGTGATTTTTGGACTGACACTAATATAGGATAAAATAGACACTAGGTAATTTTTTTGCAATTTGTAGAGGTGTTTTAATATTTTTTTGGTATTTTCTAAGCTAGACAGTGCACAAATAGCGAGTTTTTGATTTTTAATAGATGTGAAAATAAAATAGAATCAAAAACTAAATATGTGGCGTTAAAGTACACATGTCCAGGAGCTTAACTCTATTTTTGTGAAATTTTTGGAGTTAAAATGATAGGTTAAATAATTAGAGCAAACATCCAAACATTAAACAGTCCTAGCAGGGGTATACGTGCAATATATCAAACCTCCAGGGGCATACATGCAATTTTTCACAAAAATACTACTCTGAAACTTGCATTTCAAGGATTAAAAACAATTAACTAAACCCGCAAGGGTATTTGGGCAGTTTACCCACCAGGGCGCGTGACTTGCACGCGCCTGGGAAGGGTACTTTTGCAATACTACAAAGTCCAGGGGGTTCAATGCAATTTCTTCAAAATATTACAACTTAAAGTAAACATTCATGGACTTAAGCGAAATAAATAAACCCCAGGGGGGTCCCTGCAAAATACCCAGCCCCCTCACGCGCACGGGCACGTGAGGTGACGTGGATTGGACCTGAGTGCAAATACAAAAACTACAGGGGCCTAATTGCAAATGTTACAAAAATATTTAAACTACAGCTTAAAATTCTTGGACTAAATAAAAATTACAAAATCTGGCGAGGGGAAGAGTGCAAAATACCCACGCCTTATCTCCTCGTGCGTGATCGAACGGTGGAGAGCCGCTCGCTTATCCACGTGGCGCACGCACAACGCGCGATGACGGTTCGACGATCAGCGGCTGAGATCAGATCTGGCGAAGAGATCGACGGTGGGAGCGTGCCAAGATCTGACGGCTGCGGCTTGATCTGGAGCGGGCCGAGGATCGGACGGTGGAGGCACACGGAGGAAGAACAAGGAAGAACTCCGCTGCGGCGAAGTTCCTCCGGCGAGCTGACGCGCCTCCGGTGGTCTGGGCCGCTCCAAGAAGGTCCGGGAGACTCCTGAGGTGATGCTCTGGCGTCTGGGGCTCTCAAAATCGCCGGAGAAGCTCTTAGGTGCTGCTGCGAAGGCGGCGGAGCTCGAAGCTCCAGGTATCTCCGGCGGAGGTCGAATCCGAGCCCCCAGGCGCTGTGATGCTCCAGGTACCTGCAAAAAGGGGTGAGAGGGTCCAGGGCAAACTGCCTGGACCCCGCGGAGGTGCTGTGGACGTCAGAACTGATCGGTGGAAGGTGGATGCGCGACAGCCGGAGGTGCGCTCCGGCGATGAGATATGGAAGATGGATCGAATTACGGGAAGCTAAGATTTTTTTTTGGGGTTTTTGATGCTGAAGCTACGGGGAGTTAAATGACATAAAAAGGAAAGGAAAGAATGGATGCCTCAAAGGTGGACGACCTGAGGAAGAAGAACCTCGACGCCGGTGGTCGGCGGAGGTGGCGGAGCCGCTACAGAGCCTCCTCGACTCGCCTGAAGGTGTGGATGCGGAGCTGTCACCTCCGGCTACACAAAGAGCGCTACAGGGAGGAGGATTAAAGGCTAAGGAGGGTTCAAAATTGGGCTCGAAGGCGGCGGGTGGTTTAAGTAGGAGGCGATGGCGTCTTCTTCAAGCGAGCTCCACGCGCGCATCATGAGGATATGGCTGGATCCGAAGACATGGCGTGGGAGAGTGGAGATCAGGGATGAACTTCCGAGAAGGAATCAAGGCGTGAGGACCAGCGGATCGAGCGCGAGAATTTTTCTTGAAAATGGGGCAAAATCGCGGGCGTCAGAGGTGGCAGACTTTGGTCGGGGAGTTGACCGGGGTCAACTCTAGACCGCGCCTGGTTGGTCCACGTGGACCAATCAGGAAATTCAGAGTAGAAATTATTTGAAAAATCAAAATAAAATAGTAAATGAATTTATTGATTTTAGGTTATAAAATAGAAAATGTTTATTATTTTATGAAGAATTTTTCTGTGATTTTTATTTATTTTTATGAGACGTATTTTTACAAGTTTGTATTTGTACCCTTTATTGTGTATATATCTATATATTTTGGTGTTATATTTTTATTTAGGTATTTTTAGTATTATTATTTTTATTCATGATTTTATAAAATTATAAAATACTTTTATGTATACAAATATATTTTTATTTTATTTTTCTGATTTATTTTGTATAATTAATAAAATAAAATAAAATGGTATAATGTATAGGTATGGGTATAGGCAGTATACCTATATATTTGATATATACAAGTATTTTTATTTGGATTTCTTTTGTATTTTTATTTTGATTTTAATGTAAATAATTCTTATAAGTAATATTTACAACATTATAAAAATATAAAATTGTAAATATAATAAATAAATAATAAATTGAATATTTTAATCGGTACAATGTACAATGTGGGTCCAAAACTCAACTTTCAAACCGTAGCTCCGCCAAATGCGAAACCACCGCCATTAATTAGCTTATTTTCTTCTATATACAACTAAAGGTGAGTTTGATGCATTTGAAGTTTTTATTTGTGAGATACGGGTCTGGGAAGTTCGCATTTTGGATTTTTACTCAGACCATAACTTTTTATCTGTACATTATTTTTCAGTGAAATCAATTTTGTATTTTTCTTTATTAAATTATCTACAACTTTCATGCACAAAGTTTCTTTATTTGATGTATAAAAGGTGGAACCAAAAATAGGTCCCAAAATGAATAAGAAATGAATAGAATGTATAGGTATTTGGACTGTGTTTTTGACCTTATCTCCCCCTACTTTATTCCTTGTCGACCTATTCATCAAGATGCCTAGGTCTCGGGGGTTTTGGGTCATAAAATATTTACAATATTTTATTCTTTTTTTCTTTTCTATATTTATTCTATAATTTTGGCCTTAATTATAGTATTTTAGACACTATCTGAATGCACATGCATGGATGCTAATATGCTCTATTTAAGGGTATTTACAGGCATTTGCTAGGGTTTTTAGTGCCAAAATGATAGAATAAAGATGATGAAATGTGGATTCATCATCCCCCTATACTTTACCTTTGCTAGTCCCTAGCAAACACTTATGCAATAAGTGCAAAAGAAAAAGTAAGAAAAGAAAAAGAAGAAAATTAGATTAAGTTTAATTATCGAACTTGTCTTCGCAAAATCAAAGTTTGGAGCTTAAGTCGGACCTTTGGAATTTTAGTGCGGTCGGAACCTTAATGAGAACCAAGTTTGAAATCCAACAGTCCTTGAGAATCCCAAAACTCTCTCCAAGTCTCCTCAATAGCCAGGTCAGAAATACTTCAACTCATACGCAAACTCTTATGACTATGAATCTGACTTGCACAGTGTAAGTGATATGTAGCTCCCCACCTCAGAAGTAAAAAAGAAACAACCTCCCCCAACCTGGTAACTCTAATGCCTCGGTCTAGCAACTCTTTCCTCGAGAAGCAGGGTATTCCCTTCTAAGTTCAAGTGCAACCGGCTCAAGAAGAGGGGGAAGAAGTATAGTCTTTTGGGAGCTCAACCAGTGTAGCTAAGTCTCCCGCTGCAAGCTTCATGAGATGTAACATGGATAACATAAGCTTTTGCTTTATTGGACTATATACACTCCGGTGGGATTATTAAATTTTCAATCCGACCCACCACTTTTTTGAATTTTTTTTTCAATTGCATCTGTACAACATATCTACATGGTGCAGCATATATACAAGAAATTTTCCTCTTGAGCCAGTAGACTATCCCTCTTTTGAAGCTTTATTGCAACCCACGGCTTCTGTCTTTATCCTTCATCACCACTAGACCAAGTTGAGGTGCACTTCCTTCACTAGAAGAAGAAGAGAGGTTCCGCCTAGAAGTACTACCCTCATATGCTACCACAAGCCAAAGGAAACTGCCTCCTCACCACCTCATCCGTGGAGAGCTATGTGAAAGGTGCAGGTGTCCAAGTTAGGTCATTATCAACAAGAGTCGTGCGTGTGCTCCGAAATATTTTACTTAGGCAGTCAAGAATCCATTGAACCAAGTCCCGTGATCCTCAAAGAATTAAGTCAACTAGACCTGAAGTACCTCACACCTAGCTCCTATAAGATTCCTGTTATTAGGTAGATTATAAGGTCCAATCAAGCTCCAATCTCCGGATTTTACTTAGACTTGTTCAACTATCAAACTCAATCCGAAAAATGCTCATGCCATGCAATGCTATGCAGAAAATATTTTTGTGATGCAATTTTCAAAGATTTTGAACTTTTTATGGATTTAATGATGATGCATATGCAGATGCAAATTTTTTTTTTCAAAAAGATTTTTCAAATGTTTTTGGATTTTGGTTTTGCAAATGTTTTTTGGATTTTTGAAAACAAAAAGTTTTGGCCGAAAATTAGGTGAAAACTATGTACACGGGAGTGCTTCTTATATTTACAAGAAATGGATTTTACGAATTTACAAGGGTAAGTGATCAATTTTATACATATATATAGGTAGTGGATTTTGGTGTGATGTTAGTATTCCTCAAACTTATTTGACACAAGCTTTTCACACAGTTTTTTTTTTGAAAACTATAGTCCAAAATAATTTTTACAAACATTTTTACAAACATGTACACACATTTGAAAATCATTTTGCAAAGGCTTTCAAAACAGTATATATAGGTTTTTCAAATATTTCTGCAACCATTTTTCAAACCATTTGCAAATCATTTTTCGAACATTTTATTCCACACAAAGAAAAGAAGTTTTACAAACCACACATTTTTACAAAGGTTGAAAACATGTAACAAAATATTTTCACCTGATTTAATCAGTATATACAAAAAGAATTTGAGGAATAACCAAATCTTTTTATTAAGGAATTTTAATGAATTTTAAAGAATTATTAACTGTCTTATTTAGAAAATATGAAAGTACGAGTTATGGCTAAAGTATATACACAGTATATACGACCCCCCTATACTTAGCTTGAGCTATGTCCTCATAGATCGGAGAGAGAAGAGAAGACATAACTCGTTCTAAGTATAGACAAGCCTAAAGAATAAATAAATAACGAAGGAATCAATGAATGAGAAGTCGACCGTCCCCCCTATACTTAGGATCAAAGAATCCTAAGTATAGCAGGCTGTACACAACGCAGGGAGGGTCAAGGGTGGGAATGAACAGATCATACTCAGATTGTCTCCCCCTATACTTAGGGTAAGATATCCCTAAGTATAGACAAGAAGAGGAGACAATGGAGAGGATCAAAGAATATAGAAACTCAGGGTGCACACCCCCTATACTTAGGACAAAGTACGTCCTAAGTATGGAAGACTGTCTACAAGGGTGGCACCTTTTTGATAGATAAAGAAATCAGCCAAGGAAAAGAAGAAAAGAAGAAAATACATTACCGGCGAAAGAGTGATATGAACAGATGGTCTGTACAGCGGAAGATGGGCGTGATCACCATGTATGAGATGCAGATGCTGATAAGAGTCAAAGGACACATCTCATACCAGCAGAATGGGGGCAACGTCCATGGTCGGCGGATCATGATCTCGATATAGCTTCAGGCGTTGACCATTGACGCGGAAGGTGGACGAAGATGACGGTTCAGATATATCAATGCTGCCATTGTCATGTACCCTCCTAACCACATACAGACCTTTCCACTTGCTCTGCAATTTCCCTGGGAATAATTTCAGCCTGGAATCAAACAACCATACTCTCTGATCTGGCTCAAACTGTTTATGGCTGATATGCGAATCGTGCCATGTCTTCACTTTTTCTTTGTACTGTAGGCTGTTGGAAAAGGCTGTATCTCTCAATTCCTCCAGGGCTGCCAATTCTGCTCTCTGGTCTCCTATACTCTCGGGATCCAAAAGCAACTCAGTTACTGCCCAAAAAGATTTGTGCTTGATTTCCACTGGCAAATGGCACGGCTTGCCATAGACGAGACGAAAGGGAGATGTCCCTAATGGATTTTTGAAAGAGGTCCGATAGGCCCACAAGACCGAGTCCAAAAGCTGTGACCAATCCTTTGGGTCTGGGCGGACAACTTTCTGCAAGATAGTCTTTATCTCCCGATTCGATACTTCAGCAAGACCATTAGTCTGAGGGTGATACGGAGTGGCAACCCGATGGTCAATGCCGAACTCGTCAGCAAGGGCCCTAACCTTGTCATTGATGAAATGAGACCCCCCGTCAGAAATCAAAACTCTAGGTACCCCGAACCGTGAAATGATATTTTTCCTCAAGAATTTGCACACGGTTTTCGCATCTGCGGCTCGGGCGGGAATGGCCTCAACCCATCGACTGACATAATCCACAGCGAGCAAAATATGCTCGAATCCCTGACTCTTAGGAAATGGGCCCATGAAATCAATCCCCCATGCATCAAAAACCTCACAGAAGTGAATGGGTTGCATGGGCATCATGTCTCTCTGTCCGCAGGTTCCCATTTTCTGACAGTCAGTACATCCCTTCACGAACTCATCAGAATCCTTGAAGAGAGTAGGCCACCATAGGCCGGATTGAAGCACCTTTTGTGCTGTTCTTTTTCCAGAATGATGTCCTCCTGCCTCAAGCTTGTGGCAGTATGTGAGGACGCTATGCTGCTCTTCTTGAGGAATGCACCTCCTCCAGATACTATCCCCTCCTTCATGATAAAGGACGGGATCCTCCCAATGGTAAAACTTGGCCTTAGCTAGGAAGGTTTCAAGTTTCTGCCTGGGCCAACCCTGAGGGACTGTCTTGGCAACAAGATAGTTTACAAAGTCGGCATACCACGGGAGTGAGGTGACAGCCAAGATCGCCTCATCTGGAAACGTCTCTGTGATAGGTGCGCTGGGCTCAGATTCCTCAAGATTCTCCAATCTGGAGAGATGATCCGCCACCACATTCTTGACTCCAGGCTTATCCTTAATCTCAATATTAAATTCCTGGAGTAGAAGGATCCATCTGGTGAGACGTGCCTTGGCATCCTTCTTAGCCATTAAGTACCGGATGGCGGTATGATCAGTGTAGATGGTCACTCTAGATCCGAGAATATATGATCGATACTTATCAAGAGCAAAGACTACGGCCAGCATCTCTTTCTCAGTCACAGTGTAATTCCGCTGCACGGCATCCAAAGTCCGGCTGGCGTAGTGAATGGCAAAGGGTAAACCATCCCTCCTCTGTCCAAGCACAGCCCCAACGGCAAAATCTGAAGCGTCCGTCATGATCTCGAATGGGAGAGACCAATCGGGTGGCTGAAGGACAGGAGCTGAGACAACCATATTCTTGAGAGTCTCAAATGCTTCAAGACACTTATCATTAACAATAAACTCGGTGTCTTTGGTCAGCAAGTCAGTGAGCGGTCGGGCAATTCGACTGAAGTCCTGAATGAACCGTCGGTAGAAACCGACATGCCCCAGAAAAGACCGTAACTGACGCAAGTTGGACGGTGGATTGAGTTTTCTGATGATATCCACCTTGGCGGGATCGACCTCCATGCCCCTGTTGGAGACGATGTGACCAAGGACCGTCCCTTGAGTCATCATGAAATGACTCTTCTCCCAGGACAATACAAGATTGACCTCAATGCAGCGCTTCAGCACACGGTCTAGGCAGTCAAGACAAGCGTTGAACCCGTCGCCATAGACCGAGAAGTCATCCATGAAGACCTCTAAACAGTCACCCACCATGTCCGAGAAGATGGACAACATGCACCTTTGGAATGTCGCCGGAGCGTTACATAGACCAAAGGGCATCCGTCTGAAAGCATATGTCCCAAACGGACAGGTGAATGTCGTTTTCTCCTGGTCTTCGGGCGCAATGGCCACTTGATTATATCCAGAGTACCCATCAAGAAAACAATAATGGCTCTTCCCGGCTAGCCGCTCGATAATCTGATCAAGAAAGGGCAGCGGGAAGTGATCCTTCTTAGTGGCCTCATTCAATCGTCTGTAGTCCACACAGACCCTCCAAGAAGTTGGTACTCTGGTAGCGATCTCCTCTCCAGACTCATTGACCACTGTAGTGACACCCGTCTTCTTGGGTACCACATGTAACGGACTTAACCATTTAGAGTCGGAGATGGGATAGATGAAATCAGCGCTCCACCACTTCGAAATTTCTTTCATGACGACCTCTCGAAGATTCGGGTTCAGCCGTCGTTGGAACTCACGCGATGGCTTAGCGTCATCCTCGAGATAGATGTGGTGGGAGCACAGCTTCGGGCTCAGCCCCTTGAGATCAGCTATATTCCAACCGATTGCCTTGCGGTTTCTTTCAAGAACCTCCATCAGACGAGATTCTTGTTCTCCAGTCAAATCTGCTGAGATAATGACTGGGTGCATATCTGGCTCACCTGCAAGGAATCTATACTTCATTGATTGCGGTAGAGGTTTCCGTTCAGGACAACTGGGAGGCGGCAGATCTGGCTTCTGATATGTCTGGGTGAATGCTACCAGGTCTGCATGAGAGAACTCTCGCTCTGCATGAATTTCTGACGAAAGGCGGCTGACTGAATTATCAATAAACTGTACGGGCTCGCACTCTGTCACGGTTGTTGGCTCAGAATGAATCAGACAAGACAACGGATCATCGAAATAGGCCCATTCAATATCTGAATACGAGGGATCAGAAGCAGAAGAACAAGAATTGAAATCATCGGCACCACTCGTCACCACACTGTCAGCCTCAGGTGTATCCGTATCCAGGAATGTGCTCTCCCGGCTCTCGATTGCCATGAGCTTGCGATACAATGAATCGGTAGGCAAGGCGAGAGTCGGTGCCACAGGGTCTTTCCAGTTAGATTCATCGTCAGTCATCTCGAAATCACGAACCTGGTGGACGTCTAGCTCTTCCTCTGTCATCTGCGCGGCTTCACTAGATTACTCGGAGCATTCTAACTCTCTGGCTCTGGTTTCCTCGATCGTCTCTGTTTGTATGGTCTCGCCCTCTACGCGAAAGCATACCTTCCCACAATCATGGTCGGTCACCGCCTTGGCTGTGGCCAAGAATGGGCGTCCTAATATGATGGGGGCATCAGTTACCGACTCAGGGATCTCCATGTCCAACACAACGAAGTCCACGGGGAATTTCAAGCCCTGAATGGTAACGACCACGTCTTTCAATAACCCCTTTGGCCTCTTTATCGACCTATCAGCAAACTGAAGGACCGTTCTGCTTCGAAGAAGAGGGCCAAACTCGAACTGCTTGAGTAAGGCTGCCGGAAGGAGGTTAATTGAGGAGCCGCTGTCTAATAGAGTACGATCAAATTGCTGCTCTTGAATCTCGCATCTGACATAGGGAGCTCCTGCGTCTGGTCGCTTGGCTGGCAGCTTGTTCTGAATGGTGCAGCAAGTATCATGAGTGAGCATATGGATTTGGTCTCTGTGCCTCCGCTTTCTTCTGACAGTGGTTGTCTCTTTCAAATTCTTTTTGAAGAAAGGGATATGCTCAAACGCTTCTCGTAGAGTTAGCTGAATGTGAAATCTGTCAATCATCTGATTGCCGAACTCTACCTCCTGGTTCTTTTTAGGATTTTCTTTTTTATTCCCCTTCGCCCGGCGGAGTGCCTCAGGGAAGGGGATGGTGGGGGCCTCCTCAGATGGAGGACTAGGAAACGGTCCCTGTGCCTGTGAAGGTGGAGAATCCACACAAATATCATCCTGCAACACATATGGATCTGCAATTTGAACAGGAACCTTTCCTTTATTCATATTTTTGTTCTTTTTGTTACCACAGTCCATAGATACAAAATGTGGTAACATCACAGTGGGAGGCTCAACAAAAGTAGAGGTGGTGGCCTCAGTACCACCACCGACACCTGCATCTGCGGCCTCAGCACCGCTCTCTGGTTCTGCATCAAAAATGGTGGCATCAGCACCACCGTCTTCAACATCATCATTAGCGGCATCAGCACCGCTCCTCTGCTCCTCTGGCGCTCCTGGTTCAGCATCTGGTTGTTGCTCAAAAGAGGCGCCGCCGGCTGGCATCCTACCGCTCCTAGTAGTCACAAAATCAGCATTATTCAAAGAATAAGGCATATCATTCAAATCGTCACTAGGAGAGGTATCCTCTGTGAACTCTACCTGCTCAGATTTCCTTTTCAGATTGTTCGGGTTAGGTTCAATCTGAGCGGGTATGGCGGCCTTGCCTTTCATGATGTCCCTCATCTCCTGCCGGAATTCATCCATTTCTTGCCTGAAAGAGGCTCGCTGTTCAGATAGCAAGCGGGCAAGATCATCGAGAGCAGGGTTCTCAAAAGCGGGGACCTGAGAACCGGATGGTTGTCCCTGCTGGAAATGGGGCTGCTGCTGTTGTTGTTGCTGATACTGAGGGGAAGGATGGTGATAAGACTGCTGAGGCTGTTGTCGCTGCCTCCACTGCTGTCCCTGATAGGTAGGACGAGGACCACTCTGATACTGAGATGTCTGGGCATACTGGGGCTGCTGGTTGTGCTGCTATGGCTGGCTGTTCTGCTGTCCTTGGGCAGGAGGGTGTTGTTGGGATGAGGATCCACCACTGCCCCAACGGAATCCGGGGTGATCCCTACGAATTGCGGGCTGAGGGTACCGGTCGTACCAAATCCCGTTGACTTCCATCAACGGTTCCTGCTCGAAGGAGGGTGGAGGAAGAACTGCTAGTGGCCGCTCCGGCTGATAGACCACCATCTGCGTGTCGGAAGATGGCGGTTGCTCTGGGTGGTACTGCAACAACGGAACCGGCTCTGCCTGGATGTGATTCACCTGACGGTACGAGATAGAGCCCTGGTTGGGGTTGCTGCTGCTAGAGGCAACCTGTGACCTAGGAGGCTGTTGGGCATGAGATTGGGCCTCCTGAATGCATAGCATTTGGGTTTTTAGGTCACTCATAACTTTGGCAATTTGGTCCATCTGGGCCATGCCTTGATTCTGTTTTTTCTCGAGGATCTCCATGCGGTCCAACTTCTCACTAATGATGCCCATGTCGGCTGCGGTTGATTCGGCTTGGTCTGCGGCTACCGACACTGTGTTGGGACCGGCATCGATGCGAGCGATCCTCTGAAATGTTCCGCCTCCTTGCGGTGGCTTTTGTTGGGTGTAGACACGGGCCTGAGTCATCACCGTAGAATTTTCTGCCATGCCCTCGTAGATGGCCCAGACATCATCTTCACCCTTAGAAAAATAGGATCCACCACAAGAGGCGTTGACAAGCCCCTGCAGCTCCGGTGTCAGCCCGCAGAAGAAACTCTGCACCAGGTTGGGCTTGGAGATGTCATGATGTGGACACCGGTCAATGAGCTCTCTGAATCGATCCCAGGCTTCGTGGAATTGTTCGTTTGGGATCATGACGAAGTTGCTGATCATTGCTCTAGCTGCGTTGGTCCGGCCGAGAGGATAGTACTTCTTCAGGAATGCGGTCCGGAGATCTGCCCATGTGTCGACGAAACGCCCAAGATGTTTGAGCCAATAGGCGGCTCTGTCAACCAAAGAGAATGGAAAGGCGATCATCTTGATTGTGTCCTCGGTCATCAACCGATCATGGATGGTGCTGCAAATCATCTCGAATTCTTGGAGGTGGAGGTGCGGCTCTTCGGTCGGCAACCCATGGAATTTGGGTAAAAGCTGAATGGTGTGGGGTCGAAGCTCGAAATCTCCGTGGATGGGCGGGAGTCGAATCCATCGGTGAGTGAGGGATGCAGCTGGGTTGTGCAATTCCCTCATGATAGTCTGTGGCGGCCTCTCGCCGTCTGGATCGCCTCCTCCTGCGTCTGGTCCTCCTCCTCCTCCACCTTCTCCGCCAGCTCGGTTCTCTCTCATCTGAGCAATTTCCCTCATAAGGTCACCCATGAATGTGCCCTGGTCACGGATCTGTCTCTGCATAGTCTCCAGGGATGCTAACAAGGAATTATTGATGACTGCTTGATCAAATAGGAACGGAGGGTGCTCATGATCATCTTCATGCTCGCCTCTGTCTGCCATGGCTGGATTTTCTGAAAAAGCAAAAGAGGCCATCTCAGGTGCTGTCGAATGAGCGGAACACTGTGATGCACTGTATTCAGACACTCTTGGACTGATGGAAGGAGAATTAGACGGGTGGTCGAGGGGGAACAGGGTGGATGTAAACTCAGGCTCGGAGAGCGGACTCTCCGAGGTATTCCTAGATGAATAAGGCGGAGTGCAGGATAACGGTGCCGACAAAGTCGGCCTAAGAGATCTCCGTCCCATCATCTTGATTTAGAGAAAGGCGGATGAGATCTGAAATGCAAACAGGATGATAAATCAAAACCCCAGCTTCACCTACTCAACACTTGAGCTGATGACCGTGAGAGTTCGGTCTGTTATCTTGTCAATTTTTATTAGGTGATCAGTCAATCTATAAGAGCGTTAGAGCGAGCTGTTAGGTATCCTACTTTCCTAGCCGACTGTCCCAATCCACGTCAGATCTTTCCCAGCCAGTATGAATTGCGGACCGTAACCCGGTTGCTCCCGCTAATTCAATCTGTTAAGGATATCGCGGCCCGCTTTACCGGTTACCGGAGCGATCCTCACTGGAGAACGACTAACCACGACCAGTAGTCAACCAAAACTTCAGATGTGGCTCTATCCTAGTGTCGAGGCACTCTCTCGCAGCAGATAAATCAAACAAGGAGGGGATTACTCTCCCAAAACAAAATTTTTGGTGGGATGAGTTTTAAGGTCGAGTTTGCATTAGCAGTCCCAATTTTTATTGTTTTCACTTTTTTTCTAGGTGTTTTTCTGAGCAAACATCGTCTAACGAATTTTCCAATTTCCTTGTTATTAAAATTCAATAAAACTGGGGGAGGAAAGCGGAAAAGCCGATGCGCGGTCAAAATCTATGATGCATGCAGGGATAGAAATGCGTACCTTGTCGCCAGCACTCTACATGCAAAGTGATCCGCGCATAATTTAAAGACAATAATTTAAACTACCTATGTGCATGCACGAGGAAATCGTCCTAAGATGAGCAACTTCTATTAACGTGAAGAACAAGTAGCTATGACAAAGAAAAGAGTCCGGAGTCCGGTCTAGGCTCACCCCTCCTCTTCTCGACACATCGAGTTCAGGAGTAGCGCTTAACAGGGTGGGCTCGCGGCACGTGGCCTCTAGTCCAAGTCAAGTAGCTTTTTCAAGTGAATTTTTGCCAAGTCCAATTACGTTCTATAGGTGCAGGCAAGATATTAGGAATTGGGCCTTAGCTTCTTAGTTCGTCACAGTCAACAAAAATTCCTATGTCTAGGGGCTAAATCCTCGTGAAACAAATAGAAATGAAGGCGAGAAAACCGCGAAAAACACAAAAACCGCGGTGAGCCCCCAAGTGAACAAATACTTGGAAGTTAGGCCCGGTAGTGTCCAAGTCCGAATGTACCTGTATTATTACAAATGATAAAAGTCACTCTCTCACAGAAATAAAATGCAAGCTAAACCAATCACTCTCTCTCACTCCTCCTCTCTCCTGCCGGCTTGGCCCAAGAAGGCCGGCTCCGCTTCCCAAGGATGCTCCGGATCACCTAAGCAATCCGCCTTGCTCCGCGGTCCCTCGCAAGAAGACAAGAAAAGAAATGGTTAGATAGCTCAACAGATATATCAAAACTGCAAGAGATAGAAAGTAAGGCTATGGTAGACAATCAACACAATCAAACAAAATGCGAACTACTCGATGTTGCTCCCCGGCAACGGCGCCATTTGATTTAACCGAAATTAGGTGGTCTTAAGTTCAACACAAAGCGTGAACTCAGTCGAAGTGTCAACCACACAAATCTCGATTAAAGTCAACAATTAACCCACACTAAAGATCAATAAATTAGAAATAATGTGGAGTTAAAATTTATTTTTAACTCTGCACAAATGGTGTATAGTGACAAGTATGCAGAGAGTTCGAACACAGGGAGCAAGCAGGGTAATTCACAAAAAATGTGCTCGAGTGAGAGTGTGTGTGATATGTCTACACTTAAGCAAGCAAGGAAATTTTTGTGGGTTTTTAATTTTTAATTTTTTAATTTTTTTAATTTAATTTTTAATTTTGTATTTTTGTTTTTTTTATTTTTTTGATTTTTATAATTTTATATTTTATATTTTTCTTTTTCTTTTTCAATATTGGAATTTAAAGACAATGGAATACAAGACAAGGTAAAATATTTATAAAACTAAGATAAAATTACCAAAAATTCAGAAATAAATTGTTTTTGATATTTTTATGATTTTCTACTGTTTTTGTGATTTTTGGGGGATTTTTCAAGGTGTTTTTGATATTTTCAAATGGCTAAACAGGGCAAACAGTGAAATATGTACTGGCTGTGAGTAAAATGGAATTTTAAAAATAGCAACCAGTAACCAAAATTTTTCACACTAATTTTTAAATAAAAAGGACAAAATAAGGAACACACAGGAACTGAGTTTGTATTTTTTAGAGTTTTCCTTGATTTTATATATTTTTTTAAGTTTTTGAGTGTTTTTAAATTTTTAGTGTTTTTCTTTTGAGATTTTTAGTGATTTTTGGATTGACACTAATATAGGATAAAATAGACACTAGGTAATTTTTTTGGAATTTTTAGAGGTGTTTTAATATTTTTTTGGTATTTTCTAAGCTAGACAGTGCACAAATAGCGAGTTTTTGATTTTTAATAGATGTGAAAATAAAATAGAATCAAAAACTAAATATGCGGCGTTAAAGTACACATGTCCAGGAGCTTAACCCTATTTTTGTGAAATTTTTGGAGTTAAAATGATAGGTTAAATAATTAGAGCAAACATCCAAACATTAAACAGTCCTGGCAGGGGTATACGTGCAATATATCAAACCTCCAGGGGCATACATGCAATTTTTCACAAAAATACTACTCTGAAACTTGCATTTCAAGGATTAAAAACAATTAACTAAACCCGCAAGGGTATTTGGGCAGTTTACCCACCAGGGCGCGTGACTTGCACGCGCCTGGGAAGGGTACTTTTGCAATACTACAAAGTCCAGGGGGTTCAATGCAATTTCTTCAAAATATTACAACTTAAAGTAAACATTCATGGACTTAAGCGAAATAAATAAACCCCAGGGGGGTCCCTGCAAAATACCCAGCCCCCTCACGCGCACGGGCACGTGAGGTGACGTGGATTGGACCTGAGTGCAAATACAAAAACTACAGGGGCCTAATTGCAAATGTTACAAAAATATTTAAACTACAGCTTAAAATTCTTGGACTAAATAAAAATTACAAAATCTGGCGAGGGGAAGAGTGCAAAATACCCACGCCTTATCTCCTCGTACGTGATCGAACGGTGGAGAGCCGCTCGCTTATCCACGTGGCGCACGCACAACGCGCGATGACGGTTCGGCGATCAGCGGCTGAGATCAGATCTGGCGAAGAGATCGACGGTGGGAGCGTGCCAAGATCTGACGGCTGCGGCTTGATCTGGAGCGGGCCGAGGATCGGACGGTGGAGGCACACGGAGGAAGAACAGGGAAGAACTCCGCTGCGGCGAAGTTCCTCCGGCGAGCTGACGCGCCTCCGGTGGTCTGGGCCGCTCCAAGAAGGTCCGGGAGACTCCTGAGGTGATGCTCTGGCGTCTGGGGCTCTCAAAATCGTCGGAGAAGCTCTTAGGTGCTGCTGCGAAGGCGGCGGAGCTCGAAGCTCCAGGTATCTCCGGCGGAGGTCGAATCCGAGCCCCCAGGCGCTGTGATGCTCCAGGTACCTGCAAAAAGGGGTGAGAGGGTCCAGGGCAAACTGCCTGGACCCCGCGGAGGTGCTGTGGACGTCGGAACTGATCGGTGGAAGGTGGATGCGCGACAGCCGGAGGTGCGCTCCGGCGATGAGATATGGAAGATGGATCGAATTACGGGAAGCTAAGATTTTTTTTGGGGTTTTTGATGCTGAAGCTACGGGGAGTTAAATGACATAAAAAGGAAAGGAAAGAATGGATGCCTCGAAGGTGGACGACCTGAGGAAGAAGAACCTCGACGCCGGTGGTCGGCGGAGGTGGCGGAGCCGCTACAGAGCCTCCTCGACTCGCCTGAAGGTGTGGATGCGGAGCTGTCACCTCCGGCTACACAAAGAGCGCTACAGGGAGGAGGATTAAAGGCTAAGGAGGGTTCAAAATTGGGCTCGAAGGCGGCGGGTGGTTTAAGTAGGAGGCGATGGCGTCTTCTTCAAGCGAGCTCCACACGCGCATCATGAGGATATGGCTGGATCCGAAGACATGGCGTGGGAGAGTGGAGATCAGGGATGAACTTCCGAGAAGGAATCAAGGCGTGAGGACCAGCGGATCGAGCGCGAGAATTTCTTGAAAATGGGGCAAAATCGCGGGCGTCAGAGGTGGCAGACTTTGGTCGGGGAGTTGACCGGGGTCAACTCTAGACCGCGCCTGGTTGGTCCACGTGGACCAATCAGGAAATTCAGAGTAGAAATTATTTGAAAAATCAAAATAAAATAGTAAATGAATTTATTGATTTTAGGTTATAAAATAGAAAATGTTTATTATTTTATGAAGAATTTTTCTGTGATTTTTATTTATTTTTATGAGACGTATTTTTACAAGTTTGTATTTGTACCCTTTATTGTGTATATATCTATATATTTTGGTGTTATATTTTTATTTAGGTATTTTTAGTATTATTATTTTTATTCATGATTTTATAAAATTATAAAATACTTTTATGTATACAAATATATTTTTATTTTATTTTTCTGATTTATTTTGTATAATTAATAAAATAAAATAAAATGGTATAATGTATAGGTATGGGTATAGGCAGTATACCTATATATTTGATATATACAAGTATTTTTATTTGGATTTCTTTTGTATTTTTATTTTGATTTTAATGTAAATAATTCTTATAAGTAATATTTACAACATTATAAAAATATAAAATTGTAAATATAATAAATAAATAATAAATTGAATATTTTAATCGGTACAATGTACAATGTGGGTCCAAAACTCAACTTTCAAACCGTAGCTCCGCCAAATGCGAAACCACCGCCATTAATTAGCTTATTTTCTTCTATATACAACTAAAGGTGAGTTTGATGCATTTGAAGTTTTTATTTGTGAGATACGGGTCTGGGAAGTTCGCATTTTGGATTTTTACTCAGACCATAACTTTTTATCTGTACATTATTTTTCAGTGAAATCAATTTTGTATTTTTCTTTATTAAATTATCTACAACTTTCATGCACAAAGTTTCTTTATTTGATGTATAAAAGGTGGAACCAAAAATAGGTCCCAAAATGAATAAGAAATGAATAGAATGTATAGGTATTTGGACTGTGTTTTTGACCTTATCTCCCCCTACTTTATTCCTTGTCGACCTATTCATCAAGATGCCTAGGTCTCGGGGGTTTTGGGTCATAAAATATTTACAATATTTTATTCTTTTTTTCTTTTCTATATTTATTCTATAATTTTGGCCTCAATTATAGTATTTTAGACACTATCTGAATGCACATGCATGGATGCTAATATGCTCTATTTAAGGGTATTTACAGGCATTTGCTAGGGTTTTTAGTGCCAAAATGATAGAATAAAGATGATGAAATGTGGATTCATCACCTGCAAAGATGTGCAACAGACTCGTGGGTCGAGGGCAAGTTGCCTCGACCCTGTAAGCGGGGGGAAGGTGATCGACGCGTTGGGGCGAAAGGGGCTCCGGTGAGGTGACGACGGAGGAGCCCCAATCCTAGCTCCTGTGCGAGCTGGGTTGAGTGAGTGGGTGGAGAACGTGCGCGAAGGAGAGGCGATCGTGATGGGCTGCTCCGATGATCGAATAGGTGGCTAGGGTGGACGGAATCGAAGCTCGAAGGTGACGGGGGAAATTGGGCGAAAATGAAAATTAAAGAAATAGGGAAAGCGAAGGGATACCTAATGGGCGCAATCGACTGTGGAGGAGCAGGGCTTGCTCCAGGTCCTTGCCTCGAGGACCGTCGGTGTCCAAGGCTCAGGCGTCACCTCCAGGCGGCGCACGGCGGCGCAATGTCGCTGGATCGATGGTCTCCTTTCTCCCTCCTCGCTGCAACACCACCTGGGACGAGCTGTCACTCCCGCTGAGACGATGGATGTCACTGGGTGGAGAATGGATGAGACAAAGATGCATGAGGAAGGAGGCGGAGCTCGGATTAAATATGGGTGCAGGTCCGAGAAGAGGAGGTCAGGCAGGGTTCCGCGAAGCACGGATCCACACGCAGATGATCGGGCGAGGTTCTCGGATGCACAAGGAAGAAGAAGAGCCCGGGGTTTGCGGATTTGGTGGTCGGGTCATGACATGAAAATTCGGGGAAGTCGGGTCGGGCGTCATGGACCCGTGGGAGGTGGTCCAAAGGGGGGAGTTGACCGGGGGGTCAACGTCCCCGTGGACCAATGGGAATCAGCCACCTGGAAATGATTTAGAAAATGATTTAAAAATAGAAATTGGTCGAATTATTAAAAACTTAAAACCATGAAAAATGTTTGTTTTAATTTTTTCTATTTTTGTGATTTTTAATCATTTTTTTGAAATGAAAATGAGGTATGTACACTCTAGTGCTATATATAGGTATATATACAATATAGGTTTTTGATTTTTGATTTTAATTAGTTATTTTTTGTGTATTTTTATTCTTATTTTATATTTTATTTATTTATAGCATAAAATTAGGAATAAAAGGGTATTTTTATTTTATTTTTATTATTTATATACAAGGGTGAAATAAATAGATATATACATCTATATACATGGTATATGTACAATGTTCTTTTTGGATTTTTAATTTTGTTCTTTTTATTTTATTTTTATTTTTATGGTTTTTATTTTATTTAATTATACCATAAAAGATAGAATATATGCAAATTTTTAGGGATTTTAATTTATTTATTTACAGGGCTAAATAAATATAGATAAGTGTTATATGTACAAGGTGAATATACACAAGTGGATATTTTTATTTTCTTTTAATTTTTCTATTTTTATTTGGATTTTACATTTACAAATATATACAAATATATACAATCCCATTTTATTCTATTTTTGGAGGAAAATATTCTTATTATATTTACAGGTGTATTTACACACATGAGCTCCCTATCTCTCTCTACTTTAGTTTTTATGCGGTCAGGCCCATGCTGAGCCCTCCCTTGGGATTAGGTTGCTCAATATTTATTCTAAATATTTCCCTCTTTTTCTTTTTAATCTCTACTCTTTCATTTTTGCACAAAAACATGCTAATTATTACTTTTTACACAATGCATGTTTTTGGTAATTATTTGTATTTACAAACATATACATGCATTTGCAAAGGTTTTTGTAGCTAAAATATAAGAATAAAGAGTGATGAATGAGTATTCATCAAGCGTGCAACCACCACTATCACTGGGAATAAGTGATGGATGATATCGCAACGAAGACGTTACGAATATAAGTGGGGGAGGTTGTAACACGCATACCCCTAAAACATAGTGCTACGTCTAAAACTCACGGAGTGTGGATGCGGTTTATAAGTGGTGAGGATTACTACTTGACAACTTGAGCTTAAGCATTTTGGGTAGTTATCAACGAATATGAGCTCGAACTCAACAATTTGTCAGGCTAGTTTTCCGATAACGGGCAGAGAATATAAGCCCGACACGTTACAATGTGTGTGTGGGAGGGGAGGGGATGTGACGAGAGTGTGATGCAAGCATGAGGGTGTGTGTATTTGAGATGGCCATGATCGCTGAGCGACAACCAATACGAAACTCCAAACTTTATCAATTCTAAAGTTACCATGATCTCTTAACCTTCTCCGTTGATATTGGAGACCTCAACGATAAATATTTGAGAAAAGAATACTTAAAAAATTAAGCTTGACATCCAATTGCCATTTATAGTTTGTCCACATTTCATTTAATGATGCTAATTAAACACTCATAATTCTAGGTTGATATGTATCTACTTATATTTGAACCTTATACATGTAGTTCATTGACATGGAATTTATAAATTAATACCCTTGAGATTTTCCAATGTTACAAAATATATTTAGAAAATCTAAACATAAATTAATGCATGACAATATTTCGAATCTACAAGATACACTATATAATATAAGATATCTATTTATAATTTATATACTAAAATAAGGTTCCTGTCCCATGCTCCTCGGCACTGCTATCCACCCCCTCAACTTTTTTAAGAGCCATGCCCCCCTCTAGAGTTGAGCATTGGGCCAGGCCAACCTGACCCGACCCGAAATCCGGCCCGCTTAGCCCGACCTGAGCCCGAGCCCGCACTTGAAATGGGCCGGGCTTGGGCCTTTTTTAGGCCCAATTGCAATTTCGGGCCGGGCTCGGGCCCGAACCTGTAAAGCCCGATAGCTTGAACCCTATATATATATAGGGTTAAATGAGGCTACACCCAGGTTGTAGCCAATTGGCTACTCCCACCCATATTTTTCCCTCATTTTTTATTTCTTTGGAAAAAAAAATTTCTATATTCATCACTATATCCCTCTAACATTTTATTAAAATTTCGTCAGAAACAGAGACTCCTAAGCCCTCCATCCATACGTCATTTTTTTAACAGTCGCAGGATTTTTTAAATCGACCCTATTTGGATGGAGGCCGTAGGAGTCTCTGTTTCTGATGAAATTTTAATAGAATGTGAGAGGGATATAATGATGAATTTGCAAATTTTTATTTTCCAAAGAAATTAAAAAATGAGGGTAAAATAGTTGTGGGAGTAGCTAAGTTGGCTACAACTATGGAGCATACTCCCTTTTCCCTATATATATATATATATATATATATATAGGGAAAACTTGAATTAAGGTGGCACCTCACCACAATCATGGTATGACAATCCATAAAAATCTGTAGATCCTGATCTACGACTATAAATAAAACCACCACAATAAACCAAAACCACCATCCAAATAATCTCCAAATCGCTATTTTTAGAAATAAAATTAAATATTCTATTTACTCGTGTCATTATCTCATTGATCATTAATTACTCGAATTTATTTTCTAAATATAGCATCCATAATAATCGAGGTTCTCAATTACTCGAAATTTTCAAAACATAATACGATGGGGGCTCGCTCCCTCTCTAGTTCTCCGTCCTCCCTCGACGTCGTGGTGCCGGATGTGCGTGGAGAAGATGATGGTGTGTCATGATGATATAGGCACATATCATTTTTTATGAAACCATTCATATTGTTTTGTTTCTATCATGTTTTTTTATTAAAAATGATTTTAAATCAATCCTGATTCATTTTAGTTGATCTGATTCGTTTTTGTCATTCGTTATATGTCGCGTAATGTATTTGTGTTTAGATATTAATGAAAGAATGCATATATCAAAATCAGAATAAATGCATTCTTCTGTTTTGTTTATGATTTGATATCTAGATATGTATTGCATTTAAAATTATGTTATTTTTAGTTTCATTTGTGCTACTTTAATTCTTTCATTTCCGTTATACTTGTTCCTGATATATACATTTTTTGGACCAATCTGAATATTTATGTTACATTTTTCACAAAGTTTTACATTTATGTTACTGATTCCCTTTTTATTTTGCAGATCAGCATATAAATTTACAATGTGAGCGTGGATTTTACAAAATATATACAAAATTTACAATGGATGACGAATTTTGATGGATCCACGACATTGGGAAACATGTTGGATGGACATATAAAACAATTTATACATTAATAATAAGCAATCTATTTTACAAACATCACATGAATTTTACAAAAGGGAAACAGATTTTACGAAAAAGTATCACAATTTACAAACATTGCTCTAACAGAATGTTCTCAAAAGAGACTACAAAAAATTCAAAATAAATAAGTGCAGTTTAGAGAAAAGATTACGAAATTTACAAAAAAATGTTGTATTTTACAAACATTGCTTCCAGATAATGTTGGATGCTTATTTTCAAAATAAATCCTATGCACTTTACAAAAGGAATGTTCACCACGTGTATATTAATTGATTAATACATGATCAAATCACCATATATTTTAGGAAATATAGCTACACAAAAATCTTTATATATTAGAAAATATAGTTGTAACAAAATCCCATCATTTTAGGAGTTTTCCCACGTGTATATCAATTTATTAGCACAATAATAAAAGCACATTATATTTTAGGAAATACATCTACACAAAAAATACAAATTTTCGTCAGATCTGGACTTTTTTGCGAATATCAGTGGTTACGCGTTTGTAATTTATAACACAGAATTGTAAATATCTTAAGCATTTGCAAATTGTTAACGATTATTTCAAAATATTGAAATTTATTTCATCCTATATTTCTGGAAAATTCCGTATATCACTCGATATATACCTAAATATGGAATGATCGATGATGTGTAATTTACCAAATTAGCAATAATTTAATCCACCACAGTAATAGGAATGTTAGTTTGCACGGAAACCACCTAGTGGTTTTAATCTCATTCGTTTACGCATCATCCAACGGCTTAAGATGACACCTTTCCATAATCAAGGAAAGGTGCCACCTCAATTCAAGTGCACCCTATATATATATATATATATGAGGTAAATGGGGCTGCCCCCAGGGAGTAGCCAACTTGGCTACTCCCCACCCCTATTTTTCCCTTATTTTTTTATTTTTTTTGGAAAATAAAAATTTGTATATTCATCAATATATCCCTCTCACATTCTGTTAAAATTTCGTCAGAAACAGAGACTCCTACGGCCTCCATCCAAACATGGTCGATTTAAAAAATCCTGCGACCGTTAAAAAATGACGTCTGGATGGAGGGCTTAGGAGTCTCTGTTTCTAACGAAATTTTAATAGAATGTGAGAGGGATGTAATGATGAATATACAAATTTTTATTTTCCAAAAAAATAAAAAAATGAGGGAAAATAGGGGTGAGAGTAGCCAAGTTGGCTACCCCCCTGGGGGCAGCCCCATTTTACCCTATATATATATGAGGTAAATGGGGCTGCCCCCAGGGAGTAGCCAACTTGGCTACTCCCACCCCTATTTTTCCCTCATTTTTTTTTATTTTTTTGGAAAATAAAAATTTGTATATTCATCATTATATCCCTCTCACATTCTATTAAAATTTCGTCAGAAACAGAGACTCCTACGGCCTCCATCCAAACATGGTTGATTTAAAAAATCTTGCGACCGTTAAAAATGACGTCTTGATGGAGGGCTTAGGAGTCTCTGTTTCTGACGAAATTTTAATAGAATGTGAGAGGGATATAATGATGAATATACAAATTTTTATTTTCCAAAAAAATAAAAAAAGGAGGAAAAAATAGGGGTGGGAGTAGCCAAGTTGGCTACTCCCTGGGGGCAGCCCCATTTTACCATATATATATATAGGGAAAACTTGAATTAAGGTGGCACCTCACCACAATCGTGGTATGACAATCCATAAAAACCGTTAGATCTTGATCTACGGCTATAAATAAAACCACCACATTAAACTTAAAACCACCATCCAAATAACCTCCAACTCGCTATTTTTTAGAAATGAAATTAAATATTCTATTTACTCGTGTCATTATCTCGTTGCTCATTAATTACACAAATTTATTTTCTAAATATAGTATCCATCATAATTGAGGTTTTCAATTACTCGGAATTTTCATAACATAATTCGATGGGGGGCCGCTCCCCCTCTCATTCTATGTCCTCTCTCGACGTAGTGGTGCCGGATGTGCGTCGAGATGATGATGGTAGTCCATGGCGACGACGAGGACAATGCATGGAGCATCATGAGGTGGTTGTGCACGGAAGTTAATGCATGTTCTTAGTAGTTTTTTCTTTTTCTTTTTTATTCATCTATTAATCAAGTTCCATGTTAGATTGATTTTGTTTTTTATTTGGATTTTGATTTTTTTCTGTTTTGATTCCATCTCATCCATTTTCAATGTTTCTCCTTTATTTTATTTTTGAATCAATGTTCCTGGATTTACTACTGATTATGATTGGGTGTTTTTCGAACATCAGTTATTACGATTTTGTAATTTACAACACATGATTGTAAAATACATCAATCTTTTGTAAAGTGATAACAATTATTTCAAAACGCGAGCCTTTATTGAACCATATTTTCTGTAATATTCAACATTTTTTTGTTCTTTTTGAGTTCAGTCATATTTTTTAGAATATTCAATCATTTTTAAGTTTGGGATCCCACGTTCTTTTGAGTTCCACACACTTTTAATTATTTTTTTTGAGTTTTATTTACAGATTGAATTATGTGGAATGGGAATGAAAATATCATCTAAAAGAAAGAAATTTACAGATTCCAATTGGATGGATTAATATAAATATGAAGGTTTATTTTTCCTTTGAATTACTAATTTACATAATTGTTTGAATAATTTACATTTCGATTCATTGATTTACAATTCAGCATATATTTTTTACATGTTACCCTTTTTTAGAAATAAATGATAAACTACTAATTGCCTTTTTATTTTGCAGATTAACACGTAATTGTTAAATGGGAGCGTGGATTTTACAAAATCTACATAAACTTTACAATGGATGACAAATTTCGACAGTCCCATGATATTGGGAAACACGTTGGATGGACAAATAAAACAATTTATACGTTAATAATAAGCCATTCTGTTTTACAAAAATCACATGTATTTTATAAAAGAGACCACAAAGTTTACAAAAATAATATCACATTTTACAAATGTTACTCCCACATAATGTTCCCAAACAAGGAATACACAATTTTCAAAATAAATCAAATGTGTTTTACAGAAGAGACTACAAAATTTACAAAAAGTTGTAATTTACAAATATTGCTTCCACATAATATTGGATGAAATTAGATTTAACATGTGTTATGACGTGTATTTTCCAATTCACGAATTAAAAAATACACCTCATATTTAAAACCTCCCTAAAATAATATGCATATGACGTGTAGAATATATAATGCGTTCGTAATTTGCCACATCTGATATATTTGGAAAATATAGTTGTAACAAAAATCACATCATTATTGGAATGTTTCCACGTGTACATCAATTAATTAGACCATTATCACAGCTCCCTATATTTTAGGAAACACAACTATACAGAATAAGCCATTTTTTTGCCGAATTTGAACTTTTTCCGTACATCAGTGGTTGCGATTTTTGTAATTTACAGCACATGAATGTAAAATATATCCATCTTTTGTAAATTCGTAATAGTTATTTCAAAATGCAAGCATTTATTCCATCATATTTTCTAGAAAGTACAATGTGAACTTCTCGGATTTTACTAAATATAGAATGTTCGATGACATGTATTTGACTAAATTAGCACTAATTTGATCGGCACAAATTTAGCAATGCTAGTTGGTATGAAAACCACCTAGTGGTTTCAATCTCAACCATGCACTCATCATCCAATGGCCTAAGATGGCACCTTTCCACAATCAAGAAAAGATGCCACCTCAATTCAAGTGCACCCTATATATATGAGAAAAGGGAAGCTGTTCTGTGTAACAGCCAACTTGGTTGTTACACGGAGCAGTTTCCCCCGTTTTTTTTATTTTTTTTTCAAAATTTTTTTCATGTCTATTCATCTATATATCCCTTCTACATGTCATTCAAATTTCGTGAAAAACAAAGACTCCTAAGCCCTCCATCTAGACCGGGTAATTTCAACGGTCTGAAATTTGTTTTAATCTACCCCTTCTAGATGGAGGGCTTAGGAGTCTTTGTTTCTCACGAAATTTGAATGACATGTAGGAAGGATATGTAGATGAATATATATGAAAAAATTTGAAAAAAAATAAAAAAGGGGGGGAAACTGCCTTGTGTAACAGCCATGTTGGCTGTTACTCAAAACAGCCTCCCCGGCCTCTATATATATATATATAGTAAGATTGGTAGCATGCAACACTAACAAAGATAAATTATATACCATTTAAAATTATGAAATATACATGTTTCATATTGCATTTATTTGCTACCTTTGTATTGATATGATCTGTTAAGACTAGAAGGTTATTGTTGCTTATCTTTGCCACAATGTTCTAATCAAGAAGAACATTCGTCGTCTTAATGTTATTTTCAAACAATACGGGAACTATTCCAATATGCATTCGCTATGAAACTGGATGTTGCGTTTCATTAACATAGATTTTACAAACTCGTATCAAATACATATTTTGCTATTTCAGATGCAAAATATGCATCTATTTTTAAATGCATTTGAGATAAATGTTGGGGCACTAAATAGGCCGGCCCGACCCGAGCCCGACCCAATAATTTTCAGGCCGGGTTCGGATTTGGGCCAATATTTTTAGGCCCGTTACCCATATATACCAAAATGGGTTTGGGTCAGGTCAAGGCAAACCCGACCCATGCTCAACCCTACCCCCTCCCCTCCCCTCCCCTCCCCCGTGCATTTCCATTCTTCATATATCATTCTTTATCCATTACATTCTTTTAATTTTCTTTGGTGGACTATAATATAACTATCGCTCCCTATGGCATTCCGTCTTTCTCATGCTTTCAATTTTAGAGAGGGAACAAGTGACCTCCTTTGAGATTAGTGGTCATTGTAGTCTGAAGCATCCCTTGAAATCAATGTTCTATGCATCAATCACGTTAGCACAGTTTATTAAGAAATACTAGAGTAAAAATGGAAACTAACAAAAAAAAGTCAAGAGAAAGATATTAAAAACAGGCTTTGAATAGAAATACTAATGTTCAGAATAATTAAAACAATGGGAATATCGAAACAATGCAAGAAGTTCCACAATGACATGTATACAAGCAGACAATTTACAGGGTGTAAAGGCAAATAGGAAACAGCTCATCCATTCCCCCCCATAATCCATCAATCCACTCCAACATGCACTAAAACAATCACCAAAAAATACATAAGAATATAACTAATATGAATTAGAACAAATAATGAAAGCATAATAACCCCTTCCACCATTACTGTATCAAATGGAATCGTGAGAGATCTTCCGTCTTGTATCTGTAGAGAAGCTTCTTCTTCTTGGAGGTTGGGTTATCTATGGTGAGCACTACCTTCCCTGGCTCACCGATCTTGTAGCTGTTCTTCTCTATGGGATCATCTGAAGGTGCAAGCTTCCTGTTCTTCTGGACGATTATGGTGTAGCCATCTTCTGCGTCTGGCACGAACTCCGCCTTGTAGCTTACATCCCATCCCAGAACCCTCAACTCCCAAACCAGAAGGCATGGCTGTAGAAACCAAGTTTTTTTTGTTACTCAGAAAAAGTTGAAAATCTTAAAGCAAAAAACGACTAAGCAATGAAGCTGATCAACCTCGGAGACAGGAATCACTATCGTTTGCTTGGCTGAGGGCTTGATCGAGACATCAGAGGCAGCATCAGACCTGCAAAAGTCTGGATCATTGTCCTTGCTCAGGCCTCCAAACTGGACAGGAACCTGCTCGGGAGCAATGTATCTGAAAAAATAACGAATTCATGAGATGGTTTGTTAACATTCCATTTTTAGCAAAGATGGGTCCTTTGTTTTACTATACTTGAAGAGTATCTCTGCAGATCTAGATGGCCCTGCGAAGATGAACTTGCTCTTGGTCCTTTGGGTGAGGAAAGGGCTCATCATCCTGTTGAAGGCAAGATACCACCAGGGTACATTGATGAAGATCTAACACAAAAAGACAGCATCATTAATAACTACTACACATCATGGCCAACATTTGAAATTTCCACTTCAGCAAAACTTAAAAATGGTATCTATAACCTGTCTTGCAATAACTACACAAAGCTAATATATCCACGCAAATACCAGGAATAAAAAATTCGCATCACCTGATTGGCGACAAACTCGGGATAATTATCCTGAAGAACATGAAGGGCATCCTTGGTTGACACCCTGACCTCCTTCCTCCACAGCCAAGGCGCCCCTTTGAGATCATTAACCTGCACCATGCTACTAACATCCCCGGCACCAAAATCGAGCAGCTCCTTTATCCCCTTCTCCAAGAGCTGCACCCTCCACCTCAAGAAGTTCCTCCTCTTCTCCTCGTCCCCGAAGGCCTTGAGGAATATCTCCTTGTCCTCGAGCTCCCCGTACACGTTATAACAAACGGGGTGCCTGTTCCTGTCCACTCCATGCATGAACACGGCCTTCTGAAGCTCGGGGACGCCCAGATCCTCCTCGAGGAGGCCGTCGATGCCGAATGACTTCCTCCACGCTACGGTGTCCTTGATCATGGCGAGGGCATCCTTGGCTTTGAGGTCTCGTGCTCGCAGGAACTTGAGGAGAACTGTATCGCTCCTCTCCCCTTCCTCAAGGAGGGGGATCCCCCAGAGGGAGATCTCCCCCGGCCGCTCTTCTGAAGATTCCATGCTGGCGTCTTCCCATGTGGGTTCCTCCTCAGTAGACTCCTCCTGCATCACGAACTCCTCCTCGACCTTCTTGGGCCCTTCTAGCATTGTGGGCTCCCCTTGCTTCTCTTCTTCTTCGACCTTCTGGAGCTTGTCTAAATCCTCGACCTCCTTCTTGGGCTCTTCGGGGTCGCTGGGTTGCTCGGGCATAGCTCCTTCCTCGGATTTCCTGTGCTCCTCCTCCTGCTTCTTTTCTCCTCCTTCTATCTTCTTGGGTTCGCCTGATTTGCCTCCCTCTTCGAGCTTCTTGGGCTCTTCAGGTTTTTCCCCTTCAAGTAGCTTGATCTCCTCAGACTTCTTTTCATCGACGGGCGGGGACTTAGAGAACTCCTTATTAGCAATGGCGGCGGCGAGTAGCTGCTTGAGCTCGTCAAGGGCCTTCTTTTCGGGGTCGACGGGTTCCTCGGTGGCCTCCACGCCCCTGTGCCCGCCCTCCGCTCCCTCCGTCTTGAGCCGGGCTTCTGGTTCCTCCACCACCGCCTTCTCGACCTCAACTGCCATGGGTTCGGGCTGGTTGCCTTCCAGCCGAACCGCCTTGGAGGCGGCCTTGGGCGCCGGTGCTTGGAGTACTTGCGATTCAGCTGCCATGGGACAGAGAGAGATAGAGAGATGTGAGTGTCTGAGGGCGGAGACGGAGGAGAAACTAGAAAGTGAAGGGCAGAGATGGAGGAGAAAGAGGAGGAGAACGCATATAAGTAGCATCACCCACCTACCAACGACCGTTTTTTTGAAAATCAAAACCGAACGTTAGGAAGCATTTGTCAGCTAACGGGGGATGAAGGCTTCTCCACTATCTGATGAGCAAGCAAAGATATGTTCTTATTTATTAATTAATATTAAAACATAAAAGATAAAGATCCAATCGAGCAGCTCCTGAAATGGTTCTTTTTGACAGAGTGCAATAGATAGGAGGCCGGGGGCGGCGCCAAGTTGTCGTCGGGCGGATCTTGCCTGCTCCTAACGCGCATCGCGGTGTAGTGCTCCGCAGGGACAGCTGCCATAGATGATGGGGATGGAAAAGGAGTGAGGACGGACACTCGAGGTCGCGCTGTATTGCCTTTTTCATAGGAGGGGAAATGTACTCGTTTTCTACCTAACGAATACAATTTCATGAAGGAATAGATATGGAAACATAATTTTTTTAGTGCAAAAATTTATCAGTAAGCATATTTCACATGCGTGCACAAAAATGGGATCCTGGCTGCCCAAGCATTACAATCATTTTAAGAAAACAAAAAATAATATTTGCCAACGACATTTGCCCCAGAGAAAAATCCGATAAACAATGATATATAGGGCTAGGTGGTGGCCATAGAAACATCTAGGGTAATGAGCGAGATGAGTGGATCATGCAAGACGATTGTAAGTTTCTCTCCTTCCATATCCACCAACCACTGTGGCGAGAGCAACCTGCAACTTCTTCTCCTTCGGTGATTTATCCCTCCCATGTTATTGCAAGAAAGTTTTTTTAAAGGATCTCCACGGTATAGGTGTATACTCAAAAACTTCATCATTTATCATCTTATAGTATTACACACCCACAAATCGAGTCTAGACATCGGAATTTTTTTTACAAAAGCCAACTTTCAACCAGTGCATTTGCATGAGCCACTATATTTTCATCGTACACACGTTGCACGCCAGATCGCACATGCCATCGCCACGAGTTCGGTCCTCTGCTTCTCTGACCCCCTCCAATCATGTCCTATGAAAGCCCAAAACTCTGTTGATCTGCTGAAGCGACCCGAGTGGTACCTCAAAAAGAGACCTTGCCTCCTCCGATTGCTAGCACCTGAAGAATAAGTGATCTGAATCTTCTTCTCCTTCTCGACACCACTAGCAAATGTGATCCATGCTCGTGCAAGTCTTGCCCTCGTCAAGAGTCTACCTCTTCTAAAATTCCATAGAAAGACCTTCACTTGCGTTGGAATCTTCCACTTCCATATCCTTCTGTAGTGGTCACGCATCCTTTTCGGATCTAATATCGTCGTGCCTTTCAAAATCGCATACGCCTTTCCAATCGAGAAAATGCCATCCCTCCAACACCAGTGGTCACACCCCTCCCTAGGAGTCGGAGCATCCTCCAATTCATCCAGTACCTCCATCAGCTCCCTCACCCGTTGATTGTGTAGCTCTGTTCTCAAGCGGGGTAACTAGGTATGACCATGCAAGAAAGTTACCAAAGTGATGATTCGACCATAAGTAGCCTTCATGGCCACAACATGTACTCAACCTTGAAAGATGGCAAGGGAGCACAACGAACCCCTTTCTTTTGACAGACAAACTTTATCCCAAACATTTCTGCGCCATTTACAATTTCGTGCACACATGGTCAAGATTCACATTATAGCAGCAGCATTGGGAATAATATTATCATTAGTCCAACATAGTAGGAACCCGTTGATGGCAAAGTTAAGAAGCTGGATTCCTCCTACCATGGAGAGATTCTTTGTCTCATGGGTTTTATCTTGAAGAGCTTGGACCACTCTACAACCTCCCCCCCCCCCCCCCCAACCCCTTCTTTCTTGGAGAAAAAAGGTTGGATATGGGTCATGTTCATCTTAAGTCCTAAGACCTCATGGAAGCAAGTGTTATCCTTTGGATGTCATCTATTGACTTCCAGGAGGATTTACATAAGAATAAGAGATCATGTACATACATGGGGGTGAGAGGACTTAGCGCATCTCCTTGGCGTAGGTCCCTCCCGCACTGAATATTCCAAAAGGAACACCATCTCCTCGCATGTTTATTGTGATTGCAGGACTGTAGAAACTTTAGTAACGAAGCTGCAAAGGCTTAGACCTTTCTTTGAATCGTTCAAAAAGTTGTTGCATTATTTACATTGTGTTTTGACAAAGTTGTAATCTCAGTTGCACCCTTAGAAACTTACCAAATCAAGAACATTAAAGATTTCAGCAATGACCGATGAGTCTTTCTTACTAATCGATTAATCTTGACCACCTATTATTTATGATCATTCATATTTTGAATACTAAAGACTTAACTGTCATAAAATGATTGATCAACCTTTTGAAATGATTGATCATTTTGGACTTATTAATCATACATCTTTATTGATCAATCATATCTTACAAATCTTTACCGATTTGTTACTTATTTTGAATCCAACATTTACCTACTTTTGGAATCCTATACGAAGTACTCCATACTCCTATTGGAAGACACACCATTTGAGAACAATCACTTAATCGCTCTTGCTTTTGTTAGAAAAGCAAAAAATGCCCTTTGAGTGATTTCTCTATTATTTTCTCTCTCGTTCTTCAAGTTCTTTGCTATTTTTCCTTCTCTAATCACAGTATTAGTTGTTCTCTAAGTACTAGCAAGAGATCTAAGAATCTTTTTCACTTGATCTGTCTCGTTGGTCGCCACCTTGAGATTTCAGATGTTGTTGATGATTCCAAACAACTAGCATATGTGTCCTTGATTGACTCATCAACTTCCATTTTGAAGAGCCCGTACCTTTGTTGATGGAGACTAATCGATGTCTCTTTCAAATTCGATGCCCCTCCGTATGTTATGTTGATCTTGTTCCAAATCTAGTATACAATTGTACATGATGAGACTCGGTTGAATTATTCCTTTGTGATGGCACAAAAGATGACATTCATAGCTTTGGAGTTGTATTGGAGTTGTACGTGACTCTCTTCCTTTCAGCATTTATCAATATTGTTCATGCTGCATGTCTTGTGTATTTTGTCTCTATCACATTCGAGACATCAATGTCAATGGATTCCAAAAATATTTTCATGCATACCCTCCAATTGTTGTAGCTTGTTCCATAAAAGTGGTAGGGTCTAACAATGGATTGTCTTTGAAACTTGAGATTGTAGATGCTGCCATATATGTGATGCTAACAATGGATTTTCACATATATGGCAAACTTGAGCTTGTGATATAATGTATGCAATCATATGGATTCTAACATACGGATATAATGTGATGTATGTCAGCATCACATATATGGCAGCATCACATGTATGCCATCAGCATGAATATAATGTGATGTATACATATAATTTATAACATACGCATATATATGGAAGCATCACATATATGGCAACGGATTCTAACAATGGATTTTCACAAAATTATAAGCTTTTGACTTTGTCGATAAAGTTTGCTTCATTGGGCTTCTGAGTTGAATCATACTGTAGTCCAGCAATCACAACAAATAGGCGAGTAACAACGATATTTCTATGTGTGTCATCTTTAAAATAAATTGGAGAATAAATAACTAACAATGGTTGCGAGCCTTTGGATGTACCATAGATGGTTGAATCCTAAATAAGGATGATTTTCAACCAACCATAAATCTAATCTACCCTTCTTAATTAATGAGATTTATGATATTATAGTCGGGCATAAATCAACTTATCTAAACCACTCCAAGCTTGATCAAATTAAAATAATGTGAATGGTAATTTAATTTTACTTGGCCAAGTCCGAGGACGGACATAAGGAGGTAATAATTGGGATTCAGATCACCTCAAGACAACTAGTAATGTAGATTTTCAAAGAAGATTTTTGGTTATTTTTATGCAAATAAATACAAAATTGAATGGAGATGAGATGCAATTCTGAATGCGATGCAAGG
The DNA here is from genome assembly GCA_037367405.1 of Ottelia alismoides. Classification (NCBI taxonomy): domain Eukaryota; kingdom Viridiplantae; phylum Streptophyta; class Magnoliopsida; order Alismatales; family Hydrocharitaceae; genus Ottelia; species Ottelia alismoides. Next base: position 627,960 of record JAZKJV010001292.1, read on the forward strand.
GAATAAACACCTATAAACGGTATTTTGCAAATTAAATTCATGGCTCAAAGCGTAGTCCAAAAATAAGAAAAAATATTTTTGGAGAGTTAAAATATAACTAAATATTTTAACACCATTTTCAGGGATTTTTAGAAAATATTTTTGGAGGAATAAAAAATTGAGAAATAAATATAGGTTCAATGAATAGCAATTATATTCTTAATTGTCTAGAAAATACCAAGATATGTATTTTTGGAAAATTTCTATTTTTCTTACATAGGAAATATTAAAAAATATAAAAAATTTATTTTTTTTATATTTTTATGGTTTAATATTCTTGCATGAAAAAATGCTCTTATTTTTAGGTTATTGTGCAATTCATGATGCAAATGGAATGAAAAATAACGAAAATTGAACAAGAAATAAATATGGTTAAAAAGAACCTATACTATTTTTGTTGGAATATATGGAGGCTATTTGATTTTTTATGAACTTTTGAGTGAAACTGAGCAAAATTTAGTCATTTAATTTCAAGAAATCAACAAATCGGTATCATACAAATCCAAAAATATCACATATAGGTATTATACAAAGCAACCCATGGGACTTTTGAATCTTGAAAAAAAATATGCTATGTTGATCTAATTAAAAATCAATTATGAAATTCACTCTATAACTTATTAAGGGAACATGTACTTCTTTGATTTTTGGAGGCAGGAAAGAACACATGAAGATCAACATTCAGAGATTTTTTGAAAAATTTTGAGGTCAAAACATGATCTATTATGATTTTCAGAAGCACAATGAGCAACTTATAAATAATTTCACCACTATAATTTTTATAAACCAATCTCGCACCATAAAAATACCATTTGAATCCCAAAATATATATAGTTAGATGGGCTTTAACATGCTATTTTTGTATGCTTTAAAAGATGCCAATAAATGGTCCAAAATAGAATTAAAATATAGGGCCATCTCTATTATAATTGGAGTAAAAACAAAAAAAAAAGAAATGTACCTAAGGGCATTTCTGTAATTAAAAAGAAATGTGCCTAAAGGCACTTCTGTAATGCATAAACCTGGCGGAAGTAAGGTTGTAATTTGTCTGAGGGCATGTCTTGCACATGAGTAGTTGTGTGAATGGATGGCTGATAGGACTTGTCTCTATCTTTTTTTTTGAAAGGTTTTTAATTGTATTGCTATAAGACCCAAAAAGTTACATGTATATGTTGTTGACCAAAGATACAAAATTTGGCCAACCACCAATGTTACAGAAAGATGTATTGAGATTCCCAGAACTTTGAAATCACGTTCCCAGTGTGACCGAACCGCGGGCCAAGCTCAGTGCAGCAGGATGTTGGTGACGTAAAGAATATGAGTGGCGATTGAATCCGGCGAGGAGTAGCAGGAACCCGTCCATCTCGCGTTTCTCTCCTTCCAGATAGCCCAGGTTGTAGCCGCAAGGCCAATTGCAAACCGGCGTCTATCACTGTCCGAGCTGAGGGACATAATCCAAATGATGGCATCCATAAGTGAGCAAGGGGAGGGAGACAACAGGCCCAGGCCGGCGCATAGTTTGTGCCAAATCAAAGCAGAGAAGCTGCAATTTAGGAAGATATGTTGATGGGATTCAAGTTCGCCATTGCACAGGTAGCAGGTGGTATGGGGAGAAATGCCATGCCTATAGAGGCGGTCCGTAGTAGAAAGCCGACCCAACACGGCCCTGTAAAGGGTGCAACTGTGCTTAGGGGCGGCACCCTTGGCCCAGACAACCTCCGCCCAAGGCACAGGAGCAATCCTCGGCCTCACCCGATCCACAGCAGCTGCGAAAGAGAAACCGGAGCCAGCAGGCAGCCAAGAATAGGGTGGGTGAGAGCCCCCCACCGCGTTACGGAGGGTTGGGCGAGCAGCGAGAATACAATGCCATAACGGTGAAGCCGAAGTTGTAGGCTGCACTTCGAAAAACGATGAGGAGTGCAGGTACTTGTCATTGACGAAGGAAGCCCAGAGGGAGGAGCTGGGATTACAAATCTTCCACGCCCAAGAAAGCGCCATAGCCGCTTGTATAGTTGAAGTTGACCGCATCCCCATACCCCCCTCTAATTTAGGAAGACAAACTGTAGACTCCATATGGAAAGTTAGTAGACTACTGAGATTGAGAACAACTCTTGATCGTATGAATTTTCTTTCCTCAATAGAATTCGTCTCCACCTTGATAGGATTTTCTTTCCTTGTTCATTCCATCCTCCATAAATACTCTTAAGACAAATCCTTAAATATCATGATAAATTATGATAGTTACTCAATATCATCAAGATCATCACTTCAATTCTTTTCATGTTATATCATAATCCGATGAATAAATCAAGACTCCAATACTTCAATAGATCAACTCCAAATATCAACCTATTTCGAAATATAAAACCTTTCCTCTGATACAACAAGTTTTCACGATCCATTATGCTAGTCGAGACAAGCACAACGAAAATCCAACCTTTTCTTCTAACTCATAACAAAGTGTGCATAAAATGTAAACAAAAATTTCTTTATCATTTTTTTTGAAATCATCGTCAAAATATATTCTTCATTAGTAACAAAGAAATCCAAAATGACCATTCATATCAAAAAGTCCCTTTAATATATAACAAACAGTTCTGGTTATTAAATACCATTTACATGAGTAGGCTTTCTTCCCGTCATGCAGTCCTATTTTCTCTTGAACTATACAACTCTATCTTGAAGTACGACAAGTTACCAAAAGATCCAAAAGTTTTGCACAACCTCCAGGTACAGTCAAAATGAGCTTAGGGGCTATTTTTGAAGTAACTTACATAAAATATAGAAATATATGATAAAAAGAAAATACTTTAATAAACAAAACGTGTTTGTTGCTATAAACATATTCAACTTCCAAAAGGAATAACTGCACATAATCTAATTTAGCTGTTAAAAGTATTGCAACTCTATAGTTACTAATCATAATTGATGATTTAACACCACTGCAGCTAATTGTACTAAGGAACATTGAAACAAAATTGAGTCATATGCGTAGATAACCTTAAAGGCCAAAGAACACCCTCTATATAACCTAAAATCTACGTGTATACAAAATGCATTCCAAAGTCTTATGAACAATATCTAAAGGTTGCCATCTCTAGCGATGTGTTTCAGGGTCATATCTAATGGCATCACGATATTTAATGACTAGTTCATGGCTTGTTTGAGCGCAACTGTGGTGTTCAGCATTCTTATATTCTTTCTTTTTGATTCACAAAACATAACTGTAAGTTGAAAAGTGTATGATATATGGATCATATCACTACATAAAAGATTTACTACAAGCATATGGACTTTTTTTGTACAATTACAAAATAACTAAATATTGAAAATGCTTAACTTGTATCGTAACCTTCACTATATTTAAGAATGAAAGCTAAGATTTTATACCATACATGGAACTTGAAGCACCATATTATTTCAATACAAGGTCCAAATAATTTTTTTAGGATGAAAACTTATTTGATTTTCAACTAGGTAAAACATGTATAACCGAATGATCTAAAATGATTACAAGCTTTAACATCAAATTTAGTGGCCAAAATATATGTCAATACTGAAATAGTACTTGAGAGACCACTCACCTTAAACTTGATGTTTATACCTCTTAACAAGTATATCTCAATCCATTAACCAAAATGGATTTGTCTTCTGTGTAGTAGAAGGAAAGCTAATGTATGCAATCTACCAACCCATGTTTATGCATGCATGTGTTAGCCTATCTAAAGATATGATCTCTTCTCTCCTTAAGAGGTGATCTTTCCCAAGAATATTTCGGTAGAGTTTTCCCTTATGAAAAGTGACATTTCTTAAGAAAACTTCGGCATGTTTCTGCTTGTAGAAAGTGAAATTTCTTTAAAATATTTTGACAAAGCTTACTCTTAAAAGGTGATGTTTCTTAAGAAAATTTCATCAGATTTCCCCTTGAAATGTCATATTTCTTATGGAAAATTCGACATAGATTCTCTTATATGCTAAGAAAATGTGCAAGGATGGCTTAGATCTACTATTGTTCTCCTGAAATATGGTATGCCCTACTCGCACTATCATCCTCGCTCTATTTGGTGGCAAAGTTTCGCTACATTCTTCCCTATCATTGTCAAACTCTCTACCAAAGTTTTGAGGAACTGAGTTATGGAATGGATGGGTTGAAAGTGAGAGGGGAGGGGGTATTCGTAAGCCTCCAAATGGAGAAAATCATGATTTAGGACCAATGATTTTGTTAATACCATGGTTCTTTCTAATACCATGGTTTCCATGCCCATGGTTTTGGCTCATATAGTAGTTAACTAGCACTGATTATGATTAATTAGTACTAATCAAGAATGATAGTATTTAATTATATTTATCCCAAATTAATCCATGATTAAGTTCCTTGATCATCGGTAATCTCCTTAACCATGATTTTGAGCTTAACAAACTCAACTATCCTAAATTCAAAAATTCATATAAGTTCATCACAACATCCGATTGATATAAATCAAGATCCGTTGGAATTGTCTCATCAAGACGGATATCATAACAATATCTGAGTTGAGATTGGGAGACTTCTAGCACTCCTATAGTTCTAACACTACAATGAGGTTTAAAAATAAAAGTCACATCTTTATTCATAATCAAACATTTCTAATTTTAGTACCTCTTAAGTACGAGAATGCCACAGTTCAACTAGGTCTTGTTTATTAAGCCTATAGATTAGTTCATGTGAATGTGACCTAACCTTATATATGAAAGTAGTGATTCTTCTTATGTTGTCAACATGCATTCTAGCGATGAATAGTCAACCAATCTTAATTGTGTGTATGCTTTTGTGCCTACCTCTCTTAATAAAAAACTGCTAGTGTGTCTTTCTTATCAAATTCAAAAACACTTTTAGAAAACACAACTTTATAACTTTCATCGCAGATTTGAGAAACAATTAATAGGTTGTGTTTCAGACCTTCAACAAGGCAAACTAGAGCTAAAGGGTTTCCGATCATACCTTCACCAATGATTATACCTTTGCAGATATTGTCCAAAGTAGTTGTCCCAACAGCTTTGGCTTTGATATTGAGGAAAGCTCTTTGTCTCCAGTCATATGCTTCGAGCATCCGTTATGATCTATTTCCCATTTTTATCATGTTTGATATCCTACAAAATATGATCTAAAATACAACTCAATTATAAAAGAAAATAAATAAGATATTCCTCACCCTCTCTTTATGGGCTCGACATCCCAAAACTGCATCTCCTCACTGGTGCATCATCTGACCTCTGCAAATGACCAGACCAACTTAAGCGATTTTCTCGCATCTTATCCTCTATCAGAGCTACACCAACTTTCATTCTGATTGCATCATTCTGAATCTGATCTTTATGCGTGTGTGTGTGTCCCCGCATCCACTTTAGCATTTTTATTTCTGCTACTTCCATTCTCTGCACATGTCTATGGTTCACAGGCCAACATTCATGTTCATAGAGCATAACATGTCTCGCGACTGCTTTGTAAAACTTTCCTTTGATTTTCAAAGAAATTTTCTTATAACATAGAACAGTGGATGATCCTCTCCACTTTAGCCAGTCTGCATTTATTCTATTAGTAACATCTCCATTAATTTCATCATCATGTTGCAAAATAGATCCCAAATATCTAAAAGAATCTCTCTTCTAAATGTTATCATCATCAATCTTCACATCGATTCTTTTGTTATTGCTTCCATCAAAAGTGCACTCCATATATTCAGTCTTAGCCCTACTTATACGAAATCCTTTAGTCTCCAATGCATACCTCCAAACCTCAAGCTTCTCATTTACTACATGTCTAGTCTGATCAATCAACACAATATCATTGACAAATATCCTACACCAAGGTATCTCATCCTGAATGTAACTTGTCAACTCGTCTATAATCAAAGTAAAAAGGAATGGACTCAACGTCGAACCTTGATGCCGACCAATGTTGATGTCAAAATAGTCAGTCTTCCCAGATTGTATCCTTACACAAGATGAAGTCATATTATACATATCTTTGATGAGGTTAATGTAAAGGACATGTACTTGTCTCTTCTCCAAAACTATCTACAATATCTTATGTGGGACAAAATCATAAGCCTTCTCCAAATCGATAAAAAATATGTAGAGGTTCTTCCTTTTAGCTCTATAAATCTCAATTGTTCTCCTCAGCAAGAGGATGGCTTCAATGATTGAGCAACCTGAAATGAATCTGAATTGAGTTTCTTTTATTTAGGAAACTTTCCTCGATCTTCTTTCGATCACACGTTCCCAAATTTTCATAGCGTGACTCATTAACTTGATACGTCTATAATTTGAACGATTTTGAATATCTACTTTGTTCTTATAAAGAGGTATCGCGATGCTTCTCCTCTTATTTTTAGACATTTTCTTGCTTCGCCAAATAACATTGAATAAATGTGTAAGCCAAGTCAGACCACGCTCATCTAAAATTCTCCAAACTTTTGTAGGAATGCCATTAGTCCCCGCATCTTTCCTATTTCTCATAACCTTGAAAGCCCCCTCTACTTCCTTCTTTTGTATCTGTCTATAGCATGCACAATTCAAGTTACTTTCACTACTAGCTAGATTTCCCCAAGTAATCTCTCTATTTCCTTCTCCAATGAAAAGCTTATGGAAGATCTAATCTATATATCCTTTTTAGTAACAAGCACGGGACCTTCCTCATCCTTAATGCATCTCACTTGAAAAAAGTATTTGGTCTTTCTTTTTCTTTCATTAACCAGCCTGAATATATCCTTCTGGCCTTCTTTAGAGTCGAGTTTTTGTACAAAATTTCATAAGCTTTTGATTTAGCTTCGCTTACAGCCGTCTTTGCTTCCTTCTTTGCAATTTTGTAGTTTGAGACAGTTTCATTTGTTCTATCTTTAGACATAGCTTTAAAGCATACTCTTTTATTTTGAGCTTCTTTTGCACCCCTCACTCCACCACTAAGTCTCATTTTGGCATGGAGATCCTCCTTTTAAATTGTCTAGCATCTCTTTGACTACTCTTCGGATACAAGATGCTATTGCCTCCCACATCTCGTTTGCACTTCTGTTACAATCCCAAGATAAGTTTTCTAAAACATTCTCTTTGAAGCTTGATTGCTTCAACTGAAGATTCTACCATTTAGTTCTAGTGATCTTGAAAACCCTCTTTTTCTTTACCAGTCTTTAATTTGCACATCCATGATTAACAAATGATGTTGGACGGCCAAACTCTCTCCTGTGATTACTTTGCAGTCTTTGAGACACAACCGATCTCTTCTCCTCAATGCAAAGTAATCTATCTATGTTCTAGTCGAGCCACTCTTATAAGTAGTTAAATGCTCCTTCCTCTTTTTGAAGAAAGTGTTTGCTATGAAGGGTCATAAGCTGTTACAAAATCTAGAATGACTTTTCTCTCTTCGTTTCTATCCTAAAAGTCATGTCCTCCATGAACACTAGTATACTTAAAGCATCATTTCCCACATGTCTATTAAGATCTCCACCCAGGCAAATCATCTTTCTTTATGGGATTCATTGCATAATCTTATCTAAATCCTCTCAAAAAAGGTGTTTAATCCTTTTATCTAAACTAATTTGCAGTGCATAAATTGAGATGATATTCAGATTCCTCGAGCACCACTTTTAGCAAAATAATCTAATCCCCAAATCTTTGCATATCAACTACACAATCCTTCAAATCCTTATGAACAACCAGTCCAACACCATTTCTGCCCTTATCTTTAGGTGAATACCAAAGTTTAAAGCACGTCTTCTCGATCTCCCTTGCTTTCTGCAGCCCATTTTGTCTCTTGGAGACATATTATCTGAATCTTCCTTCTTTCCATTGTATCTACTATCTCCATCGATTTACCAGTTAAAGTGCCAACATTCCAACTACCTATCCGCAACTTCCTTTGCAATCTCTTATGGATTAACTTCTTTACTCCCATGCGTCCATTATGTGAGAGCCCTTGCAAATTTTAACCTGCATTCATACGACAATGTAGTGGAATTAGCTTATTTACTCACATGTGTTCCTTATGCGAGAACTCTTGCAAATTTTGAACAACATTCGAACAACAATACAATCCTTGTTAACTTCTCATTGCATTCAGCCGATACAATACTTCGCTAATAGGGAATGCCCCAGCGAAATCTAAATGTTTGCTTAAATCCGTGTTGAAAAAATCCAAACTGTTTTGAGACAAATTCCTAAATAGTATTCTTAAAAAAATAGTATTTAAGAATTTATCTCTCTTGCGCTCGATGTCAACTACCTAACACGCAATCCTCTTCAATTTACCCGAACTTAGAACCGACCATGACTGAATTCATTATTTGAATTCTATATTTGGAAAAAAATATTTTGCTTGGTCTTTTAATCCCATAATGCGTGGAACAACACCCATATTATGACAGCGAAAAATGGAACCAAACACAATTGCGAGAATTTTAGATTTGGGAAAATGCAACACATTTCAAATTTGAATATAAAGCCCACTTAGAGACTGTTTATAACTACATAATGGAAAAGTTGTAACATCACATCTGACTATCAAAGTTATTTGTTTCGTTCACATCTTTCTTATTTTCAAAAAAAAAAGAATATACTACATCCCATTCCTCAATAGCATCCCAATCCCATCATCCATCCAACGGTCAGTAGATCATCATTGTCTGGGGCAATCACAAATAGGACAATTTCCAACGGAAAAGAAACTGCATATTAAGCCTAATTTATCAGGGGATCTCAATTCAATACAAAGGGTTATCTCAACAACTTCCAAGTCGATTCCTCGTGTTAATAGAAATAGAAAAACAATAATTTCAAACATTGGACAAATTGGAAACCATTCATCTCACTCCCAACGCTCAACCAACAGATAGAACTTTTTTCTCACAGTTTACTTTTAGAAACTACAGAACATACCTGATGGAACCTTACATAGATTCCTTGTTATATAGGCTCGATGGTACAGAAGCACAAATGACAGGAAATGTAAACAGAGTTGAACTATGCAGTGTAACAATCTAAGAGAGAGGATTGATCACATGGGAGACCAAACAGCATAACAAAACTGAAAGCAGATCAAGCTCGCCTTCGCTTTTCTTTTAGTACTTCCTTTTCCTTATCTTGAAGCTCGAGGAACGGATCACATCGTCATCAGCCTTCAGTCTGGACTCCAAGTTGCTCACGGATTCGGGTTTAGTGAAATAAGTGAAGAGAAGATAGATTCCATCCATGTAAGTGTTCGTCTCCCCGGCCTTGTTTTTCTTTTTTATGCTGTATGCAAGAGGAATGACCCCTCGGTTGAACACTTCCTCGTACATTCCACCACCAGCGACGAGTAACTAAAAATAGAAATCATGAAGATATGATCACAGATACAAGGTGTATCACATGCAAAAACTCAAATGACATGAACATCCAATCTAATTTTACATAGAGAAAAGTTTAAGCATAGACGTTAACATTAAAGTTCCCCAGAAGTGTTTCTTTTGATAGATAATAACATGATCCACAGCCAGGGATCTCTCTTCATTTCAAGAGAATTGAGAAATTGCAACAGTATAAACAAAGCAACTAACAATATTGTGAAATCCAAATTTCATGGTCTCTGGAAGCCGTGTACCTCTGGCCCCTACGTTCAACAGACTGCCCTTTCCGAGGACTGCCTTTGTCAAAAGACCATTCAAATCCCTCCTTTAGTGCTCAGAATCAAGAAAAAAATAGACATTATTCATGACTAGCAAACATGTAGTCTCAGTTTCTGGCTAATTATACATCAACATTTTAGTACTGACGAACAAATGTAAGGTGAGTGCTTCAATCTTGACCATGGTCCTCCATAATGAGAGCTTATGCACCAGCTGCCTTTCTCTTTAGCTAAATCAAGTTCGCATGCACCGTTTGATTTCCTCAGGATTCCAGCTATAAGTAAAGAACTCCATTTATCCTTTTAATCCTATGGATTTCTGTACATAAATGAGGAAATTGAATCCTGATGCAGCTCCATCTAACCTATAACCCTACATTGTGCAAAAATCAGTCCATTGTCTATCAGTTGAGGAAAAGCCTGGTCATTTAGGATTTTATTTTCCTCTAACATAAAATCTACAAGGGTCTACAGTCGGCTATAATTGGTATCAAAGTAGCTGATCAACATACATTGCTATTCTCTCCTTTTTATCAAACCTCTATGTAAAAGAAGCCCGCATTTGAAGGTGTTGATCAAGTTTCACTCTTTTCTTCTGACATCATGTTCATAGTTTCTGGTGCCCGCAGCATTACCGTCGGCATGCCTCCATATCGTGTCATTCCTTTAGCATGCACAGTATAATTACATCTGGAGTGTCATTTCTAAAGAGCCAATGGCATGCCCCCTGTGCTGTTGGCGCGCTGCTTGTGCGGGCATACTGCAGCATGCCCCTTATATCTTTGCGAACATCACTAGACATGAGAGGGCATGTCATCTTATATTGCTTATTTCTCCCATTTCAATTATTATATTTAACCTATAGGAATATGACTTTTGTAAATTATGAGCGTTTAAAATATATTACTAAAAGCTTTTACTTCCGAGATAATATTCACCTCATTTGTATAATGAAGAATGAAGTGTGTAAAGTCTTAAATGGTTTCATTAGTAATGTTCGCTAAAATCTGTTTTTCATTTACTAATACACAACCTTTTTAGGTTAGGAAACAAGCAGGTTAGGTATCTCATCCATTTTAGATTGAGGTTTGATGCTGAGGAGAATGATTGATTTGATTTCCATTTTCAACAAGAAAAATTTAGGGTTAGATCCTCATCGTACTTGTTAGAAGTCGACTACGACTACTATTTTTTTTTTTTGAAATCCAAGAGTTCGGGGGAGGCACGGCACGGTGCTCGCCCCAAAAATTTTATTAAGAAAGCGTAGAACAACAGAGAGAGAGGTACAGCGGGACAAAAGGAAGGATGAAAAGAAGAAGGGGATCGAGGAGATCCCAACACAAGCAAAAGAAGCGAGCTACATCAACGACCAGTCACGAGAAAGCAGAGTTGCATGGGCCAGAACATTCTCCTTGTAAAACCTTTGTCCCCTAAAGATCGTAGCATTACGCCCCAGCCAAATCGCCCAAACGCACGCAAAAAGACCTACGAATTCGCCGCGCGCCCTATCTTTGTTTGTCCTCAGAGAGTCCCAGAAGCCAACAGAACTCGAGGTGTTGATCCAAGATATGTGGGCCTCCACCCAGATGGCAGTAGTGGCGGGGCACAAGAAGAAAAGGTGTTCCAAGGATTCCACCTCGCCGCCGCAGAGCACACAGTCCGTCGAAGCCAAATCAGCGAAAAGCCTGGTGCACCGGTCACGAGTTAAGATCCTCCCTCGGCGGAAAAGCCAAAGAAAGAACGCAACTCGCTCTGGAAGCTTCAATCTCCACAGAAGGCTGAGATCCCTGCAAATGAGGACCTGTTGCGACATCGGTTGCAGCGAGATAGCCCTGAACGCCCGCCTCGTTGAAAAGAGGCCATCACGCCAAACCCAGTGATCCCGACCACTCGATGGCCTGGGCGAATCCTTAAGCAGGTCCAAGAGAGCAAGAAACTCATCGAAACGTTGGTCGGAGAAGTGGCTCACAAATGATGGGAACCACCCATCCCTCGACCAAGAGGAGGCCACAGAAGTACGAGCATCACGCGCCAATGCACAAAGGCGCGGGAAAGAAACACCAAGAGGGGCAACACCAGCCCAATTGTCCAGCCAGAACTTGAAGGAGTTACCATCCCCGAGAGCAGGAGCGAAAAGATGAGAGTAGCGCCGACTAACCGATAAAATTCCACGCCAGAAGGGAGTTCGAGAACGGCGATCATCCAAATCCCTCAACATCTCCACCCCAATAGATAGCAAATCGCGCAAAAGGGAGGAGCAGAAACTGTTGGAACTCCCCCAAAGCCTATTGATCCATTTGAGAAGGAGTGTGTCATTGACCCGATCAAGATGCCGAATGCCAAGGCCGCCATCGCACTTCCTCTTGGTCACCTCCGCCCATTCCACCAGGTGTGGACCGCGCGAGGAGGGACCCCTTCTACTCCAAAGGAAGCTCCGCATCAAGCCCTCAAGACGTTTTCGAACCCCCACCGGCATTATCCAATTTGATAGATAGTAAATAGGGATAGAAGCAAGAACCGACTTAATGAGAACGAGGTGGCCTCCTCGCGAGAGCATGGAGGCGCTCCACCCGGAGAGTCTCCTTTCCGCCTTCTCAATAACCTGGTGCCAATCCCGAAGCCTAGATCTCCCCGCCCCCAGGGGCAGCCCCAAATAGTCAAACGGAAGAGAAGACGGGGGAGATCCCAAAATCAAACCACAAGCTTCCGACGACACCGCATCCCACGCGAAAGGAATAACCTTGGACTTGCTCTGATTTATGAGTAAGCCCGAAAGCTCGCTGAAGATTTCCAAGGTCGCCTCCATCCCCCTGACCTCGTCCATGCCACCCTCGATGAACACAATAGTGTCGTCAGCGTACTGGAGGGTAGGGACGATCCGGTTGCCGCAAGAGAATCCCATGGTAAGGCCACGATCCACCACACGAGCCGTCATCCGGGGAAGCACATCGACCGCAATGACGAAGAGCAGGGGGGCCAAGGGGCGGCCCTGCCGCACGCCCCTTTTAGGCTGAAAACAATCCCCAACGACGTGGTCGTTAATCATAATAGAGAATGACACCGTAGAGATGCACCTGCGCATCCACGAGATCCAAAGAGCGGGAAACCCACGAGCCTGTAAGACCATCCAAAGAAGGTTCCAATCCAGCGAGTCGTAGGCTTTAGCAAAATCCACTTTCCACAGTACCCCTCGCTTCCTTCTCCTCAACCAGCTCTCCACCATTTCGGAAGCCAGAGCCGTAACATCTGAAATTTGACGACCACGGATGAAAGCCGCCTGCGAGGGCGAAATCAAATCATCAAGCAACGGGGCGAACCTACGGGCAAAAACCTTAGCCACGATCAGGTACAATCCATTGGAAATCGCAATCGGGCGAAAGTCTTCAATAGCGCGGGGGGAGGAGATCTTAGGCAGTAAGACAATGATAGCCCTATTCACTTGGTCGAAACCCGCATTACCTTTGCAAAACTCCAGCAGAACCTCCCAAACCTCCTTTCCCACCAACTCCCAGAAGTCTTTGTAGAACGCAATGGGGAAACCGTCCGGACCCGACGATGCATCGCCGTTGAGATCCCATACCGCATTCTTGACCTCCTCCAAGGTGATCTCCTTAACCAACTCGGCACAGAGCAAGGGCGAGAGATGAGGAGTGCCCTCCCCCGACCAGAACCAACGACTAGGAGTGCGATAAGATGAAAACTCTCTGAAGTACGCGGTAACCTCCCTCCCCAAAGCTCCCTCACCCACGACCTCCCTGTCGCCAAAGGAAATGGAGTGAATATGATTAGAGCGTCTCCTGTTACTGGCCACCCTATAGAAGTAGGAGGAATTAGCATCCCCGTCTGTAATTCACTTGATCCTCGCCCTCTGACGCCATTCCGCCACCCTCTTCCGGACCTCCCTCTCCACCGTAGCCAGGGCAGCCGACCTGGAGGCTAGCTCCTCGGAGCAGAGATCCCTCTCCCCCTCCAAGGCATCCAGAGAAGCCACGATCACCTCCGCATCATTCCTGGCAGCCGCCCGCGCCTCCCGCGAAGCCTTCTTAAAATAGGCCAAACTTTTCCGCAGACGCACCAATTTCTGAGCAAATCTCACCACTACCGACTGACCACCGCAATCCCCTTTCCAAACCTCAGCCACGAAATCCCGGATGTTATCCTCGAGCAACCAACATCTCTCGTATCTAAAAAAGCCCGAAGACGGAGAGGACAACTCCGAGACCCACACAATAGGAGTGTGGTCCGAGAAAGAACGCGGGCGAGAGAGAACATTAGCAAGGAGAAACATCGTCATAAAGGCTTCGGAAGCGATGAACCTGTCAATGCAAGATCTAGCTGAAGAGTTCCTCCAAGTGAAAGCAATGTCAATAGCACATAAATCCTCCATAGCCAGGGAGGAAATGAAAACCGCGAAGTCTGCCGAACCCGGATCCGCACCACCCCTAGACCGGGGTCTATCAGAAGCACGCAATGTAACATTAAAATCTCCCCCTATCAACCATGGCGAATCCGAAAAAGATTGGTTGATCCGTCGAAGCTCGTCCCAGAGTTCCCTCCGCTTAATATGACAACATGGGCCGTACGCACAGAAGAAGATCACCGGGGAAGAATCCTCCTTCCTAGATAAAGAAACAGTAATAGAGTGGTCACCCTTCACGGCCGAAATGAGAGAGAAGACCGACGACTTCCAAGCAATTAACAAGCCACCTACAAGGCCAGCGGCAGGCAAGGCACAAAATTCATCAAGATTCCCAGCGCCAAAGGAGCGCCAAACATCCTCATCCAAGAGAGCAAGCTTGGTCTCCTGTAGAAGAACCACATCACATCCCCAATCTTTGAATCTGTTACCCAACAATTTCCTCTTATCTTCATCCCCCAAATCCCTCACATTCCAAGATAGTACCTTCATTTGGAACCACTTTAGAAACCTCTTGAAGCAACAACCCCAACAGCCTCTGTCACCGCCTCATTGAAGGTGAGGCAGGTCTGAGGCTCCCTCGAACGCGACGTGCGCCTTCTTCTGTAACGCTTGGAAGACCTCCTTGTCGATTCTCCATCAGATCCAGCAGCGCTCAAATCCCCCACAGCAGCAACGGAGGAATCGATTTGTGAGAAGGACCCCGCGAACACCGAAGATGAATCCACACGAGGCCCCACGGAGACGATCACCGAAGAGGGAAGAGCTTCGAGGTCCGGACTCGGCGGAAAGAGCAAAGATCCATGATCAGAACTAACCGAGGCCGCCTCATGCTGCTCAGTCGGGTCAAGTTCGACAACCCGACCGACCGAATCGATGGATCCGAGTGAGGGTCCGGCTCCGAACTCGTGCAACCGAAACCCGGGAGAGAATACCCGAAAGAAGGGCCCTGTCGCGTCAATCGAGAAGACGAAATCCCCATCGGTACGAGTGCACCTACTCACCACGTCACCCTCGATCCCGCCAAGGGCGGCAACCATGCATCGATTCCATACGACAGGATGGGCTTCACGTACGAGAAACTCCGAGGGCCTTACGAAAACATCATAGCAAGGCGAGAACCCCGAAGCGATGCCCTGCTGCGGAAACTTCCCCTCGAGAGTTGAAACGACGCCCTTACCGCTTCCCGCGCCTGCGACAGCACGGACCACCGGGGAAGGCGGTGGTGGCACCACCGACAACTCCAAGCGACAGTAGAAAGGCCTAATTTTAAGTCCCCAAAGAAAATCTGATCCGACGCACTGTCCAAAAAGGACTTGTTGCATTCCATTAGAATCCGCGTCGACGAGGGATCGGATCCCGGAGATAAGCCGTCGTCAGTGACGGCCAAAACTTCACCCCACCTTCTCAGAGGACGCCGAAGACAGTGAACGGACCGAGAGAGGAAAGGAACACCTCGGACCACAGCAACACAAACCTCCACTTCCGAGCAAGCCCCATCCGCAAACCGTAGGTCCCTCCAAACGATGCCTCCCCAAGGCCCTGCATTTAGCAACAGGAGCCGCTGATCATTTGACAGCCCCTAACGCAGCATCTCCTTGCCCCTAGGAGGAAGACGTCACTCGAAAAAAGACCCTCCAAGAAGTCCCTGAGAAGGTTGTTCAACACCTCGACAGACAGACAATCTCCCGTGAAGATGCCGACGAGCGCCCTGTCACCGAAGGAGCCTCGTGCAAACTGCTCCCCCACCTTCGATGTACCCGCACCAGTGACCTCTGATGACACGAAAGGAATCGTAAACTGCGAAGAAGCGTCCACCTCCGAAGGCATGCATGCACCTCCGGAAACCACCTGCACGAAAGACCGTCTTCCAAAGGCGGAAGTATCCACCTCCCCACGCGGACCCCTCGGCCGCGAAGCAGACCTTCCGAGCGAAAACCGATTCACATCAACCCGCGTTCTAGCACCACAATCAACCTGCTTGTGACCCAAACCTCCGCATGCAAAACAACGTGGTTTTGCAACACGCACCGAAGCTAGATGTCCCCTTACGCCACAGCGCCAGCAAATTCGACTCGGCTTCTTATGCGAAACAGGCAACCACTTCCCCTCCCTTGAGAGCGCCGCCTCCCCTTCTGTCGCGACAAACTGTGCACTGGCATTGCGAGTGCCAGAGCCCCCTTCCCTCTCCGTAGCGATGACGCCATCACGGGAGCTGAGGAAATCCTTCCCACTCGAGCCCTCCGGTTCCCTCCGCCCCACTCCACGCTGAGAGCTCCGCATGTTCCCTACGACTACTATGTTACCGTCACTAAACAACATACATTACGCAATTCATTTTTGATATAGTAAGAATATAGAACTATCGATCTTAAGGTTAATGTTTAAAGTCACTGTATAAGTACAACAAAAGGAGTTGTGATTCTGAAGGCTAATGTTGATTTATCGAGGAAGTTAATGGATCATGGACATTAAAGAAGAATGTATGCCCTCAAATATAGCTTTGCCATTCAAAATCTATTGTAAGAACCCAAATCCATTGTAGCACAGGACTCTCTTGATTCCACCATATTTCCACAATCTTCCCATCCCAAACATGGTGTAAATGATGAATCCAATGTATATAGCCTAATTAATGGGCTTGATGGGTAGCGTAGCATGTGCGAGCTTGTCAGTGGCGAACATATTGGGGGCTTCCTATGAGGAAGGTCGACAGCGATGGCAGACCAGCAAGCATCATTCGCATAAGGGCAAAGATGGTCGACGTTCACCCTCAACCAGGAGCGGAGGAGTCAAGCTTATTCGTGGGTTCAGTTTTCGTTGTAGCGAGGAAGGTCAAGCTGCTTGAGCATGCGCTGGTGATCTTGTTTGCTTCCGATGTGGGAAAACAGGCACAGACGTCCAGATTGTCAGACGAAAAAGATTTGGAGAAAGAAAAGGGAGTGGGAGCAGGATTATGAAATTCAGGGTCGTTATGAGAGCCAAGAAAAGCTGGAGGCGGATCCCCTTCATGGCATCTTTTTGGCCGAGGAGAGCGCGGCCTTTCTGCATAAGGGTGTATCCTCCCTCGGACCTGACTTCAAGGGCGATCTTCTTCAAGATGGTCCCTCGATGGTGGTGCACAGTGTTGTTGGAGGGCTAGCCAAGCATCTCCTACATGGCCTGCAAGCAGTGAAGGAACAACTTGGAGACGTCCCCGGTTTGGAGATGGTGGTTCCCATTCGAACAGGGCAACTGAGGTAAAGATTCGAGGTGTCCAATTACAGCTCGAGATCATCCTTTCCTCAACAAGGCTATCGGGAGGATTGGAACTCTGGTGGAGGTCCAGTAAGCAAGCTTCCACACAAGGGAATACCTGAACATTGTGGCCTTCGTGATAGTTCAAAGGGGAGTATCTTTATCGGCGTGGTCTTCCTTGGCGATAGGTCGAGCTCTTTTCAACATCAAGGTGATGACTGATCTAATCGGTGATTTGCTTTCAAAGAGGAGTCCACCAAAGCAGAAAGGAGAGCTATTGGATGTGATTGGTTTCCGATAGGGTTGCCCCACTGCAGATACACGGAGGCAAAGGTCGGCAATGAAATCTAGAATATTTCACGAGCTCGGTAATGGAGTTGGAAGTTGAAGCATCAGGTGAAGTCAAAAGGTCGTTAGAAGCGGAAGGGTTACCATTTTTCGAGGTTTCGAAGACTTTGAGGTCACCACTTTTCGATTATTCAAAGGCTATGGGGACAGTTTTTTCAAAAGGCGATGAGAAAATGTTCTCTAAAGGTTCATACTTTACAGAGGGCCTTCTCTTGGGTTTCAGTATGCGTATCCGATCAGGGATCTTCCTAGTTCAGTTCCCCTCTCTTAGGCCTCTATTCGGCCATGTCTAGCAGTGGAGGGGGACCCACCTTTTTTCCTGTTGGGACGCACACTAAACACCAAGTTAAATTTGTTTTTGGCTCCACTCCTTCAAAGACCACTGCTTCAGGCGCTCGACACTCGATGTAGGGGGGTTCGACGATTGGGTTCGTGTCCTGGTGGGTCTACCCTCGTGCGACCTTAGAAAACCACTGCTCTTTTGGTTGTGATCATCTGGTTGAAGCTTTCGACAACCCACTTTTTTTCCAAAAAAAGAGCTTTCGACAACCCAATGTGTGGGGCAAAAAGCAGAAAAGGATGAAGGTTGATGCTAGCGGGCGACGCCTAGAGGACCAGAACCTCTGTTGTGGGAGGGTGCTAGAGATTCTATCAAGAGGGAGTCGCATGTGGGTCAGCTACTTGCAGCAGAATCGGGTGGCCCATGGTTGTGAGCGAAGAGGTATCTATCCCCTCGATTATCTCGGATGAACCTTGGCCCAGGCAAGGGCAGTTAGTGTCTTCTGTTCGGGGTCGAAATGCGTGGTATCCAAATGAATAGCTTCACTTGGAATGTCATGGAGCTTGGTATCCTAGATAAGAGGGGGTAGTTACAAGCCTTCTTAGTGACTGGAGGGTTTCCATTGCAATAATCCAGGAGACCGTTGATAACATGTAATCCGATTCATTGGTGAAGTGTCGTACCAATGAAGTTGGCCAAGATAGTTGCAGCAGATGCAACTGGCAGGGCTTGGGGTATTCTAATTGGTTGGAATGTGGAGGTTTTTGAACATTTGGATACACCGGTCGATTCAAGAGTGGTTTATGTATTGCTAAAAAAGAAAGGTTGACGAGTTTTGTTTTGTGGCTACCAGTGTCTACGAAACGTCAATGCATGTGGGCAGGGATTTAGTGTAGCTGCAACTAAGGAGCACTCGCCTCTGGTTTTTGGAGGTGTCGTTGATCATCGGCTGTGATTTCAACTACACCCTTCTTGCTTCAAATAGACCGAGGGAAGCTGGTGGGAAGGATCTTGGTTCCTTGGATTTTTCGCTTCTGTTGAACAAGCTTCAGTTGTAGGTTATGGATGCTGGTAATCGCAAATATGCTTGGAGAAATTCATCTATATCATGGATCGATAGATCCTTGGTTTCACCAAAAATGATTCATCGATTCCATTTGGTGGAGGTCTTACAATCTACCTAGGACGAGAACTGATTACACACCCTTAATATGGAGGTTAGGGGAGTTTGCTTGACCACAAACTTCAAGTTTGACTGCTCTTGGCTCTGTAGCTATACTTGCAAGGGCTCCGACTAAGCGAATGGTTATCGAATTGAGGCAACTACGAGAGGATTTAATACCCTTTAGGAGGTAGATTTGGTGGGAAAGGCAAGAAAGAAAAGCTGATGCCAAAGTTGAGGTTGATAGGTTTGACATTTTGGTGGACTCCAGACCTTTGTCACAAAAAGAGTCGCACGCCAAATTGTTTCATGAGGGCATTGTCGAGGAGGAGGAGGAGGAGGATAGGAAGAAATTAATGGATTGGAGACGAAGATCCATGACCACGTAACTTAAAGAAGGAGATGTGAATACTGCATTTTTTTTCATGCTATGTCCAGTGGGAGAAGAGGAAAGAATACTATCTGATAATTGAGAGTTAGCAAGGTGGTTGTCCAAAGGGGCGCCCAATTGAGGAAGGCTTTTTACTCCTACATTCATCAAACTAGCAAAAAGACATGAAGACCTCCCTTGGAGTTGGTCGAGGAGGGCGCTAAGAAGATTCTCCATTACAGGCTGAGGCATTTGCACAAAACTTCAAAGAGAATGAGGTAGGAAGGGCATTATGCAATTTGAACAAGGAGAGCACACCAGGATAGGATGCCTTTCCCATTTTATTTTACAAGGAATTTTGGTCCATCATAAGGGAAGATTTGATGGCATTGATTCATGAAATCTGGGTGAGTACTCAAGTTTCGAACTAATCAACATGGACAGTCCTGATTGTATTATAGCCCAACGGTGACACCCCCATGTCTATTAGCGATTTCGGATTGATTACTATATCTAATGGGGTCTATTTGATTGTAGCGAGATTATTGGCTAATATGCTAAAAGGGTTCCTCTCATCTATCATCAGCATGGTTTTAAAAAACGTGAGGCGGATCGAGGTGGTTTTCCCTTGATGAGGCGAGGCGTAAGCCTCGATTTATATAGGAAAATATGTATATATATATAAGATATAATTGAGCATAATTATATATTTATAAAATCACAAATTTAGATATTCCCAACATATTCAACATATATGCTATGAGCAAGAGAATATATAATATGAATATATAATATTCTTTGCATGATTTACTTTGAATCCTAATTCGTATTATCATCCATATAAAATGCAAAGACTATTATGACCTCCATTAATGTTGGTGTGGGAAGTGTTTGTCGATATATAACACTTCCCTTTGCGTGCATGGTGAAGCAAACTTATACTAACATATATTATTAACATACACAATATATAATATGTCTATGTTGTTTTATGTGTTATATGACTATCATATATATTAATATGTCTTGAATTCTGACCATCTGATTGATTTGCTAAACTCAATTGAAGAATCGTTGTATGCCACCTGTCGCACCATACCCTACTAGTACGGGGGTCTCATTGCCCGGCCAGCGAGCTTGAGGGGGGGCTAAGGGGGAGCAGGTGCGCTCCCCCTTGCAGGGGCAGCGCCCAAGTCCCGAAATGAATTTTATATATGATAATGCATAATTTGTAAATATAGAATAAATATATATGACTATATAACAAATTAAATTGTTAACAATTAATATTATACCTAAGATATCATAAAAATCAATATAAAAGTATAAAATATAGGGTACTAAACCTTTGCAGCCCGAGGCGGTGCCTCAAGACCGTCTCGACACCTCGAGGACCGCCTCAGTGCCTCGAGGTGCACGCCTCACATGGGTTGCTTGAGGCGAGTGCCTCGAAGCGGTGTTCTTGGAAAACCACCTCGAGGCATACGCCTCAGCGTCTCGAGGCGCGTTTTTTAAACCGTGATCATCAGCCTGGTTCTCTTGTCTTTCTCGGTGGTGGCCAACGGTAGGTCGTGTAGGGTTTTTTTCAACGTCAATGCGACATCAGGCATGGTTGCTCCTTATACCCTATTTTTCGTCAATACAGCGGACTCCCTGAGTATTATTTCGAGCACAGAGGTACAAAGTGAATGCTTCCAGAGTTATACCAAGGTGATGATTTCCATGGCTCTTTTGTAATATGCAAATGACCACTATTCTTCATCGAAGGTGACCCAAGTGAAGCGAAACCAGTTGTGGTTCTTCTGGACCTACTTGGTCATTTCTCTGGGATGGCCCTAAATGTAACAAAATCATCCTTTGTCCATTTCAGTCTTGGTGCATATGATGTGAGACTTTGCTCGGATTTTCTCAGTACACTGTAGCGGCCTCTTCCTACACAGTACCTTAGCTTGCCTCTCACTCTTGGAAGAGTCGAGGTCGATTAATGGGTTCAAGTTATTAAGAAGCTAGAGGGCAAACTCTTTGGTTGGAAAGCTAGATGCTTGTCATGAGGCCGTAGATCGATTTTACTCAAGAAAGTCCTCACAACACTTCCGTTTTTTTTTCTTGTCCATTTTCAGACTGCCACATAAGGTTTACTATCGACTGAAGAGCAACATGATGCGCTTTTTTGGGTTGCGTTCGATTGGGAGAAAAGAGGTGTGACTTTGGTGGCATGGGATTCGGTGGCTAGATCGATCAAGGTGTGGACTGAGGTTTCTACAGCTAAATGAAATGAACAAAGTGCTTCTCTCCAAGTGGAGACATCGCATATGGAGGCCAACAAATAACCTGGCATGTTCTATCCTTGGAAGCATTTATGGTTTGCATGGTGCAAGGGAAGGGGCGGGAAACGGGCTGGCTAAATAATCGTGGTTTTAGAGAACAATCTACTCCATTAAGAGCAAGATAGACCATTCCTCACACCTAAATTGGGAGATGGGAATCATTTTCTATTATGACAGATAGATGGTTGGAGATAGGGGTTCTTTATGATAGGTTTCCTTGGCTTGATGCACTGACGTCAGACAAGGATGTAGGTGGTCAATGCTTGGTCTCTCTCTGATGGTGGCAGTGGGGCATGAGTTCCTCAGTCTTGATCTTCTCTCTCAAATCAAGTATTTGTTGGAACATTTAAAGGAGGTCGAGGATCCTCGAAGTGGAGGGACTACTGGAGTTGGAACGGTGAGCATTCTGAGGAATATATTATCTGCAATTCTTGGAGGGAGTTCCTACGTTGGACCAGGAGTTGGTGATGGACCATAAAGGAATTTGGAAGCTCATGGTGCCCTCGAAGATAAAAGTAATCACATGGTTGCATCGCTAGGGGAGGCTAATGACCAAAATGCTAAGTGCATGCATCATTTCAGGCGTGGATACGAGTTGTCATGTTTGTGGGAATTTTGACGATGACATTAGTCACTTTTTTCCAGTACACAACTGTCATGGAGGTATGAAAAGATGATGTAATCATATGTGTAGAAAATGATAATGCCAAAACGTATATGAGATAAAGAAGTATTGAGAATGAAGAACATCGAGATTTACGTGGAACACTACTCCATAAGGAGCAGGATGAAGCCACGGGAGAATGCCACTCATGAAGCCAGATCGTCAGTATTGAATCTCAATGATACAATGGGTGTGTGGCTTCTCATATAACCCCACAGAAAGATCGGAGTCCAACTAACAGTAGATGTGGGACTAAACTTGTGGATAAGGTAATTGGACCTTGGAGGGATCAATTACCCATCTATGCATGTAATGCGTACTCTAACACTCCCCCTCAAGTTGGAGTATGCAATGCTCATCTTGAACAAATATAAAGAATTTGCTCACTTATGGTACAAGACGCTATAGACAATATTTATTCAACGCATACTGTAGTGGCTACCTACTGAGGATGTTGCTTCTCATACTGCGCTGGTGAAGAGAGCTGAAGGGCTGGAGTATGAACTGAACAGGGTTTCCTCATCGGAGAACGTGTGCTCTGCATTGCATTTGTCTGAGTCACTAAAACTGTAATGAGTCTCCACCTGGAGAACTCTGGTGTCCAAGGTAAAACTGTAATGAGTCTCCACCTGGAGAACTCTGGTGTCCAAGGTTCGAAATCTCGATTTCGATTTCGTTTCGAGATATTGAAAAAATGAAACAATTTCAAAATTTCATCGAAATTTTGACAAAATTTTGCCAATTTCGGCCAAAATCAGCCTATTAGATTTGTGAAGGAAGGGTATATATTGATATTTAGATTTCGGTTTCAGTCGGGTGCCGAAACTGAAATTTCGCCTAAATTTCGCGAAATTTGAAACACTAAGATTCTGGTATGGTCTGCAATTGCTTCATCTCTCTGAAGGGAAAACTGGAAAAGCCGTGAAACATCCACGTTGAAGTATATGGTCGCTGGAGAATGGAGTCTCAAAGTTTTCCTCGCCGCAGAACTGGATCTCTTCTATATTGGCTCGGAGATTGGAATCTCTACTCTGAAGTCACTATGAAACCACATGAAAACCCTAAGCCACAATGGCTCAGAGAATGGTATCTCTACTTTGAAGTCCCTATGGATCACATGGAAACCTTAAACCGACCAGAACAAGTGTGTGGACCTCTCAAACAATGAACGCACATATGTATGTGTTGAATTGTAGACTCTAAATCAAACTGTAGAGTCTAAATCTGATAATATGTAGAGTATGAAATCTAAATGCTCTACACATACTCCTCCTTTCTCCCAGACGTGTCAGAAGATGGCATCGACAAAGTTGGGAGAAGACGTGAAGATGGGGAAAAACAAAATACTTCTTTTTTTCAGGTTTCTTCTCTTCTTTTTTGCGCATGGTTTTTTTACACTAGCTCTCACCAATTGAACCTAAAAATGCAGATCTGACCCCTCTCTTTTTTTGTAATGTTGTGGCCTGAACTGGGCCCAAAATACTGCAATTTTTTTCAATGTGGCAACCCATTTTTTTAAGAGCCACTGCCCAAATAGGGCCCAAAACTGCAGCCTACCCTTTCTTTAGCATGGGGCTCATACTCGGGATTTTTTTCTTGGTGCAGCAGCCCACTGGGCCTAAAGCAGCCCTTCACCCCTCCCATTTTTTAACGAGTACGCAGCATCCCCCTCTTTTCATTTAAATGAAAGGTGTATCAAGCCCCAAAATGCTCGCATAGGTTCCCATCCAATGGGAACCCCTCTTCTACGGTCGTCGTCCAACCGAGAAGGGGGAGGAGACCTCGTTCCATCGTGGGAGCCTAGAGGAGGCAAAGCGCTAAGTATTGGGCCCGAGGAGAGGCGACGAGGAGATCTGTCGCCCGATGGGGCTCCGGCTGCTGAAGGGGAAGAGGGAGATGAGGTTGGAGATGCCATCTCCTCCGCCTGAAAGGTACGCAGAGGTTACATGCCGCTGGAGATGGTGCGGCAGTGATCGCTGGAGTTTCTCTATCGATTGGGGTTCTTCCTATACTGCCTGGAGCCATCTCAACATGAGTGGCTCTTCTTCCATCTTCTTAAATGCTAGGGTTTCCATAAGGGGGAACCCATCACCACTGCTTGGAGTAGATGAAGGAGGTGGAATATCAATGGCATATTGTGGAGAAGTTCCATGCAAGTAGATGCATGGACATGACACTTTACGTCGAGGAATTGGATCCAGATGCGAAATCGCGCATTCCCGTGCGAAGATTGGTCCTGGATTGCGTACTATGGATTTCTTGGATGACGCGCGACGGAGTTCTTGGACGATGATGTAGGTCTGAACCTAGGGTTTTGTAACTTGAACAAACCCTTGCCATCACAGAAGGTTGCCCCTCGAGAAGTCCTTCGAATATACACTTCTTCTTCTTAGAGATTTTAAGTACGGCTGGAGATGCTCCAGAACTTGACAATTCTCGTGGGTTGTTCGTTGCGTTGACAGATGATGTGAACTGACCTTCATAAGTTGAACAAGATGCTTGCATGCTTCACAGAATTAGGGTTTCATGAAACCCTAGAACTCTTGAACAAATCACAAACATAAATTTCATATAAGATCTTCACGAATAAATCACCAAAAACTAAATCTTCAAGAACAAAAAATTCAAGAACGAAACCCGCTTTGATAATCAAATCTCGAACAAAACAACATAAAATACATCCTCGAGAATTGAACCCGCTCTGATAGTATGTAGAAAATAATAGGCAGAAGCGTATCAGATATAAGGAAATATAAATAAAGAACACCAAAATTTACGGAAACCCTACTATATAAGGAGCAGGATGAAACCACAAGAGAGAGCCTCTCAAAAGGTCATATCTTAAAAAAAACAGTTAGATCTTCTATATTGAATCTCTCAACTAATACAATGGGTGTGGAGCTTCTTATATAGCCCCACAAACATATTAGAGTCCCAGTAATATTAAATGTGAGACTAAACCTGTTGATGTGATAATTGGACCCTGAATGGATCCAATTACCCATCTATACATGTGACGCATACTCTCTAACAAGACGACTTGATACATCATCATGGGACGGATTTGGGGGAGTCGGGGGTGAAGGTATATCATATCAAGGCTTTGGCGATGTGTGGACTATTTGGATAGACCAGAAACGAGCTGATTTTCAAAGGCACAAGACACTATTCGGAGAACATTATTGTGAGTACATACTAGTATAATCTTTGGAAAACACATTTGTAAATTTGTTCTTTGAAATAAATATAAGCTTGTACTTGGAAGTTACCATCAACCCAGGTAACTCCCCCGTTTACTATTCAAAAAAATATAGCCTAATTAATCACATGTGCGTACCACAACAAAACATGAATATAATACCTATTATGAGCTACAATTTCAACAACCAAGGTGGAGACTTTTTTCGAGTAAAAGAGAGGGTAAACTCCCAACTCCCAAGGTGGGAGTTACCGCAATAAGGCATTCATAAACATAATCAGAAAAAAGTTGCATTATCAAGATGACCAGAAATTATAAAGCGCTCTACGATGCGAGACCACATTTTCTGAGTAGAATCTCTGGTTGTTGAATATGAGGTCATTCTGCCCAAGCCACATCGCCCATAGGCACGTGAAGGCGACCGACACGTCGTCCGTGGAGTTAGATCCCACTGCGCAAACCGACCTCCAAAAGCCCTCAAAACCATCCGCCTCCAACCAGGAGATGTCGAGCTCCCTCCATGTTACAGACGATGTCGGGCACTTGAAAATAGATGGTCTATATCCTCTATCTGCCCTTCACACCTATCACAGAAATATCCTCCGTCACTGTCAGACGCCCCCTCCTTTCCTTGACACACAAGCGCTCTCTTCTCAGACACCAGAGGAAGACCTTAATTCAGGTTGGAATCTTTGCTTCCCACACCAGCTTCATGTCCATGCTAAGTTCCTCATTCAAGTCTGTTGCCGGAGAGCTGAACTCTTCAAAGACTTTCTTAGTCTAGAACCTCCCCCCTTCCCATCTCGCTGAAAACGCATGGGGCCGGGATCTCGGCCTGCATCCGAAAAAGTCGTCCAATCATTGCTTCGAGAGCTGCGTCACAAAACTGGGCGACCACATTTTAACTTGTTCACTTATAGAGAACCAATCACCATTAAATCCCACCTTGACCCTCTTTAACTCAAACGTTTACCTAGGAAGACAATTACAAATTTTTTGACAGCCCAAATTTTTAATACCAGCATAGGAAGATAAACCCATGAAAGCTCTGAAGCAGAACCACGAATTTTCTATAGATTTTGTGGTCCTTGATATAGATATCCTCTTACTGTTCTAACTTAGTCCTCTTAGGTCACCCAATATTTCCTAGTACTAGAGCCGTATCAATTGTGAATACAGGATTGTTTATTTTAAGGTTAAAGTTAATAAAATCACTGAAGAAATACAGCGAATTGTAATTCTAAAGGCAAATATTGATTTGTCCAGGAAGGTCAATGGATCACAGACATCAAAGAAGAATATGCGCCCTTAACCGTAACATAAGATACCTTAAAATAGCTTTAGCATTTCCAAATCCATTGTTATCCTGGACTCTCGTGATTCAACCATGTCTACACAATCTTCCTGATCCAGAACATGCTGTAACTAATGAATCCAATGTATATAGCCTAATTAATTGCATGTATGGACCACAATAAAACACCAATATACTATCTCTTATAAACCACAACGTCAACAACCAAGGTGGAGACCATCCGACACTTGTTCAATTGTAGAAAACCAACCACCATTAAATCTCACCCCTGGCCCTCTTGATCTCTAACCTCTACCCAGGGAGTTAAGTACATATTTTAGACAACCCAAATCAAGCCATCTACGTGATCATTAGCTTATTTGGCATACCAGCGTAGGGAGATAAAACTCATGAGTCATAATGGCTCTAAAGCAGAACCACGAGTTGTCTATAACCTTTGTGGTCCTTGATATGGATATCCTCTGTAACGTTTCTCTAACTCATGTTACCTTAGATCACCCATTCTTGGCTACTACTAGAGCTACATCAATTGTGAATACAAAACAGTTGATTTTAAAGTTAGCGATAAAAGAGTCACTGTAGAAGTACAACAAAAGAAATAGAGTTGTAATTCTAAAGGCAAATGTTGATTTATCAAGGTCAATGGATCATGGACATTGAAGAAGAATGTGTGCCCTTATCTACAACAAACGATACCTTAGAAATAACTTTAACATTTCCACATCTGTTATAAGAACCTAAATCCAGTATTACCCTGGACTCTCTCGATTCCACCACATCTACGCAGTCTTCAAATCCATAACAAGTTGTAACTGATGAATCTAATGTATATAGCGATATAGCCTAATCAATCACATGTGCATACCACAACAAAACATGAATACAATACCTAGTATGAAGCACGAATTCAACAACCAAGGTGGACACCATTCAAACACGTGTTTAATTGTAGAGAACCGCTTTGGGCCGGGGTCCGGGAGGTTTTACCTTTATTGACGTCATGTCTCATATCGAAGATGGGAGATGGCCACCTTTTTAGATTCTGGCGCGATGACTGAACCGGAGAGGGCACTTTGGAGGGCGGATATCCACGCCTTTACCCTTTGGTAGTTTTGAAGGAGGCCACCCTCTCACAGATAGCGAAGGCGGGATCATGGGCACCACATTTTATGGACGACCTCTCCGATCAGCGTTCGGATGATTTCTTTAGCATGTTGGCAGGGCACCAGGAGATCTCGCGCAGGGCCGAGATCACTTTCAATGGGTGGGTAACAAATTCTCTGTGAAGAAGGTTTATGGAGAGCTGAGGTTGCGGACTAAGACTCAAGATGGGGGACTATGTCAAGACATGAAAATTGTGTGGGCGACGAAGATCCCAAATAGAGTAAAGATCTTCATGTGGTGCATGAGGCGGGCGTGCTTATGTGACAAAGGGCGGAGGGGGCGGCTGTTCGGATTAAATGGCACACGGTGCGATAGATGCAGAGAAGCGGAAGAGGGTTCAGACCATCTATTCTTCAAGTGCCAAGAGTCTCAACGGGTTTGGAGAGAAATGGGATTAACTCTGATGGAAAGCGAGGGGTCATCGGTTTTCTGGACATCCATCTGGTCGATCAGCACAAATTCTACGGACGATTGCTCGAAGACGTTCGCGGCTCTCTAGGCCATTTGGTCGGAACGAAATGATTTGATTTTCAACTATCAGAGGTTTTACTTTGAAAACGATGTGGCTCACTGTAATGCGCTTTACAATTTCTGGCTCTTACAATAATGTTTGGCACTGTACTATAATTTTTTTAACGGAACTCTGTTGTCAGTGACCCCCAAAGAGGGGGGGGGGGTTCACCCGTTTTTCTCTTTCAAAAAAATTGTAGAGAACCGACCATCATTAAATCCCCTACCCCTCAATCCATCCATGTGATCATCAAGTTATTCTAGTTAATTCTTCCTAGGAAGATAAACTCCCAATGGCTTTGAAAAGATCCACGAGTTTCCTATAGACTATGTGGTCCTTAATGTAGATATCCGCTCTAACGTCTTTAACTCGGGTCATCTAAGGTCTCCCAGTCTTGAACGACTACTGGAGCCATATCAATTTTGAGTACACGATTTGTCATTTTAAGGTTAGTGGTAAAAGAGCATGGTGATCAGTGACGACAGTGAGAGAGAGAGCCTTTGTTTGTGTGCAGTGATGGATCGCTTGGAGCGCGGTGCAACAGGATACAAATGTTAGGTTTTCTCATTGGGATAGTGGTATACTCAAAGTCGAGGAGAGGTTTCTCTAATCGGAAAAACGTATTATATGTTATTGGGTTTAAAGCATTTGAGTTCTTTAATAATGTTAAAAAATATAATGTGGAAGCGTATTGATAAACAAAGCACGAACAATAGAAATAATAAACACAAACTCAGAGATTTAACGTGGAACCCTACTCCCTAAGGAGCGGGATGAAACCATGGGAGAACGCCTCAAAGGGCTGTTGTATGCATTGCACTTTCTCACTGGATACAGAGGGTGAGGGGTTTCTTATATAGCTCTCATTGAATCTCCACATCCCACAGATGGTAGATGTGGGACTAAACCACATAATGTGGTAAATGGAACCTGGAGTGATCTATTTACCCATCTACACTACAAGTGACGCATAACACATATACTCAAACACTCTCCCTCAAGTTGGAGCATGCAATGCTCAGCTTGGACAAACAGAAAGAACTCTCAACTCACGATACAAGACACTACAAACAATATCAACTCAACGCGCACAACTGTCGGTTGTTGTCAAGTACGTTGCTTCTCATGTTGTGCAGGCGAGGAGGAAAAAACAGGCTGGAGTGTGAGTGAAATTAAATCTCCTCGTCGGAGAGCAAGTGCTCTGTATTGCGCATGTCAGAGTCACTATAACTGAAATGAGTCTCTACATGGAGAACTCTAGCTCGCCACAACATGTGGACAACTGCTTCATCTCTGAAAGGACCGAACTGAAAAAGTCGTGGAGACAATCCTCGTCAAAGTTCACAGTCACTGGAATGGAGTCTGAAAAGTCTCCTCGTCGGAGAACTTTCATATTGGCTCAGAGAATGGGATCTCTACTCTGGAGTCCCTATGAAACCACATGAAAACCCTAGCTCACATGGTATAGGGAATGTGATCTCTACTCTGAAGTCCCTATGGAACACAAAAACTCTGACCAAAACAAAAGATGAGGACCACAACAAATGATGGCAAACATGTGCACATCAAACTGAAGACCACATGTGTGTGTGTCTGAAACTGAAGACTCGAAACATCTGAACGTCAAGTCTGAAGATCTGAAATGTAGAGTCTTGGAAAAATATGGCTGGTCTGGAATCTGACATCTGAATCTAGAATATGCATGTGACTCTACACAATACTCTCCCTATCTCCCATACTTGTTGGAAATCAATAACATCGACAAAGTTGGGAGAAGACAAGATAAATAGGGAGAAAAACATGAATCACGCTTTTTGCAGGTATTTCATTCATCATTTTTTTAATAGCCGTCATTTTATTAAAAAAGTCTTATCATCATTTTTTCTTCTCACATTTTTTTGAAACAAAATTTTTTAAAAGTCGTTTCTTTTCTTTTTTTTTCCCTTTTTATGACTTTTCCTTTCTTGCAAAAAAAAATCTTTTGCATACGCCTTTTCTTATTGTATGCGCCTTTTTCAAAAGAAATTCTTTTTTTAACTCTCGGCCCAAATTTGGACCATATCTCTCTCTTTTTTAAAGAGGCTGTTATAAAATATGAAAAATGCGGAAGCGATAGATAAACAGAGCATAAACAAGAAACATAGAACATGGGAACACCATGATTTTACGTGGAACCCTACTCCGTGAGGAGCGGGATGAAACCACGGGAGAAACCCTTAACGGGGCGTGTTTTTCTATTCATTTTCTCAATGAGTACAGGAGGTCTGGGGCTCCTTATATAGCCTTCCCAGAGCCTCCAAGTCCCACCATTGGGAGGTATGGGACTAAACACAGGATGGGGGTAAATGGATCTTCTCCAGGATCCATTTACCCTGTTACAACTCAATGGGCGCACATAACAATACTCCAACACTCCCCCTCAAGCTGGAGCATGCAATGCTCAGCTTGGACAAACAGAAAGAAACTCAACTCAACGCTACAGGACACTACGGACAATATCAACCCAACGCGCACATTGCTGCAGTCGAGGACGTTGCTTCTCATGCCGTGCAAGTGAGGAGGACGAACGGGATAGAGTGTGAGTCAACTGAAGACGGAATCTGACCATCGAGTCTGAAACTGCACCTGAAGTCTCCTCGTCGGAGAACTGGGTCTCTCCCATCTGGCTCAGAGAATAGTGCACTGCTCTGGTGTACCTATGATACCACATGAAAACCCTTGCCCACGTTGACATAGGGAATGGTCCTCTGCTCTGGAGTCCCTATGGCTCACATGAAAACTCTGGCCTGACAACTAGAAGAATGATGGGAATCACGGACAAATGATGGCAACATATGCACATCTGAAAATGACCACACACTCGTGCGTGTCTGAAACTGGACTCGGAAGACGATCGTCGAGTCTGAACAACTGCGCATCAAACTGGGACTCGAAATCTGAACGTCGACTCTAGAATTGCGCATGAAGAATCTAAATCTGAACTGTAGAGTCTGAACGAATGGCTGGTCTGGAAATCTGAATCTGGATATGGAGAAGATATCTGAGATGACCTGTGACTCTACACATACTCCCCCTTTCTCTCATACTTGTCGGAAAACATGGACGTCGACCAAGTTGGGAGAAGACAAAGAGATACATAAATGGGAGAAAATAAAACAAAATAAGCTGTTACAAATTTGTCGGCTTCTCAAATCATGAATTTTGGCCGTTTCCTTTTTTTTTACGGCTCCCTTTTTTTGCATTTTTTAAGCTGTCGACCTTTTTTTATACGGCTTTCCTCTGCTTTTTTTTTTGCAAAACTGTGCGTACGGTTTTTTTTATACGCACCTCTTTTTTTTCCTTTTCTCTCTCTCTCTTTTTTTAACGAAGCTCCTTCTCTTTTTTTTCGACTATAGCCCAGATTGACCTTTCCTCTCACTTCCTTTTTTTTAACCATGCTCGGCAGGTCCCCTTGGGCTTTACAATAATTTTTTAAAAAAAAATATAACTACCGTTCATCCCTAGGGTTCCCACGATTAGAACCCCCTTTCAAATGCCGCCGCCTGCGAGTTCCTAGGGCCCTCGGCCTGGGCGAGAGTGGGACGGGGGGCTGCTGGATTGCGCAAAGAGGAGGGCTGCGCAGGAGATCAGCAAAGAGGATCCGCCATGGAGGGGTGCAGGAGGACGAGCAGAAGGCGACACAGGGCATGGGGCGCCGCCAGGGGTGCCGCTAGGGCTGGAGTCGCGATGCTCGAAGATCTGGTGGTGGGTGGTGGCCTGCAAGATGGGTCTTCGTCGACCCGTTTCCTGAAGCGTGCTGGAGGTCGCCACCTCCCTGGAGAGTTGCGATGGCGCAACAAGATGCGCGCGGGAGAGAGGTGCCTCTGGGCGGAAGAGTCTGTGCCGCCTAGGATGGTAGGCACACCGCCATCGCGCGAGGAGGTCTGGAAAGCTGCGACGATGTTGCGATGGCTTGGAGGGTAGCCTTGGTGGAGGAGCTCCGCCTGGAAAGGAGCACGGGGGCTCCGTCTAGGCGCGTCTCTTGGGATGCGGGCGCGTTGAGTGCACCGCCTGCCTGGGTTTCTGCCGCTGAGGACTGCAGGTGCGCGAAGATACGCTAGAAGGCCTGCTTCCCGCCTGGAGTCCCTGTAGGGCTCTGCCATCTGACGCAGTTGCTGGAGATGACGAGATTTGCGAGGTAGGGTTGCGGCTAGGGCACGCACAGCCTACGCCTGAAGAGAACACCGCCATTGCAACTCTAACATGAACTAGACGATATCTGAAATGCAGAGCTCACTCCAAAAAAAATCTTCGGAATAAAAATCTTCAGAACTGTAAGAATCTCCAAGAACCACATATTGAGACTCGAACAAATAACCAACATGAAAATCCTCGAGAATCGGCCTGCTCTGATACCATGTTATAAAATATGAAAAATGCGGAAGCGATAGATAAACAGAGCATAAACAAGAAACATAGAACATGGGAACACCATGATTTTACGTGGAACCCTACTCCGTGAGGAGCGGGATGAAACCACGGGAGAAGCCCTTAATGGGGCGTGTTTTTCTATTCATTTTCTCAATGAGTACAGGAGGTCTGGGGCTCCTTATATAGCCTTCCCAGAGCCTCCAAGTCCCACCATTGGGAGGTATGGGACTAAACACAGGATGGGGGTAAATGGATCTTCTCCAGGATCCATTTACCCTGTTACAACTCAATGGGCGCACATAACAATACTCCAACAGAGGCTAATCAATGTTTTTCACTTTTTTTAAATGTTGGGCCCCTTTTTCCCCTTTTTTTAACATAGAGGTCCATTTGGGCCCACAAGGATGGCCCCCTTCTTTCATTTTTTTCTATGGCCCCAAAAAAAGAAACGAAGCAATTTTTTTAACGTGCTATCTAGGGTTCCTTGGGAACCCTTCCTTCTTAAACATGCCACCGCCTTGGAGATCGACCTTCCTCTCTCTCTTTCGTCGTTGGAGGGGCGTCGCACAGGAGGAGGAACGGCGCGAGAGAGGAGTGCCTGAAGGTTCTTGAGATAGGGGGTCGATGCATGCTACTTGTCGCGTTGAAGCCGCACGGGGTTGAAGAAGATAAGTAGCGGGTTGTGCAATCGAGGTCGATGGGGTTCTTGACAAGGGAGAAGGAGGCAACAGGATTGGGCCCTGTTGTGATCGAGGCAAGCCTTCTCCCAACGATTTGGGGCATCTTTGGGCTTCGAGACAGGAGCACCCATGCGCCTAGGATCTGTTGGGGCAACGCAAAGCAGCTGGGGCGGTGCCGCCTGGAGGTCTCTCGTTGCTTGGGATCTCCATTTGGGACACGGTTGGCCAAGAGGTGGAGGAGCTTGCCGCCGGAAGACAGGGCCCCGCCTGGAACAGTGAAGGAGAGAGGATCCACCGCATGCGGGAGAGGATCGGGTGGAAGGGGTTTCGCTCGTCGAGAGGCTGGGAGTGTGGCATCGTTGTTACCTCTGAGAGTCTTGTGAACAAGTTGCCTCCCTGGATGTTGCGGCCGCCAGGAGGGAGGGCGCGACGAGGGGCGGTTCTTGGAAAAGGTCTCCACCGCCTGGAGCGGGGCTCGATGGCGATGGTGAAGGGTGTCGCCTGTGCTGATGTCTCTCGATGCGGGTGGAAGATGCTGGAGCGCATGGAAGTGCGCAAGGAGTCACCGCCTCGAATTAGGGTTAAAAGGAAACCATAGACATGATATTGAACTTGAACAAATCCTCATAAAAATTGATCTTTCCAAGAACAAACAGTAATAGAATCTCGAATAGAATATGAACATGAATTTTCAACAATAAATCCACGAGAATCGACCCACTCTAACACCATGTTAGAAAATATAATGCGGAAGCGTATTGATAAACATAGCATGAACAATAGAAATAATAAACATGAACTCAGGTATTTAACGTGGAACCCTACTCAATAAGGAGCAGGATGAAACCACGGGAGAACGCCTCAAAGGGCTGATGTATGCATTGCACTTTCTCACTGGATAAAAAAGGTGAGGGGCTTCTTATATAGCCCTCATTGAGTCTCCGCATCCCACCGACGGTAGATGTGGGACAAAACCACATGATGTGGTAAATGGATCATGATCTATTTACCCATCTACACCACAAGTGATGCATAACACATATACTCCAACAAATACATATGTTGGCGCATATGGGGATTACGCAATCGAATGCACTATTATTCGTAATAATGCCAATAGAACACGTGTCACACTTTGACCCATGGTTTTGAATATGCGACATATATGTGGCCATTGGACCGATTTCCTGAACATTAGCTACCATGAGATCTGCCGCAATCACTACCATCAACATCGGCTAGGGACTACCCAGATGGTCAACATCGAGGTTGATGCCACCCACCTCGCAAAAGGCAAAGTCATGGGCGCGTGAATAACTGCAGGCATTGTGCACACGAGCATCGTCGCCTCCCCTGCGCATCGAGGTTCCATCGCCAGCCAAGGACCTTCCCCCATCGCTGCCAGTTTCAAGAAAACCCCCATTGCCGATCATGTTGCATATACCATAGAAAGATTGTAGAAAGCGGTGGTCGGTACTCGGTCAGCGAAGGTCACTGACTGAGGATTAATTGGCAGTCGGATGACTCATCAGATTTAGCCGATCATTAGTCAATTTTGATTTTTTTTATTATTTTAAATATATAAACATTTCTTATACATATATTCTTATAATTAACATAGATTTGTACAGTTTGTATACTATCATAATGAAACAAAAGAAGTAATTGACATAGATTTGTACAGTTTGTATACTATCATAATGAAACAAAAGAAGTAATTGACTTTAGATATAACATTAAGCATAATGGTATGAGTTTGCTTTAAAAAAAGGCAAAAAAACTAAAAAATAAAAAGTTTGATCTAAAAGCGGACCAATTAATCGTTTCTATTAGTCGAGTTGACTGACTAGTGGTTGACTAGGCCTAGTCGAGTCGGCAACCTCCCGACTCAACTAGTCGGGCCGACTTTTACAAGCTTGTAACCACAAGCCCCTCCCATTTTGCCACTACTGTTTGAGTGGGAATCAAGAAAATCTTAGTAAAACTAAGTATGGTTGTTACATCATGTGGATGATTCCACATTTATTCCCAATGCGAACCATACACTCCAAGAAAGGAATAAAGGGGTTGTCATGAGAAATTCTTAAGGAATTCCCTCTCCCAAAAATACTTTACCTAAAGGAAAAAGATAGAGACTTCTCTATTAAAGGGTTGTTCGCAATTAGGCCTCCTTCCCCAAACAAATTACAAATGAGACATGCAAGATGGAGAAAGAGTTAACGTATTATGCAGTCAAATTAGGATCAACCTATCACGCGTGCAACCCGAAGGTCAACAAGAGATGAGTTTTTCAAGAGGAGTACTAATGCAATGTGGAATTGAAATAAACTTGGACTCAATCACGATTTACCATTGGTTCTATTTGTGTCTACTTTTGTCTGATTAAGGTCAATTAATTAGGGTTTTTTAGGGTTTTAATCGATTTATTTAAATATTCCCTCTCCTATATAAAAGGGATAATAGATCTTTTATGGGGAAGTTCAATTGAATAGCAAGTTGGAGTCATCTTTGTCCCCTCTCCTCATCCTCCTCTCCCCCTTTGCACCTCTTCGTGCATTCTCCTCCCCCAACCTCGCCAAGCCAACATGCCTCCCCCCCTCCTCATTGAAGGCATTGTTTGGACGAGTCATCACCGCCTCTAGGGTTCTGATGGAAAGCTTGTAGATGACACTTGAGGTGATGTAGCCATCATGATGTGAACTCCAGAATATATAACTAAGGTTTCAATCAGACCTCACTGCAGAACTTCAGAATGTCAAATGCAGGAAAAAGGAAACGTGTCGCGGGAATCACAATGACCAGAAGTCAAACATATTATAAAAGAACTTGAAGAACAAACCCTGGAATCAAATGCTCTGATACCAATTTGAAATATAAATGCGGAAGCAAAATCAGAACAAGAACGAACAAAATAAAGAAATATAAAACATGAAACGCTTAGGTTTTAACGTGGAACCCTACTCTGAGAGGGAGCAAGATACAACCACAGGAGAATGCCCCAAAGGGTAGGATCTTCGGTATTGAATCTATCAATGAGTACAAGGGTAGGGGGCTCCTTATATAACCCCATAGACAGACCAAAGTCCCATCGCTCATCCATGTGGGACGAAACGTGAGTGGGGTAATTGAATCTTGGAGAGATCAAATTACCCATCTATAACATACTTCAACTGATGCGATGGAGAGATCTGGTTGTGGGGAGTCCCTCAGCATCTGACAAGAGAAGGCTTCTAATCGGTGCTCTGCATGGTGGTTGAAGTTGGCAGGTGGGAGGCATGATTGCTGAGGATGGAGGCTCGGAGGTTGCTTGTGCGTGGAAGAGGGTGCCTCTTTGGGTCTGAAGAAAGAGCGGCCTGGTCGGGTACGCACGACGAAATCGCCCTTTGATGAGCTATGCATGGAGGCGTATAGGTATGTGTTGGGGCCTCGCAGGAAGAGGGGTGATGCAGTGGTTGATCACCACATGGGGTTGATGGAGGGTTGGCAAGGCCTCGGCACACTACCTGGATCTGGAGTGGGCAGCGAGAGGTGTTCCTTCTTCTTCTTCTTCACATCTCAGGTAACCCACTTCGATGTCTGCACAACTCATAAACCACAACCCTCTTCTTCCGACTAGAAGGAGGAGGAAGTAGAAGCGCACCGCTAGCGAGGGTGAACCATTTGGAGAGAGTTGGTCGCCATGGGATACTACCGCTAGAGAGGATCTTACACAGCCGATAGTGTGCAGATTTTGAGATCATCGAAAAGATAAAAAAATCAAAATTCGAATGAATCTCTAGAGAATCAAATTTATTCTGATATGGCAAAATCTCAAGAGATAAAAAGCACAAAATCCAAGAACAACTCTCTCATAATATGAGCAATATGAATGATAATAATTGAATGAATCGAATCTTCCAAAAAAACCAACTTGCTCCGATATCATTACAACCCGATAATAAGGAAGCGAACAAGAATAAGAATGATAAACGTGAAGAACATGAAGATTTTACGTGGAACCCTACTTCCTAAGGAACGGGATGAAACCACTGAAGAATACCTTAAAGGATGGATTCTTCTATTTCATTTTCGCAATGAGTTTAGGGGTGTGGGGATCTTTATATAGCCCCACTGAGTCACTGACTCTCCAAAATCCAATGTGAGATTATCTATCATGATGTGGTAATTGGATCTTGGAGAGTCCAATTACCCACCTAGGTGATTCTCCAACAATTATATATTTATTTATTTCAATAACTGAAATAGACTAAACTCAATTGGTATCAAAATGATTGTATAATAGCAGGATAATATATGAACTTATTAGCCATAAGCTGGAAACATTCTGTTTGTTTTTTTTTTGTATTCGTAAGATCATCTCTTGAAAAAATAATGTGAACTTGGATCTTAAAATTGAGATTAATTTTGAAGCAAAAAATAAACTAAAATAACTTAGACACCCAATAGTCTACTCATCATCGTACATCTGATCTCGGTCGTTGAATTTGAATCTTAGATTCCATTGAAAAAGGTGAGACAGAATGTTTCGCACACAAAAATCCCCCTGACCCACAGGCAATCCAAACAAATGAAGCAACAATGTTGAAAAAAATTGCACCAAAGATTGGAGGTGGGGGCCTATAGCAAGAAATAGAAGTCTACTATGCAAAAATCCCAAAACAAATGCAAGGGAGAAGAAAAGCTTACTTGAGCGAGCACATAGTGGATAGGTGGATTGGCTGGAGTTGGAGATCGCGAATGCAATGACCGACTAGGGATCGGTTGGAGCTAGATAGCATGGTGATCAGTGATAGGAGTGTGTGTGTGTGTGTGTGCAATGACGGATCGCTTGGAGCGTGGTGCAATGGGGGACTCGAACACAAGGTTTTCTCGTTGGAGCAGAGGAGACTCAAAGTCAGGGAGAGGTCTCACTGATTGAGAAAACACGTTATATGTTATTGGGTCTAAAACATTTGGGTTCTCAAATACATATGTGGATGCATATACGGAATTCGCAATCTCATATGCGATATTACTGCATAATTAATGCCAATAGATCAAGTGTCAAGCTTTGACCCATGTTTCCGCATATGCGACCAAATATGTGGTCGTCTGGACCAACTTTCTGATCACTATCAACTGCAAGAATTGCCGCAATCACTACCACCAACATCGGTTG
Source organism: Ottelia alismoides (assembly GCA_037367405.1). Taxonomy (NCBI): domain Eukaryota; kingdom Viridiplantae; phylum Streptophyta; class Magnoliopsida; order Alismatales; family Hydrocharitaceae; genus Ottelia; species Ottelia alismoides. The sequence continues at coordinate 666,878 of JAZKJV010001292.1, forward strand.
GGGTCTCTACTCGGACGGTCAATATCGAGGTCGATGCCCCCCACCCCACAAAAGGAAAAGTCATGGGTGCGTGAATAATTGCAGGTGTTGTGCACACGAAAGCACTTTGGGGTTTTGTAGCCAGTCGAGGACCTTCCTCCATCGCTGCTAATTCAAGAAAAAACGTCGCCAATCTTGTTGCATATACCACAGCAAGCCCCTCCCATTTTGCTATTGTCGTTTGAGTGGGAATCGAGAAAATCTTAGTAAAACTATGTGTGGTTGTTGCATGTGGAGGATTCCACATCTATTCCCAATGGGAATTGCATACTCCAAGAAAGGAATAAAGGGGTTGTCATGAGAAAATCTTAAAGAATTCCCTCTCCCCAAAATAATTTACCTAAAGGGAAAAGACATATGAAGATAAATAGGGACAGCCTTCTCTATTCACAATTAGGTCTCCTTCCCCAAACAAATTACAAATGAAACATAGAAGATGGGATCAGACTTAGCATATTATGCGGTCGAATTAGGATCGACCTATCACGTGTGCAACCCGAAGGTCAATCAACTCAGCATGAGATGAGTTTTTCAAGCGAAGGAGTACTAATGCAATGTGGAATTGAAATAAACTTGGGCTCAATCATGATTTATCGGTGGTTCTGTTTGTGTCTACTTTTGCCTATTTGTGTCTACTTTTCTCTGATTAAGCTGAATTAATTAGGTTTTAATCGGTTTATTTTAATCCTCTATCTCTCTCCTATATATAATAGATCTTTTATAGGGAAGTTCGGTTGAATAGCAAGTTAGAGTCATCTCCGTCCCCTCTCCTCTTCATCTCCCCCTTTGCACCTCTTCGTGCATTCTCCTCCCCCAAGCTCACAAAGCCAACATGCCCTCCTTCTCAAATAACCCCCTCCTTCCCCAAATATCTCCACCCTAAGATCGGTCCACATCATCCTTATAATGCGAAGGCAATGTCGCATTCTCAAACTATGGTATGTGATCCTTTCTTCAAACAAAAGTTAACTATGGATTGAACGAAATGAATATCATATTTTAAGGAAAGTTAAACATGTCACACAGGTTCAATGAATGTTAAACATGTCGCATTTCGAGGATGCAAAATTGGTCTTGCAACACCAATTTCATTTGCGGAACACCCACGGTTGCATCCTGAAAATTGCAATATTTTATATCGAAGCATTATATTATTGCGGTGCTATAGTAATTGCTTTTCATTGTGCCGTGTACCTGTAGGTTAATTTTCATAACGCAATGAGTAAAATAACGCCGAATGCTTTCTTGAAGAAGAAGAATAAGAAGAAATGTGGACAGAGGGAAGGAACAATGCAACAAAGAGATGTACCTCAACGTACTTCTGAGTGAAGGCGATGCGCTCATCCTCGGACATGTCAGGCCGGAGCACCACCATGCTCTCGTACTTGCGCAATCCCGGAGGACATTGGGGCTCATTTTCCCCGTCGACAGCGGTCATGACCGACGCTGCGGAGGCGGCCGATGTTGGGCCGTCATTGTCGTCGACCGTATTTCCACCATCCTCCTTCTCCTCGAAGAAAGACACCGGGAAATCCAGGCTCTGGACGCGCGCCGCCCACCTGTACTGCCTCCAGCAGCAGTGGCGGGAGAGGGTGCAGACAGCCGAAGAGGAAACTGCGGGGAGGCGACAGGATGACAACAAGGTGGCGGTCAGTGGGGAAGAGGCGACGGAGCTGCCGGCCATTATCATCGTCACGGTACCAGTGAGAGGGGAAGGAAGGAGCGCTCTCCCGCTCGGGGAAGTGGATAAGAAAAGAGGTCGGACCTGTGGCGGTGTGCTGCCACGCCAACTCTGTTGTACGTTTACAGCTAAGTCCGCGCCAGCAAAAGAAAAGGGAGGCATTGATTCTTGTATTTTCTCTTATGTAATGGATTGAGTTTTTAATATGAATCCTCCTTAGATTACAGTTTACTTTATTTAATTAGACTAAATTCAATCTGTTTTAAAAATAATAAAGTTATAGGTAGAAAACAATGTTTTTGAACTGAACCGAATACCGAACCGGAAACCTTATCAAAATGGTCGGATGAGGTTGAACCATGTAATCAAACATGTTTAATCGGATGATGACGTCATCATTATTTAAAATCGGATTAAATCAAACTGGTGAAAAAAAGTGATTGAACTGGATAATCAAACCGAAATGGACTAAAATTTATATAATATACACTTAAATATACTTGAAATATAAAAAATACATAGATAATGTATATATTTCACATTATAAATAAAATATTTGTCGTATACACCATCAGATATCATAAATATCATGTGTGTGTATATAATTTGAACTAGTTGCTCTATAACATGATAGTAGTTTAAACATGCAAAAAGTCGTGTTAGTGTAGTTGGTTAGAAGTTTGAAATAGGTAACCAAAGGTCGTGGGGTTAACTCCTACTACCACCAATATTTTTAAATAATTTAAAAATTAAATATGGTTCAACTTCGATTGATCCTGGTTAAACCGGGTCAAAAACATAGGTTGAATCGGGCGGGTTGAGTAAAATTTGAATAGTCAAATCGAACCGGCATAAACCGATTAACCAGACCGTCCAGGTCTGGTTCATCGATCAGAACGGTCGGTCCTGTCCTATTTTCAAAACATTGGTAGAGGGGGCTAGAAGGAGGGTTGCGGTGTGGGTTGTAGGGGGGTGGAAGGGTGGTTGTAGAGGGGGTGGAGGGCAGCGACGAAGGGGGTAGAGGGCGTTGGAGGCGGGGGTAGAGGGGATGTGGGAGGGACTGGAAGGGGGTTGCGGAAGGGGGAGGAGGGGGATGGAAGGGGTACGGTGGTGGGGGTGGAGGTCGCTGGAGGCGGTGGCGGAGGGGGTGGAAGGGGGCAATGTGGGGGTGGAGGTCGCTGGAGGCAGGGGCGGAGGGGGTAGAGGGGGTGGAGGGGGACGGCAATGGTGGTAGGGGTCACCGGAGGAGGGCGACGGAGGGGGTGGAAGGGGGAGCCGGTGGGGTGGAGGTTGCTGAAACCGGGGGCGGAGGGTGTGGAAGGGGGTGTGTGGAGGTCGCTGGAGGTAGAGGGGGTGGATGAGGGGGCTGGAAGGGGACGACGAAGGGGGTGGGGGAGGGTGTGACGGCAGAAGTCGAGGCGTCATAGGGGATGGCAGCAGAGCTGCGAGGGTCGAGTAGCATTTGTCGGAGTGTTGGCGAGATTGTTATTGTGGGATGAGAGGAGGATGGAGAAGGAGAGTGTGAGGGGAGAAAGAAGGAAGATGTGTGAGTATTGGGTTTTTTTATCAAAAAATAAAAAGAGAAGGTAAATAACAACCTTTAGATGTGGTGTGGTTAGATTAACTCATACGAGTGGTTGAGTTAACATAACAACTTAACGGGAGTTATAAGTGTGAGACGAAGTGAGTATTCAGGGTTCTGGGTGTAATTCGTGATTACACAAGGTTCCTGGAGTAATCATGAAATTACTCAGGGTTATAGGTGTAAATATCTCTTAAAATTTTCATTTGAATATACCATAATTTTTCCATTTTAGCATACATGATAGACGTATACTTAGCCCTTTCTAGTAGCATGCACATAAAATCCTACAAGTATGAACGTGAACTGAAGGTGGATAATTGACTATAAAAGATGGGAGGTTCTTAATAACAACAGGAAATATATTGCAATTGCCTTTCCTAACTAAAATAGTTCGTATGCACTAACATGTTGGTGAATGAATCACTTGTTAACATTAGCTTTATGCGGGACATTTCCAAGGCAAGTTCAAGGTCATGAGTAATTGCATTTTTAAGCATTGATAACATTAAAAGAAAAATACTTTAATGCTGATACAGTTTTCATGTTCTCGCCATAATATAAAAACGACAGTTGTGAAGGAAACGTCGTCTTCATTAGCAACATCTACATGAATTTGAGTATTATTGTCTCCATTTGTTTCATCCAGTTTAAGTAAGTGTAGACACCACTTCCGAAAAAGTCTTAGTCCTGAGATGACTTTTCTCGAGCGAAAAATCAGTAATAGTTGTTCTCACCTCAACCGACTATTATCTATGAGACCATCTCCTGGGAAAGGAGTCAAGTCAGATGCATCCCACTCCGTAGAAAAGAGAAGACCTTCCGGCTCGTAATTTCTTTAGGGCCTTCCCTAGTGCCTTCCCCGTTTAGCTAACTGGGGTCTTGGTAGTGACTAAATTTTGAGATAGGGTGCTCCTTATCTTCCAGAGATGGCATGATATTGATCTAGTCTTGGTTAATTATCATCAAACAATCGCGTAGTACCTTGTATTGTCTTTCGTCTGCACATCCTCTTTCAAATATTCAATTAGAACATGAAAACATGATTGAATTGGTCTTAGTTACTCTTCGAGATGGTGAAGGGAGGAGACTCTCGAATGAGGAAAAGGATCCAATTACTTTGAAAGAATTGAACGAGAAGCCGTATGAGGTGAAAATCCCATGTACGATTTTGAATGAGAGAAAGAAGTGAGGAATCGTCTTTTCGACTGTGATTCTCCCACTCCGGTCATTGCTTTTATTTTTGTTACTTCAGAAGTAGCTGCTTCAACTTCAACCATGAACCTACACACATGCAACCTATCTAGGGATCATTTTTCGGATGAACAACTCTTGGTTGTTTCTAAGACCGATTCCCCACTTATCAGTAGTTGCTGATATCGTGAATTACTTGGATGTTGGACAAATTCCCCAAGGTTGGTCCAAAGTAAAGAAGGATAAATTCTTTTCCCATATTGGTCGTAAACTATTGGGGCTCGAGGCGAGAGATAAATGCTCAAATTTAGAGTTTAGACGATGCAGAAGTGACGGGGACAAGAGCTAAGGATGATCAATGCTTCCATCCACCAGCGTAAACAAAGCCCTGGCTTCCCAACTCCCGAAAACAACCAAGCCCGGGTATTCTAGTTCAAATAGTGAAAACAAAAGGCACTGTTCTAGTGAAAAAATGGTTGATATCATTAATATATATAAGCAGGGAATAAGTTCTCTAGAATATGACGAAATGAAAGACCAATGAAAGGAAGAATGTGCCAAAATGTAGGAGAATCTAGAATCTTGTTTTTAACACCAAGAATAAGTAGTTCTTCTTGCTTACTCTGCCTACGTCGACGAAAATTCAGTTTGAAAAATACACTTCGCTACCTCGGGTCTCCTGCTTCTATCAAAGCAGCTCTACCTCCGACCAATATCATTCTTTTCCCTTTCACAAAGTCAAAGTTAAGGCATGTTCATCTTATTTTTTTATTAATGAAACTGGTATTGTGATTCATTTACTCTCCTGCATATAATTGTTTTTTCATCTTAACTAGTCCATATAGCATGACATATGTGCAAGTTTTCTAGTTAGAAATCAATTATTTTACACAAATACATCATCTCGAATATGCTCCTATTTTGTTGAAATAATCCACATTCGGACGACATTTGGGGATATCCTTTTTATAAATTATGATGAAGATTATGTTAGACATGTAAGAACATGGCAAACCATTTAGAAATAATAAATGTTTCAACTCATATCATTCCATATCTGACATAAAATGTATTTAAGTTTGCACAATTGGTAAGGTCCCTTCATACAAATAAGGATACATATCGTGGCCACTTTGAGTACCATATAGTCGATAATCTGAGAAGAGATGGTAATATTCTCCAAAGATCGATGTCTGACCATAATTTTCTATACAGGTCCTCTGCATATGATAGAGATGTAATGACGTTGAATGAGTCAAGTTAAAGAGCTGACTTGACAATATCGAGATACTAAGACATGTATCGTAGACTAATACGAAATGGGCACTCGTCTCCGGATATATATATATATATATATATATATATATATATATATATATATGAGTGCCTACATTTGGTAAACCATCAGGTTGTTGCCATGGTAATATTTGTATATCGTTGAACTGGTGTGCATGTAAGGGTATATGAGGTGTATGAATTATATACAATTATATTCAATAAATCTGAAGATAAGCACTCATCCAAGAGACTTTGGGTAACAATGCATTTTACAGATGGTCATCGTGTTTAGGAAAAATAAATGATTGATGTTGTAACCCTATGGTCGATTGAGAATTCATCTACTTGACCTTGGAAGGAGATAAACAAACATGGAAACATATATTTCGAGGTAACCATTTTTTCCAGTATGATAGATGCATGGGCATTGAGAATACTCGAAGTTGATGAGATCGTAATAGAATGTATACCATGACTCTTCCGTTTGTGAAGGAATGATGAAGGAAATGGTAATCTTTTAAGATGGATCTCGAATACTATGTAGTTATTGTGTTTCTCTTCATCTTGAATACTATGTGATTTTTAATATAAGGAGTTAGATTGAGGACAAACATAAACCATCATGTCATATTCAATATTGATCTCCAATCAAAGAAGGAAATGGAAATCTTTCAAGACGTAGTAAGTTGGTCCTCTGCATATAGAGATTCGTGGGTATCGGGATAGTTAAGTCAAAGTGTTGACTTGACTAGGCTGTCATAAATCAAGACACGAGTTGTAAACATCAAGATCAGGCATGCATCATTTGATCGGATACATTTAGACATCTATATTTCCAAGTATGTTCATTGGACAGACTATTAGATTGAACACCTAGCCAAGTTCCATACACCAGCACATTGGTGTGCATATAAGGATGTGAGATGTACGATATCTCAAAGTGATCGTAGACGTTCATATTTGGTGAACTAGAAGATATATCTCACTCATGAGATATTTAGGATCAAATAGATTTCTTACATGGTCATCTTACCTATGAAATAAGACACAAATTAAGAAATATTAATATATATATTTGAAAGGTATATGTTTAATATTGTTGCCCAAATTATCGATTCGGAAATCTGTTGATTTACCTGATGAATATGTGATGCATTACACAAATAGCTGAAAAATGGTACTCTTTTACGAGGCACTTAGTTGCATTTAGGATTTTATGCTGCATAATTAACAATCGTGTATATGTAAATAATTAGCATACATTAGCACGCGTGTTTGCATAAAATAAAAAGTTTGAATGTTTGTAAATATTCACATGTAATATGCGTGTTTGCATAAAATAAAAAGTTTGAATGTTTGTAAATATTCACATGTAATATGCGTGTTTGCATAAAATAAAAAGTTTGAATGTTTGTAAATATTCACATGTAAATAACCAAAATTCACTGATTCTTAATGAATCCATGCTAACTTTTTTTAACCTAATTATTTTTCTAATTTGTATATAAAAATGTGTATAAAAAATAAAGAATACTTGAATAAATGGCAACTGATCATGAATAGAAAAGGTCATAAAGTCCAACTTTCTGGTTGAATTCTTGCTCCATATGAACTCTAATTTCTTCAAACTCATTTTCAAAGTTCAAGTTATAAAAATTTCTATCCAACGAAAGGAGTTTTATTAAAATCAAAGTTTTTTTGCAAATTTCTATTTTGAGACCTAATTGTACTTTGTAATTATTTGCTAACTTTGCAACGTGATTTTGTGAATTTATTTAACCATTATTTATTTAGTTATTTTCCATTTATTTTCTTTGTTTGTATTTTGGTAAAATGCAGAAAATTCAAAACTAAAAAATAAGAAAAACAGAGAAAATGAAGTGTTATGACCTTATAAACATTGTACATAATTTTCCTTTCTTTTATTTTATTTCACTTTTTTAATTATTAAAATCCAAAAAATATTTTTTATGTAAATATATGTGTTGAGTATTTTATTGTATTTTTTCTGTAAATAGTTTTTGTTATAAAAAAATCTAAGAAAAACATAAAACTGTCGAAATTAGAATTTGAATACTTTGAAATACCTTCAAAAAAAAATTTCTTGTGGATACTGATTTATTTTGCTTTGTTGTCTTGTGAGAAATGTATATCTAATTGAGATCTATAATATTTATGTTGACCATATTTTCATTTGAATTCATTTATGAGTTTTGTATTTTGTCAGATTTCTTTTTTTGGTGAACCGTTAATCAACTATTGCTTATGTGGCTTGATCCCATTGGTTTCTTTCTTTCTCCGCTTATTCCACATCAACCATCTTTACTCCCCATTCCCTCCACCAATTAGGTCACTTGGAGAGGTTACCATGGGTTGACTCTCCATTCCTAAAGAGAGTAAGAGAGAGTTCCGATGAAGGTTTAGGTGATGGCTAAGCCTTCAATCATCGATCGACAAACTTTTATCGGCATGTGAGATCTGATAATCCATGTTCGCCATTGCAGCCTTTAGCAGATAGTTGACCAGCTCCAGATGCGTCATGTTGTTGAGTGACTACCGGAGAGGTGTACCCCTCTCTAATCCCAGTCATAATACATGTCACATTATAGGTGAGCAAGCTCCTCTCTTTCCCTTCGCTTTCTTTCTTCTATTTTCTATTCTTAATTCTCTGCAACATAGCTTTTCTTCTACTTCTTGTTCTCGTCACCTTTTCTTCTCCATTCTCCAACCCAAGAAAACCAATACCTTCGTTCGACACCCATCTTCACATCCTCTACCATCCTATCTTCACACTCTAACTCATATATCTACCATCTCCAATGATCTCTTCACTGGATAAGAGGGTCCCTATCCACCGCATTTGCTGGGATCCCCATCCCCCCCCCCCCTTCCCCATCCTGCTTGTTGTGTTTCATTTCGGACATATTTCCTTGGACTCGAGTCTCTTTTTAATTTGCAAAAACTTCTACGTGAAGCTTGAAACAACATCATTATTCTACAATAGCTCGCAAATCTGGAGTAAATTAGCAGATCTTCAAGAGGCAAGGAACCACCGATCAGATCTGCAAGTTCAAACACTACGTCCGCAAACCCCTGATGTTTGAGTGACCCTCAATCCATCAACTTCACGTCTTTTGCTATGCTCTTCACATGTCTTATCTGATGTTTGATATAAAGAGAGGGGAAGAACCACACCACACCAAGTTCACCACCACCCGCAGCTTCCATCAATCCCTCCCCCATGCTTTATTTCTAGCATATATTCTATCATTTTAAGTTAATTAGTTACATCGAAATATGAGACAAGTTGGTAACAAGCTACATCGCTAGTCCTTTCTGAATTGCAAAACCAATCATTCTATACACTACATCCATAAACCAATGAACCTAACATTACTGGTCATGACTTTTTGGACCCTCTTCAAAATCTCAAAAGCTTCTGGTATACTAAGAGTGTCTGGGACTCCATCTAAAGTTCTCGGTGCTCCTTTAGATTCAAGTTATATTTATTTCATATTTGCAAAAAGATCTGTGTTTACATCTAACTGGACCCTATTTTCATATCTTTTTATAAATAAAAAATATCATTGAGTGGAGCTCTTCCTTTCTTTATTAGGCAGAGTTTAATTTTTATTTTTTCTGAAGCGGAATTGACTTATTAAAATAAGATTAGGGAAAAGCATTGTTAATTTGCATGTGTTTCTTCTAAAAGTAATTTAAATACATATTTTGTTTAGGTAGTTATGTAAAAAACAGAGATTGTATGTTTTTTATTGTGCCCAAACTTCATTACTAATTAATGGTTTATGATCTTGAAATAAATTATAGAGTGAATAGTATTTTTTATTAGTTCCACATATCTCATTTTATCAAAATTTCAAGTGTCATCAATTGATGCATTTAAATAACTATTTGGGATAATTTTGGCTTGGATTTATTCCATTAAATAGATTTATTGGAAATTATTTACCAAAAATTACTTTGTTTCATTCAAAATTTCATAAAAAATCGAAATACTGGCAGAACAATTTAAAAATAAGATAATTACATTTCATCGTATTTGAACTTCTATCCAATTTCCATAATTTTTGCTCTCTGTTTCTTCCAATAATTAAATAAAGTTCCTCAAAAATGTTGATTTTTCAACCTTAACCCTAAAAACACTAAAAAAAGTGTCCCATGTTCATCATTATATAAGGTTCTCAGGAAATTTAGTACTTGTCTAATTTTGATTAAATTTGAAAATATGGCTAAGTTTCTTTGATTTTCCCAAAGTAGCCTAACTCACTTGCATTCGCATTGCATTTGCTCTTACATAAAAAAATACAAAAAATATTTTTCCTATGATGAGTGCGCACTAAGTGGACTGAATTAATTCTTGAGATTAATTTTTCTTCCTTGAGTCAACCATGGGGTTTGCCCATGTTAAAGAAACATATAACCACACTCTACCTAGTTGCTTAATTAACGTTTTTATGTGGTTAATTTTTTAATAATCTTTGATTGCCTAACTATAGTGTCGACAAATTAACTGCGGGAACTTTTGGGTTCATCAAATGACGTCGTTGTCAAGAGGCAAACAACTTAGGTTTATTTTTGAGATACTTAGTGCATAGGTTTTACATCTTCTAGGCAGTCTGATTCCCAATTCTCTTATGCACATAGCGTCTAGCTTTGTAAAGATGTTTTCTTTTATTTCTTTTCTTGTTTTTTTTATTTTTTGTCCCCGCTTTGACATATAGTCTATCTTTTCATGTAAGGGCATGGATCATCGAAGACTTTGACAATGAACCGAAGGCAGTTGGCTTGGAGGTAACCACTACATAGACACCAAGGAGATTGTTTTTTATTTCGAAGAGAGTGTAGATTATATTTTTCTATCTTATTTGTTTTTGTAAATGATTGTAATAATTAACTGCTCATTTCCATCAAATTCCATTTGGAACCTCATGCTTGCAAACAAACTCAGACGCACGAGCATGTTTCTATCTTTGTTTGGTCAGTGCCCCGTGCTTGACGTAAACTAGGACTTGCACTCTTTATTCTTAGAGATTCTTTAGATTAATATCATATGATTGTGCTTGTACCAAACCTAGACCATGCTCCACTTTAATCAAGATGCACTTAGACCGTTCAACTAGTCAAGTAAATAACTCATTTCTTCCCGACTGAAGAACTCTATGATTAGGGTATTTTCATATGTTGTATTCATTTGGTATATTTTTCATTCTATTTTGCATCCTGCATGGAGAGAGATGGGAAGCGTTTTGACTCCTTTTACTGGGCATGCATTGACATTTTCACGTGCATTGGCTTTTCTCAGTTCCTCTCCATGTTTTGTCGCTTAAGTATTAAAAGAAGTTGGGACCCGATAATAGACATGATTTGTGGAAGACTTAAAGTGACAACCTAATTTTAAAAAAGGGGTTGATAACAAGGACGATCTAAATAAAAGAAATACAATCAGACATCAGTTGTTACATGAGAGAAACCCTGGTCCTTATACACATGTATCTTCTTGACTCGAGAGGGTGAGGATGCAACCTTAAGGACTAGAGCGCAAAAACTTGGACTTGCTTCCTAAGTCCTTAGATCCAACCCTTGCGATTCACAAGCACTTGCCTCTGGATCTTAGAGACATTTTGGTTACGGTGGTCTGTTATTACCTTTAGGGGCTTGATATAACCCAACATCCCCATCCAATAACTCCTTTGATCGAGGTGTATTAGAATCATACTTGGGCATCAATGAGATTCACTTGTGTGCTTGTGATTTACAAGACATGGATTATCATCAAATTAAATTTTAAAAAATAAAAGAGGGTTTGCATTGTGTATTATTTTTGTGTCTTACCGCACTTTACGTGCCTTTCCCATGATTCTTTTGTTTTATTTTTCGTGCTCTTTCTTGGTATCTCTTGACATCAAAGATATATTTTGGAGAGACATTGGTAACTCTCTTCATGGACCTTCCTGGACTTGAAATAACTCTTGTTTTCAGCCCAGATTCAAAAGATCACCTCAAGGGTTTGGACAGACCCATATCAATTCCCTCTTCTCTTTTCACGTTGAAGTAAACCCTCACTCAATTGTTTTTAGATCTTCATCTTCTTCCTTTAAAACTAATTCAAATCCCCTTGAATATTCTAAAGGTGAGGAAGATTGTGAAGAGATGCCTCCAAAAAGGAATTATGATGAGGAGGAGAACAAAGAGGGTACCTTGCAGGCCATCTTGTCTAGAATGACCATGATAGAGCAATAGAATGAAGCCCTTAAGAGTATAAAATGGGTCAGATGAGAGAGGACGAGGGTATGGGCAACCAATGAGTGAGGCTTACAGTATGGCATTGGACGAGAACTGCAATTGGCTACAACCAGTGACACCTATTGAGGCATTCGAGTTGAAGCCTCACTTTTTGGCACTACTGTTGAAGTTCAATGGGAATGGAACAGAGGAGCCATAAGTGTTTATCAAGGACTTCGAACTAGTATATGACAACCTAAGCCGCATAAAGGTTAGCCAAGACTACATTAGATTGTGACTTACCCCTTTTGCCTTAGGAGATAAGGCAACTCATTTGTTGAAGAATCCAATGTTCATTTGTACAACCTAATTGCAATTTAAGGATTTGCCCCTTAAAGAGTACTGATGAATATGTAATTCACCGCTATAATTAGCTGAGAAAAGAGCTTCATCCTGAATAATTAAATGCATTAATGTATTTTTATAACTCATAATTAACATTCATGTACTTGTAAGTAATTTGCAAAAATTAACATTTCATTTTGCTTATGTATTTACTTGTATATATTCACCTAACTTCATCTAAATTTTTTATTAATTCACACTGACTCCAATTGATATAAAATCAACTTAATTATGGGTAAAAAATAAAAAATACTAACTTGTATGTATGTAAAATAAAACCAAATCCTAGTTCGAGAAAGAAAAGCCTTAAATGTTGATATCTATCGTACAAAATGTCCAATTTCACTCTACCCATTTTTGAATTAAAATGCACTCAATTATCTACAAATCATGACAAAATTCAAATGAATTATAGTTCACATATGAAACTTAGGTTTTGGGATTAAATTGTAAATCTTACATATTTTCTGAGTCTGACTTATCATTTCATGTATATATTCAACTCTTTTGATTTTATTTCTTTCCCATTTCTTTATCGCATCTCATGTTATAACTGATAACATAAAAATAAAAATCTAAAAATATTTAAAAAGTCGTAAAAGAGGAAAAATTATGATTTGTGCATTTTTACATATTCATCTGAAAATATTATGCTTCCATATTTTGTTTTAACTCATTCTTAACCCATAAAATCTAAAAATTATCATTCATGGTCATTGCACCATCATGCACATTTTTTAATTTTTGCATGCATTTATCCACCTATAGAAACTCAAATAAAGATTACAAAACACATAAAAATATGATATATTTTATTCTATAAAGTATCGTCAAAAAATCATATCTTTCATTCCATATTCCATTTCCATTCAAGGCTTTCATGAGTATTGGAGGTTTTTTTAAGATCTAATGCTTTTATTCGCATCATATTTCCATTTGACATCATTTACCTCTTTTAATCATTTATTTATGCCTTTTTTTTGCATTGATCAACCATAGTCAACTCTGGCACTCGTGGCACCTAATCATTTGCCCACCTTACGCACCAGTCAATCTTACCCCCACCCCCTTGTCAACACTCCTTATCTTCTAGCACCACTAACCTAGATTGTTAGATCAACTTTCTATCAACTTTCTATCCAATAAACATCATCACTCCCACCCTCTCCCATCCCACTCATGTGCCACTCATGTGAGGACCTCCTGGCCATTGGATCGATCCATGATCCAACGACCATCTATGTGCCTCCTACCTCCAGCAGACCCGTCCCCAACGGTCGAAACCTTACCGATCGTCCCTCACCTTATCTGATCCCCTTCATCCCCTTCTTATTTCATCGCATGAGACCAACCTACAACGAGAACCCACCTTTATCCTCTTCCTCTATATCTATTCCAACCATCATCGTCTTTTCCCCTCCATCCTTATTTATTTCACCCTTCTTCCTTAAACCCACCTATTTCTATGCCCTTCGACAACCAACGCCATTATCCCTCCAAATAACCAACTTCTCCTCACGTCTCTAGACTCTCTACCCAACGAGACCCGAATCAACCCCTCCAGATCTCTCTCATATATAAAGACATCATCTCTAAACTTCGTATTTATCCGCCTTGTTCCAACTACATCAAAAGAGAGAAAGGGAGAGAGCTGACAGACTTAGTTGGTAGGTGATAGCAGCCCCAATTCCAACAACGACAATCTGTAGGAGATATCCGCGGTGCACCTTACCACATAGTAGAGATTCTGAAAGTCGTATAGCCTTGTCAATTTCCGCCCATGACGCCGACAACAACTCGAAGTCGAGATCACCTTCTCTGATCCCCATGCGATTTTCATGTACCCCTTTTTACTCCTCTTCTTTTATCCTTTTGTTTCTTCTTTGATTTATTCTTCGTGTTTTTCCTCATTTACTCCATCACTACCCAACTATTCTTCCTCGATCACACTTTGGCCAACCACACCCCCATCTCCATGCCCTGCGTGTTTTATTCTTTTCCCTCACGACCTCCCACCTTCAAGCATCCCTCAACGACCCCATGTAGTAAATGCCTCCACCAAAGCACTTGGTCGACTCCACGAGCATATGAAACATAATGAAGAAGACAATGCGGAGGCATCCTATGAGGTACAACTCGTAATGGGTCTCGATCCAATGCATCGAAGAGTGCATCATCAACAACCATCTAATTCCCCATCACCAACTACTAGAGCGGGCCACGTGGCATGGCATACACCACACAATTTTAAGGGAAGGAGTGCCATCCTCAATCGCACGATCAAATGCTTGAGTCAGATGCATCGTGCATGTGACTTGGGTATATTGCAATATCCACTAATTCTAGTTCTAAGTATCCACTAAAGGACCCGATCACATGCTTTGCGCATGTGTGCTGTGAAATTAGCGGGCACAGACCTCTTGAGTTCTCAATATTATACATACACCCCCGCGTGTGGGGGGTAACTTTCATAGAGATCCTCCAGCTTTTAACAAATTCACATATCATTAAAAGGTTATTTTTTTAAAATAATATTTACTTTTATCACATTTATACACTTAGAACTATTTTGTTCATATCTTGAGCATTTAGAGTCCAAAATTTGAGTTCTTGATGTCATTTTAAAGCTTATTTAATTGTCCATCATTTGGAAAACTATAGTTCATGTTTTGGGACTCTCCGATGAGTAACTAATTGAAGAGAAATTCACACATCTATTGCAAGTCATACATTATTTTTTGCTCATTATATTGAGGAATTGGGAGAATCGATGGGAATTCTCTTGTTTCTCATTGCATTCGTTCACTATCATAAAATTTCTCAAAAAATGCATTTGTTTTGTTTTCTTTCATTGCATTATTTTCTTGTGTACTTTTTTTTGAAAGATCACTCATCATTTTTGGTTCAAACCATTGCATCTTCTATTTACAAAACCCATAAAAATATGAAAAAAAATCCCATAAAAAGTCATCTTTGAAAACTTAATCCATGGTCATTTTAAAAATCAATTCGAAACCCTCATATTACTTCTTCGAGTTTGACCTTGGAACATACAATATAACCATGTGGAATAATTTCAACATTATTTCTTGTATGGTTATTTTGATTACTTGATCTTTTATCAACTACTATGAACAACATAAATCTACATAATTACGAGTGGTGAAGAGCGCAATCTTTAAAGTACTACCTACTAAGTAAAACTAACCGCAAGAGGTTCAAGATCACGGGTCTCGCCCAATTTATGCACGATCCATTCTCTAAATCATATGAAATATTCATAAATTTATTACGGAAATGTTCTTGTCATGACATTTTCAAGTTGATCTCATTCTAGACCTTGTTCTGTAGTATTACCCATGAGATGTGGGGGTTAGTGTGCGATTCATGTAGAGTAAACTATTTGAGTAAGAATGTCAAGATCGTATAGAAGATTCTTGAGTAGATGACAGAAACTAGCAGCTCATGGACTGTTAGTAGGGTGTATCAGTCACGTCCTTCATTCAAATCGAAGGAGAGACAAAAGCAAGCTACAATTGATCTGACCAAGGATTGATCCCTAACGTGGGATAATTGTAGACAAGTTCAATATCGTGGAGCATATCAACAAGAGAACGGTAAGTTACACAAGCTCACCGAA
Organism: Ottelia alismoides; assembly: GCA_037367405.1. Classification (NCBI taxonomy): domain Eukaryota; kingdom Viridiplantae; phylum Streptophyta; class Magnoliopsida; order Alismatales; family Hydrocharitaceae; genus Ottelia; species Ottelia alismoides. The sequence continues at coordinate 682,940 of JAZKJV010001292.1, forward strand.
CTAGAGAGCTTTTCGTGATTGTCAAAGCAAATGGAGAAAATAGCTGAGAAGGTGTCCAAGATCAAGATACATGCATGTACTGAACCTCCTGCTCATGTCAGGAGAGTTTATTACATTCAAGAGCATAATATCTTGTGGTATCAGAGCACGTGTATCGTGGACAACTCCTATGCCCACGAGAGCCTAGATCCATCATCTCATACTGTTTATGAAGATTCTGCTCAGGTATGAGAGGTTAACAGGTTGTGGTACAACCATGATTCCATCAGCAAATAGTCAGGGATAAGGATGGTCAGCACAAACATCCCTCAGATTTCTAGGACACTAGCTTCATTTCAACCCATCATCTTGCGCTATCACACCCAACACAAAGTTACCATCACCAGCAGTAGTAGTACAGATCTTACCGACTAGGCCATTAGAAGCCTACCGTCACCTTAGTACCGTTCATAGTCCTCACCAACAACACATATACCAATAGACTCCACCGAGGCAATATTAGGGGGCCACTTCCTCTTCCACCTCTTTGGAATGCAACGAGTCATGGATGGGCATCATGACACGAGAGTCTATATCAATCGGCTTTCTTGATGACAGAATGAGTTTACTACAACGAGGATACATATTCTTACCCAAGTTCAAGCTAACCCCAACACCATGTACCAGAGTTAGCAGTGACCTTGAAATCAAGTATATTATTCTGATTTTTCTGAATCTAAACATGAGATTCATGCACATGATAATGTGAATCATATGTCCCCCAAGAGTTGAAGGATCGTGATTGTACCTGATTTGCCATGGGAACATGAGGAGAATACAATCGAGTATCTACCCGCAGAGAACTGGGAGGAGAGGAGAGGTTAGATTCCCACAAATTACAAAGAAATCAGAAAAAGAAACAAACATAAAGAAGGTGAGGAACAATAGGGGGAGTGAGTCAAGTATGCCTACGTAGGAGGAGCATGTACCATCATTGGGAGAGGCCACACCAACAATGGAGTCCCTGAATTTTTCATTTCATGATATTATTTCATAGCATATACAAAGTCCAAGTCAGAGCCATGCAAAGAACTCAGTTTCAAATTTGAATGGGAAGAATGGCAATGTGGTTTCTGAATCTGAGTCGGAGATAGTAATCCCTACCCCATGCCCTTGACGGTTTAAGTTAGAAAAAGTCGAAATTGCCCCTAATACTCAACCTTATTTACGAATCATGCCCTATATCTCTCTTCCTTGGGTAAATCCAGAGCAGAGGATCTACCCCAGGAATTTTTATATAAAACCTCTTCCAACTGTCTTGTAGTAATTTCTTTATTTATTTCTTTATATAATTCCTTACAACAATATAAGGATCATCCGCGAATAAAAACTCTGCAGGATAGAACCACACTACATGTTCTTTGAGCAAATACTGAAGCTCCCATAAATTGTTAGATACGTATAATCTCCATGTAGAGGGTAGAACCACATCCTAGAGGGAGGGGGGCAACGGGCAATGGGCCCGGAGAGGGAGGCGTCTAGCCTGGGGGGGAGGTGGCTAGCCTCGAGCGGGAGGCAAGCCTGAAGCGGGAGGAGGGCACAGAGGGGAGGCGATTATCCTGGAAGGAGGGGGGCGACAAGCCTGGATGGGGCCGACAGCCTGGAGCGGGAGGCGACGGGCCTAGAGCGGTAGGCAGGCCTGAGGGGGTGGCGAGATGGAAGGGGCGGTGGGATGGAGAGGGGTGGCAGCTTAGAGAGGGAGGCGACAGTCCTAGAGGGCGACGAGCGATGGGATGGAGGGGGGGTGGCATCTTGGAGCGGGAGGCAGCTAGCCTAGAGGGTGACAAGTGGCGGGACTGGAGCGGGACGCGAGCCTGGAGGGGGGTGGCGGGATGGAACGAAGAGTGTCGGGATGGAGCGAGGAGTGGCAGCCTGAACCGAAATTCCCCCCTACAGAGTAGGGTTGGGCATTGGGCTGGGCCGGCCCGACCCGGCCCAAAACCCGACCCGTATAACCCGACCCAAACCCGAACCCGAAATTTAATGGGCGGGCCGTGGGCCCTAAAATGAGCCCATATTGATTAACGGGCCGGGTTTGGGCCTTAGAAGGCCCAAACCCGTTAGCCCGATAGCCCGATCCATTCTAAAGCAAGTATATTTATATCCAGTATGGTATAATTATATCAATTATATTCATGTTCATTCCAAATACCATGTTCTAACTTTACTATCCTTATTCAAGTGTAGAATAAATGCTTAGATACATTAATAATCATATCCAATAGTGGATTGAGGATATTATTACATTAATATACAAGATTATTACATTAATATGCAATAATGGAATCTGTGTCCTCAAGTGTTACAGCATGTACAACTGTAAGTAACCAATTTGTATTGGGTCATAGTGCCCGCATCTACAATAGAATATGTAATGGTGAATGAATGGTGGTTTAAGTCGCCATATTTTTACCACATTTGTATTTCCAACATACAACTAATGTTAAAATCACAAATTAGTTAGCATACTTTATAGTTTTAAACATGCACACATGCATAAGAAACAACCACACAAATGCAAGAAGAATGGGAGACATGATATTCGTATACATAGGTGTTAAATTGGGCCGGCCCGACCCGAACCCGACCCATTTTATTTGGGCCGGGTTTGGGCTTGGGCCTAATTTTTGAAAATAAAATGGGCCTAGGCCCGACCCGTTAGCCCATATTCTAAAATGGGCTTGGGCCGGGCCAAGGCGAACCCGGCCCGAGCCCGACCCATGCCCAACCCTACTACAGAGATGATCCCATCAGAGAACTTCTGGGAAACCACCCATCTTTGAGCATCAGAATCTTGCGCAAAACAATAGGCAGAGGAGTTCTTGACAAGAGAGCCCACTATCGACCGAGTTTTGGCCCCGTTCACATCTCCATGATCTCGATCGGAGGTGATGGACTCATCTTCTCCACATCCTTCGAAATTAGTGGCACCTTCCAAACATCGTTCCAATCCGATCCTTAGAGCCCTACAACATCAACTTGCAGAGCAGAAAGTACTTGAATCGAAATAGAGGATTGGTCATTATCATAAGCATTTGATCAAAACGAAGCTTAATGCCACCACCTACAGAGAAAATCCCAGTTCTCGAGTAGGGCTTCTCCCAGCCATTATCCACCGCCACTTGAAGCAGGGACGGAGACAGAAACTTTTTATAGAGGGGGCACAAAATAAAAGAATCATTTGTATGTTGATTATTCTATTACCAATTGACAAGTAGAGTAATTACATAATTTGATTGAACTTTCTTATTTTTTATCTTTATGCGAATGAGACACATGTAAAAGATTTGGGCTTCCTCTTGTTGGAAAACCGCTTCATTATAATTACATATATATATATATATAATTATGGACATCGGATAAATCAAAATTCATAGACTCAAAATAAATCAAGTGTGACTATGATTTTTTTAGCTTGCAACAAGAAAATTTACACTGCAAGCCAGATAATTTTTTTGGTCAACGTTGAGGTAAATTTTCATTGCCACAAGTCAGGTATATGTTGTATTAAAGCAACATTTTCCTTTTTAATTTAAGTTGAATATAGATTGGATTAGCTTAATATATAGTGTAGAAGTATTTTCTATTAATATAGCATTATAAAAAAATGCTGCAACAATGATCTAGGACATTGGATTTAATTATAACTATATCTACAATTTTTTCGACTATAGATTATCGTCATATAACATTCATTGCTAAATATAGGCTAAATAAAGATTTGTTGCAATGATATGTTTGATAGTACTACTCTAATTATAGATAATATATTACATAATGTTAGATGAATTTATAGATAAAATATCCCATACTTTGTGAAAACAAAAAGTTCGTGATAATAGAAATAATCGATAGCAAATTGTTTTCGATCCCATTATTTATCACTTCAATTGTAATTTGTTGTGGTGATAAAATTTTAGATAATTATATATTGTAGTAAGTTTTTTAAACTTGTTCCAATAATTAAAGCTTTAAAAATTAAATGTGTTATCGGAATAGCAGGATAAAATCGATACAAACTCAAACATATTTAGATGACATCACTAAAAATAGAGAACTTATAAAGAAATAGAATCATAAAATAAAGTAAGATCAACTTCTTTTTTGATCGAGAGAGGGAAGTAAAAATATGACGGAGAAAGGTAGAAAGAAAGATGTGTAAAGAAAATATGTAGGGAAAGATCTTCGCAGATGAAAGAGTGGGAATGAGAAATTTGTAGAAATAGATCATGGGGTTACAATTTTTGACATTTCAATTTATAAATTATATTAGTATATAAAAAACAAATTAACACTAGATATTTAACATATACAGAATAATACATGCAAGTTTACCTAAAATCTGGGGGGGGGGGGAGGCATGTGCCCCTCCATGCCCCCCTCTAGATCCGTCCATGACTTGAAGAGTCGAGGGACTCCATCCTTGGTGTCTTGTTGCCGCGTCACCAGAGCAACCCAAGCCTACACTACATTCTCCACCAGAGAGGAATTTCCTCGGAGACTCCTAGAAGATATCCATCTCATGACTACCAAATCTCGAAAGATGGAGGGGTCTGGAGGATGACGACAGAGAGGAAGAAGGGGTGTGGTGGTGTTTTTTCCTTTTTTATTTGTTTTAATAGCATCCATTGGATTTAACATAAGTTAGATTAACTATGGTCTAGTTAAGTTAGCATACTTAACTAATGGAGGGTTATAGATGTTAGGACGGAGCATGATTCATGCTTTTTGCGTAATTCGTGATTATCGAGGGTTATGTACATAAGTATGAAACTATTCAAGGTTATAGGTGTAAAATTGCTTATATATGGGTATTATTCGAAAAGAGGAAGCCATCTAAAATTAGTTTGTTATAATATGATTATAAGAGAACAGGAAAGTGGAATTATATGAAATGAGTTCATAACTCTGAATAGATTAGGTTATTTAAGATGGATCGTAAATGATAATATTTAGATTCAATAACATATATTATACCATGTGGAGTGGAACTCATTCAGAATGTCCATAAACTGTGAATCAAGCTCTAAAGAACACTGCATGAACCTGGACCTTTAGCAACGACTGTCATACTCTTTATTAAAGGTCCATGTAACAACGGTTTTTTTATTGAATTATTTTTTAAAATTGACACTAGTTGTTGCCAGATTTAGCAATGATTAGAAGAAAACTTCAAGAATAGTCATTGTTATACGATTCATTGCGAGCAATATAGCAACGGATATTGTTATTCTTTGCAAATTTAAAGAACTAAACAATAAATAATATTCGTTGTTATGTATTTAACTATGGATGATATGACAATGAAATATTAAAATATTGTGTATGTGGTATGTTGTTGACCCTTAGTTGTGATTAATTACAAATATTTGGATGTGAGAAACAATCTGGTGAGATGATGTCAAGTGTGTAATTATAGAATGAATGCTGGATTATATTAGGCCCATGCAACTTGATTTCTTTATTTACTATTTAAAATTGCGTAAGAGGTATTGATTAGAGGGTTCAAAGTCTCATTTGTAACTATATGTGTATGATGAGAAGCCCAATACATCGAGTGTTTGTCAGTATATGCAAGAGTCTTCATTGATCTAAAAGTAGTAGATATTAATGACATGGAATATGATGCAAGGGTTAGAATTTCCTAATAGATGACATAAAGATTGAAATCTATTATATACATGATCAAGATAAATTACTTCAAAGCGAAGTAAAAAAAATGCATGATGGGATGAAAAGATAAATATTACAAGGTAGTGATGAATCTGCATGTCATCATCTTTATTCATTTATTTTTAACTTAAAATACCTTCTTAAACACTTGAAGATAATAATAAAACTTCCTTTTTATAAAACTCTATTCATGTGTAAATATTATATAATTATCACTATCGTTAACCTAATTTAAATAAATAAATAAAGGAAAAATAAATAAAATAAAGACTATATATATGCAAAAAATACAGACTGACTCTGACCCCGAGAGAAGGTCAAGGCTTGACCTGATCGATAAGGAATAAAGTAGGGAACTTCCTAACAGAATCTAAATGTTTGTTTAAATCCATGTTGAAAATATTCGATTGTCTTGGGGCAACTTGCTAAATAATATTTTTTTTAAATACGATTGAGGAAGCTGTCTCTAACTGTTTTACGAAGGTCACTGACTACCTAACACAACCCTCCTCAATATACCTGGGCTTGAGATTGACCATGGTTGAGTTATGCACATCCTATCCATTTTAAATTAAATATGGATACAAATACTTGTTATTCATAAATATCTACATCGACATCCGTATTCTATTCCAATAGTATTTATAGATTTACTTGTAACCTGATTTCATATATCAATTATGAAATAAATAAGTTTAATATATTTGCTTCATCGGGTTATCACCTATACAAACTTTACCATACAAAATAAGTATAGATATACTTGTATCAAATCAACAATCATACCCGTGTCATAGATATTTTGACAACATTATATGTCTCTATCATAAAATGAGTGCGAGTACAATATCAACTTGATATACGAAAACATCACTATAGCTATTTGTATATATTTTTAATAATATCTATACATTTATTTGTAATCATATTCAATATAACTATTGTTAAATTAATATATCTAATATATACGTTTAACGAGCAAGCGATCCTTTACATATATACTAGGATGTAACCCACACTTCGCGGCTGAAGTAACTTGAGCTGATTTGATGTAAAATAAAGCATTAAAATGTGATTCTTATGTTCTATATAAATAAGAAACGATGTAAATCAAGCTAATTTATTAGAAAGATTTTGTTACCTATTAGATTGGAGATAGCAGTAAATACTTTAGGTGGACTTTCATGGTGATTAATTTTTTTGTGGTCTTATGTTGACAACGAAGAAAGTCAAGGTGACACCTTTCACAATTAGCTGATATTCGACAGAGTTGGCATTAGCTTAAGACACCTTGATTTTTCAGCCTGCAAATTTGTTATTTGTATTGCATAAGGAATAATCAATTGGTTGCATAAATTAAACTATGATTCTGATGTTCTTTAAGTAAAAAACGATGTAAGAGAAGATATCTTGAAAGAACAATTTGTTTATCTATGAGATTGGAGTGGTCAGTAGTTGTTAATATTGGAGTTGAACTTTGGGGGTGACAGACTCATTCTTTAGCTCTTTTTTGTTGAGAACTGTAGAACTGTCAGAAACATTAGTTAGCATCACTTATCTGTAGAAATAGAAGTGTAAAACAGTCCACTACATCTATAAAACAAATAGCACAATAAATACTGAAAAAGCAACATCTTTATTACTTTAGATTGTAGTTTTATACAGTGAGAGATGGCAATGGTTTCGTTTAAAGCGCCACATCATAAAGGCCCAAAGAAAAGCATAAATCCGGATATGAAGTTAAAGGCACCATAGGTTGAGAAGGAAGTGGTGGACACGGAGTTGAAGTGGATGAAGGGAAAATTAATCATTGGATTGAAATTGGTATGCTGCTAAGAAAAATATCATTACAATCTAATAGAAGTAATTGGTTATCAATAGATGTCATCTAATTACTAAGACATATCCTTAGGCCTTGACAAATTGTCTAGCCCGTCTAATACAATCCATAAATCAGAAACATGAAAAACTCTAATGAGAAAAACACTATTAATCTATAACAGTAACTTTTCAGTCTTTCTCGCATCCAAGACAACTACTGCTGCACCTGCTATTCTTCCACCTTGCTTCTGGATACATGATCCTTAAGAAAAGAACATTATACACTTGCAACTTGTATAATAAAAGATAACATTCAAAATACCCCATGGTCATATCTTTAGATCCAAAAATTTTTCCTATGGCAATGCAATGTATAAGAGAACTTGACGCGTGAGTAAGTAAATGGATAAAGTTTATATTTTTGAATATATATAATGATAAAAACCCAAGATGGACCAAACATCCCGAAGAAGGGTTTTCTAGCCTTATAATCAAGGTGGGTTCAAGGACCTTTACTTCATCCTAGCAGCACACAATTCGCAATTTTGTATTGACGATTAAGAAGATTTATCATATGTAGTTGCACAACCATTAAATAGGGACAAATCTCCCTCTTCATACTGTAAAGACCTGATGCAATCCTCCCTTTTATGAGTTGTGAACATAGATTCACCCAGAGAACAACAAATCGTTGACCAAATCACCAGATCAACTTTAACTTGTGGTGAGAGGAAAGTAACCATCGTCAAGAATCCAATGCGTTAGCTCTCTATGATCTACGCAAGAAAACAAACGCCAACATGCTTATATGAAAACCACAATAATTGCTTTCATAAAAAAGTATCAAGGCAGAAGAAAGGGGGAAACACTATCTCAAGGTAGGAAAATTGATCAGGACAGAACAACATGACATGTTTGGGGAGTACTATCAACTTCGACGAAACCCTAGGAAAAGAGGGAAAGAAGGGAATGTAACTCTTATGTCCTCAATCGATAAAGTGATGTTCCGCATACCTTCTGCGGAAGGCAAGGTGACAACCGGAAGAGAAAACATGATAACGGCGGGGAAAGGATATGTATGAAGATTGAAGGATTGAAGGGAGGGGAAGAGAGCTGATCGATCGAGAAGAAGGGGTGATATTCGGCAGAGAGAAAAAGTAAAAAGGAAATTATGATTTGTCGGCTGCTGGAATCTTCACGGTGACATGAAAGGTGACACGGGTCTTCAAGAAGAGGGGGAAGCTAAATAGAAGGGAGGGAGAAATGAATGGCGGCCTATCTACGCGACAAAATAAATGGGAAAAACCCAACCTGGAAGTGCGAGAAGCTAAACATAGATGAGCCTATCCACGTGTCGATACGAAGGGGGAAACCCATCTTTAACTTATGTATATAGATATTTAAGCTTTTCACGAAGCATTTTTACTATTCATAAATTTGATCCCCATCCGTTTACAATGTATAGCAGTCAATATTTGTATTTCTATATGCATTCATATTTCTAAGTAAATAAGGATATCATATCTGACCATTTCATCGCTAGGTGGATATCGTTGAAGTGATTGTGGAGCAATTAATAATCATCGAAGAAGAGTAAATCCCCTCACATGAACACACATTTCTCACGTAGAAATTCTCCATTGGTTTTGCAGGGTAATTGTGTAAATATACTAAATACAAGGTTTATCGGGCAAGAATGTGATCTTTCATGGGAAAATCTCAAGAAACCCAAATAATTGAAGAAATGGGAGCAGTAGCAGCGGAGACCTAGAAACACAGGTCCCGAGGCAGAGGAGAGCAGCGGCAGCCGGCGGGCAGCTCAGTAGAGAGAGAGAGAGAGAGAGAGAGAGAGAGAGCGCGAGGGAGGGAGGGAGGGAGAGAGAGATGGGGTTCGTGATGGAGTTTGCGGAGGATCTGATAAGGAGGCTGATGGAGGACCCGAAGGAGAGGGATCGGAAGGCGAGGGAGCACATATACGAGATGAAGAGGAGGTGCGAGAGGACCAAGGAGATGTGGAACCTCCCTCTCCGTCCCTACGGCTTCTGGACCTTCGACCGCTTCAACGTCCAGATCAAAGCCGACGCCCACATCAGCCAAGCCCCTGGTCGAAGGGACCCCTACGACGACGTCCTCAACCACCTCTCCAAATGATTGATTCTTCTCAGGTTCCTCTTCCCCCTCCTGTTCTTCTTCTTCTTCTTAATCTATCGTTCATCGTCTCCACGTGTGGATTGATTTCTACTTGCAACCCTACGACTCGAATGATGTTTGTTACCTTCAACTGTAGGTTTTTCAACATCATGAATTAGAGACCTATTTTGAATAGAATTCTCAGTCCCTTAAAATTTCTGTTTATCTTGATTTCTTTGCCATCATAACACATAACCTGATGTGTATATGTTTCCCTGTTGATAAAGTGTATCATCTCTCAAGTTCTTCATTTTCTCAATTGTTGTTTTATTATCATTTACTTATTTTTGCGCTATAAAAGTTGTTCATTATGCATGATTTTGGTTGTTTACTAAATACATATTACAGTTCGGAGACCAACATCTACTTTATTTGAGGCAAAGCAACTTTTTTGAAGTGTAGTTTCATACAATAGAGATATCTGTCATTTGCACAATATTTGTTCAAAATTAAATGCTATGCTCATGAGTGATTTTTCAATTGTTTACAAAGCCTGTCTCACCAAACCGAGTGGTGCATGTTAAGGACTAGGAATCCACCCTTAAAAAAAGACTATCTGCATGAACGTGAATGGGTTGATGGTCCCTATTCGCAGTTCACTTTGAGGAGCACCGCAACTTCAGAGTCCTAAATCCTAAGCGAGTTTGCACATGAATTTATGATTGTTGAGCCTACAAAGGCTTTTTGATTGAGGGAGTTGCTTTTGGGGGGGAGTTTTTTGATTGTATGCTTTTGGCTTGCTGTTCTAAAATGGGGGGTCATGTCAGGTGCTGCACAAGTTGGATTCCAACGGTTTGACATGTGAGCTTTGAGGGGTCTAACTTCCTCCAGTTCTCTGACATGATTGTCTTGTTGTTTTTTATGTTTGGCACTTTTCTGGTGATGCAATACCAACAGTCAGCAAACTCCATGAGGACATGCGAATTAATGTTACAATATCTCTCTCTCTCTATAGGGCTGATCCCGTGAGAGCCAAAAATCATGAGATCAGTGAATCTGGACCACTAGATTATGCTCTTCTCTCTCCCCCTCCAATCAATCAGGAGAGAGATGATAGAATCTAGTGGTTTAGAATCATTAGTGGTTTATAATCATTGCTCTCATGCTCTCATAGTTTTTTACTCTCACAGGATCAACCCTCCCTCTCTATATATATATCTTTGTATTTATTTTTAACATTTAAATGAAGGGATGCCTTGATATGCATTTTCTTTATTAAATATTATTTTTATTTATCGAGAGATGCATGTAAATCAAGAAATGTCTTGATAGGAGTTGTCTTAAACCATTGAATGCTTTGGATAGGGTAGCTATCCCCTAAAGGAGGAAATTGTCATGTAATGGTATTTAGTAAAAAGTAACAAGTACAATATTTTTTTACATTTGCTCTCTCTTTCTCACTCTCGCTTGATCTTGGATTCTCTAAAAGTAACGAGTACAATAATTCTTCTACATTTGCTTTATCTCTCTCTCTCTCTCTCTCTCTCTCGCTTGATCTTAGATTCTCTCCAAGGTTGCAGAAGTCGGTAGTCGGTGCTCGATCAGTCAGGTCACTGACTAAGGAATAATCAGCAGTCAGGCGATTAATCGGATTTAGTCGAGCTTTAATCGGATTTGATTTTTTAGATATATAAATCATTTTTATACATATACGATTATATATTTACATAGATTTATAAATTTTTTACTATCATAGAATCAAAAGAAGCAATTGAATTTAAATAAAACATTGAGCGTATTAGAATAAGTTTGCTTTTAAAAAAGTTAAAAAATATGGTATCTACAAGCAAAAATTGGTTGACTAATGGACCTAGTCGGAATTAGTCGGTACTCGGTCGGCCACCCCACTGACTAGACTAGCCGGACATACTAGTCGGGCTAGTCGGGTGACTCTCATTTTATTCCCAGCTCCATTTCTTCTCTCTTTCCACTCCCGTCTTTGTAATATATTCCATGTAGACCCTCTCCCTCTTTTCTCTTATCCTTCACTAATTTTCTCTATTTGATTTCTTCTTATCCTGATTTCTTCCTTTCTTTTGTCCTCACCCCTTCTTATTATCTAATTCATCTTCCTTTCTATCTAAACTTTTTCTCCCTTTTTCTGACTTGTCAATAATCTGAAATACATCCTTTACTCCTCTTCCTTTCCATTGATTTCTTAGTTGCAAACTGTGCACAATCCATAACTTGTATATATATATATCCTATTGTTGGTTTTCTCTCACTATCATCGAGCCGAAGAACTTCTACAAGAACGTTAGGCAAGAGGACAATTTCTTTCAGCCGCAACACAACATTAGACAAGGTTGCCCGTTGACACTGTTGTTTTTTGTGGCGGCAGTTGATGCCTTGGCCAGGATGACAGTGAATGCCAAGGAGGGTGACTTCTTTGCGGGTTTCCGTACAGGTCGAACCTCGATCCTTGTTCTTCAGTATGCATGCAACACTATCTTCTTCGTGAAGTGGGGGACGATGACTGCAGAGGGATTGGCCACGAGGTTTGTAAAAATGAAAGGCAGAACGAGACATTTTCCCTAGAGGCGAGGCGAGGCATAGCCTCGAGGGGGTCGAGGCGTAAGCCTCTGTTTATATAGTAAAATAACTACAAAAGGTATATTAATATTGGTGAAATAATCTAATCTAACAAACATATAATATATAACATTGAAATTTATGATGAAATTATGAAGATAAGAACATGAAAAAAGGATACGTCAATTCCATAAACCTTTCTATTAAATTTCTATTTAATCAAAAAAAATTATTGGCTATAACTATCTCTAAATATTTACCAAAGAGGGAGTCATTGGTTATAGTTATCATTAAAATATCCGAGATGTTGATATGAATCATATGCTTTGAATCCTAATTGTATGTCCTGTTGAACTCAATTTAACGATTCTATGTCCCACCGTTCCATCATGCCCTACCAGTACTGATCCTGAAAAATTTTCTTATATAGGTATTCGAATTCGCGTATATCCAATATTTTTTAAAAATTTCTTATTCAAATTCGCGTACATATCCGATGTCCATCTGTTCCAGTATGTACCCACTTAATGGTCTAGTGGTAGTACAATGCGTCAATCGCACAAAAGTTCGAGGTTCAAATCCCACTCTTGCAAGGGTTGCGTTAGGTAGTCGACGGCCATTGTAAAAAGTAGTCGAATCTTTCAACATGGATTCGAGAAAGAATACATGTAGCCGACCCTACTTATAGTGGGAGAGGGCTTAGTGCATTTTTTTAGATATTCAAGTTCGCATGCACATGAGATTTGCGGATTCATATGTTTAACGGTGTAATATTAAGAGTTCACTGAAATAATTGGACATACTAATGGTAAATATGAATATAAAAGATGTCGAATTTAAGCATCCATCTTGTATAAATATATACTCAACAACCAGGCCTTTGTAAACATCTAAAACTACCAATAAGATCTATTACTTTCTTAAAAAATGCTCGTTAAGTCCCCAACGCCTCAACCAAAGCCTTGCCTCGCCTCATCGCATCGCCTCGGCCGCCTCGGGCATTCGAGGCTCTCGTCGCAGCCATGGGGTTCCGAGACTGTCACCTCAAGGCTTTTTGTCACTACCCCGTTTCGCCTTGAGCTCCTTTGTGCCTCGAGGTGCGTTTTTTCAAACAGTAGTTGGCCAATACTCTCGAACTGTTTGGGGTAGCCTCTTGCCAAAAAGTAAATTTTGAAAATTCTACCTTTGTGCCTTTTTCTATGGATGAAATCATGAAGGTGAGATGGTGCGTTGCGAGGATGCATTGCTTGCGTGTTGAGGGTCTCTCACTATCACTTACCTTTGTCTACCTCTAGTAGGAGATAGGTTACGATGTTCCGATTGGTTGCCAATCATTGAGAGAATGTGAAGTTGTCGATGTGGCATACGGTATGTCTCTCACGAGGTGGCCGCTTGGTTTTGTTGAAGGTTGTCTTGTTAAGCATCCTTGTTTTTTTCCTGTCAACGCATTTGGTGTTGGCTGGGGTGAGAAGAAGCTTGGAGGTAATCACGGGGTGTTTTTTTGGGCCTCATCAAAGGACAGGGCAGTATGCATTTAGTGGGATGGAAAACTTTAATGTTGGCAAAGGATGATTGATGCAACGCTCATCCCTCCTATATAAAGGGATGATAGGCTAGTGTTGTTAGTCAGTTCAGTGATAATTAAAATTGAGATTTTATCTCTCTCCTCTCTTCTCTCTCTCCCCACGTGGTCTTCACGTTTCTCTCCTCCAAACCCCTCGTGTTCCCGACGAGCTTCTTCTCTCAACCCCTCCATTCTCTTCTCAATCCCTCCATTTTCTCTGCCACCGAAAACCACCGTTCAAAAAATATTATTTTTCGCCGCCGCCGATTTTCAATCCCCATCAATGATGGAGGTTCGGGATTTTGTAGCCCGGAGGCGATGAACCATATGCTTTTAGCGAAATGGGTGCTCTGCATTTGGGGTGGAGGGTCAGATTTGCTCTGCAGATGTATGCGATCAATTTATGGGCTATCCTATGACTTGTCGCTGTAGTGGATTGGTGTGATTTGCCTTCAAATTTCTGGAAGGGAATTTGTTCAGTGTTGCCACACATTGTGTCATGTATGAAGCCGGGATTGGTGTGCATTTGCCTTTAAATTTCTGGAAGGGAATTCGTTCAGTGTTGCTACACATTGTGTCATGTATGAAGCATGATTAAGGAGATGGATGTGGCTTCAAGTTTTGGAGAGATGATTGGATTGGTTATGGGTCGTTGTCAATTTGCTTTCCTCGCTTGCTTGCACTGGCAGGTGTTGGGAGGGCGGTTGCTGGATAGCTCCATGTTGTACCGAGTCGTTGAATCAATTGTTTGTGGACTTCCTGTGTTTGCTTGAGGCGCGACCACATGGACGAGGATTGAGTGGATCACACATTTAGTTAGTTGGATGTGTGGTTATACAAAAATAGATCAGATTCAGAATAGTGCGATCTGAAGCAAAGTTGATGTAGTTCCGATAGAGAATAAGATGAGAGAAAATTATTTGAGATAGTTTGACTATTTGCAAAGGAGGTTGGCTGATTCACCAGTTCGAAGATGCGAGATTTGGGATGTTGAGCCAACTAAGAGAGGGCGAGGAAGGCTCAAGAAGTGTTGGAATGGGACTATCCGAAGGGATCTTAGTTATTTGGATTTAAGCCCGAGAAAGGCCCAATATAGATTTGAATGGAGGCAAGGAATCCATGTAACCGACCCTACTTTATGTAAAAATGTTTTGTTGTTGTTGTACACATTCAATTGGTAAGCTAAGGTTATTTAGATTGCATCAAGTGGTATCTGGGCCTAATTGGTTCACCAAAAAATATTTCCCATCAGACACTTTTTTCATTTTCGCGTGTCCTTATGCCCGTGTGGATTCGTAAGCTAATCAACTATGGCTCGTCAACCTGACCCTTACTTTAAAACATGTCTAGAAGCCATGATAACAACCTTGGTAGTGATATCCGTCACGTTAATGCTGAGTTGAAAACATTGAGGAAAGAGTGGCCAATAATTCCCGACAAGTGCAGGTTTTGAACTTTGACATGATGGATAGCAAGTACAAACATGATCACAATTCCAGGGTTCAAGCGTATCTTCGAGAACTCAGGATCATAATTCCTGATATCATCGAAAAGATTAAATTCTCTTTGATCCTAGTTCAGAGTGATTCCATCAATGCGCAATTCCTAAATCCGAACTCATCACATCAAACTATGAAGAGGGTGAACACAGGAAACCCGTAGACAACAAGAGGCAGGGCGAAATAGAAGAGAACCTGAGCCACATGGTTAAAATCAGAATCAGTTACAAGACTCCAATTGGGACCATGGCATACACATTGATGCGGCTGACTTTGATGGATTACCGGAAAGTTTTCTTAGATTGTATGGATCAACTGGGCCATTTTTTTGTTTGGAAAGATATGCCAATTACCGAGTGAGTGTAGAGTTTATTTTACTACATTGAAGTTAAATATATACGTCGTGCTTTTGTTGAAGAACCTTCAGGAGGAAAGTCACCGTCAAGCTAAATAATCCATTCGTTCTCGGACCCGGATGCAACAGAAGTTTCAGGACAAGTTCCTATCGGAGGAGTATAGTCAAAACATGTATAGTTGTCTTCATAACCTTCGCTAGGGGACAATACTGTGAAGGGCACTAAAGAGTTTTAGTTTTCGTTGAAAGGAAAGCGACTCTTAAGTTGTTGCACGATATCCATGTGGATCGCGAACCGATATCCAAGACGAACTATACATGTGTGACTTTCGAACAATGGATGCTGTCCATGATAGAGCTTTCAGGAATGATGCCAACATAGCTAGGAACATCACTTGTTGTATAATGGTCGCAACCACCTTTAGTAGTTCCTCCACTACTTAGCACCTTTACATGATTGACTAGGGTTAACACAGTCAACTGTCAAAGCAGTTATCTCAGGATCTTACACCGCTTTTGGAAGCGCATGTGCTCAGTCTTGATCCATGTTGGCTATATAAATTCTAATGAATATTATGAAGATATTGAAGTTGACATTGAGAATGATGGACCTTTCCATTTGATTGAACATGATTATTTTGAAGGAGAAGACAACATGTCGACAGGAGTTGTGCAGCAGCTCATGTTGGCACCTAAAATTGAGAGTGATGATGCTTTTTTGAGGAAAAGCATCTTCCTCACCACAGGTGCTGCAATTGGTCGTTTTTGTTCCCTTATCATTGATAGTGGAAGTGTTAAGAACTTCATAGCAGAAGAGATGGTGGATAGGTTGGGATTACAAACACAACCTTTGGATCGACCCTACAGTGTGGCTTGATTTAAGGAAGGGTTCCAAAAGCCAATTCTACGTAAGTGCCTTGTTATTGTCGCATTGCACCCATGGATGTGGGTCACATTTTTGTTGGGGCGCCATTGGCAGTTTGAAGAGATGCATACCACAAGACCACAAGGGGAGGAAGGATACCCACACCTTTATGATGGAAAAAATATGAATTACCTTTCGACCTAAACAGTTTACTCCCAGTCCCAGGTAAACAAAACTGATGGTGTAATTGATAACAAAACATGTTTAAACATCAAATCTAAGTGCACAATATAAAAAAGAGCCACCTTATCTCTAGTGTAATGTACTAACTTGAATTTTCACCGAGTTATCTTCATTTATTCCATGCATTCTTTTGCAATCTTGATCTTATCAATTAAAGGTTTAATTAAAGTATCTATGCTTCGATCAATTGTAGGATTACTTTCGTAGATTAGTTATCAAGGTTGCATGAAACCCTACTATTCTAAAAGAGTTACAAGATACATGTTTTGTCACATAAAGTATAAATATTACTTTACAGAAAAATCCATTGCAGAATAAAACTATTTCAATTTTTAAAACGCTTTATGGTTAAATTTTTGGTTAAAAATGGATTACGCAATGCGATTATCATTGGTAAGGTTGTAATATGTTTTTTTAAAAACATTTTGCATGCAACAAACACGGTCACACATCACTGCTGGGCATTCACCCAACTTATTAGACTTCTCTTATGGCAGCTATGGAAGGTTGAAAACTAATTTGGGCTTTAGTGGTTGTCATTAGACAGGAAGTGGTATTTAAATAGGAGTTGAAATGCTCAAGTCTTGTAATCACCTATAATTTCATATTTATGAAATGCCACTGCACTTACACATGCATAACTTGAGCTTGGAGAAATAAAATAATCATATATTTTGAGGTTCTACGTATAACCTCCTATGTAGATTGGTCATTTCGAAACGGCTCTATGCATGATTAATAATTGATCTTTTGGACCTTTAGTGAAATAAGGTTTTTCAACATTGACGAGGTCTTGACCCAAGCAAGAAGTAAAATCCTTCGAAGCAAAAGAAATCTCGAACTCAACTTCCCTCCTTGAGGGAAATCGTGGTAAATCCTCTGGAAATACATAATATCTACATCTTCTATGACCATGCCTAGACTCTAGTTGGCTATAATATATGCGACGCAGCTCTATATTTTTGAAAAAGAAGATGCGCTTGGAGTGCATGAATACAAGGTACATCCATCGTCGAATTACATCCATCATATATGAACCTCAAGATCGGGAATATGAAAGACCACCTGCTTGAACATCTGAAAGTAGTGCAAACAAACATGATGTTACTCAGTTCAGTCCACCCTAAGAATGATATGAAAAATTTCAGGCCAATGGGATTTTTTTGGCAATTTATCTCATTTTGGGTTTTTAATTTATTTTAATCAAACGAGGAAGCAAAACACAAAACAATTCACAATAAATGCTAGTGGCAATATTTCACAGTGAGCAATTTGTGTACCGTAAATAAAACAATTAGAATTATTTTTGTGGATTTTTTCCGATAAGTATGATTTTTTAATAGTTTTTTAGATGGAACAAGCAAATGGCGAAGACGTGATCTTAAACTATTAGATGGTTAAGAAATCTGTAAACATTCCTAGACGTGCCTACTTCATTGGTCTGTTGGCAGTGCAACATGTCTAATGGACCAGGGTTCAAATTTTGGGGTTGACACCTGTACTTGTTTCCTCCTCTTGTTAAAAAAAAACATTCCAGACGTGTATCAACGTGGTACTCGGCTTTAGTAATTTTCATGCTTAAAATGCATGTACATACAATCTAATGGCCAAAACCATGGATAGAAATGATTTTAGTTGAAAAAATTAAGGTCCAAATAGCATGAATGAAGTGTTGAAATGCACTTCTTAATTACACGCTTATGAAAAAATACTGGCATAATGTAATGTG
Organism: Ottelia alismoides; assembly: GCA_037367405.1. NCBI lineage: Eukaryota > Viridiplantae > Streptophyta > Magnoliopsida > Alismatales > Hydrocharitaceae > Ottelia > Ottelia alismoides. The sequence continues at coordinate 701,450 of JAZKJV010001292.1, forward strand.
CGACCTATATGAATTTTTGAAGCAATATTTCAATATGCTCATTCAAGGAATTAATATGAATATCCTATTACATCAAGAATCATTAAAATATATGCATTAACGTGAAGCACAACATGCATAACACAGTTTTTTTTGGACAATTTCTCGTAATAGTTTAGTGAAATAAAACTCCAGATAATTTGAGGGGCACGTAAAGAATATATCATAATGTTTTCTAAAATAAACATAACATCTAAAACTAATAAATTATAGGAGTACTCCCCCATAATTTCTGCAAAAGCAAATCAGTCTTTGGCCCTCATCGATATGTCAGCGAAATCGACATTTTGGGCTGTCACCAATAAAGAGGCACAGTGAGCCTGTGGTCCATTTTTGCAGTGCTTGCTAGATCCGGAAGCTTAAGCTCCTGCCGTTTTTGTGCCATTGCACCTTCAAATTAGAGAAAGATCATTAATGGCAGATCCCATCCATGACTTTGTCGTGAGGATATTTATTGGCCTAGGGCCTCGTTTAGTGTTGTAGGAGGAAGGGGGAAAACCCTCTCTCGGATAATGGAGAGAGGGGAGACAGGAGGGGCCGTCATGTCAAAGCATGTTGGCCAAAATTAGCACAGTCACTGTGGCAAGGGGTGGTGAGAGGTGTTTACTTAGGGCTTGATGAGGAAAACAAATGAGGGTCGTTGGGTTTGATGATCGAACGACTCTCGATGTGGGCATACAGAGCATCAACCACAAAAGTGGCAAACCCCAAAGTTTAGGCTTAAAGTTGGGGTTTCGTAGCAACTCTGATTGAGCTGTTTAAAGGCTCAAATGAATGCTAATCAAGTAGGCTTTCGATTGGGCCAATGCATGTGAGCATCAGGAGAAGGTGGATTGCAAACACGCATTGCACACACGACGATTGGACAACCCACACGGGGTTGAGAGAACATCTGGAACAACAGGGGGATCCGACTTGGATTTAGGATTTGGATGCCCAAATATCTTCTGAATAGCTCGAGGGGGAAAGGCTAGCAAGGAAGCTTGAGATGACCTCTCTTGAACTATAGCCCAAGAAGGCAAAAACTGGATTAGGGGATTGAAAACGACAAGATCCCAGTGGGACCTTTAACAAGGCTCACCATGGCTGATAAACAATGATAGAGATGAAGAAACTTGTCTTTTGATTCAGAATTTGAAGGCTCAAATGCAAACCGAAAGGTCCTAAATGCTAGAGACGAGTCATGGGAAGAGAACTGAACATGGTCCCTTGCTCACGTCTGCAACAGCAACAACAGGGACTGAGAAATAAAGGAGCCTTGATCTTTAGTCAAGGAATCAATGGTCAAGATGACAACCTTAGCCCAAGATACTAACATGGTTGAAACTTGAAAGATCAACAATTTTTTAAGTAGAACCAAGGGCATGAAAGTTGAAGGGTCCAGAAAAACAAGTTTGAGGCTTTGAGCAAGGATGCTTCCTCATGTTTACCAAGGCTGGAAACACAGAAAATCCATGTGTAGAGAGAGATAAGAAACCCTGAAGCCCTTTTGAACCTATTGTAAAGAACATGGTTTAAAAAAATGCGAGGCGAATCGAGGCGATTGTCCCATGATGAGGCGACGCATGAGACTCGAGGCAGTCGGGGCGTAAGCCTCGATTTATATAGGAAAATGTACATATAATATAATTAAGCATAATTATATATATTTGTATAATCACAAATTTAGATATTCCCAACATATTCACCATATATGCTATGGGCATAAGAATATATAATATTCTTTGCATGATTTACTTTGAATCCTTATTCGTATTATAATTTATATAAAAGCAAAGCTTATTATGTGGCCCCATTAATGTTGGTGGGTGAAGTTCTTGTCGATATATAACACTTCCCTTTATGTGCATGGGTGAAGCAAACTTATGTGATTAACTTATGTTATTAACATACACAATATATAATATGTCTATGTTGTTTTATGTGTTATATGACTAGCATATATATTAATGTATTGAATCCTAACCATTCGATTTGCTAAACTCAATTGAAGAATCGTTGTATGCCAACACCCCCTCCCCCCACCCGTCGCACCATACCCTACCAGCACGGGGGTTTCGTTGTCTGGTCAGCAAGCTTGAGGGGGGGCTCAGGGGGAGCAGGTGCGCTCCCCACTTGCAAGGGTTGCAGGGGCAGCGCCCCCATCCCGAAACGATTTTTTATATGGTAATGCATAGTATTTAAATATACAATAAATATATATGACTATATAACAAATTAAATTGTTAAGAATTAATATTATACGTAAGATATCATAAAAATTAATATAAAAATATAAAATATAGGGTATCAAACCGTTGCAGTTCGAGGCGGCGCTTCAAGCCACAACACCTTGAGGACCGCCTCGGCGCCTTGAGGCACACGCCTCACATGGGTTGCTTGAGGCGGGCGCCTTGAGGCACGCTTTTTAAGACCATGGTAAAGAATATATACCAATATAATGTACTTTAATTTTATGTCAAAATATAGGTCACTTAATTTTTAGGTATTTTAGAAAGGGTAAAATGGGGCTGCCCCATGGGGGGAGCTAACTTGGTTTTCCTACCCTATTTTTTTATTTTTTTTGAAAAAATGAATCCATGGATTTTCATCATTATATCCCTATATTGTGTCATTCAAGTTTTGTGCGAAACAGAGACTCTTACGGCCTCCATCTAGACGGTTATTTTTTAACGGTCGCAGAATTGTTAAAATCGACCTTGTCTGGATGGAGGCCGTAGGAGTGTCTGTTTTGCACGGAGCTTGAATGACATAATATAGAGATATAGTTATGAAAATCCACGGAAACATTTTTCAAAAAAAAGAGAGGAAAATGAGGCAGGGGGAGCAAGTTGCTCCCCCAAGGAGGCCGCCCCATTTTACCCTTTTAGAAATAAAGTTTCAGTGTTATTTTACATCATTATCTGCTATATTTATAGGAATGCTAACATCTGCAAAGTGAATTTTCTCTGGTATATTCATACATGGAAACCTGGATTATTTTTGTATTTATATATTTTTGTTCATTTATCTTTTTATGTGATTTTATTATTTTTGCATCTTTATATGAATTTTCGTGAAATGAGATTCTTCTCCACCATGATTTAGGTGTTAGGGGATAGGTAGAAAACTTATTAGGTATTTTGATTATTTTGTAGTTCACCATTCTTAGGTAATTTTGAGTGTTAAAATTCTGTGCAACAAATTTCAGAATCAACTGTGTATTAACTCTAGAATGATAGTTATATGTATGTTGACTGTTGAGCTTTATTTCATGTGAAATTGTGTCAAGTTGACAACTTGACATGACGAGAATCATGAGATCGAGTCTCAGCACTGCACTGTTACGAGTTTTACCACTATACATAAGTTAGTGGTTGTCTTCATGTCAAACACATGCTTTGCTATAAATTCCCCATCAATCAACTTGCATAATAAATATTATTTATATATTTATCTACTTAGATTAAGGAAAATGTTTTTCAACTAGTACATGCCAGATTTCCTCTGCAAAGCCTTAGATTTAGAAGTCAAGTAGTGTTAACTGGTTCGTTTTGCTTCTGCATAAAAGTTATTTGTATGCCTTCATACATTACTCCTTGATATATTCCTTTACACTCTACCATGCATGCTTAGTTCATACTCTACATGTGACCTACCTTATGTCAAATGGGCGAGGAGACACTTGTTGGAGTGTTGAGATGTAGATAGAGGGGAGGAGAAGAGGTAGATACCTCATAGTCATGTTATTTTGATTTCATTAGTTGTAGGTTTTTACAAACATTGTACTTTCACTTTCATTTCATTCGGGTGATGTATGCGTGTGAACCTAGTCTGTCTCATTGCCCTCATGTTGTATACTTGTATCAAGTCATTTAAAACGCTTAACACCTGAGGTTTAAACTGAGCTAAGAAGAGTTGGCTATGACAACTTATTGGATTTGGGTTCAGTTGTACCCAACAATTCCCGTACAAGTTCTCGGATACCATTCGATGCCACCTTTAGGACCCACACTTGCACCCCTATATACACGAGACTTCTAAAGATACGATATGATAGCTAAATTGAACTATCGCGATCTCTGGTTTTAAGGTCCTCCAATATTCTAAAAACGAAAGGCCATCCAGGGTCATTTGATATCGGATGGTTCTGTACTTTTATAGCCTTCCCGCAACTCAAGATCATTCTTGACATCCCATCGTTAATGTGTAAAATCATAGAAACCTTTGCAACTAAGGCCATCTAAGCTCCCATGACGGGCATCTCTCCCATCTCACAAGACAACAAACACCATCCCACAAGATAACAATGGACAATTGGACATGCAAACCCCCATCGAGAAAAATTCCTAAGAGACGTAGTTAGAAAACAATATTCTCCCACTAAGCCCACCGAATTTTTTTCTCTGAATAGTGTACACATCGCATTTATTAGATGCGCTATAGTACAACGCACGTATTCTATGCACTTTAGGTTATCGCATACTTTCTATGCGCTTTTTACCTATAGCGCAGGAAAAGGCTGCGATATGCTCTGCTACTCAGCAAAAAAAATAGAACCAAAGGCTGGGACAAAAGAGAACCAAAGGTTGGAATACAACAATGAGAATTGAATTTACTACATATCTTCATGCATAAGATATGTACCAAATTCAAAAATAGTATGAATAGATGTCCATAGATAGTCTTCATTGCATCCGAAATGAGTTCATGATGGGTACAATACAAATAACTAAGAGAGACTACATCGTCAAATATTGTTACACATTACATATTTATCTCTTCCTCCTCCTTTGATATGTTGTCCTTCCAAATCTAAGATCAATTCCTTGCAACTGAGAACTTCCAATGCCTTCTTCCTCGTCGAAGGTGGGCGCAGGTGGCGGGGTCAATGCAACATACGCATGTTGAGCTTCTTCACCTCTTATGTTCCTTGCAGGAGCTTGTGGAGTTGACATCTCGTCGGTTCGAGGTTCAACAATCGATGTGACAAACCGTGTCTTTAAAACAAAGTCAGGGACCTCATCCATATCCTGGTTTTCCTTCTCCAAGTTGACGCCATGTGCAAAATCTTGCTGCCCTCGTCTACGACCTCGTCCACGATCATGTTGTTGTTGTGCCCTAGCCCGACCTCTTCCTCTGCCACGTCCTCTTCCTCTATCTTGGATATTCTCCTGTTGCGTGTACTCCTCGTTCAAGATTATATCATCTACAAATTGAGTTGCTAATGAACGCTCCATTTCGGACTTGGTCTCTTGTGCTATGTCTCTATACTGGTAGTGCTAGGATCTCTGCCTCCTAATTCCATTACAAGATCCCATCTTTGCATTTGAAAATTTGAAATAAATGTGAATTTAGATATTTACAAGTTAGTGAAATATATTTGAATTATGTATACTTATATTGTAGGCGAGGATTGCACCTAATCTCCCCACATATCTTCTGGTGATTCGAAGATACCAATCCATGTAATCCGAAGATGTGCTAACCCCAATGGATTGGTCTATGTGGAGAACTCTATCTTGCCGAGACATCCAAGTATTGATGTGGTCAACATGCTTTTCTCTCCAATCTACATCCACCTTACCCCATAGATAGATCGCATGTAACACCTCATCAGTGTTGCAGGAAGCTGGAATACTCTGGCATCCACCAAATTGGCGTACGACACGGTCGGGACAGTAGCGCTCGACCACGTGGAAGTAAATAAGAGGTACACGTGACGTCCAAACATGCTGACCATCGAGGCAGTACTGTGGAAGACCTTCCAAGATGTCGGTCCCATACGACATCCACAAAACCCGCACATAACAAAATTCAATTACTTCATGGATAATTGAAAATTATAAATTTTCAAAAAATGTATACTTGCTCTGGCAATTGCATATCAAATGCATCACGATATGGCCGAACAACGTGTGTTGGTTGCCGCCTATTCTCAAAGTCTACCCTCCACCGAACACCTAATGGTCGCCCATGCCATTGGGGCCTCAATCTAATAACAGGGGCTATATGTGGAAAGTGCTCCCACGTCCAAAGCTGTAAAAGGATAACAGAACCCCCTACCTCCTCAGTGCCCATGTCTGCAGTGTAACAAAGATGCCTATACAAGTAAGCCAATGTGGTAGATCTCCAGCTGAAAGTACTAGTGACATCAAGATCGGACAAAAGCGGTAAAGTTATAATAGATATCAACGATCCGCTCTTGTCCGTGAATAATACACCACCAAGGAGCTGCAGGATATACACCTTCGCATGACGTATCAATGTGTCCTCATCTGCATGGGCGGGCACATGTGCAAATGACTGATACAACCAACTCGCTAGCACCCTCGAGCATTGGATCTCGTTCTCCATTGGCGAACCCCAAGTAATTGTTCGCAAACATCAGCCCATTTCCCTACAGTCGATGTGACACCGGTCACTGCCATGCCATCAACTTGCAATCCCATCAATACAACCACATCTTGAAGTGTAATCGTCATCTCCCCATTGGCCATATGAAATGTATGTGTTTCCGGCCTCCATCGCTCCACCAAGGCAGTTATAAGATGCCAGTCTAGGGCTATGAACTCCAACTCAGTAATTCCTCCAAAACATGCCTGCACAACAAATGGCCGGATGCGCTCATCCAGTGGTATATGTCGTACTTGCTTCTCCCTTCGCCAACATCGTAGCCATGATGAAACCTGCACAATAAATATGGTATGAAGTGAAACCAACATAATAACTTTTTTTGAGATAAATAGCAATTCGTAACTTACATCACCCTCCCAAACTCGGTGTGAGCGATGTTGGTCCTGTTGTGTCAGTACAGGAGTATCAATCGGGCCTGGATCCATCTACAACACACATAGCAAAAGTATATGTTAGAAATAAAAAATGGGAAGATATGACAAATGCTAGAAACAACAAACATAACAACTTTTATTTAAGAGTAACATATTAAACTTACTGAGGCCGTTACGTTTTCTCTTATTATGACCTTCCCCACCACATCTTCCACATCTATTTTTGTTTCGATTTGATGTAGGACCTGCAGTTGATGAAGATGCTCCCGAGTTTTTTTTGGACATGTGCGTTTAATATGACCCAAAGTTCCACATAAACCACATGTATTTTTTTGCAATACTACTCTTATATCCATCTCATTATGGATCCTCGTGGACTTAGTTCTCCCTTTACTCCGCTTTAACTGTTTGTCGGGTCTCAACTCAGGATACGACAAAGGCACCCATGTATCCCTATCTCCCAAGGGGAAAAATTTTCCTTGGTAAACCTTTAGCTGGTGCTCCCAAGTGTACCGCTCACCTATATAAGAGTCCACTGCAGAACGTCTTTGAGACATAACAACCATTGCATGCGAACAAGGAATCCGATAGGTTTGCCATTTCTGGCATGTGCATGTAACTTTGCTGATCAAAATCATATAATTTTTACGTTCTCTCATGCCGTATTGTATACGCCTAGCACCTGTAACAATCTAAAAGAGTAAATCAGGAGCACATTGTATTTGGGTGACCTCATGCCCATTTGCAAATGAATTCCAAGCTTGTATTTTTGCAGCAACCCATGTGGTGTATTTTTTCCCATTAGCAATGACGGCAGCAGCTTCATCTATGCATTTATTAAAATACAAAATGCAATTGTAGAAGGTTTTTTCAATAAGTGCTGAAATGGGCAAACAACGTGCATCCTTCAGTACAGCATTGTAACTCTCACTGAGATTGGTGGTTGATTGACCGAACCTAAAACCACCATCGTATGCCAAAGTCCACTGCTCTTTTGGACAATCATGTGTTTCAAACCATCTACTTGCATCTGCATTCCATTCTCTTAATTTTCTCGTGAAGTACATAAATTTCTTAGAGGATGTCTGTAAGGCAGCTGCAGTTACAATATTTTTCATGGGCCCGTTCTTAAATACAGTTTTGAAATTGCTAGCCACATGTCGCGAACAAAAACGCTAATGTGCAAATGGTGGCAGTAAGTCAACATCAACATCATTGATTGCAGACTTTATACCTGGATGGCGATCTGAAATAATGCAAATGGGACCTGGATGCATCCCAATAACCTTGATACGCAATAGCGAAAGAAATCACTTCCAACTTGGCGCAAATTCTTTGTCCACAATGGCAAAGGCAAGTGGAATAATATGGTTATCACCATCAATCCCACATGCAATCAATAATTTTTGTGTATACTTTCCGTACAAGTGTCTACCGTCTATGCTGATCAAAGGCCTACAATGCTTGAACGCTTCAATACATGGACCAAACGCCCAAAAACATTGTTGGAATCTACGACAATGTGGCTTCCTTGGATCAGGATGCTCCGTATGCGTAATAGCAATTTCTGTCCCTGGAATGGCATCTTTCAAAGCATGTAAAAGATGTGACATTTCAGAATAGGATTTCTTCCATTCACCATAAATGATTGCAATCGCCTTCCGTCTCGCATCCCAAACCCTTTTCTTTGTAACCAAGTACTTGTATACCTTGTTGATATGGGTCCTCAGAGTTGAAACTGAAACAATTGGGTTGTCCTTCACAAAGTCGAGAACTTCTCGTGCCATGAAGTTGCAGTAAAGTTGGGGATGATCTTGACCGATAGACGGATTGATGCATGAATGTGGATCGCCAAGCTTGGATATTACCCACATCCCATCGAATCTACGGTAACGACCACGTAAAAATCACTTGCATCCATTGGAATCCATCGTGCACAAGATGGAACCAAACCAATGTGGTGGATTCCTTAATAGTGAAGTTGTAATGGGAGAATATGTGGTACTTTTTCACACAAAAAAAGGTCATCTTTCATTTTGAAAGTGTGACCCTTTCGTAGTTCATCACCAATGCTGTCAATGACACATCCTTTCGAAAATTATCTTCGAAATTTACAAGCCCGTCACCGCCTAAAACATTGTAGAAGGGTATGGAAGAGACAATTTGAGAACCATTTGTTACATCATGTCCAACATCTTCAACTTCCTCAGTTTCATTCTCTATCTCATCATCAGTGATCTCTGGAGGACAGTCATTCAGATCACGATCCACTTCCCTCATCAAAGCCTCGTTAATATATGTACTCTCATCATTGTGTGCCATAATAGATGGCTCGTCGCTAGATAGATATGCAATTGTGGGTGCACTGTGAGGTCCCAAGGTGTGCTGTTCGGTTCCAAATTCAATCAAAGATGTATCTACTACCATCTCTACGGGAGCTGACTTTGCATATGTCTGAGCGTGAAGGAAAATAGCTTGTACGTCATCATCATCTGTAATGGTTGTCATTAACCAAATCCAAAACTCTTCTTAAGACATGGATCTTCTCAGTCCCAGACCTTGCTTGACGGTACTAGTAGAGTCTTCATTATGACTCTTCAACTCAAATATGCAATATATAGAATCCATTGACCTCCTATAAATTACATTCACATGGTCTTAGGTCATACAAAAGCATAATGTCCAACTAGAAAATGATGGAGCATAATAGAACAAAGAACCCTAGTTTCATAATGTTAAAAAAAGTACTCTTGTTTGGCAGCGGCGACGACGGAGAGGAAGAGCTTCGGCAGCGGCAACGACACTGGAGAGGAGGCTTGGCGGAGTAGTGAGAATGGAAGGCGGTGCGGGGACGCCTTTGGCCGCTGCGGCGGCGGCGACGACGCTTGGCGGAGGTGGGTGGCGGAGGAGACTCACGCGACGTATTCTATGCAGACAGAGCGAACGAAGGGTTCTGTATGCGCAAGTAACCCTTCGTTCACTCTTGTCTTTTATTTTTCGTACAGGCCATATCGCAGACATTGTATGCGCTAATGGGTGAAAGCGCAAACATTTTATGCGCTGCAGGGAAACACACAATACCTGCGCTATTCGATAGCGCATAGACTCTATGCGATATATCCACACTAAAGACAGAAAAAAATGGTGGTTATTAGGAGAATTTTTTTTCTAACAACGTTACTAAAGAATTTGCTTCCCATCAGTGCCTGTGCTGCAAAAGCCGACATTAGAAGGCATAAATGACCCCGGTAGACAACTTTTTTGCAGCACCTGTATAAAATGAACATGTGAATCCTACACATGCTTGTCACCCTTTATTTGTGCACAGTTTCACATTAACATCATGATTTTGTTATATATGTATTCTCTCCCAGTAGGTCGATGTAACGATTCTTAAGTTGCAATCATATTTTGCGTAATGCTTTCATCATATGATTGTCTTGTAATCAAATCACATGTGGCTATCATTTGCTTTCAGCTGGACCTGAAACTATTGGTTCATTGATGCTATAAGGGAGGACAATGCATCTGCAGTTCACCTCTGAATAATTATAAATGTCTGAAGACTCTGAACTCAGTTTCGTTTCTTGCAAGGGAAATTGACTATTGTAAGCCAAGCTGAAGCTGTCTCCACTCTCCACAGTGTGTCCTTTTGTTCTCTGGATTGGATTTGTTTTGCTTTGTATTTCAGACATTTTTTTGCAACGCTTCTCATATCGTCGACATCTTCTATCTGCTTTTCTTTTTCATGATCATGCTTGGAATAAGCGCCTTGTGATTGATGATCATGCGCAGGCGTGTGCTACCTCCCATGAAAAAATATGCACCAGAACGTTGCCATACAGATGCAACCTGAAAAGTACTCGTGATAATTAAAGCAAGGCTGCCATTCCAATACTTAGCTGTTAATTTGAGATATTGTATTCATCAATCATTGCCATTCTTGTGTAGTCTTGAAATGAAATTAGTAATTGCATTTTAGGGAATAGGTCTAACTCATGTTTTAGGCTCGGTTTTGTGCACATGATCAAATATTATAAAAAGCTTTGATCAATTAGTTTTGGGGATTTTTATATCCATAGCCTTTTGGTACTTTCAATATTATGTACATAACCCTTCATAATTGTGAATTACATCGAGAACCTTGGATAATGCTTAACCACACATGACATAACCTTATACCAAGTTCCATCCATTTCCTACATTAGTTTTGGGGAAATTTGTAATTTTTTTTGAAAATTTTACCCCTTGAACAATATTGCATTTCCAAAAGGAGCTTAAAACTAAGCTCCATTAGTGTTGATGGACGATGTCTGGGGTTACGCTTAGGTAGCATGGTCTTGGTCTTGATTCCTTGGCATCGAGGAAGAGGCTTGAGTAGCTATGAGCAATTTATACAATGGGTGTTTGATAAATCCTGATGGATATTGTTGGAGTTGAAAGGGCATTCGTCTTAGCTCGATCGATATACTCTCTGTCGCAAGTAGATAGGAGCCAGAGTGGCTCTTCCCTCAGAGGTAGATAAAGGTTTCATTGTAGGGAGCTCGATGATTTCTATAGGTGGGAATGATTGAATGGATTTTTTGATTAAAGCTGATTGTGAGGTTGTTTTGGAGAGTATGAAGGGCATTGGGATTCAAGAAGATGAAATGGGAGTTGTTTTAACTGTGTTGTCAGTATGAATTAGGGGAAGTTGCAGATGCTCTCGGTGATTGGAGGTTAAAGATGAGGCATGCTATCAAAGGGAGAGATGGCTAGTGGTTTGAGGTTAGTTGTCAACTGAACTTGGGGAAACGAAAAAGACGGGTGGTTGCTTCGAGTGGAGTGGACGTTCGTAGTTGCTGAAGAAGAGTGATGGTGATGGTAGTTGGTGTATGCGTGCTATGGTGTTCAAAGTGGTGCATATGAGAGAGAGGATGGGAGGAATGGACGATGAGATGGTATGCCTTCCACATTGTCAATGACTTGCAGAAGCTGCTGGGGCTACTGCGGGAGGAGGAGGCCGAGGAGAGTGGCAGAGGAGGGGGAGATGATGGAGGGGGTGCTGGAGTTACCGTTGTTGCTGCTACGGGAGAAGAGGAGGTGGAGGAGGAAGAAGGAAGGGGAATTGGGGTTTAGATTAGATTAACTTGAGGGTTAGGTTAGATCAATGGATAAACTTAATGGAGGGGTATGTGTGTAAGACAGAGCCATTATTTAGGTCTAATCTAACTTGAATCGACTTTTAAACGAATTTACTAACTCGAATTCACATTTGATTCATTTTTATTTTTGAAATTCAATTCTTTTTGCTTTGAATTTGAAACGCTAATCGGTGTTGTAAAGTTTATCTAAATTATCTATAAATGATGTTATAATATTTGAAGATTCTATTTTAATAGAGATTACTAAGATAAATTTAAAAACTATATAATCAAGGAAGATACCTATTGGAGAATATATAATATATAAAGGGTTATTTACACTTGTGGCCCTATGAGATTTTGCAATTACAATTACACCCTATCTTTTTTGTGATCACTTGTACCTTATTGGGACATTAACAGTTATGCTTCTCAGGTTAGTTGCTGTCAATTTTCCTCCCAAATGGTAGTTAAGTTGTGGGCACATGTGTAATTCTTATAAAAAGGGAAGGGCACTGGCGTAATTACATATAAATTCTTCCTCTCTTACGAGGCAACCCTTGATGCCCCTCATGTAAACTCAATGTAGTTTATCTCGAAGAGCTCCTCATCCTTGTATGCATCTAGATGTTGGAGAATAAAATGCTCTGGCATATCTACTGCAGAATCTCAATGTTCTCCATGTAGAGCGAGAGGTTGTCGCAGATAGCAACATAGAGCTTGTCGAACTTCCCATCGTCCTCGATGAGCACATGGCAGGGGGTGGTGGGTGATGAAAATGTGATTCATCACTCTAAAAAGTTGAAAATAGAGCTTCGTAACTAGGTTAAACACGCGTCTTTCGGAGGGGTGATCCTGGAAGAATTCTGGGAGTTTGGTGGAGTTGAGTGAGAAGAAGATCCATCTATAGAGGCATTGAGATTTGATGGAATTGATGATAGGGAGGGGGCTGATGATGGGGATGGGGGAGGAATGGAGGAGGGCGTCGAGTTTCGGGAGGAGAGAGAGTTAACGATGGGGAAGTTGTCGGGGTCGACGAGGAAGATGGACTTTGAGAGTTGGCTCCGAATGGGGGAGAGGAAGGCCTTGATTTACATCTTCTCCGATTTAGGGATGGGGAGGGGGTTGATGAAGGTGATGGATCCCGCCTCGCGCATCACGGGAGTGTGAAGATTGCATCATATGCAATTTAGGTTGACTAGTCATATTAATCGTAAGAGGCAACAACAATCAAAAAAATTTCGATGAAACCACATGAAATGGAAACGATTCCCAAGTCATTTCATGAAGGTCATATGCGAGTGATAGGATTACCACTGGAAGAGTGATTGCGATGCACGACTCTTTAAGCGAAGAGACCTCTGGTCTCAAGTTTGATCTGATGTAGAGGGCACTTGTGGGTGCATGGATGAGACATGTGCTTCCCACAATTCGAAGCGACGATCCGAGTAAGGAACCTCCTGATTTCGTCTCTCAAAATATGTTGTCTCCTTCATGAGCACGAGGCACTGAAGAAGACAAAGTTCCACGAGCTTAATCACAGGACAACGACAAAGTGACGATGATCACATTCTCTCAAATCCTGGGGTAGTGGATGGTCACAAGGGAAGAGAGAGAGAGAGAGAGAGAGAGAGAGCTTGGACGTGTGGGGGGAGATAGGTGTTGCTTCAACTTAATTGTGTAGAGAAAAGGGCTATGGTTAGATATTTTTTATACAAAAGTGGATGGCTAGGATGCAATCCTAATTGAATCAATGACCAAGATTTTGTTGCAACAATTTGCAACATTATAATGAATTTTTAAAGAAATACATAAGTTGAAGACATTCTTTATCAAATTAATTCAATTAAAATCAATCTCCATGTAGAGGAAATAGGAAAGAGGAGAGCCTCTTTCCTATTATATGGTGTATGGTCGCCATAGTGTCTCCACCATGACCGTCTTCACCTATTAGGAGTGGAGTGCTCTCCACTCCGTTCCTTGATTGGTGAAATCTCAATATCCACCAAATCTTCTACATGTGCAACAATTTTATTGCTTGAACTGTCACCAAAATAATTTCAAATTATTTTGTGATAATTTCATTCATGCTATTGATAATTATGAATAATATTTATCCATCCAATATTAAGTATTCACATTACATCTGATTATACAATGTAAAATCGATTCATAGTTACTTATAAATTGTAAATCCTATTTACAAACAAGTCTCTCTATGATATTATGAATCACTTTCACAATATTATTACGAATAGTGTTATCCATACAAATCATATCTATGATAATCAAATCCAATTTAATTATTTAAGATGCCTCTATATATGAGTACAAATAATGTGAATCATATCTAATTTATGATAATTAATTCAAATTCAATCATCAAAATTTCAATGCTCAGATAATGTCAGTAATGAAATTATTCTTGAACTCTTTCAAGAACAATGTACCTTCTCCGCGAATACTTGGGAATAGGCACATGACGATTGTATATTCCATGCATAGTGATTTGGATATTGAGATCTATTATCATATCCAGATCTAGAAGGACTCTCAACGATGTCTGATCAAGTTATACAATGTCTCTAATCTTCACATTGCATCCGAATCATATTCAGATCAATATCCAACATTTGGACTAAGATTGGATAACTAATCCAGTGAGTGGAGTCACTAAAATCCAAACACGTTTCATCACTCCCTCGGAATGGATGCGTCACTGTTATACAACCGATTAAGATCACATCACCCTCGAGTATTCCTAATACCCGTACATCCTGTATATTGGAAGACTTAGAATAAACACGAAGTTTTGATCTGTTAGAAAATAGAAATGTAGAAGCGTATCAGATAAAAATAATAAGAAAATAAGATGAACACAAGATTTAACATAGAAGCCTACTCCCTAAGGAGCGAGATGAAACCACGGGAGAATGCCTTAAAGGGCTGAAGTGTTAATTGCAGTTTCTTACTGGATACAAGGGGTGAGGGGCTTGTTATATAGCCATCACTGAGTCTCCACATCCCACAACTGGTACATGTGGGACTAAACACATGGATGTGGTAAATGAATGCAGGAGTGATCCCTTTACCCATCTACAACTCAAGTGACACATAACAACATACTCTAACACTCCCCTCAAGCTGGAGTACACAATGCTCAGCTTGGACAACTAGAAAGAAATCTCAACTCATGCTACATGACACTACATACATTATCATTCAACGTGCACAACTCTCGGCTGTTGTCGAGGACGTTACTTCTCATGTCGTGCGGGTGAGGAGGACGAACGAGCTAGATTGTGAGTGAAAATGAATCTCCTCATCGGAGAGCTTGTGCCCCGTACTGCGCTTGTCAGAGTCACTGCAACTGAAATGAGTCTCCTCGTCGGAGTACTCTAGCCCACCACAACACGGGGACTACTGCTCCATCTCTGAAAGAGTGAAAAGCCGCCGATTGCCCTACTTAATTCAACTGGATTAACGATTAAATTTTAATGAAGTTCGTTGTAATCGGGTAAATCGGATTTTATCAAAACCACTTTGATTAATGGTCTAATTAAACGCAAGCGGCAAATTTATTTTTATTTTACTTGGGCAAGCCCAAGGTCGAACACATGGAGGCAACTTTTTCCTTAGATTAATTCGAAGTCAATTCCGATGTTAGGTCTTCGAGAGAATATTTTTTTGTGGTTTTTAATGCAATTTTAGGAATGTAATGTAATCTGGAGCAATTTTGAAGGTTAAAAATTTGAAGTATAGTCAATTTAAATTTAAAAATTATGAAACTACGCCAGAATATGAAATGCAATGAAATTAAGCTACTGCATTTTTTTGGAGTTTTTCGACTCTATGAGTTAACTATGGATTAAAAATGAAGACAGGGTGATTTTTGCAAAATTAATTTAATAAATATCAAATGAAATCATTTTCAGATACAAAAATTATCCTAGATACTTCTATGTGAGAGGATTCCAGGAAAATTATTAAACCTAAAAAATGATTAATTTTGGACCAATTAAAAATCAAGGAAGCAAAACACCAATGAATTTATTAAGGCCTCAGGATGTGTGCAATGATGCGATTTTTTGGAACAATGTAGAACTACCTAAACTTAACCTATTGTGATTTTTTGGTAATTTTTAGAGCAGTAAAGAGTTTAATACGCAATTAAATGCACACAATGGGAAAACTATGGAAATTTTCACAAAAAGAATTATATTAAATTCCTCGAAGCTCTTAAAAATGTAACAAGTAGTC
Source organism: Ottelia alismoides (assembly GCA_037367405.1). Classification (NCBI taxonomy): domain Eukaryota; kingdom Viridiplantae; phylum Streptophyta; class Magnoliopsida; order Alismatales; family Hydrocharitaceae; genus Ottelia; species Ottelia alismoides. Next base: position 717,642 of record JAZKJV010001292.1, read on the forward strand.
ACAATGATAAAACAAAAGTTTCTCTACAATATGTAATTTTTAGAATTAAGAAATGATGCTAAATGAGTGGTTAAATAAACGTGCAAATACAGTGGTGTAAATGCAAAGAGAAATAAAATTGATTAAAATAGAAACATGCGTACAGAGACAAAAATGCAATTAGCTATAATAAAGAGGGTATGAGTGCAAAGTCTCCACGAGACCACGTGCACCTCACGTGTCGTTGCTGGTGGGGACTGAAATGTAATTTTCCAAACTTGCAGGGGCCTTGATATAAAATACCCTGACTGCATGTGAAGAACACGTGAGGTCTAGGCTTGGATGGAGGCTCGGATGCCGGCGCAGGCTCAGGCGTGGTTCGGGAGCTTCGGCTAGAGGCTCGGATGCTCCGAGCATAAAGGTCGTGGTAGAGGCTCAAAGCGGCTACGTGGCTGCCTGTGAACCATTAGATCTCAAGGATCCAATAGTAGCTGGAACTCCTGGAGGGGGCGACATGGCTCGCTATGGGCCGTCCGATCAAGATGATCGGACGACAACTATACGTCGAGTTCTTCCTTGCTGCCGCCGCCTGTGGTGGGCTTGGCTGGGCTCCAGCAAAGATCAACTAGCTCTGCCGCCTTCTACCGTGCTCGATGAAGACTCCTGGAGGTTCCTAAGTGGCTGGGTGGATTCGTTGAAGCTTGGAGGAGCAACCAGATGTCCTGGAAGAAGCAGGCATGGCTTGCATGCCAGAGGCGAAGCCGCTCGAAGAAGCTCCGATGACGAGTCCGTTCAGTGACGAAGGAGGTACTTGCAAGGTTCGGGACTCGCCAAAAAAAGGTTCTTGTGCTCGCGTGGGTGAAGTCGGGTGCTCGAGGCCTTGCGGGGTGAAAAGGTGAACGACCCATGAGCTCCTCTGCCATGAAGGGCGGATCAGCGGTCGGAAATGGCTCGATGGTCTCGATAGGTCGAGAAGAGGTACGGAGGGGTGCGCAAAGATGATAGCTCCGAGGCGGAGCTCGCTTGATGGTCGGTTGATGGTGAAATTGAGTTAAGAAGCCTAATAAATTAGGAAAAGAACGAAGGGGAAGAAAGGGAAGATTGGAGAAGAAGATGAAGGAGTTTACCTGGATGTGTCGCCTTGGAAATGGAAGCTTGGAGCTTCCCGGTCGTCGCTCACACCTCGGCGAGTGGTGGAGCTCAAACAGCTTGACGGTGAAGATGCGACACGACGAAGGTTCGCCGTGGATCTCGCCGGAGAAGAATCTTTGTCTTCGCTCGATACTTAGCCGAATCCTTGTCACTGATCAGAGGTGTAGAGCTCGAGGATCTGTTGTGCAAGGGCGGATAGGGATGAAGGTGGCCGTAGGTGAGGTATTTATAGAGACGAGGTAGCGACTCCAGTGGTGGGGGGTGAGGTTTGTGAGGGGATTATGGAGCGAGGGAGAGGGATTCTTGGCGAGAGTGGGTGCTAGCGAGGATGAGGGGAGAGTAGGGTTGGTCGTGGAGTGGTTATCGAGTGGAGATGATGGCGGAAGTGGCGAGGGAAAAGGAAAGGGGGAAGAAGGTCGGCAAGGTGGACGACATGGGAGAGAGATCTTTGGGAGGAAGAAGACCGTGTCCCGACCGTTGGATCTCGCGATCCAACAGCTGAGAAGCGAGCGATGAAGAGCGACCAAGATCAGATCAAGGACCCTGGATCGAAAGGCTTAGAAAGCACCACATGGTGTGATATGATGAGGACGCTAGCATGCAGTGGAGATGGACATGCCCAAAGAAGATCGGGTGGCTCTGGATGCGACACGTGGTGAGCTAAGATGGAGGCGGAGACGAGCAGCTGAGATGCGATCCGGCCTTTGATCTAGTGGCTGAAAGAACGAAGAAGAGTGGGCAGCTCAGATCTGATGAGGAAGGTGCGATCGAAGGGCGATAGGAAGCGCCACGTGGCGTAAGGAGGATGCGACGCTAGCCGGCGGTTGTGATGGATACCTGATCGTGGTCGAAGGGTGGAAATTAAAGGCGGGAAGGTGCGGTGGAGATCAAAGTACTGGGGACGGATCCGGTGGCTAAGGTTTGGACACGTGGCGAGCCGAGGTGAAGGCGGAAGCCAACGACCGTGATGAGATCTGGAGTTGATCAAATGGCTGCGAAGGATGCACGCGTGGATGGCTGAGATGTAGGCTGTTTGAAAGCCATCCAACGACAAAAATGCGTGGCGTGTGGTGAGATGGGCTACGTGGCGCAACCATAAGGCGCCACGTGGCCCAATCATATTATTGCGAGGAAGAAAATGAAATAAGAGGGGAAAGATGGCCGAATTTGGAAAAATTCAAAACATGAAAGTTGTAGATCTCACTGAGATCTACAAGTTTCATGTTGACCAAAAGTGGAAACGAGGTCAAATGAAGTGATAAAATACAAGAGTATAAATACAAATAAGTACAATATACAATAGGGGCCCAAAACCTAAGTTTTGCATACGAGCTCCGATTTTCTTGAAATTGGTCTTGTTTTGAAGTTCTTTTAATGTATATTACTTTAAAAGTGAGTAGACCTAAATCGAACACTGTATGAGAGAGATATACTCATTTTAAGGCACCTAGTTTGAAGCTTGGATTTGGGTTTTATTGGATAATTTTACAAGTTAGTATTTTTTTGATATTTTTTCTTTATTAGTGCTAGTAATATATATATATATATATTATGGAGTTGGTTTTATTGGATTTGGAGTTAGTATAAAATATATACAAATAGGTGATTTTATATAATATAGGGTGAATATATATAAGTGAATTTGGCTCCTTATTTAATGCAAATATGAATGCTAAAATGCATATATCATTTATGCATGCATGAATGCAAATTATGCAATATAAGTGGAAATATGCAGTTAATTTCTTGGGAACAAAGCTATATTTTCAACTTTTAGAGTGATGAATCACAGATTCATCAACCCCCTATACTTAAACCTTGCTCGTCCTTGAGCAACTAAAATGAAATGCAAGAGTGAAATGATTTTGGGTTCCATACCAAAGTCATGAACAAAAGGTGAAAACGGAGCTTGACTCGACCTTTGGATTAATAATGTAGTGGAACCTTATTGGGATCTGAATTTAAGACCTAACTACCTTTAAGTTCCACAAGTCTTCTATTCAAGACGCCTCAGCAGTCAGGTCAGAACAAATCCTCATATGCAAATTCTGATGACTATGATTCTTACTTGTACTGTGTAAGTGAAATATAGCTCTCCACATCAGAAATGGCAAAGAACTAGCATCCTCTAATAAGGTAACTCTAATTCTCCGGTCCAGTAACTCTTTCCTCGAGGAGTAGGGTATTCCCTTCTAAGTTCAAGTGCAACCGGCTCAAGAAGAGGGGGTGGAGAGAAGAATGGACGGTAGCCAGTGTAGCTACCTATCCCAGGATGCTTGACCAATGTAGCCAAGTCATCCAACTGCAGGCTTCTTGCAAATATACATACTCCGGCAGGCATTTTATTTGCAATCAGGCCTGTCCACTTTTTTGGACTTTTCTCTTTCTTTTCTTTTCTTTTCTTTTTTTTGAAATATAAACAAGGTGCAACATGTACATAAGGAGTTTTTCTCCTTGAGCCAGTAGACTATCCCTCTTTTGAAGCTTTATCATAACCCACAACATCCTGTCCTTAGACGTCAACACCACCAGACTAGGTTGAGATGCACTACCCTCCCTAGAGGAGGACAGATGTTTCCACCCGTATGTTACTCCAAGCTAGAGGATTCTACCTCCTCACCACCTCATCAATGAAGAGCTACGTGCATGGTGCTTATCCAAGTTAGGTCACTGCCTAAAAGAATCATGCGTGTGCACGAGATATTCTACTTAGACTAATCAAGATGACATGTGAACATAGACTTGCAGACTCAAAGAATTAAGTCACTTGACCTGAAAAATCTTAACTCCAGTTCCTATAAGGTTCCTTTGAAATTAGGTAGATTAAGGTCAAATCAAATCCATCCTCAACATCTATTCATAACTTGGTTCAGAACCCACTAGCTTTCCACTTTGCATATGCATGATATGCAGATGAGATGTATATGACATGCTACAGAGATGAATGAAATGCAAGATTTTTTTTTGAAATGCAAGGATGATATGCAAGAGTAAATAAGAAGCCTATATTTTCAACATTTTTGTTTCAATTCTTGTATACAATAATTTTTACAAGAATATTTTTTATAACAATTTTTAGTTTATACAACTTGTACATAATATACATAGTATACAAGTATACATGAATTTTTTAGTACACATCCTATTTTACAACAAATTTTACAAAAGTATTATTTACAAGAATTTTACAACTTTTTTCATATATACAAGATTATACGTATTATACAGGTATACATGTATTTTATAATTTTTTTCAATTTTTACCCACCCCATAATTATTGCATATATATACAAAAATACGCGAAAATACGCGAAAGTACGAGTTATGGGTAAAGTATATGTAATATATACACGCTCTTGTATACTTAGCATGTGCTATGTCCTCAGAGCACGAAAAGCGAGAAAAAAGACATTGCTCTTGCGAAGCGTAGGAGAGCTAAAATAGAAAAAATGTATAAAAGTCATTCCGCCCCCTATACTTAGGCTTTAGCAGCCTAAGTGTAGAAGAAGATAAAAAATGGGGCGGACGAGGTCAAGAGGGGAATGGATGAGTATATACTTTGCGGGCATTGGTTCCCCCTATACTTAGGCTCAGGTTAGCCTAAGTATAAGACAGGAATGGATGTTAGAACCGATGAGATCTGGAGGATGTACAACAAATGGTGGGGAGTCGGGTCACTCTCCTCCTATACTTAGGATCTGGTCGTCCTAATTATATTCATAAAATTAAATGATATGGAGCCGGGGCGAGTGATTTGAATCACTGGGGAGGGAGGGAGAGAAAATATATATAAGATGGGCGAGTATATACAAGGATCAAGATCTGAATCTTTTCGATGCTGCTGATGGCGAGAACTCAATGTTGCAAGGTCTCATGCACATCTTTATGTGTATCTTCTGAGTCTACCTCACGCATGAAAACAATCTCCTCAACACAGACTAATTGTTCATTAGGTTCGACGAAGTGTTTTAGCAGTTGTCCATTAACTAGGGATGTCTGTGCTACATTTGTAAGATCTGAGATCTCTACACATCCACTATCATGCACAACACGGACTATGGATGGGCCCGTCCACTTGGATTTAAGCTTCCCTTGGAAAACCTTCAGCCTTGCATTGAACAACCATACCTTCTGTCCAGGAACAAAGATCTTTCATCTGATAAATCTATCATGCCAACGCTTTACCTTGTCCTTGTACACCAAACTATTGTCATATGCTCGATTTCTGATCTCCAGAAGTTCATTTAGATCCATTTCTCTTTGTTTCTGCCCTAGGTGTGTGTTCCAATTGATCTTCTTGATTGCCCATTTGGATTTATGCACTAACTCTGTGGGAAAATGGCTCGTCTTCCCAAACACCATTCTGAATGGGGAGGTTCCTAAGGGTGTCTTGTAAGCTGTCCTATAAGCCCAAAGAGCCTGATCCAAAATCTGAGACCAGTCCTTCCTTTCTGAGCGGACAATCTTCTGCAATATGGTCTTAACCTCCCTATTCGACACTCTGCCATGCCATTGGTCTGTGGGTGGTAAGGACTAGCGATACCGTGTTTGATGCCATAATCCTTAACAAGTTTCTTCACATCTCGATTCATAAAATGGCTACCCCCATCAGATATCAACACTTTGGGGATCTCGAACCTAGAGATGATATGATCTCTGATAAATTTACAGACAGTCCTGCTGTTTGTGACTCGGGTCGGGATAGCCTCCACCCACCTTGACAGATAATCCACTGCAAGAAGGATATATTCGAAACCATGGCTAATCGAGAATGGGCCCATGAAGTCGATGTCCCAAGCGTCAAAGACATCACAAGTGATGACAAGCTGCATTGGCATCTCATCCTTGGAACCAACGGTTCCTCCCATTCGTTGGCATACATGACACGACTTCGTAAAGGTGAGAGCATCACGAAACAGAGTCGGCCAGTATAAGCCACATTGTAAAACCTTCCATGCGGTCCTCTTCCCGGAGTGGTGTCCTCCTACCTCCAGACTATGACAGAAAGTAAGGATACTCTGATATTCCTCCTGAGGAATACACCTCCTCCATACACAATCCGGTCCTTCAAAGAAAAGGATCGGATCCTCCCAATGGTAATGTCTCGCACACGACTTAAGTCGATTTATGTAGCTCTTGGGTCAATCCTCGGGAACTTTCTTGGAGACAAGATAGTTCACTATATTGGCGTACCATGGGATTGAGTCGATAACAAAAACTGACTCGTCTGGAAAGGAGTCTCGAATAGGTGTATCATCAGAAGTATCAAGAATTTCAAGACGAGAGAGGTGATCAACCACCACGTTCTTCTTTCCATGTTTATCTCTAATGTCCAAATCAAACTCCTGGATGAGTAAAATCCACCTAAGAGGACGCACCTTCGCGTCCTTCTTTTCCATTAGGTACTGTAGTGCTGTATGATCCGTGAACACTATCACCTTAGATCCGATGAGATGAGATCTGAATTTATCCAAGGCGAACACTACTGCAAGCATCTCCTTTTCGATAACTGTGTAGTTACGCTGAGCGGTATCAAGCATTTTGCTTGCTTAATGTATAGAAAACGGGACACCATCCCTCCTATGTCCTAACACAACTCCAATAGCAAAATCTGAGGCGTCCGTCATGATCTCAAAAGGAAGAGACCAATCTGGGGCTTGTAGCATCGGGGCGTCCATGATCATCCCTTGAAGTTACTTAAAGGACTCAAGACATTTATGATCAACAATAAACTCCATGTCTTTGCCTAAAAGCTCAGTTAGCGCTCGGACGATCTTTGAAAAATCTTTGATAAATTTCCGATAAAATCCAACATGCCTGAGGAATGACCGCAACTGTTTTACGTTGGTTGGTGGCTAGAGTTGTCTGATCACGTCTACCTTGGCAGGGTCAACCTCCATTCCTCTCTTGAAGATGACATGCCCCAACACAATGCCCTCCGTCACCATGAAGTGACTTTTCTCCCAGGAGAGCACCAGATTAACCTCACAACATCTTTTGAGTACTCGGTCCATATTTCTAAGACAGAAATCGAAGGAATCGCCATGGACCGAGAAGTCATCCATGAAGACTTCCAAGAATTCACTGACCATCTTGGCGAATACTGCAATCATGCACCTTTGAAATGTACCGGGAGCATTGTATGACCCGAAGGGCATGCGCCTGAAAGCATATGTACCAAAGGGGCATGTGAACGTGGTTTTCTCTTGGTCCTCAGGAACGATAACTACTTGATTGTAGCTCGAGAACCCATATAAGAAGCAGATGAATTCTTTTCATGCTAATCTTTCTAAGATCTGATCAATAAATGGCAGGGGAAAATGATCATTTTTCGTTGTGGCATTCAAGTGTCTGTAATCCACACAGACACGCCACGACGTGGGTATTCGTGTCACGATCTCCTCTCCGTCCTCATTGGTGGTCGTCTGGATTCCCGACTTTTTCGGGACAACATGGATATGTGCCACCCACTTGGAATCAGAGATGGGGTAAATAAAACCCACGTCACACGATTTCTCAATCTCCTTCTTCACAAGCTCTCGTAAGATTCGACCTATGTTGGTATTCACGAGAGGATTTAGCATCATTCTCCATGTAGATATGGTGTGAACACAGAGCAGGATTTATCCCGTGGAGATCGGAGATGCTCCAGCCTATCGCCTTGTAGTTTTTCTCCATGATCTCTAGCAAGCGAGATTCCTGCTCCTCGATCAATCGCAAACTGATGATGACTGGATATTTCCTCTCTTTCCCGCAGGAAGGCGTATTTAAGGGTTGTGGGTAATGGTTTGAGCTCAGGTAAGGTGTGATCATCAAGGAAATCTGACTCAATCAACTCTAGTTCTGTGTTGGTAGTGGTTGGATCTATCTCTGAAGTAACTGCCACCAACTCATTCAACTCTGGAGTCGGATCATCAGAAGTATCAAAGCAATTGGCGAAAGCCACGTCCGACCCATCATACTCATCTTCTGATTGTCCAAAAGAGGGAAGGACTGACGGGCCCTGCCGGGCCTCTGCGTCATTGAAGATGTAGGGAGATGCATTCTCTGGGTGTTCTGCGCTGTGCTTGCTCCTAAGGATCTCGCAAACTGTCTCATGTACCAGATTCTCTCCAGAGGAGAGGGACTCATCGGTGCTGGCTGGGTTCTGTCACCATGGCCCAACGGTATCTACATGAACACAATCTGCTTCTGACGAAGTGTACTCGGTGCTTGATTCGGAATCAGGCCTCTACCACCTTGTCTGCTTCATCTCAAGCTCCTCATCTTCGCTTGGAGTTTGGAACTGAATTTTTCCAATCTTATAATCAAATAAGGCTCCTGCTGTTCTAAGGAAGGGCCTTCTTAGAATGATCTGGGAATCTCTCCAATTTCAAGGGGTCTCCATATCAAGGACTATAAAGTCCACTATGTAATCCCGACCCTCGACTTTGATGATAATGTTCCTCAATTCTCCTTTAGATCTCTTGGTTGATTTATCTGCGAATTGGAGTAAGGTTCTGGATTTCCTAAGATGTCCTAGATTTAACCGCTCATAGAGGGTTGTGGGCATCATATTAATTGAGGATCCATTATCTAGGAGAGTACGTACAAACGCAGTGTCATCGACATGACTCACCACATAATGGGCTCCTATGTCCCTTTGTTTCCTTGGAAACACATTCTTGATGGCGCAAGTAGTGGCTACTAACAAAACATGCTTCTCAACACGGCTTTTGATCTTCCTGCTGACTCTAGTAGGTGTACATCTCACCTTAAGGTACTTCTGAAATGCAGGTGTCATGTCCACATACTTATCAAAGGGGATTGTGACCTTGATATATTTGTTGCAGAGCTCTGCCATCTTAGGGTCATCTTTTTTGATTTTCTTGATCTTTTTCTTCTTTCCACCCTTAAGGGCATGTGGGAAAGGGATTATTGATGAGAACTCAGATTCTGAAACTGAAAGATTTTCATTCAAACGGGAAACTGAGTTCTGTACAGGACTCTGACTCTGACGCTGACATGGACTCAGACGAAAAAGAAATTCATGTTGCAAAACAGGTGATGCATATACTACGACTTCGGGGGTGTCCTCCTCAGATGGAGGTGCGGGCTCCTCATCTGTTTCGCCCGATTCACTGCTGGTGCTCCTCTCCTTCTTCTTGCCATAGTGCTTTGAGGACCTAGAAATCCTCTTATTCTGTTGGTGGTGATGCTGCTCCTCTACCTCCAAGTTCTCCTCAGGTAGAGACTTGGCAGCGTCTTCCTCATGTACCCGTGCCTGATTAGGTAAGGTCGCGATCCTTCCAATCCTGAGGGACATATGATTAACATTATCGTACAGAAGGATCTCGTGTTTAGATAGAAGATAACCTGAATAGTATACTTGATCGCGTGGTCGATGCTGACCCTGATTAAGGCTATTTGAGTTGGCCTGAACCTAGACAGGAATTGGGGTCTTTGGCACCATCTGCTGGTCCTGGGTACGTGAAACACAGTTCAGATCTGTTCTAATATCCAGGTAATCGTTCTGTATCTGCTGGATCCTATCAGTCAGAGTCTGGATGGCCAAGGTGAGGGACTCCAATTCGCTAGTGGGCGGGGCTTGCTGCTGTTGACCAGAGGATGAGTGATTCGGTTGTCTAACTGGCCCTGATGGCTTTGCCGGTACTGCTGTGGGTGAGACGGTGCGGTGTAAGGTGGTGGAGGGCCCTGCTGGCTGATGAATCCACGATTCATCATCTCAATATCTTGATTTTAGCAAAATCCCCGAGTAAAAGCTCATAAAAATGTACATAAATTCATTAAATTAACAAAACGACTCTTGTAAATAAAACTCACTAATTATTGTATATTAAATTGTACAAAATAAATTACACATAAAAAGCCGCAAAATCAAAGGAGTTTTATACATGTAAATAGCCCAAAACTTTATGTATTTTTAATAATTTCATATCAACTCCTTTTTGGCTAATTCTTTCTCCAACATGTTCATATCAATGTATATAAAAATACAAAAATACAAAACAAATTTTACCTCAAATAAATACTCCTAGATCCCAATGGGAAAAAGCCATAAAGACCAACTTCCAAGCTAAATTCCCGCTCCGTATGAACTCCAAATTCACCAAACTCACTTTTAAAGTTCAAGTTAGAAAATTATCTATCCAACGGAAGTGGTTTCATTAAAATCGGAGCTCATTTGCAAAAGTTGGGTTTTGGGACCTAGATGTACATTGTATACCTTGTATATATTCATTCTTTCTTTTTATTGTATCTTTCATAAATTGCTAAAAATACAAAAATATCATGATTGTGTTGTATTTTAATTATATTATTTTATAGTATTTTTCCGTTGTAAATATCTCTTATTAAAAAGACAAAAAAATACAAATTAGAAAAGTAAATAAAAATGTGTACATGGTGTTTTGTCTTCTTTTGTAAATTCTCCACTTTTTGTCCTCTTTTTAAATTATTGTATTTAAAGTAGCCAACTTTATTTCATTTATTTATTTAATTTCCATTCTCTACAATAACCACCATTCAACTCTTTACCACCAACCTCCATTCAACTCCACCATTTTTTAAACTTCCCATTCAACTCCATTAATAATATAACCTCCCACCTCTTTAATAACCTCTCATTCCATCATCTTTATATACATGTCATTCTCCTCATTTTTGCCTTTGATCCATCTTTATGTGAGGAGAGCCTAGTTCCCTGAGTTGAATCGGTGACAGCGACGCAACCGCGGTCGAGCGACGACGGCCCTTTCTCCGGTGTGATCCGTTGGTTTTTTTGGCCAACATCGCAGCCGCAACCGCGCGCTGCTCGAGCTCATCGCACGCCGGCGATTTGAGCGAAGACCATGCTCACGAGAGCACTCCATAGGCACCCACATTCATCGTAGGTAATTTTTCGTCTCACTTTTTATCATCTTGTTAGTTTTGCATTTTTTTATATATATCACATCAAATTCACCACCTAAAAATCCTTCATTTGTTTAGTCCATCATATCACCACCCATAATCTTTCATTTGTTCTACTTTATTACATTACCACTACGTTTTTTTTCCACATTTGATTCACTCCCTGATTAAAGAAAATTAGAAAAAAAGTAAAAAATTTAAAAGAAAAAAGTCCCTTTTTATTACAGCAGAAAAAGAAATCAAAAAAAAATTAAAAAAAACAAAACAAAAAAATATCAGCAGCAACAGTGGGGGAGACCCACCGCCGCCGCCCACGGCCCTTCCACCAAGCGCCGCCGCCGCCGGCCTTCGCGCGGCTCCCTTCCTCCGCCGCCGCCCCGCGCGCACGGGTCCCAGCCGCCCCCTCGCGCAGCCCCACCTCCTCCGCGCGCCGGCGCGTACACCGACGCCAACACCCTCCGGCCCTCTCCGGACTCCCCCGCGCCGACCACCGCCTTTCCCCCCCCGCGCCCTCCGCCGAGCCTCCCTCCGCGCCTCGCCGTCCGCCCGCGTGCGGCGGCTCCGCCTCCAGCCCAGCGGCGAGCCGCCATCGCCTCCCCCGCCTTTGGGTTCTCCTCCCGTCACAGCCAGGAAGAAGAAGGTCCTCTTTCCATTTTTTTATTTTATTTGTAAAAATTGCATCCTTTATTTCTCATGTTTCCGTAATTGCAATTCCGTCCATGTACATAAGTTGCTTTGTATTATTAGTTTCTGTATTTGCAAAAACATCCCTGTGTTCGCACTTAAATTTGGACCTTGTTTATTCATCTTTTCATTCAATGAAAAATGGCATTGTGTTGAGCAACTAATTGTCTACCATCTGACTATTTTCTTGTATATTTATGACATTTGGGTAATTAATGAAAATTGTGTAACTGAAAATATTGCATATTTTACCCAATCGATGATCTCAAAATTACACCTCACACACGGTTGCTCCAAAAAATCCACAAAAATTAAGAATGATGCCTTGAAATGTGATGAATTTACTGTCCAAATTTCAGCCAAAATGGAGTTGTCTTGTGTCTGAAATAAATTGTAGAGTGTTTCTAATATTTGATTTTTAATTAAATCCATGTATATCCTTTTTGCGAAATTTCAACTCTAGTGGATTGCTTATTTAAATACCTACTTGAGATAATTCTCACTCTGATTAATTTGATAACGTGGATTTATTAGAAATTATTTACTCACTGCCACTCTGATTTCACTAAAAAATCCATAAAAAATTCATAACTTGTCAAAAAAATCTAAAAATATTACTGTAGCTCCCTTGCATCATCTTTTAGTTCCAGTAATTTTTTCATAATTTTTTCTTTCTGTTTGTGTGATAAATTGCGAAAAACCCCATAAAAAGTGTGCATTTTTCATTGTTGCATTTTAACACCTAAAATTCTAAAAAAATATGTTTTGCATTCATCACTGGATTAGGATTCTAGGAAAAATACGAATTGGCTAAATTGGACTTCTTTTCCATTAAAATTAATTTGGCCTTTTTTTGTGTTTTCTAAGTGTCTTGATTCACTTGCATTTGTATTCTTGTTGCATAAAAAATCTTAAAAAAAATACCGCACTGAAATCTAAAATTTAATTTTCGAATTAACCCCAAAGTTGTTCCTTTGCCTCCCTGAGTTCGACCCCGGACTTGCCCGGGATATAAATTAAAGCCGAGACACTCTTCACGGAGATTCTTTTCTCGGTTCTGACCGAATCGCTAGGTACACGTATTACAACAGACACGAATTAAATACCGTATTTAGCGATTCGTCACTGGCTCGAGTGGAATGTGCATTACCGCTGGTGCTACTGAGGCTGATATCTTTGTCCTGGCCAAGACTGTACAAAGCGCGATGCGGGGACGGAGCTGATTTCCTGGTAAGCTACGGTCAGTCGGTGTGGCTGACCATTCCCTATCCCCGACTGTCTGCCGATGGGGTCATGGGTTGTACCACAACCCGTTGATCTCGAACACCTGCGGAGGCTCCTCATAGACTGACTCCACTTGTGGGGGTGCATGCTGCTCCTGCTGAGTGTATTGCTGCTCCTCAACCCAGCTGCTCTGAGGCCCATGCACCTGCTCCTGTACAAGATGGACTCGATGTACAGGTACATGTGGTGTAGAAGGGGCAGGTAGTCGTATCTTGGCTACCTTCTCAGTCAATTTCTCCACTTGCTTCGGCAATCGTGAAAGCGCCTCAAGGTCAGTGACCCTCTTGTGGATCTATTCTACCATGGTGAGCTTATCAGCTATTATTCCCATGCTAGGGATTAGGTCATCTGTCAGATCCGCTACAGTCCTCCTAGTTGTCTCATTAGATAGGCTTGAGGGAGACAACTGATAGGCCGTGGTGGCATCAGATCAGCCTGTTTTCGCCATTTGCTACAGAATCTTCCATACAACATCTTCATTCTTATTGAGATAGATTCCTCCACATGCTGCGCTCACTAACCCTTGCGATTCCGGGGTCATACCATAGAACAAGGTTTGGACTAAGATCGCCTTGGTAAGGAGAATTTTTGAGTCAAATCATTGAATCTATCCCATGCTTCATGGAATGGTTTGTGTGGACCCTGGGAAAAGCTGGCAATCTTTGTCCTCATCTGGTTAGTCCTACTGAGTGGGTAGAACTTCGTCAAGAATAAATCTTTGAATTGCATGCAGGTCGTATATCTAACCCCGAGATTCTTCAACCAATGAGCAACATTATCTCCTAAGGCAAACAGGGTAGCATTCATCCTGATGTAATCTTGTCCAACCCTAGGGTGACTAAGGTTGTTGCATACTAGCTAGAAGTCTCTCAAGAAAGCATATGGTTCTTCGGTGGCATTTCCATTGAACTTCAGTAGCAGACTAAGAAAATGGGGCTTCAGCTCGAATGCTTCTGGGGGTACCTCAGGTATAAGCCAACTATGTATCTCATTCTCGGCTGGATTGTAGGCATCTACCATCGTTCGGTCAATTCCACCTGCCTCAATCACCTGTCCCATTCTAGCCATAAGATCCGCATTTAGCTGCTCGACTCTAGCTAATCGGGCAAGGACTTGATGCATAGGATCATATCTGGGTTCCTCTTCATCAGGGGGTCTCTTAGGAGGCATCTTGGTTTTGGGTTGATCTTCTTCACCTGGATAAAGAATATGGTCTAGATTAGAAGAAGATTTAGGAATGAATATATGCTCTCCGAAGTAGGGTCTTCCTCGGAGAGATGAGAGGAGAAGGAAGGGACGGTTTGAGGGTAACCATCCTGAGAGTGGTGGGTCCCGAACTCAAGAGGGTCATGAGCTCGGGTTGGCCCAAGTTGCGCTTGGGCCGATGAAGACGAGCTTCGTGACGGGTTCAATGAGAGATTTGCGAAGCTAGAGTAGATGTCCCCCCCGTCAGTCATCTTTGATGGCAAAAGGAAGAGTCGGGAGTATAAGTGTGTAAAGATAGGATTTTACTCCTACCCGAAGCAAGCAAAAGAATCACAAAACCTCGATTTTCACACTCAACACGGTGAAGGGCCCGAAACCTAGTCTGATTAGTCTGGTTGATTTTAAGTGTGATTTTTCAGATAAATAACAAGGATTACGCGACCTATAGGTAAGTCGGCTCAAATCCAGATGTGTCTTCCCTGTTTAACATGTCGCCTAAGATACCGACGTCCTTCCTTTCTTCGCTCCTATCCCTAGCTGAGGAGTTCAAAGACCTTCCCCTATTTACCTATCGAAGTAGGCGGAGGCTGACAAGGCTGATACTTCACCCTGAAGGGTTACTAGCAACTTGTCGTGGAGCACCGCTGATTTACCCCTATCTACCTGCTGGAACAGGCAGAGGCTACTTGGTGCTAGTCAGTGAACATAAAAGAATTCATCTTGTGATATTTGCTAGGATCAGGGTACGTGATATGGAAGGCGGGGATTTCGGCTATGCCTTAGGGTGTGCACACACACTCTGTACCCTCAGTTAGCCTGCAATCGAGGACGGGATTGTTCTCCCGCAAACATGATTTCTGTTTTATTTTTATTTTTTTGGTCAATTTATTTAGCAGCCCCAATTTTAAGTTAGATAACCACTTGATTAGTCCAACACACAAGGCACGCCTATCGTCCAGTCCCAATTTCCTTTAGTCCTAAGTTAAAAAACCAAGGGAGAAGGAGTCGAGAAAAGCCGATGCATGATAAAACAATGATCGATGCCAAGTTCAGAAGACTTACAGTGATCCTCGCGCTCTACATGCGGGATGCAAAACAGAATTGAAATTTTATCTATATCGACGCAAGCGAGAAAAACCGCTCCTAGACAAGTAGTTCTATTAGCAAGTGAATAACAAGTTAAAATTTGACTATAGTCCTGCGGTTTAAGTGTGTATTTTAGTGGTGAAGTGTGGTCCTATATATTACGAGCACAAGCAATCCTAAGAAAGCTCTAAGAACCGCGAGTGCATGTCCTATTCTACGTAAAGCAACCACACAACACACCGAGACTCTTTTTATTATTCTTTACATGCGTGAGATCCCAAATAGGAACCGTTGGAAATGCAACCACTTTTTTACAAGTCCTCTCAAAGATCACTCAGTTCAGTTTGATGTAGGTTCTTCGACTCGCCTGACGAAGTGCCTTCGATTCCTTGTGTTCCTCGCATAAAAATGAACAATGGTCAGAGAGAGAATGACACAAAATAAATGCTGAAAAATAGATAGAAAAATATTCACAAGAAAAATCAGGAATTAGACTACCCGGGGATTGAAAACCTAAAATCTAAATTTTCTAAAAATTAACCTAAGTCGTGCCTCCCCGACAACGATGCCATTTGAAAAGCCTTCGATTACCCTACTTAATTCAACCGGATTAACGATTAAATTTTAATGAAGTTCGTTGTAGTCGGGTAAATCGGACTTATGAAAACCACTTTGATTAATGATCTAATTAAATGCAAGCGGTAAATTGTTTTTATTTTACTTGGGCAAGCCCAAGATCGAACTTAGGGAGGCAATATTTCCTTAGATTAATTCGAAATCAATTCCGATGTTAGGTCTTCGGGATAATATTTTTTTGTGGTTTTTTATGCAATTTTAGGAATGCAATGCAATCTCGACCAATTTCAAAGATTAAAAATTTGAAGTATATTCAATTTAAGTCCAAAAATTATGAAACTAGGCCAGAATGTGAAATGCAATAAAAATTAAGCTACTATAATATTTTGGAGTTTTCGACTCTCTATGAATTAATTGTGAATTAAAAATGAAGGCAGAGTGATTTTAAAAAAATTAATTCTAATAAATACCAAATGAAATTCATTTTCAGATATAAAAATTATCCTAGATACTTCTATGTGAGAGAATTACAGGAAAATTATTAAACCTAAAAAATGATTAATTTTGGACCTAGAAAAATCAAGTAAGCAAAAACACCAATTAATTTATTAAGGTCTCGGAATACGTGCAAATGAAGCGATTTTTGGGCACAATGTAGAACTACCTAAACTTAACCTACTGTGATTTTTTGGTGATTTTTAAAGCAAAATGAATTTAATACGCAATTAAAGGCACACAATGGGAAAACTATGGAAATTTCCACAAAAGAATTATATTAAATTCCCCGAAGCTCTCAAAAATGTGACAAATAGTCACAATGATAAAGCAAAAGTTTCTCTATAATATGCAATTTTTAGATTAAGAAATGATGCTAAATGAGTGGTTAAATAAACATGCAAATACATGAGTGTAAATGCAAACAGAAATAAAATTGATTAAAACAGAAACATGCGTATAGGGACTAAATGCAATTACCTATAATAATGAGGGTATAAGTGCTAATTCTCCACGGGACCATGTGCACATCACGTGTCGTTGCCGGCGGGGACTGAAATGTAATTTTCCAAACTTACAGGGGCCTCGATGTAAAATACCCAGACTGCACGTGAAGAACACGTGAGGTCTAAGCTTGGATGGAGGCTCGGATGCTCGGCGCAGGCTCGGGCATGGTTTGAGAGCTTTGGCTAGAGGCTCAGATGCTCCGAACCTAAATGTCAGGGAAGAGGCTTGGAGCGGCTACATGGCCGCCTGAGAACCGTTAGATCTCAAGGATCCATTGGTAGCTGGAACTCCTGGAGTGGGCGATGTGGCGCGCTATGGGTCATCCGATCAAAATGATCAGACGACAACTGTGGGTCGAGTTCCTCCTTGCCGCCGCCGCCTGCGGCGGGCTTGGCTGGGCTCCGTCGAAGATCAGCTAGCTTCGCCGCCTTCTACTGTGCTCAATGAAGACTCCCGGAGGTTCCTGAGTGGCTGGGTGGATTCGATAAGGTTGGTGGAGAAACCAGATGTCCTGGAAGAAGCGGGCGTGGCCTGCATGCCGGAGATGAAGCCGCTCGAAGAAGCTCCGGAGACGAGTCCGGCCAGTGACGAAGGAGGTACCTGCAATGTTAGGGACTCGCCAAAAAAATGTGCTTGTGCTCATGTGGGTGAAGTCGTGTGCTCGAGGCCTTGCGGGGTGAAAAGGTGAATGGCCCAGAAGCTCCTCCGCCGTGAAGGACAGAGCAACTATCGGAAATGGCTCAATGGTCTCGATAGGTCGAGAAGAGGCACGGAGGGGTGTACGAAGATGGTAGCTCCGAGGCAGAGCTCACTCGATGGTCGGTTGATGGTGAAATTGAGTGAAGAAGCCTAATAAATTAGGAGAAGAACGAAGGGGAAGAAGGGGAAGATCGGAGAAGAAGATGAAGGAGTTTACCTAGATGTGTTGCCTGGGAAATAGAAGCTTGGAGCTTCCTGGTCGTCGCTCACACCTCGGCGAGTGGTAGAGCTCAAGCAGCTTGACGGTGAAGCTACGACACGGGGGTATCTTGGGCTGAGGCTTAGATCGAGTCTCGGGTCGTAGCTCGACCTGAGCGGCAATTCCAGGGAGCTCATCAGTGGCATAGCACCATAACTTGGCCATGGCGGTGACAACGCTTGGGGGATGAGCCCATTGTCAGAGCTCAATCCTGCCCCCCCGTCACGAGTAGGAAAAGAGACCTAGGGACCCCCCTGCAATGGTGAACGAGGGATACATGAGGTGGAGGAGGTGTTTATGTAAAAGTTTCTGGCAGTTAACGCAATGGGTGGATGACGAAATTTGTAACGGCAGTGTATCATCCTAGGGTTTAGGTCGTGGTGGATTATTGGGTGCACGAAGGCTGTGGAGGTTAGGGCTATGTGGGTGATGCTTTAATGAGTGGAGAGGTTATCGATGGTGGTTGCCAAAATATGAAGGGGCAGTGAGTGATGCGAGTCATAATGACTGGGAGAGTATGAGATGGAGGTAGGAGACGGGTCACGAGTCGTCGGATCGAGTGATCCAATGGTCAAGGATGAGGCGAGGGCGTGGATTTGATATATGGCGGTTATACAAGGGCGGAGATCATGGCATTGGGGAGCGGCCAAGATGAGCTATGAGGCTTCATCCAACGGTGAGGAAAGAAGAGATGGCGTGGAGGGCATCTGACTGTTGGATGCTAATCCATCCAACGGGTGTGATGCAAGCAGAAAGGAACGATCAAGATGCATGCTAGAGTATGAAGATCAGACAACCGAGAGATGAAGGGAGAGAAGCATCAGAGATGAAGGTGGAGAGGAGATCCAAGGGCCTTGGAAAAGGTCAGGTGGCACGAGATGAGGTAGATAGTGTGGCGGCCCCAGATAGCGCCACGTGGTCCAATGGGAATTATTCAGAAATTGGTAAATAAAAGGAAAATACAAAAGCAATAAAAGGAGGTTGAACTAGCAAAAATTCAAAACATGAAAGTTGTAGATCTCAATGAGATCGACAAGTTTCATGTTGGACAAAGAGTCAAAAGAGACCAAATAAAGAAAGCAATTTTTTTAGAGTATTTTTGATGAATAAACAAAGTTTCATGTTGGACAAAGAGTCAAAAGAGACCAAAATAAAGAAAGCATTTTTTTAGAGTATTTTTGATGAATAAACACACTGCAATTTAATTGTTTTGTGATTTTTTAGCCTTTTAATTTATTTTTATAACCAAAATAAATATATACAATAATTACTCTAATTTTTGGGATTTTTAAGAAGAAATAAAATAAAGAAAATAAGAAGGGTTAATTTTATACACTAATTAGGGGTATCATGAGAAGGGTCCATTGTTGATTAAGCGGAATAAATGGATATATGATTAAAATGTTTATGCTCCAAGGATAATTAAGGAGTATAGTTATGATAAATCAGATATTCATCATCCTCTTACCAAGCCTTTGACACAAAAGACTTTTGAATGGCATGTTATGAATATCAAATTAAGATTAGTTTATAGATGGTTTCTAAGAGATAGTAGGAGACTATTAAACATGCAATCTATGATGAGATATTAATTAATAAAAATTATTGTTGATTATATCATTCAATTATATTGAATAAACATAATTAAATTTGCATTATTAAGGTCCATCTGTATAATTAAGGACACATATTATGGGCATTTTAATTTCATACAGTTGTTGATTTAAAGAGTCAGATCATAGAGACTAGTGTAGTGTATAGATCTAAATAGTCGGCTCAAGGACTAGCATCACATAGTAATATTCAAGAAGGATCTCGAGTTTAACAAAAGATGGAAATCTCTTCTAAAAGCTGATGTTTGGTTGACACTTTGATGCAGGTTCTATACATTGGAATAGAGGTTTGAAAGTATTCGGTAAGTCAAGTTAAAAAATTAACTTGATGAAATCGAGATACTGAAGACTCATATCATATACTATCACGAACTAGCAGACATCCTTTGTCCATATATAGATACATATATATCCATCTATTAGACCAATAAGTTGATGGCCAGACAAGGTTTATATCCTGTCAAGCTGATGTTAATACAAGGGAATATGAGATGTATAATCTCTCAAAGGATTCTACAGACTCATAATTACTAAGATGAAAGATGGGAGATCTCTCACGAGATAGTTGGGTCACATCAAATTCCATATATGATGATCATGTTTGTGAACAAGATAAAAATTCAAGAATATTGGTATATGCTTTTAGAATGCATATTATTAATATCATTGCCTAATGATCATTTGAGAAATTTATTGATAAATCTTAGAAGGAGATAAGCAAATATGGGATTGAACTTTGACTTATTCAAAGTATTCTGATATGTAGGAAGCATGATTATTTGGAATGTTCGAGTTTGATATGATCACAATAAATTATATACCATGATGCTTCTTTTCCAAGGAGATGATAAACCGAATGGATTTTAGTGACTCCAACTTACAGGTAAAAATGAATAAGATTTAATTTGATTAAATATCAATCGAAGAATGATATTCTAGATTCGAAGAGTTAAAAATTGATCTGAAAATGTCAGAAGTTAATTAGAGATGAATCTGCAGGAAGCATACATAATTTGTACACATGGGATGGGCAAAAAAGAATCAACTAGTGGGGAATCCCTGTGATTTGCAATAAAGTAAGCAAGGTCAGGAAGGGACATGTCTTGCATCATTTTCATTAGATCGTCGATATCATTAGAGACTGGTTAGGTGCTCATCAAAGAGGACGGTAGTGCACTTTGCGAGAAGGGAGCTTGCAGTAAGTATAACAGTTGTGATTGTGATGGTGATTGTAGTGGTACGGTGATGTACCAACCTTGGTGATTGACTTGTACTAGTTGTCGCGGACTTTGGATATTTGACTCAATCAAATAACTCAAGGTGGCTTGAATGATCATATTGGATTTAATCTAAATATCAAATCATTATATATGGTCTATACATTATCTTTGACATTATCTCCTCGCATTTGCAAATATTGTACATGAGTCCAAATTGGAGCAGTAGTCGTACATCAAGAAATTGATCATGATAATATTTTTTAATATCTTTGATTAATTATATGGAAATATGTGAATATTATTCATATAAATTCCACTAATTAATATGTACATAGATCCATAATAATTTAAAATTAATATGAATTTATTCATATTTATTATTAGGTCTATATGAAATTGATTCACATATTAATTAATGTTGATATGATTTGGATTCACATTCTTTATTGAATAAATGTATATAAGATTTGTAATTTATTTTGGACGAATGAATTGATTTCATTAATTGATATGATGACTTGTTAATTGTCCTAAGATTACATTGGTAATTATGAAGAAAGATAATTCCATGTTTATCAAAAACCAAGTCCTGGGACTTGAAAAGAGTGATAAGAGCCTTAAGGCTTTCCAGTTACAGTTCTATATGGTCATCCTTTTATGTCTATAAAAAAGGAGGGCTTGGCCTCCTTTCTCATTCATTCTATCCTTGTCTTGCAATACTAATTCTAAGAGGATATAAAATAGTGTCCAAACACTCTACATCTCTCTGGTGGTCATCCTATATAACCCTGGTCTCCCCTTCGCTATTGTAACCATTGACCATAGCCTTTTCCCTTCTCCATTACGTTCTCAATAGCGAGGGGGTCTGTCTTCCTCTATGTTTCATTCTCGAGAAGAAGGATTCGATTTCGTAAGATGAAATCAAGGAAAAGGTAATATATGTATATCAATTTTGGCACGGATAATTGTAGGGGAGATTCATCTCTCAAGGTTGCAAGAGGGTAGCAATTCGTTGTTGTTCCAATTAGTGTAGCTTCGTCGGATTTAACTTGAATTAGGAGGTTTCTTCCTTTAGAAATTATAATCATCAAATATGCATAATTCCTTTCTCGTATGGTTCGTGAAATGGTGCGGAAATAGTTTCCACATCCATATGGCTTCACATTACAATCAATTTTTGTTCTGCGATTGTTATTGCGCTCATACAATGAGTTTTTTATTTTTCAAATTTGATTTCTATTTTCTGCATTTTTGTGATGTGCAAGGTCAAACCTCAGATTGCTCTATAGAAATTCAGGAAGATTTTCTACTTAGGAATTTTATTGATTAAGAATATATGTGCAAATAAGTCTCGTTCTTATTTCTTTTTTGAAAATTTTCTCGTTGATTTTATTTGTGTGCTATTTATGCAAAAACCTATTTTTGTCTGAAAAGTGCTCTGTATAATCTTATCGTTTTATGTGATTTTAACATGCATTTCCTTAGGAATTATATACAAAATTTGAGTACAATGTACAAATGAATTACAGATTTATCAAATGCATGCATCTTATTTCTTGTGTTTTGAAAGAGTATAAAATGAAGCACTTAGCATATTATATGCATGTTTACATCCTATTTTTCAAACTAGTACATGACTTATTGTCAACGTAATTCCAACAATATTATTATTCTAATATGTCATATTTATATAAATATATACACATATGTACACACACATGTACATACATGTACACACATATACATACATACACACACGTGTGCACATTTATGCAAATCGATAAGGGAGACAACTATGCATCTGCGGACTGCTGAGCATGGTCATTATGAGTATCTACTTGAGTTCATTCATCTGCTTCATTGCATGTGCTTGAATTCGTACTACATTGAAAGAAAATTTTTTGTATGCTCATTCATGCATTGATCTGCATTTGCCAAAGTCTTGAGCACCACCATGCTTTCAAAAAATCTTGTTAATTTTTTGATGTTGTTACCACAGATCCACCACCCATGAACTTAATGAGTGTTTATCATTATGTAATAGTGAAAAAATCATGTGTCATCGGATCATATGTAATTGGTGTATGCTTACATCATATTACAAGCAAATGAGATTGTATTTAAAATGAAAAATTGGATTTGGAAATTAACGCTAAGATATTGGGCTTAAATCTCAGAACATTGTAAATGAAAACAATCCCTAACAACTCGTTAGGCTTGGACTCAATTGGACATGTTGACATTACCTAAAATGCTTAAACCCAAGTTGCCAATTAGTAATCTTCATTTTTATGACGCCCTCTCACACTTTGTGAGTATTAGATGTAAGATTGTGTTCGAGTTTTTATAACAACCCCCAATTATATTAGCAACGTCCTTGTTGTGATATGGTCCACCACAATAGTAGTGATGTTTGCATGCTCTGGGGAGCTTTTTCCTCTCATCTATTTATAGGAGTGGCTCTACCTTTCAAATATCCGTTTCCACTATTTGAAAAAATTGGGTATACTACCATTCGTAACGACAAGATCTTAGATCCTCGGATCGTTATTGAGGACAATTAACCTTGACAAGTCATCAAGCTCAAACCCGATTGAAATTGTTGACAATCACCCAAGATGCTTGAGCCCAATTATCAAATAATAATCTCCAATGTTTATAATCCTCTCTTACACTCTGAGTATCAGATGTGGAACTATATTTGGTATGTTAAAATACTTCAAAATATGCAGCTATCGGTCTTTTGCTAACATCTCAATGCATCTTTGATCGAAGTCTTCGCTACAAAACAACTAACTTTTTGTCAAGCATCTAGACATGCACATAAGAATATGTAGTCCATAATGGAATTATGGGTGACCAATAGAGACATGATGTTAGTGTTTGATACCCACAACGGGGATTCTTTTCATAAGTTATATATTGGTCTAAAGGTATCATCAACATGATATATCCAAAAGAATAATTTGCTAGTTCATGCATGTACATACATTATGTATATGTGTATGTACGCGCGCATGTAGTACATTCATGTCTGAGCAAACACACCTGTGTATACATTTGTATGTAAATGTTTGCATGTATTTATACGTATGTGTGTATATGTGTATATTTATACACACAAACATTGTATTTGATACATGTGTGTGTATTCACACACATATGCACACATATACATATATACACACACACATATTTATTTATATGAGGAGTGATCCTATGAGAGCAAAAAGTTGTCAGCGCATGAGAGGAATGATCCTGGACCACTTGATTCTGTTTTCTCTCTCCTGTTCTTCTCTCTCCTGAGTGAATCATGTGGTCCAGAATCACCCCTCTCATGCTCTCACATTTTTTGCTCTCATAGGATCCTATGAGAGCAAAAAATTGTGAGAGCATGAGAGGATTGATTCTGGACGACATGATTATGTTTTCTCTCTCACGGTCTTCTCTCTCCTGGGTGAATCATGTGGTCCAGAATCATCCCTTTCATGCTCTCACAACTTTTTGCTCTCGTAGTATCACTCATACATACACACGCACGCACGTATGCACGCATGTGCGCACCTACATAGGTTGTATGTACGTATATATGTACGTACATACGTATGTGTATGTATATGCATACGTATGTACGCATGCGTGTATGTATATATGCATGTATGTATGCATGCAACACATGTACCACACTCGCTGTTTTTATGTTTCCCTTTCATAGATTTGGTCTGGCAGGATTTTTTTTGGGAAAAAAAACAGGAGCGGTGAAAAGAGATTATGGCAAACATTAAGGTCATGAAGATAAATTTACCGAGGATGGAGGGAGGGAGGAGGAGGATTTGAAAAACGTATGGAGTGGGTCGCATATCGTGAGCGGAGTTCCTCCATTCTCATTAAAACAACTGAGAAGAGCATCGTGATTGCCATTCATCTCTCTCTTTCAATCCCCCTCCATACAGATACAGCACATCCCTCTCCTCCTCTCTCTCTCTCTCTCTTAGGTCTTAAATACGTATATGTACATGTACGCCCGCTTCACAGCAACCGTAGCCCATTGACCCCACATTCCCTCGCTGTCCCCTTTCCTATTTCCGTCTTCCGACTGTTATAAGTTGTTCGCCGGTTCCTTCTTCTCTTAGTTTGGGCGGCTGAGGATGCCGCTGTTCTGACCTCCTTGTAAGCTTTTCTTCTCTTTCCAATTCGTCCTTGCCCTTCTCTGCGATTCGCCCGTTTTTAGCCTTTGTTTCCCTGGAAATTTTCTGGAAAAGGTTGATCGCTTTAGGTCGATGATCGCGGCATCCGTGCTGATTGTAAACTTCGACTTTCTCTTCCTCTTTCTGATGTTTAAATCATGTTGATCGTTAAGCATTCTCCAAATCAATAAAAATCCATTGTTATCCTGACAGGTGGATAGCTTCGATGGTTAGAGCGATTTGGAATGAATCCGAATTGATTTTATGTTAATTTAGAAACTTGTCTCAACCTATCTTATTTAAACAATTTTGAATGCCTTCTGAATTTCAGATTCCTGGAAAGGGTTACGTCTTCAGCATCCACAACATTAAGATTTAATCTTTCTTCTGAACATATACAGAGATTTGAAGATCGCATCCTCCTATGACAGATCTCTTATCTGTACCCGCTGCCGATCGCTTCTCCATGCCTGGTCATTCAGGTGAATAGTTCTTTGCTTTCCAATGCCGTTTGGTTAAGTTTGTATATATCTTCTATCAAGATCCTGGATTTTTTTTAAAAAAATTAAGTATGTTTCGCGTGGACCTGTTCCCATATAAAACGAATTATGAGTATTAAAATATAGAAGCCATTTCGCATGATCCACTGAAAATTTTAATCTTTGACTTATTATCTTCTGATGATATAAAATCAAAAAAATTGTTATCCTCGCATTCAACAGTAATCTGATCTTTCAATTGCTATGAATATGTAGCATTTGTTATTGCAGGCATAAAGCACCATCTGAATGCTGGATATGACATATTATACAGAATATAAATCGTTTCCTATTCTTACTTGGGGATGGAATAAGTCCCTTGATTTCGTTTTGTCTCCAGTACTTCATGGTTTTACGTGTTATTTTTTTTAGAAAAAAGTAATGTTAGAGGAGTTGGTCTATCATCAACTAATGGGGATTGAAATTTGTTTACACAGGTATGGAGAAGCAGACTTTCCATGAAAGAAGATCTGAACTGGAGAGCTCCGAAAATGAAAAGAAGACCAGGATAGGATCCATTAAAAAGAAGGCTCTCAGTTTAAGGCGTTCTTTAACGAAAAAACGACGAAGAAGCACGAGCAAGGTTATGGACATCGCCTTCGAGGATGAGCATGACCCTGAAGAGGCCAAATCTGTCGATGCATTCCGTCAAAAGCTTCTTTCTGAAGATCTGATGCCCCCCAGACATGATGATTATCACATGATACTTAGGTTGGCTCAGTTTCTTTCTTTTTTATATATTTGCATTGCAATGCAGTACAATTCTGATCTACGGTAGATTCAAATGTTGAAAATATTCCTTTTTCCAGATTTTTGAAAGCTAGAAAGTTCGACATCGACAAAACCAAGCAAATGTGGGTCGATATGCTTCAGTGGAGGAAAGAATTCGGCGCTGACACGATTGTGGAGGTATGAAACTAATGTTGAATTGACTGATGTTATTTCGATTTCATGTTATTCCTCAAATCAAGATAAAAAATTGCTTAATTAAACAAAGGAGCAAGAGATAAAAGCCTCCATACCCCTACCCAGAATGTGAAACATGCAGCTCGTAATTCGAAAATAAGCTTAGACGTTTATTTTGATGAAATTATTTAGATTTGTTTCCTCACAAGTACATGTATCGCTCACTGCCATCAGGAATATAACTGACAATCATAATATGCAAAATCAACTTAGCAGAGGAATATGTGTTAGAAATAGATACATGTCTGTTCGACTATTGCTGGAAGCTTCTGTTACAATAGCATGTTCTTACTCTTATACTTGGATGTTTCCGAAAGGATTTCGAATTCAAAGAAATCGGCGAGGTTCTGCAATATTATCCCCACGGGCATCATGGTACAGACAAGGAAGGAAGGCCGATATACTTCGAAATATTGGGACAAGTCGATCCTACGAAACTGATGCAGGTCACAAACATGGAAAGGTACATCAAATATCATGTGAAGGAATTCGAGAGGAACTTTTCTGTCAAGTTCCCGGCATGCTCCATTAAGGCAAAAAGACACATCGACCAGAGCACCACCATTCTTGATGTGCAAGGAGTGGTAGGAACTTTCTTTTCAAGCTAGTAGTAACATCTTACGTAAATATATCCGAGAGTAAACCTGATCATTCCATCATTAGTAAGATTCTGGTCGGTGCCTCAGGGACTAAAAAACTTCAACAAGGCTGCAAGGGAACTAGTGACCAAGCTCCAGAAGATCGACGGTGATAACTACCCCGAGGTACTTGTCCCCTCTTCGATAACTGCAAGTAGCTGATAATCATGAAAAGATCATCATGGAAATAACTAGTCTGTTGATGATGTTTTATAGACCTTATGTCGCATGTTCATTATCAATGCTGGACCCGGATTTAGGATGCTATGGGGCACGGTTAAGTCGTTCCTTGACCCAAAGACTACCGCAAAGATTCATGTGAGGATCCCTTCCACTTCCATGTTGAAAAACAAATTGCTCATCCT
This sequence comes from Ottelia alismoides, assembly GCA_037367405.1. Lineage (NCBI taxonomy): Eukaryota > Viridiplantae > Streptophyta > Magnoliopsida > Alismatales > Hydrocharitaceae > Ottelia > Ottelia alismoides. The sequence goes on from JAZKJV010001292.1 coordinate 745,010, forward strand.
CGAGTCGAAATTAATGACTCTTTTTCCTACCAACCAGGTTCTTGGCAATAAGTACCAGAGCAAACTTCTCGAAGTGATTGACGCGAGGTAAGACCATTAATAGTGGACTCACATCGTTGGCATTATCGGTAACTTTAATATAAAATGAAATTCATGCTTTTCAGGAACCTGAGATATGATTTTTGGGGGTTAAATAAGCTTATATATTCTCATCCTATTTAAGTTTGGTCTTTGTAAGATAGTATAGCCTGATTCTACTTGTTATGGTGATATGGCCATGTTGTTATGATCTTAACCAAAACAATATCAGCCTATCTTTAACTTGAGGGCTCTGAGCTGACGGAATTTTGTTGGTGTTAGTGAACTGCCAGATTTCCTCGGAGGAACCTGTACTTGCCCAGATAATGGAGGCTGTTTGCGGTCAGACAAAGGCCCCTGGAATGACCCTGAGATCCTGAAGGTGTTCCGTCGCCCTTGTGTCTGTTGACGTATTTTGCATTATTATCTGACTCTTGTAAGCTTGCAATATCTTGAACATCAGTTGATTCAAAGTGGCGAAGCTAAATGTATGAAGATGTGCACAAAGGTCAAAACTGATTCCTCTGAAGATGAAAGCTACCATAAGGTACTATTTTTGCTAAGCATGCTTCAAGTCGCTACACGTTGTCATTGTTCCCATATAGGCACAATTGGCAATATGAACTCTAAAGTAGTTTATATACTCATGGTACATAGTGTGTGGTATATTAATTGTTAACTTTGTTAATACGAAGGCAAGCAAATCCTTCAGTGGGGAGATGGATCTCAACGTCGAGGGACAAAAGGACAATCTCCTCGAACGAGCACACCCCGCTCTCCCCTGTCAATGAAGAGGCAAGTCTTTCTAGATTTCCTTGTTGTATGCAGTACAACTAAGATGTTCAGCATCATTCAATTGCCCTTTTATAAGCCTAATTAGGTCCAAATTCAAAATCCACATGCTATTTTGGATTCAGTCCATGCTTATACAGATCTCAATTTTAGCAGGTCCAACCTTAAGAAACCTGGTCAGATAAATGGACCACTAATCACTTGGTAAATTCGACTATACCCAGAAGAATCAAGATCTGACCCATTTACTCCAGACTGTTAGCTTCCTTTTCTTATTCTCTGAAGTTTAGGGTTCATCTTAAAACAAAGATGAGCAGGGGGAACATACACATACCCCACACCTGAATTACAATTCACCACATTATTACCTTAACTCGAATACAAAACTTTCTGTTGCATTCCTAGGCATTGATAAGAAATGAAAGCAACTGCTACATGTGTTAGTTTGAAGTTTCATAACTGATATAAAGTCTGAAAATCATTTTTTCTATTCAGTTTCGACGCGGATTAGTAAGAAGCTTAAGTGACAAATAAGAAGTCACTATAAGGGTGTCAGTAGGATCATGAATTTAAGCATCAAGAAGTTGTTTAAGGAGGAAAGATCCTACCTATGTTAGTGGTGCTAAAATTTCAAAGAATTTCTGGTGTATATTATTTGTCAACGCAAATTAGTTCTCTTGGCATGTCAACCGAAGCTTCGTGAGGGACCTCATAGAGTAGGAAGTTACACAAAAACACTCAAGAAAGATTGGATCAAAAAGTGACGGGGATGATTGCAAAGAAGCCAAGCAATGTTAAAGCCATCCCAAAATCTAATTACAATGGGGACTTTGGTTTTCAATCTCCAAGCTCGATAATGCCTTATCCATCGGACCACAAACGAGTCGTAGAAGGGTGGGGAGAGGAGGTTCTTGTTGAAAATGAGATTGATATCAAACTATTCTTCCACCTTACTCCTCCGTGTTTCAAATTGAGAATTCCCAACTGACCAATTAATTAGCTTCCCAATTGAAATCAATTAATTTCCATATACGATGGTTTTGAGGTAAGGGGAAGTGCGATGCCTCGCTCTTTGACCCTCCACTTTGTAGGCATAGCGAAAACTTTATCTGTTTTAAGAGTGTTTCTTTATTCTTGAAAGATTATCATATGTAGAGGTTTCGTTAAAAAGAATGGGAAGAGTAAAAAATATTAAGAAAACTCAAAATTCCATCATTTATTTTATATTTTCCATATTATTAATAACTATTTGCTTTTATATTCCACAAGCATTCCACCCCCACTAATTGTTCCACAATAACTACCATTTAACTCAGATTGTAAAGAATCACAAAGAACGATGAATAGGAATAATTCATCATCATTATTCCACATTTATCCGACAAAAATAAAATCTTTCAAAAAATAGAAATTCAGTACTTTATTACATCCTCCTTATTTTTAAAAGCCATATCGTGAAAGTTATTTTTCAACATTAAGAAGGAAATGGTGTTGTTTTAATCGTAAAAAGAGTTTGATGGAGCATAATCAAATTTTGGATCTAGATGTGTGAAGAGGCTCTATAAATGAAATTGTTAAGGTGGACATAAGGTTATATACAAAAAGATCAGATGCAGAATGATATGATTAGAAGAAAAGTTGGTGTAACTCTGATAGGGGAAAAGATGAAAGAAAATCGCTTAAGATGGTCATTTGCAAAGGAGGTTGGTCAATGCACCAGTTGGAAGAAGTGAGATTTGGGATGTTGAGCTGGTTAAGAGAGGGCGAGGAGGGTCAATGGATATGAATGGAGGCAAAGAATCCATGTAGTCGAACCTGCTTAATATGGGAAAAGACATCGTTGTTGTCGCCGTCATTATTGTAGATGCATGAAGAGGCTAATGGAAGAACCAGGAAGACGGATTTTTGCTATTACTTGACACTGGAAAGTGATGACGTGGAGAGGAGAATATGAGACATCCTTGTAATCAAACTTTTCATTGGGCAAAGGAAGGAAAGAAGCCAAGAAATTGGAATCCAACTCCAAAGAGCTCGTAATAACAACCCCTTTGGAGGTCTTTGGACGGGGGGTGGGGGTCAAGGGAGCTATAAATAGGACCTCACAATTTGAAGGAGAGGCATGCCCAAGTAGTCATTTGCATTTAACTCCTTTTTTTATATAGAGTTTGATTGATCAAAACTAAAGAAGAAGAATCCTTAGATCCCATTGGGATAAGCGATAATGAATAAAGAAGAATGGGGAACAAGTGAAGTTCATCTTTTATTCTTTGTCAATTATATCAAAATATTAAGAAACTAGAAGTATTATAGATAAAGATATAATAGATAATGTTACTAATTTACCACTTCATTATAATAGTTCATCATTCGGGAGAAAAACTCCTTTATTCCAATACAATAAGGGGGGCATTATCCATCGACCCTTGTGTTGCTAATCCCATGCGACTTATTGTTAACAAAGAATCCTCTAAGTGGAGAGGGAAAATCTTAGGAGCATTCTATCTATATCCAACTGAGAATATGTCATAGGCTCAACCATGAAAGCAGCTCTTCTGAGTTAGGGTTCGAGGGAACTACTTTGCGGTGCGGGAGAACAACTAAATTGGCTTGGGAAGCGGAGCTTGATTGAATATTTGGGTGCAAAGCGTTGATCACCTATGGTCAGCTACGAGCTCTAGATATATCACACTTTTTGGCAACTTTCACTTGCACAAGACCCGATGAACCGTCGGGGTACCTCCAACCGCTCGCTGTAAATTGTAATAGCTTGCTTCTGTGAGGGATCACACATCATGCATGTCCATTTTCTATCAGGGAAGTTTTTGAATATACTCTTGAACTTAAGAATCATTTTCATATATATATATATATATATATATATAGAGAGAGAGAGAGAGAGAGAGAGAGAGAGAGAGAGAGAGCAGAATGTGAAAGGGAGAACATTAGAATAAGGGATACTCCCTTCTAGCAATATTGATATCTTGTTATGACTAAAAAGATCTCAATTCAAGTCTTGCAATAGGCATTATCTTGAATGTCAACTAATGATATAAATTTTTATGACAAAGATAATATATAATTATTTTTGTAAAATAGCTATTTTACCATGGATAATATTCATTGTTATATATTTAATAATGCGTCAAATACTAAAGTCCAAAAATATGTCCATAGCTACATTTTTTGCAGTGATGTGCAATGTTTTAGAACTTTGAATAAACACTCTTATAACGTTGTATAAGCAGTTTAAAACTGAGGCTGTCACATCTTCTCTTTACATGTGGAATCTACTAAACCCATCGCATCATCCTTCAACTAGTTTTATTCCAATATTAGAATGATCAGAATACAATAATAGAAAGCTTCTCCATCAATCAATAATATGAATTTAAAAAAATGGCATTTCTTCCTTTCTAAACAAGGTAATATTTTCCATAATTTTTGGGGGGGTTTATCAGTCATGCCCCTCTTAGATATTTCAAAATCAATTATGCCCTTCTCTTTTTGAAATATAAAGTGTGCTCCCGACTTCTTACCGTTCTATTACTTGTGCTCTTCGGTTTAATTGACATTCATCCCCTACGCAAACGGGCATTAACTTTAAGGACACAAGGGAATTAAATTGAAAAAAGGGAGGGGCATGTCTTTCCACCATCTCACCCTCCCCGGCCTCCTCCACCCTCTGCTCCTCCGCCTGGTGCTCCCCCCGCCCGATGCTCCTCCCTCGCGCCCCCTCCTCCTTGTCTGCCCGATGTTCTTCGCATGCTACCCCCTCCTCCTCCCCCGAGCCCCTTCCTCCTTCGTACATTATTACTCCCCCCTCCCTCCTCGTCTGCCCGATGTTCTTCGCATGCTACCTCCTCTTCCCCCGAGCCCCTTCCTCCTCCGTCCGTTATTACTCCCCCCCCCCCCCACCCCATTCCTCCTCGTCCGCCCGATGTTCCTCCAATGCTCTCCCCTCGTACTCCGCCCGTTGCTCCGACCCAGCACCCCCTCCTCCTATGTCCAATGTTCCTCCCTCACGCCCACACTCCTCCTACACAACCTCCTCCGCACCTTGCTCATATTCCTTCCCCTTCCTCTGATGCCAAGCTCCTCCTCTCAATCAGAAAAATCAAACCAACCCTCACAAACTTCCTCAATCCCCAATCTTCGGATCGTGCGGTATCTGTCTGGAAATCCCCAATTCCCCAATCCCCAATCCCCAATCTCCAAATCCATCAGCCCTCTAATTTCTGCCCCCCATCATGGGATGCGAGCTAAGGAATCCAACTCGGGGTTACTGCCTCCCCTCTCCTCTTGATGCCGCCCGCTGAAGAATAGGAGGAAGAAGATGAGGGTTTCTCAAACCGTGATTTGAAAAAACTATGGTTATGTTCAACTCATTGATGGCTAAAGTAATAGAGGGGCGCAACTGATAGAACAGTAAGAAGTTGGGAGCAAAACTAATATTCCAAAAAAGTGAAGGGGTATAACTGATATTGCAATATCTCAAGGGGGACACAGCTAATAAAAACCCTTTTTTGCAACCTTTTAATATGCATGGACATTCCCCCTGAAACTGCCATAGCTTCATTGAACAGCTCAAAGAAATTCTAAGATATAAAAAAATTATTTGAACGGATGTTTCTATATTTTTCATCAATTACATTACTCACCTCATATATCTGATGATCCACTAAATTCCTGAGAGTTTCCAGGCTTCAAACCGCGGGGATTGCCCGAGTCCCTGTGCTTACGACATCCCCGTGGTCAAAGAACTCACATATCATGACTGGAAAACGGATGCAGATGATGCAAAAAAAGTTGTAACCAGAGGTCTGTTCATCATCATTCCATCATATTTTATTTTGTTTTTTTAATGTACGCTGTCTGTAGAAGATGTGCACAGAAAATCTCAAGTTGTGAGGTTGATGGCTAAATCTCATGAATGCAGATGAGCTGACAATCCCGGTTATTTCTACAACTCCAGAAGGTTTCAGGATGCCTCTGGTTTCTGGTGCGATTACTGTTGTCATGGGCATCGCCACCATGCTCCGACTGACACGCAACATGCCTGGGAGGATCACGTCTTCGAGTTACTACACCGAACCAAAGGGGAAGGGCAACTTTCATGAGAAGCAAACTGCAGTTCCTGTTCCTCCAGCACAATTATCTTCCTTCCTCAAAAGGCTGGGTGACGTAGAGGAAAAGGTTAGCGGTCTTACCGTTAAGAATGCTGAGATGCCATCCAAGAAGGAAGAACAACTCAATGCAGCCATGAACCGCATCGGAGCACTGGAAGAAGAGCTTGCATCAACAAAGAAGGTAACTGGCAAAAAAAAATAATTACTATTATCCAATTTCTATAGTCTCTCTCTCTCTATGTAAATCTTGATATCCAACCAGTCAAGTTTGGAAATGCATGCGCATACAAGTGCATCGAACGCTACCTATGTTGTTTTCGTAATATCAATACCAAGTGTCCTTTTCAAGAGAGGATTTTCCTAAAACTATAGCCGCCATATCCTTATTTCCAAACGAACAACTGACCCCTTCTTCTCAGGCCTTACAAGAGGTTATCGCACAGCAACAAACGCTGTGTGCTTACATGGAAAAGAACAAGAATGCCAGATATGTAAGATGTCTGAATTTGAATGTTCCACTGTTCCTGCTGAACTTTTTGTGTGTTTGACCTTACAATTACATGGGGCAATTGCAGGGCTTCTTATGCTGTTGGGGAGGAAGATGAGGAGGATTGGCTCCCTCGACGCCGGATAATTCAGTACCTCTGGAGATGCGAAAGATATAAATGATGTGGATTGTGTATATCCTTAAAGCGGACTCTGATAATGCAAGCTTGTTTGATATGTCATCATCAACAAACTGCAAACATGAGGTTGTCTGCACAAGATGGTACAACTTGCTTGCTGTTCCTTCAACGAGTCGCATACCCGGTCGCCTGAGATGAGTGATATTATATGGTTTGTTGTGTGTCTATCCAAGTGCTTCCTTTTGTGTTTGCTTCAAAGACTTGTTTGGTTCTGGGTGTGGTGTATATTCAACAATTTGTCGCTTTCCACATGTTGAAGTGAATACTCGGACAGATTCCTTCTGTGAATGTCTCGAGAATTTACATAGTTTGCATTACATTAAACTTGGTGGTTTTTTACACTTATTTCCCTCCAAGTTTCTGCAGATACACTCAGGGATCCTAATCATTTTCACCTGGGGCATGTTCTTAGTAGGTTCATTCAGCTTAAATCTTGGATGGGATATGCTCATAGTATAGTGTAGAAAATGACAATTTTTTCAACCACTAGACATTGATTTGTTACTGTTCCGAATCGCGCAAGCGGAACACACACAAATGATCAACTTCACAAGCATGAAAACACGGAATAACAAGGTTCACCCGTGATTGGACTACGTCCTTGGACGAGCAGGGATCGGTTTTCACTACGTGGATATAATGGTGCGAACGTGTGTAAATGGGTACCCGGATCTGAGGGGGTTCATAGTTTGGTATCAGAGCAAAGGTACCCCGATACGCACATTCATAGTATTTCAATTCCGATCGCATTAAGTTCTCGGATAACGACAGTCTTCTGACTTATCGTGAGTCCGAGAAGGAAAACATGTCATTCGAATTCAATCACCACAAATGTCACCAATTTCATTAATTTTCATATTATATCCCAAGAAGAGAAAAATCAATACATGAAATACATCGTGAATAGCAGCTAGGCGTTTCCGACCGACAGGTTCGTCATTCTCAGGCAGTGTCCGCTCTTCTCCATCGACTACTTTAGGAGGAGCACTTGCCGGACGTGGTACGAAATCCGCTCGACCATCTGGGTCGCAGCGAGTAGACAGACCACCTGCATGACCAGCTCGAAGCACAGACACGATCACTTCACCTACCCGGCCAGTCCATTGTTACTTGTGTCGTGAGTGGGGACATTACCGGCAACAGTGTCCCCAAAGATCTGGTGAGCCTCAGACACAATCTAGCCTCAAGCACAGCGTTGGGGAGTTTCCGTGGTAGGAACTCCAACTTCATGAGGCAGCAACAGAAACAGACGCAGAGTGTGGCAGAATCCAGTACTGCACCATCTAGACAGGGTCAGCTACACGCAGTGACCGAGGAGCGGGCACGTTCAACAGCTACTGTGGTGAAAGGTATGGTCTCAATCTTGAGCCCAACTTTCCATGTTTTATTTGATTCTGGAGCGAGACATTCTTTCCTTGCTTCGAGGCTATTACCTTCATTAGGTAGAGTCGCAAAGATTCTATCTTCTCCATATCACATCCGTGGGCCAGGTGGCCAGTTGTTCATCATTTCCTTGATAGTCAGGCACTTGCCAGTACTGATTGGTGGTCATGAGATGATTACAGATTGTTTGCTCCTATAGCTTGATGAGTTCGACTTGATTCTAGGCATGGATTGGTTATCATCTCATCATGCTCTTGTTGATTGCTTTAGGAAGACGGTTGTCTCCTGGATTCCATATTTACCCGAATTCACTTTTGAGGGCACATTACATGACTCCAAAGTGGAGTAAATTTCAGTGTTGTGAACTCCACGACTTGTTGATCAGGGTTGTGATTCCTATTTAGCATTTGTTCGAGAGGTATCTGATCATGAGCCGATGGCACAGGATATCTGTGTAGTATCAGACTACCCATATGTGTTTCCTGATGAGCTACCATGATTACCCCCTGAGAGAGAGAGAGAGAGAGATCAAGTTCGAGATTACTTTACTACCGGATACACAATCGATCTAGACGGCACCATATCGCATGGCACCAGCTGAGTTGAGAGAGCTGAAGGTGCAATTGCATGAGTTACTTGACTTGGGATTCGTGAGTCCGATATTCCAAAGATATGGGTCATTATCTATATGGGATGAATTTCGAGATCTTTACAGATCACAAGAGTTTGAAATACATTTTTGATCAGAAGGAGTTGAACATGAGACAACGCAGGTGGCTCGAGCTACTGAAGGATTACGACTGCACGATCTCTTACCACCCCGGTAAGGAAACGTTGTAGTAGATGCGCTTAGCAGGAGAGCCCATGCTGAGGGTATTGCAAACTGGCTATACACGTGGGATATGCTCGCACCTTTGACCGATAGGCATCCTCAGGAGAGCGTATCCATTTCTACCGCTGTGCCTCCACAATTCAACAATTTGTGGGATCGCATTATTGAAGGCCAGAAGACATACCCATGGATTCGAGATAGATACATGCAAACCATGAAGGACAAGGTTGATGACTGTTGTAACGGGGTCCATTTTATGGAAGGCAGGACGAGTCGTGCCCAATAACAAGCAGCTATGCAGAGACTTACTTGATGAGACACACAGTTTACGGTTATCTATCCATCCAGACAGCACGAAGATGTATCGTGATATGCGTCGATATTTCTGGTGGGATGGAATGAAGCGTGATGTGGCACAACATGTTAGTAGATGCATGACATGTCAGATGGTCAAGGCCGAGCACAAGAGACCACCAGGACTGTTGCCGTCTCTCCCTATTCCCGAGTGGAAGTGGGAGAGCATTTCTATGGATTTTGTCACAAGTTTGCCTAAGACACCAGGTGGTCATGATTCCATTTGGGTCGTTGTTGATAGGTTGATCAAGTCAGCATGTTTCATACCTGTCAACACGACTTACACTCCATCCATATTGGCCAAGCTCTATGTGCAGAACATCATCAGTTTACATGGTATACCACGAGAGGTGGTGTCTAACAGAGATTCGAGGTTTACGTTGTACTATTGGCATCAGTTCATGTCAGCACTACAGACAGAGCTGAAGATGAGTTCTGCATATCATCCGCAGACCGACGAACAGAGTGAGCGCACTATTCAAACACTAGAGGATTTGCTTCGTGCATGCTCTTTGGAGTGGAAAGGGTCCTAGAAGGACCATCTGCCTTTGGTTGAATTCACGTACAACAATGGTTATCATTCCAGTATTGACATGGCACTATTCGAAGCCCTATACGGGCGAAGATGCCCCACACCTCTTAGTTGGCATGAGGTAGGTGATCATGCTCTCTACTCCGTAGATCTCCTGGAGGAGACTGCGAGGGCTGTTGATCTTATGAGACGGAAGCGTCTGACGGCACAAAGCTGCCAGAAAAGCTATGCAGACCTCGGAGAAGAGACTTAGAGTTTCAGGTAATACAATTCTTTCTCTTCACCCATTCACTTTTGACATATCTGTATTCAACATAATATCACATATAAATGACATTCCTGTGAATTATAGGTGGGAGATTGGGTATTTCTCCGAGTATCTCCCATGAAGGGAATTCGGAGATTTGGTGTTCGTGGCAAGCTGGCGCCACGATACGTTGGTCCCATTCGAGATTCTAGCTCGTGTGGGGAAGGTGGCCTACCGAGTATCCCTTCCTCCACATCTATCAGCTATTCACGACGTATCCAACTTGAGGAAGTATGTGCACGACCCTTAACATGTCATCAGCTATGAAAATTTAGACGTGAAGCCAGATTTGACATTTGAGGAGAGGCCAGTGCAAATCCTTGATAGTGTTGTGAAGAAGCTTCACAGCAAGGAGACTCCTTTGGTCAAGGTGTTATGGCACCGACACAGCATAAAAGAAGACGTGGGAGACTGAAGCCGATGTGCGGGCAAGATATCCACAGCTTTTCTCAGGTAAACATACAAACAAGCCTTTGTAATTATTTACATATTAAAGAATATGGCTTGTTTTTCCTTTAAGGTTTTAATGGGTTCAAAACTCTTTGAGGTTTTTATGGCTATATAAAATTCAAGACACATAATGACCTTGACTTGAGTCTCGAGACGAGACTCCCTTTGAGGTTTTTATATTTGTAACATCCGGATCAGCACGAACCTGAACCCAACCCAATTAGGATCCAATTAACTTAATAAAGTTGTTAGTCAGCATTGGATGACTCAAATCGATCAATAGACATGAATCAAAAGTCGTTCGGGCGAAATCGACTAAAAATCGATCGCATCGTAATGCGTGTCCGAAAAAGCCGCGACGCAAATTTGGAAATCGCGAAACGAACCGAGACCATCATTAAATCTGATTCAACAAAACAAGACCAACGGAATCGACCGTTCGTCAATTTGGAGGTCGTTTGATATTTTAAATCGTAAAATTTAACCCCAAACCAAAATCGTATCTCGAGAATTTCAGGGGTTGAAAACCCGAATAAAAGTATAGCAATATTATATTCATATTGATCGTCATTTAGAGACGATCAAATCGAGGTATTGCATGTCGAAATCGAAAGCTCGATGTGCGCATACAAACATTTTTAAATATCTCAAATAAAAAAATAGTAATAATAAAAAATAAAAAATATATATTTTTGCAACAATGTTATTACTGTGACAAACCGTGTCTTGTTGCAAAAATATATATGTAATATAAATAATACAAAGGGAAATATATATTAAGTCAAATGATGTTATGGGTAACATCATTTAATGATGTCATTTATGTAAAAAAATATAGGAAAATTGGGAAGTTTCTAGGAAACTTCCCCCCCTCCCCCTTTTCTATTCTATATAAAGCCAACGTGGGGAGCACCTTTCCCTTTCCCATTTCCCCTTTCCATCTCCCTCTTTTTCTCAATTCACGTTACAAATCCAACACAAGAGACATTACTTCGTTTCCCATTTCTCTCCAATTGCTTGTCTCCCGATTCTTTCCATCGTGAATGCCCAAAGAAATATTTCAAGACTCCAGCCCATCTCCAGCATTCCTCCTCAGCCTTTGAAGCTTTCTTGAGGTGTTGCTCTCCTCCAAATCTCTCCCAACTGCAGCCCTTCCTCCAGCACTGTTCATCTACTCCAAGTTTTCTGGAGAAATCCAAATATGTACAACCCTTTATCTTCTCTTTGTTGTCATGCATGTATGATCTCCAGCCCCTGTTGTTTTTTTGGTTCTTGTACAAGCTAAACATTTCCTGTGCTGCCATATACATAATTCTTACATATTTTAATCTTTTATTTTATAAATTTTTTGATATGGATTCAGTTTCCAAACTTCTGTAAGTAAATACATTATTTCTAATGGTTAACTAATATCTCATGTAATATTAATCTCAAAATCTGCCTACGGATATCATGATATTAATTAATATTGGCTGAGAGCTCTGTCTGAGTTATTAAGGAGCACTGATCGAGAAAATTAAATCATCACCATTATAAAAAAAGGGGAGCTGAGCATAATATTTGAAATTTCACGGTGGTTTTTAGAGGGATCGTCCCCTGAATATGAGAGTTGAACATGGGTTACATGAATAATTACCCTCTAACATCTAATATCATATAAAATTATCCCATAACACACCCTTTCTAAGATCTAGGGCTCATGGAGATATTCCAAGTGAAAACTTCTTAAATTGTAAATCCTCAACCAAATGCTACGCTTATTCGAGTGCATGTTTATGCAGGAAAGCTATTATATAAATATAGAGAACTTTAGCATCCTTTATGGTGGACATTTTTCAAGACTATATATTCACTTAGCTTTCAGAGCCAATTTACTAGACCATTTCCCAAGATGATTGGGAGCCTAGATGATTGCATTAGATCCATTTTTGTTTAAAATCCTTACACATACATGACTTTCCATCTCAGCCACAATGGTTTTTAAACCAGAAAATATAATGCAATTATATGAGCAGTTCATATATATATCAGCATGGTTACATTTCATCCATAGTTTCCTAGAATTATAGAATATATATATAATAATTCCAATACTTTTACTGCGTAAAGTCCATGATTCTTAATCACATATTGCTTAGTAAGGAATAGGAGAGAGGTTATTATAGCATTTAGACTCTTGATACTTCCAGAGTAAGCTCTATTGTATCTTCTTCGATTATTGTTTGATACTCGAACTAAAATTCATATCAAGTTAGAAGGTCGCAGAAGAATCACATGCTTTTAGTTCAAATTTTCCCAATAAAACGTACGATTCAAGATCAGACGGGTCTCAGTACGAATTCTTAGTTGAGGAAATGTTTACGATTGCTTGTTTTGAGATTCATTCGGCTCTATCCTTTTTGTTATAAAAGGATAAAAGAATCTGCTAATAAATCGTATGATTGGCATACACATTTAGCTTATCAATGGACATTGGCACTGGTATATGGTTTGATAAGAATCAATAACATCAGATATTGTGTCGGTCATGATGACTCTTGCACTTGATTGCACGAGGGTGCGATGACCCTCTGCTGGGCGGAAGAAAGGAAGCCCAGTTCGGGCAGCGGCCGTCAAGTGTACGAGTATAGGATCCCAGTTCTCACGATTTTTACGCGAGCTCGCTGTGTTTTTTGCACCTCGTTGGGATCCCGACTTTTGACCAGTTCCGTTAACCCTTTGTTTTAGGATTACCCATGGAGGGGATCCTCGGTTTTAGTTTTTCGTACGAGCTCGTTTGCCCGTTAACAGTCGGGTCGTTTCTAGAGTGACTTTTCCGGAGAGTCTCTCTCACTCGTCTCTGGGGCGTAGTTTGGAGTAGATCTTTCCCTCTATTGGACCGCACTTCCGATTAGAGGGCGAGACGGAAGAGCCCTTTTGTAGGCTAGCTCACCGCTTGAGTTTTGTTTAATTTCGTCAGCAGACTTGGCGATTCTACATCTAGAACATTCATGTTTACATCTAAGTCATCTAGAGTTACATTTGAGACAGTTGCAGTTGAGATTGGGAGGAGTTACAATCAAAGTTGAGCTGGTTGGAAGTGACTATAATAAAATTTGATTTGAAATCCCTATAAGCTAGTGGACGTATTGTGAACTTAGTTAGTGTCAGAGTCAATAATGCTCTATTATGTTATTCCATAGAGCCCTAGGGTCTCTTATATAGAGAGAAGACCCTTGGGTAAATTACATAGACGTACATGAGATAAATAAGAAATACGTAATGGTACATCATAACGTAAACCTCTACACTCCCCCTCAAGATGGAGCATAGATATCAATCATGCTCAGCTTGGAAGAACATCTCTGGAAAGGTCCTCTGAGCAATGGCTTGGTAAATATATCAGCAGTCTGGTCTTCTGAATTGACATGTGAAGTGGAAATCAAGCCCTTCTGGATCATGTCTCTAGTGTAGTGACAATCTACCTCGATGTGCTTTGTTCTTTCATGAAAAGCTGGATTATTGCCAATGAACAATGTTGCATGGTTGTCACATTGAAGTTGCATGGGTAAAGAGACATTTACATTCAAATCTTCCAAGACCACTCGAACCCACATCATTTTTGTGCTTGCTTGTGCCATGGCTCTATATTCGGATTCATCACTGGATCTCGCCACAACGGTTTATTTCTTGCTTTTCCAAGAAACCAAAGAGCTTCCTATGAAGATAGCAAATCCTGACGTATACGATCCTTTGGACTCCCTGCATAGTCTGCATCTGGACAGGCGGAAATGGACAGATCTGTGTCCTTTCTAAATAACAAACCTGTGCCTGGGGAAGACTTTAGGTATCTCAATATCATATACAGGGCTTCCATATGAACTTGCCTAGGTGATGAACGTGAAATCCGCCTCTTTAATAAAAATAAATAAGTCGTAGTACATGAGGCGAATTCGGTTCAGCAAAAACCACAGACTTTGAATGCTGTGGAATATTTATACTTGGTAAGTGTACCAAGGTCGAACACAGGGATACAGCAGCCTAATCTGAATATTGAATTTTGATTCATGAAGGCATAATGTCAATTAATCTTAATTTCAGGTCCATATGCAATTTATGATGCACTATGATATTTACAAGGCGATGCCATGATGCAAGCATTTTTATTTTATTTTTATGCAAGTTAGAATGATGCATGGGCAAATAATGCAAAGGAATATGCATAAAGAATAAAATGCCAGAATTATACCCTAAAATGTGAGCAGCGCAATATAGAATGAAGTTAGAGTCATTTTGAACACATCATTAAAAATCGGTCATCAAATCAAGCAAGACAAATAGAGCATGGTCCCATTTTTAACATAAAAAATTACTTAATTTAAAACATTGTCAAATGAGACAAATAAGTATGCTAGATTGTAGAGGACAAAACAATGATCAAAACGACACTAAAATCATGCAATTTGGACCTACGATGCTCAAGTTATGCTAAAAACAGTGCAAGGGCATAATTGTAATAAAAATGCAATAAAATAAAGGGATAAATATTGCATTTAGGTCCCTGGAGGGACCTAAATGCAAATAAAGAAAACCGCCTGGGCCCCTTTTATAATTTTTCCAATGCGCTCCGGGGCACATTTGCAATTCTTAAAACCTGGAGGGCTTCCCTGTAAATAACCCCAGGTGCGCACGTGAGGCACGCGCCTGGGGGACCATAATGCAAATACTTGAAACTTCAGGGTCTACTCTGCAAATTACCCAGGCCTCACGTGCGTGATGGCCCAGGCTCGGGAGTAAGCCTCAGCCTCGGGCCACGTGGCTGCTGCGGAAGGCTTGGATCAGGTTCGGACTGCCCAAGCCTGTTGATCTGGAGATGAGGCTCGGGCTGACACGTGTTTCCATCATAGCCACCCGATCACGTAGATCGGACGGCAGCTGTAGCGTCTCCTCCGCCGCGAGTCACCGGAGGAGGCAGGGCTCCGGCGACCTGCCGCTGGCTCCGCCTCGCCTCCCGAGGTCGTATGATGGTCGAGGAAGCTTACTGGAGGCAAGGCGAAGGTCCTGGAGCCGAGGCGGTGCTCTGATGCTGTCTGGAGCTGCTCGGCGAGGCCCGGTCGTCGGAGGAGGAGATCTTGAAGGAGCTCCGACAGGAAGTCCGGCTATTGAAGATTTCTGCATTGGTCAGTTATAGCCGAAGCGTGTACTTGTGTTTTGTGAAGTGCGTGAAGTGAGGTGGGAGCCGCCGGAGGTGGAGAAGGTGGTGGCTCGATGGAGTCCTCCGCCGTGAAGGCGGAGAAGATGGGTCGAGGTGCGAGGGGGTTCTGGAGGAAGGAAGAGATGGGGCAACGCTGCTGATGAGATTGCGAAGGTGGAGGACTTGTCGGATGGGGGTGAACAATGGGAGAGGCGCTGTGATAATTAGGAGAAAACAAGGGAAAAGCACCTCGCCGGAGCGAGGTGTTGGTGGAGGCTGTGATCTAGGCTGAGGCCTTCATCGGACCTCGAGGGGGTCTTCGCACGACGGGGGCGATCATCCCCGGTGCTCGGCGGTGCCCAGAGGTCACCCATACGCGGCGGAGCCACCGCGGGTCGACACCGGACAAAAGCCTTCTTCGCCTCAACGCCCCGCCCTCTCCGCTGTCACCGGAGGGGTGGGGGAGACTGGGCTAGAGCTCACAATGGTGGACCCCGCTATACGGTGGCGGGGGAGGGTTTAAATAGGCGGCGGTCACCGGCGGTTACGGGGCGGAGCAGGGGGTTTCAAGAGGTGTTTTAATGGCGATGGTGTTAATGGTGAAGGTCAAGGGGGGTTACGCGAGTGAGACGGAGGATAGGGCTATGCGAGGCGACCGTTAGGAGTGGGAGAGGTGGCCGGAGGTGTCGGCCAGAAAAGGAAGGGGGCGGAGGATGCGCGAGGGTTGTAACGTCTGGGGAGGAGAGGCTTCGGAGGTAGGAGACGAAGCTCGAGCCGTTGGATCGAGGGATCCAACGGCTGGGATAGGCGCACGTATGGAGGGATGCGATCAGATCACTAGATCTGATCGTACGGTTGATACATGAGCGTGAGGGAACGGCTGTAATTGAGGCGGTGAGGAAAATCCGATGGTCTAGGTTTAGTGGATGACGTGGATTGTGGGGGAGTGTTGGATGGAGAGGGAATCGGAGGGCTGAGATGAGTGGAAGACGTGGCGGGTGGAGGAGCGTTAGATGAGAGGTTGATCAGAGGGTTGTGGTTTAGGCGCCAGTTTGCGGTGGAGATCTGATCTGAAGATCAGATCCAATGGCTGTGAACGAGGCGGGGTTGGACGGCAGGGATGGAGGCGATGCGGAGTCGATCCAACGGTCCAGGAAGGGTGCCAGGTGGCGTGAAGAGGAGCGGGCCACGTGGGCGGCCCAGAGGGCGCCACGTGGCCCAATGAGAAAATTCAGAGCAATAATACAAAGATAAATACAAAAGAAATAGTTAGAGGTCGAATTTGGAAAAAGTCAAAACATGAAAGTTGTTCGTCTCGATGATCTACAACTTTCATGTTGGTCAAAAAGCCAAAAGAGGTCATTTATACAAAACGTATTTTTGGGGGTATTTTTAAGGGAATAAAAATACCAAGTTTGCGGATTTGAGATCTTTTTGTATTTTTTATCTTTTTAAGGGTTAGTGATTTATAGACAAGTTATCTACCTAATTTTTAGGGGTTTTTGAGTGATAAAATATTTATAGAAAAATAAGGGCAATTAAATACAATAAATTAATGGTAATTTATACATAATATAGTACAAGATAAAATCAAAGAATTAAAGGTGATTTTATTGGTTTATTTAAGACATGGGTTTTAATAGAGAGTTTTTAGCATGATGAATACGAGATTCATCATACCCCTATACTTAAACCATGCTCGTCCTCGAGCATCTAAAGAATGAAGGAGTCGGATTAATTCCTGACAGTGCGTGTGAAGAATTCAAGGCTTGATCTTTCGAAGACCCTTGACCGAAGTGATCTTAAAATTCTGGGTTTATCCAAGCCTTAGTCAGAAGGAATCCAACTTCTCTGATTATCAGACTCTTTTTTTGTACATATAATATAAGGATATGACATTTAGTGTACTGCATTTCATGAGAGCCGAGTCGATGCATCACTTAAAGTTCCAGTCCCAAAGATTCTCCTCTAGACCTAATCCTCAAT
This sequence comes from Ottelia alismoides, assembly GCA_037367405.1. Lineage (NCBI taxonomy): Eukaryota > Viridiplantae > Streptophyta > Magnoliopsida > Alismatales > Hydrocharitaceae > Ottelia > Ottelia alismoides. The sequence goes on from JAZKJV010001292.1 coordinate 762,709, forward strand.
ACTAGGGAATAAGTAGGTTCTTGCTTCAGTTCACCGTCTCATTAGTTTGTCAGACTTTGAAATGTTGATGGACGGCCAGATGATGGAGGTACTGGGATTGTGTCTAATTTTCTCACCCTCACATTGGAACAAGGGGCCTCTCGAGTGCCTTTTACTCAACACATGTATATTATTATTTTGTTGATCAATGTGTCCGTCAAGAGAGTAGGAGTCGTCTGCACTTGTTTTTCTGGGAATACACCGGGGTGTGTCTCTTTTGACTATCTAAGATACCTTCGACACCCAGACTTGTAGCATTTACGATGCAGAGCCCTTTTTCGGTGTCAGCCCGACTCCTTGTCCTAATTAGCGCTTGGTCCAAGTGGACACTTTGAAAATGTTTGGGAGCGCTCGCCTTTGGTGGAAGCTCATTTGGAATTTGACTTTGGATTTAGAGCTTTTCTTTGACATTTCATTTCTTTTGTTGGCTAGCTCCACTGCTTTTACCAGGAGATTGACGCACACTGATCAACAAATTCCTTTAAGTTTCATCACACCCTGGCACTTTTAGGTAAATATCAAAGAGATAGCATATGAATCTTGTTCACATACTGGCTAGGGTTTTTGCTGACACTCAGGTTTTCTGAAGCCTTCATTAACTTTATCCCATCCTCGAATATCCTTAGATCGGATCTAAACTCGTTTCTCCGGTCCTAGTTCCTCAAGTGATATCTCATCTCAGCTCATCAATCATGCAGTTGTGGAAGTGACTGTGCTGATCATATTTTCTTGAAGGTAGAGATGAAGAGTGCAATATAGCACTCAAATCTTTCAAATCAGAGGAGTGTGGATATTTAAGTCATGAAAACCCTAATGACTAAGGCATGTTAACTCAGACTCTCAAGATCAGAGATCCAGTGTCCTCAAAATCCTCAAGCCTTGCGTGAGTGTGAATGTGTCAGGAATACACCAACTCCTTGGGTTAAAGAATTTTTGTTTGATTTTTATCTTTTGCAAATTTTTATGGGTTTTAATATATATATTTTTTTTGGAAGAGACAATGACTGACCCAGGCTCAAATAAATAAAAGTATCCACTCTCAGCCAGTATGGGTGTAAGTGCGGGTCGAGACCCGTGATCCTTAAGGACGGTGCCATATGCGGTGTCCTTTAAACCACCCACTCTGCTAAGGGAGACCGAGGTTCCCTCAATGAAAATGTCTACTAAGCCTAGTAGTCAGAGTCAAATTTCGAGAAATATTTTTAATTTTTTCAAATTTTTTTTTTAAAAAAGGGTTATTTACAAAGATTAATCCCTCGATTTTTAAGAAAACTTTTTTTACAAGGTTTTTTTCAAAACTCAGTTCACAGGTTTACCAAAACCTAGCCCGAAAATAATTTTTTTAAAAAAAAAATTTTAAAAACGCGAGCAAAGGCTAAAGTAAATATACAATAATATACGGTATACCCCCCTATACTTAAAATTTGCTATGTCCTCATAGCACAAGTGCCATGAAGCCAAGGGTGATATAGCAGAACTGAGGAGGAGAGTCCCCCTATACTTAGGTCAAAATCGGCCTAAGCATAAGAAGACAGAATGAGGGAGGGATGAATAGGCAGGTCCCCCCTATACTTAGGCTACAAATAGCCTAAGTAAGATCTGCGTTGGGGGGGGGTTCTATGATACAAGGGTGAGGGGGAGGGGATTCGTGAAGAATAGATATACACACACAGAGAGAGAGAGAGAGAAAGAGAGAGAGAAATATACAGGGGGCGGGTGGGGGTGAGTATGTACGTGTGTGAGTGTGTGTGAGGGGGGGGGGAGATTTTTTTTTGTGTGTACAATATGCAATACTGGAAATAAATATGCAGATGCAATATTTTTTTTACAACATGCAATGCAATTTGACTGATAAAAATCCTAGAATTTCTTCACGGCTTCCTTTGCGGCCTCTTCAGCGGAAGCTCCCGACTTCACGCCTCCATGAGGATCAAGCGTCCCCGATCATCATGGGCCCTGCCACAAAAGAGAAAAGTTAGAATCTCAGAGAAATTAAATCAGCAAATAATATGCAAAGAAATGATGCATGAGATGAGGACCAAATTTTTGAAATAATTTTTAAAAAAAAATCAAAATCCAAAAATTAAGCAAAGCCGTATCCCCGGCAACGGCGCCATTTGATGAACGTGAAATCCGCCTCTTTAATAAAAATAAATAAGTCGTAGTACAAGAGGCGAATTCGGTTCAGCAAAAACCACAGACTTTGAATGCTGTGGAATATTTATACTTGGTAAGGGTACCAAGGTCGAACACAGGGATACGGCAGCCTAATCTGAATATTGAATTTTGATTCATGAAGGCATAATGTCAATTAATCTTAATTTCAGGTCCATATGCAATTTATGATGCACTATGATATTTACAAGGCGATGCCATGATGCATGCATTTTTATTTTGTTTTTATGCAAGTTAGAATGACGCATGGGCAAATAATGCAAAGGAATATGCATGAAGAAAAAAATGCCAGAATTATACCCTAAAATGTGAGCAACGCAATATAGAATGAAGTTAGAGTCATTTTGAACACATCATTAAAAATCGGTCATCAAATCAAGCAAGATAAATAGAGCATGGTCCCATTTTTAACATAAAAAATCACTTAATTTAAAACATTGTCAAATGAGACAAATAAGTATGCTAGATTGTAGAGGACAAAACAAGGATCAAAACGACACTAAAATCATGCAATTTGGACCTACGATGCTCAAGTTATGCTAAAAACAGTGCAAGGGCATAATTGTAATAAAAATGCAATAAAATAAAGGGATAAATATTGCATTTAGGTCCCTGGAGGGACCTAAATGCAAATAAAGAAAACCGCCTGGGCCCCTTTTATAATTTTTCCAATGCGCTCAGGGGCACATTTGCAATTCTTCAAAACCTGGAGGGCTTCCCTGTAAATAACCCCAGGTGCGCACGTGAGGCACGCGCCTGGGGGACCATAATGCAAATACTTGAAACTTCAGGGTCTACTCTGCAAATTACCCAGGCCACACGTGCGATACACGTGAGGGCCCAGGCTCGGGAGCAAGCCTCAACCTCGGGCCACGTGGCTGCTGCGGAAGGCTTGGATCAGGTTCGGACTGCCCCAGCCTGTTGATCTGGAGATGAGGCTCGGGCTGACACGTGTTTCCATCATAGCCACCCGATCGCGTAGATCGGACGGCAGCTGTAGCGTCTCCTCCGCCGCGAGTCACCGGAGGAGGCAGGGCTCCGGCGACCTGCCGCTGGCTCCGCCTCGCCTCCCGAGGTCGTATGATGGTTGAGGAAGCTTACTGGAGGCAAGGCGAAGGTCCTGGAGCCGAGGCGGTGCTCCGATGCTGTCTGGAGCTGCTCGGCGAGGCCCGGTCGTCGGAGGAGGAGATCTTGAAGGAGCTCCGACAGGAAGTCCGGCTATTGAAGATTTCTGCATTGGTCAGTTATAGCCGAAGCGTGTACTTGTGTTTTGTGAAGTGCGTGAAGTGAGGTGGGAGCCGCCGGAGGTGGAGAAGGTGGTGGCTCGATGGAGTCCTCCGCCGTGAAGGCGGAGAAGATGGGTCGAGGTGCGAGGGGGTTCTGGAGGAAGGAAGAGATGGGGCGACGCTGCTGATGAGATTGCGAAGGTGGAGGACTTGTCGGATGGGGGTGAACAATGGGAGAGGCGCTGTGATAATTAGGAGAAAACAAGGGAAAAGCACCTCGCCGGAGCGAGGTGTTGGTGGAGGTTGTGATCTAGGCTGAGGCCTTCATCGGACCTTGAGGGGGTCTTCGCACGACGGGGGCGATCATCCCCGGTGCTCGGCGGTGCCCGGAGGTCACCCATACGCGGCGGAGCCACCGCGGGTCGACACCGGACAAAAGCCTTCTTCGCCTCAACGCCCCGCCCTCTCCGCTGTCACCGGAGGGGTGGGGGAGACTGGGCTAGAGCCCACAATGGTGGACCCCGCTATACGGTGGCGGGGGAGGGTTTAAATAGGCGGCGGTCACCGGCGGTTACGGGGCGGAGCAGGGGGTTTCAAGAGGTGTTTTAATGGCGATGGTGTTAATGGTGAAGGTCGAGGGGGGTTACGCGAGTGAGACGGAGGATAGGGCTATGCGAGGCGACCGTTAGGAGTGGGAGAGGTGGCCGGAGGTGTCGGCCAGAAAAGGAAGGGGGCGGAGGATGCGCGAGGGTTGTAACGTCTGGGGAGGAGAGGCTTCGGAGGTAGGAGACGAAGCTCGAGCCGTTGGATCGAGGGATCCAACGGCTGGGATAGGCGCACGTATGGAGGGATGCGATCAGATCACTAGATCTGATCGTACGGTTGATACAGGAGCGTGAGGGAACGGCTGTAATTGAGGCGGTGAGGAAAATCCGATGGTCTGGGTTTAGTGGATGACGTGGATTGTGGGGGAGTGTTGGATGGAGAGGGAATCGGAGGGCTGAGATGAGTGGAAGACGTGGCGGGTGGATGAGCGTTAGATGAGAGGTTGATCGGAGGGTTGTGGTTTAGGCGCCAGTTTGCGGTGGAGATCTGATCTGAAGATCAGATCCAATGGCTGTGAACGAGGTGGGGTTGGACGGCGGGGATGGAGGCGATGCGGAGTCGATCCAACGGTCCAGGAAGGGTGCCAGGTGGCGTGAAGAGGAGCGGGCCACGTGGGCAGCCCAGAGGGCGCCACGTGGCCCAATGAGAAAATTCAGAGCAATAATACAAAGATAAATACAAAAGAAATAGTTAGAGGTCGAATTTGGAAAAAGTCAAAACATGAAAGTTGTTCGTCTCGATGAGATCTACAACTTTCATGTTGGTCAAAAAGCCAAAAGAGGTCATTTATACAAAACGTATTTTTGGGGGTATTTTTAAGGGAATAAAAACACCAAGTTTGCGGATTTGAGATCTTTTTGTATTTTTTATCTTTTTAAGGGTTAGTGATTTATAGGCAAGTTATCTACCTAATTTTTAGGGGTTTTTGAGTGATAAAATATTTATAGAAAAATAAGGGCAATTAAATACAATAAATTAATGGTAATTTATACATAATATAGTACAAGATAAAATCAAAGAATTAAAGGTGATGTTATTGGTTTATTTAAGACAGGGGTTTTAATAGAGAGTTTTTAGCATGATGAATACGAGATTCATCACTAGGCTGCTCCATAAATTGACTCACCCGGTTTACTGCAAAAGCAATATCCGGTCGAGTTATTGTGATGTATAGAAGCTTAACCACCATCTCTCTGTATCTTCTTTTGTCCACCTCTTCAGTATCATTGTCGTAAAGTCTCATACTTGGGTTCATAGGAGTACTCGACGGTCTGCATCCAACCATTCCTGTGTCAACTAGCAAGTCTGTGACATATTTTCTTTGGGTCATTACCATTCCTTGTGCATTTCTCACAAATTCTATCCCCAGAAAATATCGTATTGTACCTAGATCCTTCGTAATAAACTGACTTCCCAAAAGAGATTTAGTCATCTCGATTCCCTGAGCATCATCTCCTGTAACCAGAATATCATCAACATATACCATGACAACAACAGTACCTCTGGGAGTCTTCTGGATAAACAATGAGTGGTCCGCATTTGATCTCTTGAACCCCTGTCGTTCAATTAGCTGGGAAAGCTTCTGGAACCATGCCATTGGACTTTGTTTAAGGCCATAGATTGCCTTATGAAGTCTACACACCATCTGAGTCTCCCCCTCAGCAGCAAAACCCGGTGGCTGCTGTATGTAGACTTCCTCCTGTAGATTACCATACAAGAATGCATTTTTGACATCAAGTTGGAAAATGGGCCAATCACGTACCAGAGCAACAGATAGTAGAATGCAAAGAGTTGAGTGTCGAGCCACTGGTGAAAATGTATCCAAATAATCTATCCCATAGGTTTGGGTGAAGCCTCGTGCAACGAGTCTGGCCTTGTACTGATCTAGACGGCCATCTGCGTGATATTTAACTGTAAACAACCACTTGCTACTCACCACAGAAGCACCAGGAGGAATAGGAACTAGGGACCAAGTCCCTCGAGACTGTAAGGCACACATCTCCTCCATGGCTAAACGCCAGCTATCAATCTTCATGGCCTCTTGATAAGTCCGTGGGATCTCAACCGTCGAGACAGCTACTGCAAACCTCTGGAAATCACCAGTAAGACGATGAAAGGACACGTGAGACGCAAGAGGATAGGATGCACATTGCCTCTTCTGCTTCCTATGAGCAATAGGACGATCAAGATCATCATCCACTGTACTGACTGGCAGATCCTCCCCCTGTATCAAAGATTCCTGCACCGGTGCATTATCTAACCCATCATTAGTGATAGCATCGGAGCATACCTGAGGCGTGCTGGATGGTTGACGTGTAGCTTGAGCAGGACATGACCGCCTTGTGTAGAACTTAGGGAATGGTGGAATGGGAGGATATGGAGGCGGTGGTGGTGGTGGTGGTCGTATAGTGGACTCAGATTGACCCAGACTTGGAGGTAGGGGAACATAGACATTATCATCCGCAGATGTGGAGGAAACCAATCTGTCACTGCAGGGGAGAAGTACATAACTGGCTCAAAAAATGTAACATCAGCACTCACATAGTACTTGTCGTTAATGGGGTCATAGCAACGATATCCTTTTTGTGTCCGCGAGTATCCCACAAAAACACACTTAACAACTCTAGGAGAGGGCTTGTCAAGTCCTAGAAAAAAGCGGTGAACAAAGGCGACAGTTCCAAAGACACGAGGGGTAAGTGAAAACAAGTCCTTATCAGGAAAGAGAACAGAAATTGGAGCCTTTTCCCCAATAACGGTAGAAGGCATACGATTGACCAGATAGCATGCTGTAAGTATAGCATCTCCCCAAAAGGCTAATGGTGCACAACTTTGAAGAAGTAATGTGCGAGCGATATCAAGAAAGTGTCGATGTTTTCTCTCCGCGACACCATTTTGTTGAGATGTGTAAGCACATGTAGTTTGGTGGATAATGCCCTTAGAGGAAAGAAACTGGGCAAGAGAACGAGTGCAGAATTCCAATGCATTATCCGTGCACACATATTTAACAGTAGACGAAAAAACATTCTGCACTTCATTGATAGGATTTTGGATAACACTTCCTGCTTCAGATTTATTCTTAAGAAGAAAAGTCCAAGAAACACGAGAGAAATCATCAACCACAACAAGATAAAACATGTGCCCCTGATGATCCGGGACACGGCTAGGACCCCAAATATCTATATGAAATAACTCAAACAGGGAGCGACTGCTCCGACCCTGACGACCAGGGAAGCTAGAACGATGGTGCTTCCCTAACTGACAAGCTTCACAACGAAATGAAGAATTCGGAGAGATCTGTGGCAGGAGGTGATGCATCTTCTGGAGCGGAAGGTGACCAAAGCGAAGGTGCCATGTATACAGAGAAACGGATCCCTGAGAGTGCAGTGAGATGCCAACGTAGGAGTTCCGTACTAGACGATAGAGGCCATTGTGCTCAGAACCACAGCCAATCACCCTGCCCGTTAGTGTTTCCTGGAAAATGACAGAAGATGGGTCAAATATAGCACGACGGTGCAAATCTTTTGTAATCTGACTAATTGATAATAAATTCATGGAGAACTCTGGTGCATGTAAAACATTCTGTAAGTGCATGGAGGGCAATAAGGAAGTCTCCCCCTGACCCACAATAGGGGAATGAGTGCCATCAGCTATGAGCATGGAATGACCAGACTGAATAGCCCTGTAGGACTGCAGCATATCTCTATCACGACAGAGATGATGGGTGGCTCCAGAGTCAACAATCCAACCTGAGAGATCGTGGTTATGACGAAAGGCAGAAGTACTACATGAGGTACTGACAGTAGCAGAGGTACTAGCTGACGCAGAAGCCGCAACGTCAGATGTATCAGCAGCCTCTGATGATGACTGTGGCATAATGTCACGAAGCCGTGCTACAAGCTCCTCGAACCTGTGATATTGAGTAGATGCTGACGGAGCCTGAACATGATCAACTACACGTGCCGAAGGAGGAAATCCATGCTTGGAATAGCATGTATCCTCGGAATGACCAGTGCGACGACAGAATGAGCACGTTGAATGCATACGACCTCCTCGGCTACGTCTGCCACCTCCTCGGCCACGAAATGAAGACGAACTACCACGTCCTCTGGAGACCGCCATTGCCGAAGGAGGTGGAGTCTCTGCGTTGGAGGGAACAGAGATACGACTGAGCCTCCTGTAGACTTCCTCCATCAGAGGAATAGTGGCGTCGGCGAGGATCTGAGAGCGGGTTGCCTCGTACTCCGGATAAAGGGCAGCAAGTAGTACGCCTACCATAGTGGCATTGCGTATAATTTCTCGAACATCCCACGTAGGGACGTGTACATAGAGTGAAGAGGCCGTCCATTTTGCTTCGTGGTAAAAATATCATGCTGCAACTTCAGCATCTTCATCGCGTTCCTCACTTGAGAATATGTAGTAGCCAGAATATCCCACATCGCCTTGGCGGTGGGTTGATGGAGGACGTCATTGGCGATCTCCATCGTGAGCATCCCTAACAGCCAGACCTTGGCATACACATCATCAGCCTTCCATGAGGCATATATCCCCGTCTTCTCTGTCGGCTCATCTTCGGTAAGAATGTGCTTCTTACCACATGACTTTATAAGACTCAGGAACTACATAGCCCAGAGTTTGTAGTTCGTCCCGTCCATTTTGACTATTGGTGCCGAACCTTTAAAGGCACCTATGGAGGGCATATCAACCTTTTGGTTTGACATATTGTCGGAGAAGAAGACGTTGGGATGATAGACAAAGGAACGTTTGTCTACAAAAACTGTATTGGATTCAAGTGCATATGTAGAATTTATGCACTTGAACCCATAGATGAAGAGGTGCCGACCGACGAGGAAGAGAAGCCCGAGGGAGGGCTACTTCAGCCCCGGTGGGAGAGGGAGGCCCCGGCGGGAGAGAGAGAGAGAGAGAGAGAGAGAGAGAGAGAGAGAGAGGGGGGGGGGCCGGCGGCGGCTGGAGATGAAGAAGGCGACGGCAGGAGAGGGGGGGGGCTGGTGGCGGCGGCGGCTGGAAGAGAGGAGGTGGGCGGCGGCGGCTGGAAGAGAGGAGGTGGGCGGCGGCCGAAGGGGGGGGGCGGTGGAAAGAAAATCCTAGATTAGGGTTTTGGCTTTGATACCATGTCAGAGTCAATAATGCTCTATTATGTTATTCCATAGAGCCCTAGGGTCTCTTATATAGAGAGAAGACCCTTGGGTAAATTACATAGACGTACATGAGATAAATAAGAAATATGTAACGGTACATCATAACGTAAACCTCTACAGTTAGGATGCATTATACAACACCGCATGCCTACGAGGCACCCCAACCCTAAGGCATTTCCCATGTCTTAGAGTCAGTGTGAGGTTGCACACTGACCAAGACCACATACTATCTACTAGACTTAAGAATTAAATAAATCATTAAACCTTTCCAATCTCATCTTTCCCATCGTCAAAATCCACAAACATGATATCTGAATAAAATGAGAATATATACATACACACATGCATTCATGAACAATCAATTACAATATAAATATGTTGTATATGAGGAATGTTGGGATAATGGGTGATCATGGGAGATGCTTACAAACAACTTGAAAACCTTTTTACATACGCAAGTAGAAATAAATTTTAGTTGTTCCTACCTTTCTACTTGCTTGCTTTTGAACATATTAAATGTCTGCTTATTTTTTTAAGTTTTTGGGAGGTAACAGCGCCTGCTAACGCCTCTTCTTCCTAACATGTTTTGGCAGGCAAAGAGCATGTTGTTCAATAACTGTTGATGACTTCAGAAAATCGTGTATATACTAGACGGTATGTTTCTTTTGTTTCAGTTTTTGATTCAGCTTATGATGTAATATGATTCCTTCCTCTTCAATCATATTTTGGGATCTACATATACATTGTAATATATTTTTTTGTTACATGTAATGTCATATGGAAATGAATGAAATATTGGTGGCTTCTTCTTGTCTGTGTGGCTTATTCATTAAATGTAAACGTCATATCAAAAAAATCCCCGAATCTGCAATACTTTCTGCGATGACATGTGAATGTAATGGTGTGAACAAGGGTAAACATGCACCCGGATCCAAGGGGGTTCACAGTGGAGAAAAAAGAAAGTACATAGGATGTAGAAACCCCCATCTTATTGGGGTATGGTATGGGAGGATGGGGTAAATATGACGATTCTTCAACCTAGGTTAGATGGTAAGGATTCAAGGCATATCAATAGCTAGTCGGTTGAATAATTCCACAGGAGATAAACCATGTGAGGCAATGACCTAGTGCCCTACCCACATGTGTCTAAGATTTTGTTTCACTATGACAAAAGAGAAAAAAAATGTAATATGTGCACAATGTATAAACCCAGAGGATCCCTAATCAACCTAAATTATATTTACCCAAAAAAATATAACTCAAAACTACTCCCCTACGGAGTTTTCCACACAACTACTAAAAGTTAAAAGATACCATGATGAAGAAGTTGCTCTTCAGAAGACATTTTATAGTTAGATTGTATTTTCTTACAGGATTTAATATAAAGGAACCTTAATTAAATTCCAATTAACAAAAAGTTTTTTGTCAAACCGACTAAGCACGGAGTCCAGTCGACTGACACCTAGTCAACCTAATCAAGATATTGAACTATCCGACCATTGGAGGTCAAAATCTTCCAAAAAGACAATTCTATATTTTAGTCGACTAATCCGATTCAGTCCAGTATCCTTGAACAACCAGTTGATTCATTTTATGGGAAGTTATTGGCTGTTAAAAACCGTTAAAAAATTCAGTCGGCTGCCCACTTTCCTCCTGTCAGCTATATCATACAGTTGACATACTATTTCCACCAGACTGATTAAATCAATCTTATTATGAATAACATATTTATTTAACTTCACATGCTTTGTCTAATTAGCATTGTTTATAGAGATTTTGTTGAAGCATCATAGTGTTTTTATTGGGAACCATATCTCACAGATAGAATTTTTTTCTGTTACTCCCAATGCCACAACTTTCAGCACTCAATCTAACAATCACATTCTATTTCTTTTGTCCCTGTGCAACTCAATTTTTACCAAGTTAAAATAATAATGGGGTGGATTACCTCTCAATTTTCGAATTGGTCTAATCAACATCAATCATTCACCCTTGGTGAAGAAATCCCTTCCTATGATCTTCATTAAATAATATAAAATTTATATAAATAATTGTAAGCTACACAACATTAGAGCATGAATTGACTTAAAATGCTCACAACCTGTAAAATGTCAATTTTAGATAATTACGTTCCACTAATATTTGGTTGGTATTCTTCATTGAACCATTTAATTTCATTTTTCAAACTGACTATGCAGTTTGCCTCTATATGAGTGGATATAGGTCAGTAATCAAGCTTCCCAATATTTTTAAACATATGAAGCACATATTTAGGTTTGGTACAAGATAATGCTATCCTTTGACCTAGCAACTTCAATCCCTACAGAAGGTCTAACATCTCCAAGTCTTTAATCACAAATTAATATGCATGGTCCGATAATATCCTCTTCATCATCACCAGTTGATAATCATATTATCACACAAACAAAATTATGTCCTTACTAGACATTTTGACAAATGACACGCGCGCACAAGCGCACAAGCACTTCACACACAAAAATGATTTTGAAGCAACTTTCAGTTCAATGATTTGGTGGATGTTTGTGGGTTCAGACCTAAAGAACTTCATACAGATTTACCTTTCCGAAAAACAAATGAAAATGAAAAAAAGGAAGCAACAGTGAGCATGCAAATGCTTCAAATCCATGCTTTTTGCCTATAAAAAAGCAGTCAATATGCACAACAAAACCTATTCGAATTAATTCAGTAACCTGATTCCATGATAATCAGAGGCCTAAAGTACAAGATGCTCCAAGAAAAAGGGAACTTCATTTTTAGAATCTCGAGATCTTCAACTCATACAAAAAAATAACAGAGGAAAACTTCATATACAGTTTGAGGAATTCGGTCAAGGGATGCATCCGATAATGTAACTAGTCATGTGCGAAAAGACGAGTAATAAAAACCAACTCCGAGAAAGCTAGCTCTTCTGAGGATGTGTATCCGATGGTATTCGCTTGAGCAACTTGTAAAGTCCAAAAACATTCTCTCTGGACCACATATATGGAATGAAGAAAGACCGGTGAATGGGAGGTGACAATTCACGGTCCAAATAAGGTATCGCTGCTAAGGTCTGAAATGAAGCTAATTAGCAATGGTGAATTATTCAGAACAGAAGAATTTAGGATCCACTAGGCATTGTAAGAAACCATACCTCCCAAGTCGACAAGTCGCTCCCACGAGAAGGATATGCCCGCTTCAGATCCAGCTCAATGAAAAATGTGCAAAGTTCAATATCATGCAGCTGTACAAGGAATTTGGTCCATGGATTAAGGTTGTTCAGAACTTGAGAAGCAATGAATAAAGAATGAGCTTATTTGGGATTAAGACATAAAAAGAAGATTACGTATTGCTGAGCAGAAGCCTTGTTCTTGTTGTTAAAATAAGGTGGTGCAGATGCAGTTCCACCCAATGTCAGATTGAAGGGAAATGGAAGGAGCCCACGGAATCCATCATCCACCCAGCGAACCTCGCCCACATAGGAAGGAACAAAGAATGAAGAAGGGAAACGATGCCACTCACTACCTACGCAAATAATTGAACCTGCAGATACAACCTCAAGTGAGCTTATATTCGAAAAAGAGAACCCCTTCTCTAAAAATGACACTTTTCTGTATCCATCAAGTCTTGAAAGCTTTCACACTATTTGATTGCATTCATTTATCTTATTCCTAAGATATTTTAGAAGTTTGCTATTAGCTGAGACCATTTTTTGAAATCATAAACAATATATACTGTTAGAGCAAAATACTCCGTTGTTATTCCATAGAGCCCTAGGGTCTTCTTATATAGAGAGAAAAACCTTGGGTAAATTACATAGATGTATATGAGGTAAATAAGAAATACGTAACGGTACATCATAACATAACGTAAACCTCTTTTCTCCCCTCAAGATGGAGCATAGATATCGATCATGCTCAGCTTGGAAGAACATCTCTGGAAAGGTCCTCTGAGCAATGACTTGGTAAATATATCAGCAGTCTGGTCCTCTGAATTGACATGTGAAGTGAAAATCAAGCCCTTTTGGATCATGTCTCTAGTATAGTGACAATCTACCTTGATATGCTTTGTTCTTTCGTGAAATGCTGGATTATTGGCAATGAACAATGCTGCTTGGTTGTCACATTGAAGCTGCATGGGTAAAGAGACATTTACATTCAAATCTTCCAAGACTGCTCGAACCCACATCATTTCTGTGCTTGCTTGTGGCATGGCTCTATATTCGGATTCAGCACTAGATCTTGCCACAACAATTTGTTTCTTGCTTTTCCAAGAAACCAGAGAGCTTCCTATAAAGATAGCAAATCTTGAAGTAGACTTACGATCCTTTGGGCAACCTGCATAGTCTGCGTCTGCACAAGCGGAAATGGACAAATCTGTGTTCTTTCTAAATAGCAAACCTGAGCCTGGAGAAGACTTTAGGTATCTTAGTATCATGTACAGGGCTTCCATATGGACTTGCCTAGGCTGCTCCATAAATTGACTCACCCGGTTTACTGCAAAAGCAATATCTGGTCGAGTTATGGTGATGTACAGAAGCTTACCCACCATCTCTCTGCATCTTCTTTTGTCCACCTCTTCAGTATCATTGTCGTACAGTTTCATACTTGGGTCCATAGGAGTGCTCGATGGTCTGCATCCAACCATTCCTGTTTCAACAAGCAAGTCTGTAACATATTTCCTTTGGGTCATCACCATACCCTGTGCATTTCTCGCAAATTCTATCCCCAGAAAGTATCGTATGGTACCTAGATCCTTCGTAACAAACTGACTGCCCAAGAGTTCTTTAGTCCTCTCGACTCCCTGAGCATCATCTCCTATAACCAGAATATCATCAACATATACCATGACAACAACTGTTCCTCTGGGAGTCTTTTGAATAAACAACGAATGGTCCGCATTTGATCTTTTGAACCCCTGTCGTTCAATCAGCTGAGAAAGCTTCTGGAACCATGTCCTTGGACTCTGTTTAAGGCCATAAATTGCCTTGTGAAGTCTACACACCATGTGAGTCTCCACCTCAGCAGCAAAACCTGGTAGTTGTTGCATGTAGACTTCCTCCTGTAGATCTCCATACAAGAATGCATTCTTGATATCAACTTGAAAAATGGTCCAGTCACGTACCACAGCAACGGATAGAAGTATACGAAGCGTCGAGTGTCGAGCCACTGGTGAAAATGTATCCAAATAGTCGACACCATAGGTTTGGGTGAAGCCCTGTGCAACAAGTCGTGCCTTGTACTGATCAAGACGGTCATCTGCATGATATTTAACTGTGAACACCCATTTGCAACTAACCACAGATGCACCAGATGGAATAGGAACCAAGGTCCAAGTCCCTCTCGACTGTAAAGCACGCATCTCTTCCTCCATAGCTAACCTCCACCAATCAATCTTCATGGCGTCTTGATAGGTCTGTGGTATCTCTACTGAAGACACAGCTGCAGCAAACCTCTAGAATCACCAGTAAGATGATGAAAAGACACCTGAGACGCAAGAGGATAGGTCACACATTTCCTCTTCTGCTTCCTAAGTGCAATAGGAATATCCTGATCATTATCCACTGTACTGACTGGCGGATCCACCTCCTGTAACAAGGATTCCTGTACCGGTGCATTATCTAACCCATCATTAGTACCAACATTGGAGCATACTTGAGGCGTGATGGATGGTTGGCATGTAGCTTGAGCAGGCCCCGACCGTCGTGTGTAGAACTTAGGGAACGGTGGAATGGGGTGGTATTGAGGTGGTAGTGGTGGTGGCGGTGGTGGGGATGGCTGAGTGGACTCAGTTTGACCCAAACGTGGAGGTAGAGGAACATTTTTTTGAATAAAAACAAGGGGGTGCACTCCCAAGATGGGAGTCACCACACCGCAAATTTCATTGATATTCAAAAAGACACATCATCCGGATATCCAGAAGTTGTACAAAGCGTTACACTGCGCCACCACAATTTCATGGTAAAAACGCTGCCCTTTGAAAATGACATCATTTCTACCAAGCCATATAGCCCAAAGTACCGCAAAAACTCTGGAAACATCACCTGTGGAGCCGGCTCCCACCGCCCGAATAGATCCCCAAAAAAGCTCCGCACAGGAAGATTGCACCCAAGGCAGCCCCAAGGACTCCCAGACGTCCACCGACAACCTGCAACCGAAGAAGATGTGATTCGCGTCCTCCACGCCATCAGTGCATCTGTCACAATGAACGTCCGCCGCGCCCAACAACCTCCCCCTTCTGACCTTGTCACACAGACGACCCCGCCGCAGACACCAGAGGAACACCTTAACCCTGGTAGAGGTAGAGGAACATAGACATGAATCACATGATCATCCGGAGATGTGGAAGAAACCAAACTGTCACCTGCTAGGGAGAAGTACATGACCGGCTCAAAAAATGTAACGTCCGCACTAACATAGTACTTGTCGTTAAGAGGATCATAACAACGATACCCCTTCTGTGTCCGAGAGTAACCTACAAAAACACACTTAACAGCTCTAGGAGAGAGCTTGTCAAGTCCTGGAGACAAGCGGTGAACAAAGGCAACTGTACCAAAGACACGTGGAGTAAGTGAAAACAAGTCCTTATCAGGAAAGAGAACAGAGATTGGAGACTTCTCCCCAAGAACCGAAGAAGGCATGCGATTGACCAGATAGCATGCTGTAAGTATAGCATCTCCCCAAAAGGCTAATGGCGCACAACTCTGAATAAGTAATGTTCGAGCAACATCAAGAAAATGACGATGTTTCCTTTCCGCGACACCATTCTGTTGTGATGTGTAAGCACAGGAAGTTTGATGAATAATGCCTTTAGAGGAAAGAAACTGAGAAAGAGAACGAGTGCAAAATTCCAATGCATTATCTGTGCGCACATATTTAACATTAGAAGAGAAAACATTCTGCACTTCATTGATAAGATTTTTGATAATACTTCATGCTTCAGATTTATTCTTTAGAAGAAAAGCCCAAGAGACACGAGAAAAATCATCAACCACAACTAGGTAAAACATGTGTCCCTGATGATCAGGTACACGACTTGGACCCCAAATGTCTATATGAAACAACTCAAACGGGGAGCTACTGCTCCGACTTTGACGACCAGGGAAGCTAGAACGATGATGCTTCCCTAACTGACAAGCTTCACAGCGAAATGAGGAATTCGGAGAGATCTGAGGCAGGAGGTGACGCATTTTCTGGAGCGGAAGGTGACCAAATCGAAGATGCCAGGTATACGGAGAAGCAGATCCCTGTGAGTGAAGAGTGACGCCAGCATAGGAATTCTGGAACAGACGATATAGGCCATTGTGCTCAGAACCACAGCCAATCACCCTGCCCGTTAGTATATCCTGAAAAATAAGAAATGATGGGTCAAATATAGCATGACAGTGCAAGTCTTTTGTAATCTGACTAATTGATAATAAATTCATGGAAAACTCAGGTGCAGGTAGAACATCTTATAAGTGCATGGAGGGTGATAAGGAAATCTCCCCCTGTCCAACAATAGGAGAATGAGTGCCATCAGCTATGATAACAGAGCGACCCGAAAAAATATCCCCGTAGGACTCAAGTTTATCTCGATCACGGCAAAAATGATGGGTTGCTCCAGAGTCGACAATCCAACTAGATAGATCATGGCAATGATGAAAGGCAGAAGTACTACCTGAGGTACTGGCAGCAGCAGAGGTATTGGCCGATGCTAAAGCTGCAACATCAGAGGTACTGGTAGCATCCGACGATGACTGCGGCATAATGTCACGAATTCACGCCACAAGCTCCTCGAACTTGTGATCTGGAGTAGATGCTGACGGAGACTGAACATGTTCGGCTATCCGTGCCGAATCTGGAAACCCATGCTTGGAGTAGCATGTGTCCTCGGAATGACCAGTACAATGCACGAACGATCACGTCTGACGAATATGTCCTCCCCGGCCACGATTATCACGCCCATGAAAAAAAGACGAACCACCTCTCCCTCGTGATACTGCCATTGCCGAAGGAGGTGGAGTAGCTGTGCTGGAGGAAACAAAGATACGACCGAGCCTCCTGTAGAGTTCCTCCATAGGAGGAATAGTAGCATCGGCAAGGATCTGAGAGCGGGCTGCCTCGTACTCAGGATCAAGAGCTGCAAGTAATAATCCCACCATGGTAGCATTTGCGAAACGTCTTTTGTTGCTCGGGAGTGGTCGTGAACGGGATGGTACTGTATAATTTCTCGAACATCCCTCGCAGTGACGTGTACAGAGAGTGAAGTGGCCGCCCATTTCGCTTCATCGTAAAAATATCATGCTGCAACTGCAAAATCTTAGTCTCGTTCCGCACTTGAGAATATGTAGTAGCCAGAATATCCCACATCGCCTTGGTGGTGGGCTGATGGAGGACGTCATTGGCAATCTCCATCGAAAGCGTCCCTGATAGCCAGACCTTGGCATAGCATCATCAGCCTCCCAGGAGGCATATATCCCCGTCTTCTCTGTCGGCTCATCTTTGGTAAGAATGTGTTTCTTACCACATGACTTCATGAGACTCAAGGACTGCATAGCCCAAAGCTCATAGTTTGTCCCGTCCATTTTGACATTTGGCGCCGAATCTTTGAAGGCACCTATGGAGGGCATATCAACCTTTTGGTCTGACATGTTGCCGGAGAAGAAGACCTAGGGGTGATAGACAAAAGAACTGGTGTCTAAAAGACTGGATTGGATTCAAATGCATATGTAGACTTTATGCACTTGAATCCAAAGAAAAAGAGCCCGGGATAGAGGGCTGCGTCGGCCCCGGTGGGAGAGGAGGAGGCGGGGACCTCGGCTGGCGGCGGGAGAGGAGGAGGCGGGGGCCTCGGCTGGCGGCGAGAGAGGAGGAGGCGGGGGGCCTCGGGGGCGGCGGCGGGAGGTGGGCGAAGAGAGGAGATGGGCGGCGGCGGCCGAAGGAGGGGGAGCGGCGGTGGAGAAAAACCCTAGGATAGGGTTTTGGCTCTGATACCACGTTAGAGCAAAATACTCAGTTGTTATTCCATAGAGCCCTAGGGTCTTTTATATAGAGAGAAAACCCTTAGGTAAATTACATAGATGTACATGAGGTAAATAAGAAATACGTAACGGTACATCGTAACATAACGTAAACCTCTACATATACCATTCAAAAACATCTGAAAAATGAGCTTTTAGCTTGTAATTATCAAGGAGGATTTCAGATAATGTCGAGTAAAAAATGGTATGCAAAAAAGTTCTCGCCTGTTCCAGCATCTTCATGATGTTCTAGATGCTTGTAAATCTCCATAGGTGCCGAATAACCATTCAGCAAAGAAAAGGTCCGACTATGTGATGTACACAAGATAAGACCAAAAACAAGAGTTCTGAGAATTTTGGAGGCCTGAATATCAAAGTTAATTAAGTATAGCACATATTTAGCAGCCAATATACACGAAGAGCATGATTATCACTTAAACTTGAAGAAAGCTTACAAGAACTGCCACGGACTCTTCAGATGCATATTTGTCATGGAAAAGTTCAGGGAAGCTCTCAAGCGTTGCAGCAGCAGCAACACAAATAAGAGGGTATATAGGATAAAGAAACCTGCAAAATCTTAGATGAAGCTAAAGCTAAAAAACGAAAAAATACATTTTCGTAGCGAAATGTTTGACATTGTAATACATTGAATGGATCCTGGGTATACAAGGATTCAATCCCCACCTTTAAAAAATTATATGCACCCCACTTTTTGTTTTTTTTGAAAAGCCAACTGACCTTTGTTTTATCACAAAGTGAAGATTATAGTCACAACATCATATCCATGGTTCTCCCTATCATACAGAAGTTCATATATCCCAGTCTGATGATCGGGTTTTGGGATCCAATAATATTAGGGGCACATAGATCTTGCAGAAATTCAACTACTCATCTAATAACAACCCTAACAAGCTGGTTAACTAGTTGTAGATGATGTATAAAATCTTGATTAATAAGAAATACCAAAGCAGGAAGCAATGCAACATTCGAATAGAGGGATAAACTGCAAACAGTAAAAGAGAATTGATTATTACCTTTCTTCTTTGTGTGCTTGTAAAGACATAAATGCCAGCCAGATGTATAATGGAGAGATTACAATAACAAGATCTGGGGCATATTTCTTTCTTGCAAATGGCAGAATTACAAGGAAAAACAATGCAAGTACGAAAGAAATATTAAAGTTGTTAAATCCGTTTCTAAAATAAAATAGGATCCCTTCAGTTCCATATAAATGGCTGTCACCACCTCCCCATACATTATACCACAGCAAATTGAGCACAGAAGAAGTCCATCTTCCATAGCAATAATAATCAACAATTGTCGAGAGAGCCTGGAAAACCAAAACTGGAGAATGAGGACGACATGCAAAGTCAGAGAAACAATAGTTGCAACACTTACAAGTAAGATGAATGACGTAGCTACTCCAGAGAAAAACACTGTGGCAAACCTTCCTTTAATTAAGCAATACACAGTTAGTGGTAGAACAGCCAAGAACGAAAATGGCCACCCCAGGATGACTCCCACCGCAGCCACAGAAACTGCTGCAGCATGTTTATCTAGAAGAAAAAGTGCCGAAGACAGGCTAATCGAATACATAGAGAAGGAACTGGGCAAGAAACCTGCCAAAGCAGCCAAACACATACTAACTGGGGACATTTCCAGATAAGAATGAAGACTGCAAGTCTAATAAACATAATTTCAGAACGTCAAGATGCAAAATTACTAGTACAGAAACTGGAACTAACTCACTTGTGCTTGCAAAGAAACAGCCACTAGTTAGACATAGCATTGCTAGTAAATAGGATGCTAGCCTCTTTCCATATTTCCTTGAGATAGCTACCACTAAAACCGTCTCTGTGATTGCAGAAATGAGACCAAGAAACATCCTGACCGAGTAAAATACTCTCACCTGTGTTGTAGCACACAGGAGAACAAAAAGATTTACGATGTATATTTTGTAAGCTGAACAAAAAGGAAATAGTCACTTGAGGCTGCAATAGGAATGCCAAAAGAGAACACTGGATTATACAAAAACCTTACTCAACATAAACAGAGGCAGTTAACAAGAATTGTGAGTTCATTTTTCTAAGAGAAACACTGAATACTCAAGATGTAAAAAAAATCGCATTCACTTAAGAATTGAAAACCCCAACTACAACCTACAAAGACAAGCACTCTGCATGATATGTTATACATAGACTATAACTCCGAAAAGAGAGCAGCTGTATAGAACACCGAAAAGAGTGTGTTAGTAATATACTCTAGACTTTTAGTTATCATTCTTGTAACCCCATTGGGGGCATTTATGTATTTTCTCTCTTTTGAGCTCTCTAGGGGTTCGTCCTATATAAGGACCCCTAGACCTCTAGAATAAAGTATGCAATTCTATTCTCTCGTTGTTCTCCACATGGTATCAGAGCAGCGGTCCTAGACCGGTGCTCTGACCAAATTCCCACCCACCACCGTCAGCCTCCTCTCCCTACAGGCGCCTCTTTCTCCAACGCCCGGGCCGCTACACGCCTCCCTCTTCAGCGGGGCCTAACGCCTTCGCAGGCGCACCCTACAGACGCCCCGTATCTCCTGTGGCACTCCATCGACACCCCCCCCCCCAATCTCCTGCGGCACTCCGCCGCCTCCTGCTCCTCTGTAGGCGCTCCACAAGCGCCCTCAGATGCTCCCGCACCCCAACAGGTGATTCCTAGGCGCTCTGTTGCCTCCTACGCCTCCGCAAGTGTTTCTACAAGCGCCCCCAGGCGCTCCAGTGCCTCCCTAGGCGCTTTCAGGCACCCTCTTGCCTCCTGCACCTCCGCAAGAGCCTCCAGACGTCCCAGCAGTGCCGCCATACGCTACGTGACTTCGCCAACGCCCTTCGACGCGTCTTGGTGTGGTTCCAGCGACCCCATTAGGGCAATACTCCCGGCTCCTCTTGCCAAGGAAGGAAATATCGGTATCGATATCGTTTCGATACAATGTCGATACCGATATATCACCGATATATCGGCGATATATCGACGCATATTGCTGAAACCCGGTATCCACCAAGGCATTTTCTCCTGTCGATATCCGATATCGTCCATATCGGCGATATATCGGTGACCTGTCGATACCAATATATCGCCGATATATCGCGATATGGCGATCCATGCTTCTTGCATATCCATCATTACAACTGGCATTCTCATCGATGCAACACTAAAACTTCATGATACTTGATTGATCAAGACGACAGGAACTATCTACGTCACTTTTTCTTGACATGTGCGGCCATCATGACTTCTGTTGAGCCCAAGTCTCTGTACTCAACTTCTTTTGTAACGGTCCAAGGCACGTCTATCAAACTGAAGGGCTCTGAGAACTTTGTACTATGGTCTCGATCTTTCAAGGTTTTTATTGGTGGTCAGTGAAAGAACTATGTCCTCACCAAAGATCCGCCTAAGGAGATAAACAAGGACTATGATGCCCGATACGTGGACAACTGCCAGGTAATCACGTGGATGACTAACAGTGTTGATCCAAATATTGCTTCGAACCTTCTCTACAAAGAGACTGCAAAGGCAATGTGGGAGAGGCTTGAGAATACTTACTCCCAGAAGACAACCTAAGTCCAGGATTTCAGATATTTACATATGAATTTGGTCTGCAAATCAAGGAGACACATCCTTGATTGAATACTATTGACTCCTTACAAGCCTGTTTGAGGAGCTTCTTATATTCCAGCCTGCTTGCTGCGATAAACAGATAGGAGAATGTGCGGAGTGACAGGTGTATCGGTTCTTGTTAGGATTACATCCTCGATATAAGTCGGTGAAGGATTGATTTCTGACTGCTGCAGCCCTACCTACACTTGAGACCATCTTTGGTTGACTATAGGAGCCTGAATCTCCTTCACCCCCTCTGCCCGCTGAGACTACAGCACATGTTGCTAGGGGACGACCCAATTATTAAGGGGGACGTGGACGTGATTTTGGTCGTGGTCGTGGTCGTGGTCATGAGTTTGGACAAGGACGTGACTCGGGAGGAGGATGTGGACGTGATCCTACTACTGCTCCTTATCCAACTTGTACACATTGTGGCCGCCTAAATCATCTGTCAGAACGTTGCTGGGCTAAGTTTGGCATGCCTCACAATGCCAATAGTGTCTATGAAACTTCTTATGAAGGCACCTATGATACTACAGATGCCTCTCACATTCAGTCTTCTGGTGACAGTCAGACTTCCTTTTCTGCACCTGAGTATGCTCGACTTCGACAACTGCTGCAGGATTCTACCAGTGACACGGCTACTCCTGTTCCTATTGCTAACCTAGCCACCACATCAGGTACAATTGCTAGCTCTGCTTCTACATCTTCTCCAACGTGGATTATTGACGCAGGATCCTCAACTCATCTGACGGGAGAAGGTAGTCTTCTCACCTCCTCACGACCATCTTCAATTGTGACTACTGTCCATTTGCCAATGGAGCCCATTCCCCTTACTATTGTGGGGACTATAGAGTTTTCCTCCAAACTCAGACTTACTGGCGTTCATTGCTCTCCTGATTTTCCTCTTAATCTATTATATGTTCACAAACTGTTCACTGAGCTTAACTGTCGAGTTATATTTGATGAGTTTTACTGTTATTTTCAGGACATCCGGAAGAGACAGATTTTTGGTGGGGGACATGAGAAGAACGGCCTTTATTATCTTGACATTCCCTCTGACTCTGGTTTTGTTGGTGCTTCGTCTATCTCCGTGGATCCTCTTCTCTGGCATCTTCGCCTCGGCCATCCGTCTGCAAAAGCTCTCTCTTTAGTGTTTCCCGAACTCTCCATACTCAAACCCTTTAAGTACGAGGCATGTCAGTTCGGGAAACATCATCGAGCGGCATTCCCTGCTCGTACTGAACCTCGCCGTCAGGTTTCATTCTCTTTAGTCCATTGTGATATTTGGGGACCATGTCCAATCCGAACTCTGAGTGGACATAAGTATTTTGTCATTTTTGTTGATGATTACAGTAGGTTGTCTTGGGTCTTTCTTCTGAAAGAACATTCGGAGATTAATAAAATTGTCAAAACTTTCTTTTATTATATCAAGAATATTTTCTCCACGAGCATACAAATTTTTCGATCTGATAATGCCTTGGAATTCACTCAACATGACCTAAGAGATTTCTTTGCATCCCAATGTACCCTACATCAAACATCTCGTCCCTATACATCCCAACAAAACGGGATAGCAAAGAGAAAACTCAGACATCTCCTAAATATTGCACGCTCTCTTCTTACACAGATGAAAGTTCTCAAGACCTATTGGGGTGATGCGGTTCTCACCGTTGTTCATCTTATCAACAGAATTCCGTCTACCTCCCTAAATGGATCAACCCCATTCTCTCTACTTTACCCTACTGAGTCCCCCTTTCCTCTTCCTTTGCAAATCTTTGGATGCGTGTGCTTTGTTCATAATTTTCATACCACAGATAAACTTTCCCCTCGTGCGATCAAATGTGTCTTCCTTGGTTATTCTTGCACTCAAAAAGGCTACAGGTGTTATGATCCAATTAGCCATCGCTATCATATTTCGGCAGATGTAACCTTTTTTGAGCAGACTAGTTCCTTCAATCAATCTGTTACTGATATCCCTCTGACTTCCCACCTCCACCCATTGTCTATAGGTGCAAAAAAATATCTTCACCACCAGTTGTTCCTTTACCTATTTCTTTATTACAGGATGATATGCCTTCTGCTGTCCCGGATGCTCTTCAAGAGCTTCCAATTGCTCTACGCAGAATTAAGAGGTAATGTACTTCTCATCCCATGTCTCATTTTACTTCCACTCCTGGTTTATCCTCCATTGACAGACAATAACGCAGATGCTCTCATGGCTATTTCTATTTCGAGAGACCACCATAGTGCTTTGCAAGATTCCAGATGGCGAAAGGCCATGGATGAAGAAATGGATGCTCTCATTTACAGGGGGACATGGGATCTAGTACAGTACCCCAAGGGGACTAGACCTGCAGATGGGTCTTTACAACCAAGCAGTCACCAGATGGGTCCATTGACAGATTAAAAGATCGCCTTGTGGCAAAGGGCTTTACATAGACATATGAAGTGGATTACTTTGAGACATTCTCTCCGGTTGCACAAATGGGGTCCATACGGACTATACTCTCAGTGGCAGCTAAAAGTCTTGGCCCATTTTCCAGTTGGATGTGAAGAATGCGTTTCTTTATGGTGATCTAGAAGAGGAAGTGTACATGATGCAGCCTCCGAGTTACGAAGTCAAGGGGGAGTATGTATGTCGTCTTCGCAAGGCCATATATGGACTAAAACAGAGCCCAAGGGCATGGTTCGACAAACTTATTGTAGAAATCAGCACGCTTGGCTTCCAGAGAACAACCTCTGATTACTCTGTGTTTGTCAGAAGACGAACAATCTGTATTGTTATACTTGCAGTCTACGTAGATGACATGGTTGTCACAGGTGATGACAATAAAGAGATACTAGAAACCAAGACCTTCCTTCAGAAGGTGTTTGTTACCAAGGATCTTGGTTCACTATGCTATTTCTTGGGGATAGAAGTACTACGTACTACAGAGGGTCTTCATCTCTCACAGAGGAAATATCTCTCGGACATTCTTACTGAAGCCAAGCTACTTGGATGCGAACCCTTTGGTATTCTTGTGGATCCAAAGAAGCACTTCACATCATCTGATCCTATTTTCAAAGATGTTACTCGATATAGAAGCCTTGTTGGCAAACTTCTCTACCTTACTGTCACCAGACAAGATATTTCTTATGCAGTGAGCAGAGCTAGCCAACACATGGAGCAACCTTGTTATAGTCACTGGCAGGATGTTCTTCAAATTCTACGATACTTGAAGGAATCACCAGGGCGTGATCTCATCTATGGGGAAAATGGGCACACCGATGTTATTGCATATGCTGATGCTGATTATGCAAGTTCACCAGAGGACCGGCATTCTACCACAGCGTATGCTATGATGGTTGGAGGAAACCTTGTTACTTGAAGAAGTAAGAAGCAGACTGTTGTATCCAGATCTAGTGCAGAAGCTGAGTACAGGGTGATGGCTCAAGCTACTTGTGAGATCACGTGGTTATTAGCTTTTCTGCAAGAGCTCGGTATTGTTGTCACTATTCCCATTCCATTATACTGTGACAACAAATCTGCTACATACATTGCCTCGAATCCCGTGTTTCATGAGCGAACCAAACATATTGAGGTTGACAGCCATTTTCTTCGTGATGCTGTCAGAAGTGGAAGGATTACTACTCCTCACATCAATACAGATCTTAAGCTTGCAGATGTATTCACAAAGGCTTTACCTAAGAAGCGATTTTCCTGGATTGCTTCCAAGTTGGGCATGACTGATAAATATGCTCCAACTTGAGGGGGAGTGTTAGTAATATACTCTACGACTTTTAGTTATCATTAGGTTTTGTCCTATATAAGGACCCCTAGACCTCCAGAATAAAGTACGCAATTCTATTCTCTCGTTGTTCTCCACATAGTGCAATTCCTTTACAAATAGAAAACCCACAAGAAGGTCATGGGTAGGCTAACCTTCATCTTTGGTCTGTAAAAAAGGTGTAGTGCTTTGTAAAACACCACCTCGGGCCAGTCCAACTCCAGACCCCATCTGAACTTTCCCAGCTGTGTTATTAACACTACCCATGATGCATGCCATTCACTAATGGCACACCACAAGCAAAATCAAAGATCATTGCTATAGCAACACATACGAGAACTGCACATAGCCACTTATATAAGTCTTACTATAGCAATTTTATGCAACCAAACATATGGCTTTATATGAAAGGACTACATGGATACAGTTATCATTATAACGTTTTATAAAACAACTGTAAATGACGGCCATATTGTAAATGACGGCCCTATTGTAAATGACGGCCCTATCGCAGGTGGCCTGTTGGCCCTGATAGTTGTCCCTTGTGTCTTCTCATTCCATGTACTTAAAATAGGTCACAAATATAATCATGAGCATAAGACACTTAATACCAACAAGGTTATATCAAGACAACAGGTGTATCACAATCATTTAGATACCATGTAAATACCTAAGAGATTTCTTAACTACTAGATTCTCGAAGTTTTAGTTAAACAGCAGAACTTTGTAAATCAATAACAAGTTTCAGAGTTCAGGTGTAGACCCTAGTCAAGATAGACGTGATGATCAACTTTTATCCGATTTTCACACCATGATGTTAATAAGGTCTCATGTGTATCAGTTGGCAAGCATGGTTCTATTTTAAGTCTTTAGTAGGCATGTTGTAAATAATCCTACACAAATCAACATAAAAATATAAAGAACAGCAAGCATGGAAATCAAGCAGGCATGAACAACAATGGTCAGATATCTCTTGGAAGTGTCTTTGTTAATAAGTATGCCACCTGATCAACAAAGGAGACATCGGAAGTCTGAAAAAGACCTCTTTGGATGAGATATATGCTGAATAAGCAGCCAACTCTACATGCTGTGCGCACTCATGAAACATAGGATTGTTTGCTAATGTGCAGATTGGTTGTCGTCACAAAACTTTTATTACTCTACGAGAATATATATGAAGATATGAAAGAAACATGGGTCTACTGAATCTCTGTGGCAAGTCTAACATGGGTCATAGCCATGTATACATTCTCTGCACTAGAACGACATCACTGTTTTTTCTTGCTCCTCCACATGACAAAATTACCCCTTGTGTATGTACAGAATTTAGAATGGCGTCTGATCTTCCTAAAATCCAGCATAATCGGCATTGCAATATGCAGTGACATACAATAATAAGCCTATAAAAAAGAAGAGCCTTTTCCGGCATCCCAATAAGCCTATATCAACCTTTCATGAACTGATTGAGTGTTCCTATTGCCATGGAAATATTAGGTCCAATTATAGTTAAGAGAAGAAGCTTCCACAATAGTCAACAACATTACCCATTATCAACCAGCTTGTTCTCATGTAGACGAGTCATGGGATCCATAGGAATCCAAGCCAATTTAACCTAACATGGCAGCCTCCTACAATAGATCAACTGCACACTTCCTCTAAGAAAAAGTCATCTCCTGATGCAGGCGTCCTCCAACCTTAGGAACTGATTCAATAACCCCAGATCCGAGATCACAAAGTGATTATCTAATAACATCACCTTCGGATCCTTTGCTCATCATCACCTGTAGAAACAATCGTCGACATAAACCAGCACCGCCATTATGCTTCTCCATATCCTCATGGTATAGAGATAATTGATTTAATGATGACATAGTAAAGTGCTAACCTCGAACGCATATGACAGCTTCTAGAAACTAGGCTCTTAGACTCTCTTCATACAATAGATGGTTTTCTTCAACAAACGGACCTCCTGGCACTCCCTCTGAAGCTTGAAACCATGATGTTTCCTCTGAAGCTTGAAACCATGATGTTAAATATATATACACTATTAAGAGTTTTATATCTTAGTATTGTTTTATGTATTTTACATTTCTTCTTTGCATAGTATGCAATTTACCCATTAGGGTCTCTCTCTTCTATATAAGAAAACCCTCGGGTTCCATGAATAAACGAGTTCTCTTTCTATCACAACATGGTATCAGAGCGGCGGTCCTAGACCGGAGCCCTGATCCAAAACCCTACCCCATCCTTCAACCCTGTGCCTCCCGCCCACGCCTTCAGCCTTCGGCACAGCCCCGCGCGTGCAGCCCTAGCGGCTATGTAGGCTCCCGCGAGCCCCTTGCTGCCACCGGCGGTTCCCGCTACAACTGTAGCAGCTCCCTTAGCCGCATGCCGCCTCCTTGCGGTTGCAACGGCACCGACTGCTGCAACCAGAGGCCCTCGTCGCCTTCTGCAGTGGTTCACAACCACCTCTTGCGGCTTTCCATGCCGCCATCGGCCCGACGAATCTCCGAGGTTGCTGCCTATTGGCAACCAACCGCTCTAGCGACGCTCTTCGCTGAAAGCCAGGTCTGATTTTGCCTTTTTTAGGGGCATTTTATCCTGTTTTTCCTTCAAATCAGACCATGTTTTCTTCTCTCTATGGTTGTGATATGAGTCTACAAACACAATCATTATGTTACATGATCATCTAGATACCGAGTGTATCGATTTTGCGTTCATGTAATTGTTCATGATGTCGAAAAATAGCTTTGGTACACCATCCAAGAGTGCCTTTAAAGGTGTCACACCCATTGTGAAAATGGATGGAACAAACTATGAGTTATGGGACATGCAGTTCATGAATATGCTGCACAGTTATGGCAAGAAGCATCTTCCGATGCAGGATGAACCGGCGGACAAGATAGGGACCAATGCCTCATGGGATGCGGATGATGCATATGCCAAGGTTTGGCTATCGGGGACGTTTACTGTGAAAATTGCCAATGACATTCTAGGTCAACCCACAAGAAAGGCAATGTGGAATCTTCTTGTTGCGACTTATTCTCATGCTAAAAATAAATCCAAAATTTTACAGCTTCAACATGATATTTTTATAACCAAACAAGGTGACCGTCCGCTTCACGCATTGTATACTTCCCTGCGGGTGTTTGAGAAACTTCATAGTTTCATACCTCTGACAGCATCCCCGGAGCAATTGAAGGCCTATAGAGATTCAATTATGACAGGTCTGTTCTTGGCAGCACTCAATCCAGAATATTATGATGCTCGTTCTCAGTTACTAACAGAAGCCACCATACCCCCAATGGAAAAGGCATATCAGAGATTGAATCGTCTCAATATCTCCTCCACACCATCTCAAACATCATCCGCCATGGCTGCCTCACGTGGATAAGGTAGATTTACTCGTGAGGGGGATGGTGTCCGAGGAAGAGGTGGATCTCACCCAATACAGAGCTGCTCTTATTATCATCGATCAGGCCATACAGAGGAGGTGTGCTACTAAAAGCACATGTACCTACCGTCAGCTAGGGTTGCAAAGCAGAACCCGACTATTCCTGCTACATTTGATCATCGGTACGATGATTTCGTTGCGCGGCTTCGAGAGATTATGCCTCCAACAACAGACTTCACAGGCTCCCACTCATCAGATATTGCGGCTTTTGCTTCCACATCAGATAGCACTCATGTTTTTACTGGTCATTCCAAACCAGACTCTTCAGAATGGATCATGGATTCACGTGTATCACATCATCTGTGCGGGGATAGATTTCAATTTGTCACATACAAACCTGCTAAGCATGGTCGATCCGTTGTTATTGCTGACGGAACTCAATCCCCCATTATTGGAAAAGGGGAGGTTTATTTGACACCAACCATGCATCTACAGAATGTTCTTCATGTACCATCTTTTTCTATGAATTTATTATCCATCAGCAAGATTACAAAAGATTTACATTGTCGTGCGATATTTAATCCTAGTTTTTTTTTGACGCTCAAAAGCGGGGGATGCACTCGGTGGTGCTCGCCCCACATTTATTAGAAAGGTAAGAAAAACTTACAGCGGGTATGCGAACAGAGAACAAAAACGAGTGAAAAAAAACCGAAGGTATCACAATCTGATACTCCCATTACATCAAAGAACCCCTAAGCATCGGACCAGTCGCGAGTGAAACGGGATGCCGAGATGAGGACGCTCTGTCCGGCAAAAAGGGCTTCATTTCTACCAATCCAAATGCACCAAAGCCGAGCAATAGCAGTAAGGATGCCCGTCCTAGCCCTGGCCCGAGATCTAACCAGGCTCTCACAGAAAGAGGAAGAATCCGATACGTCAAGCCAGTCCAAATCCGCCCAGATATCATGAGTTCTGCCACATCGGAAGAAAAGATGATCGATAGTCTCTATCTCCAAATCACAAAGACCACAAGTAGATGAGGCATGTGGAACTAGGACAGCACACCGGCTACGAGTCATCAGACGGCCACGTCGGAAAAGCCATAAGACCATGCCAATTCGTTCGGGGACCCTTAGGCCCCAAAAAAGGTGACAATCCCGGAACATTGAATCATCAGCCACAGCCACAGGAGGAAAAATAGCCCGGTAAGCCGCACGGGCGGAGAAGGAGCCATCCTTCCAAGACAGGTGGTCACGTCCCACCGAGGGCGAGGGCGCATCCGCTAGAATTGCAATTAAAGCCATGAGTTCCAGCTGCCGCTGATCAGAAAGATTGGCCACAAACCTTGGGCCCCACGAAACACCATCCCAGTAAGAGGCCACCGTAGCGTCCTTATCATCCACCAGCGCAAAGAGGCGAGGAAAAACATCCTTAAGAGGGCCCCTGCCAGTCCAATCATCACCCCAGAACCGGATGAGCGAACCATCCCCCAGCTTAATGCCAAAAAGAGAGCGGTTGCGAGACAGTGAATTGCCGATATCACGAGAGAAGTGAGAGGAAGACCCCATCAGGCGAGCATCCAAGCCCAAAAGCCGGTCGACCCCCACCGCCAACCTCAAGAAATTAAGCATAAGATTATCCTCCCTGCCCCAAAGACGAGCCACCCATTTGAGAAGAAGAGCCTCGTTAACGACCTCCAACCTTCTCACCGCCAGCCCCCCCTCCTTCTTTGACCGCGTGACCTCATCCCAGGCGACCAAATGAACGCCTCTCCTCCCATCCCCCTTCTTCCCCCAAAGAAATCTCCTCAAGCATGAGTCCAGTCGGCGACGAACCCCTTTAGGCATACCTTTCACAGAGAAGAAATAAATTGGTATAGAAGATAATACCGATTTTAGAAGTACCAAGCGACCACCCCGGGAGAGAATGGCGGCACGCCAGCCAGCCAAGCGAGCTTCCATACAATCCACCACAGCCTGCCAGTCACGTAAGCGCGCACGCCCAACCGTCAAAGGGAGCCCCAGGTATTCCAATGGAAGAGCGCCAGTCCGGCAGCGCAAAATCCGCATACACTCCTCAACCTCCTCCGGAGGAGTGGAGAAGGGAACCATAGAGGATTTGTTGTAGTTGATGAGAAGACCCGACGCCTCACTGAAGAGCTCCAACGTGGAAGCCATACCCGCCACATTCGATGCATCGCCCTCGATGAAGCAAATGGATCATCCGCAAACTGAATAATCGGGATATGGTAGGGCCCAAGAGAGCAACCACGGGTATAGCCAGCCGCAGCCACATTATGAATCATGCAGAACAAGACGTCGGCGGCCAGGACGAAAAGCAAAGGAGCAAGGGGACAACCTTGCCGAATCCCCCGGCGAGGCTGGAAGAAGCCCCCCGCCAATCGGCCATTGAGAATTAACGAGAGAGAGGTCGTCGAGACGCATCGACGCACCCACGAAATCCATAGTGAGGGAAATCCCCGCCGCTTGAGAACAGACCATAGAAAACGCCAATCCAAAGAGTCGTATGCCTTGGCAAAATCAATCTTCCAAAGAATCCCCCTTACATCGTTCCTACGCCATGCATGAATAATTTCCGAAGCCACCGCAAAACAATCACTTATTTGCCTTCCCCGAATAAAAGCCGCCTAGGTAGGCGATATGAGAGAATCAAGAAGCGGAGCCAGCCGTCGAGCAAGAACCTTGGCAATGATAAGATAGATGGTATTTGAGATGGAGATCGGCCGGAAGTCCTCAATACGGTTAGCAGACGAAGACTTCGGAATGAGAGCAATAAGAGACCTGTTGAGTTTATCAAACCCGTTGTTGCCATCACAAAATTCACGGGCGACGTCCAAAACATCCTGGGAAAGCACATCCCAAAACTCCCGATAGAAATAAACGGGGAAGCCATCGGGACCCGGCGCCGCGTCGGTATTAAGGGCCCAAACAGCCTCTTTCAGCTCCTCCAAAGATATCTGACAATTTAGGCACATAGCATCCGCCTGAGGGAGCACAGAAGCCCCACTACCCGACCATCGCCACCGACGAGCGGACCTGCACCCATACCATTCCTTAAAGTAGCCCATCACAGCCCTTCCCAGATCCCGCTCCCCCTGCACCTGAATGCCATTAACAAGCAAAGAAGATATGGAATTAGACCGCCGACGACCAGAAGCGATCCGGTGAAAAAACGCAGTGTTAGCGTCGCCCTCCTTTAACCATCGCATCCGTGAACGTTGGCGCCACTCAACCAAACGCTTTCGATCCTCAATCTTCACCTTATCCATAGCATCCGCGCGCACGAGCAACTCATCCTGATTAAGGTCCCTGACGTTCTCCATTTGATCAAACCGCATAATGACCTCATCAGCCGCCATACGAGTAGCAATGCGGGCAGAACGATTATCCTTCTTAAAAGACGCGAGCATCTTTCTGAGTGACGAAATCTTAAAATCAAAACGGCGAGCGGCACTGCCCGACGGAGATAGCTGAGACCAATGGTGCCGAACCAAGTCACGAAAACCAGGCTCCATAAGCCAAGAACGCTCAAAACAGAATATGCCACGCGGACGATTTTCATCCCCATCCGACCAAATAATGGGATTATGATCCGAAAAAGATCGCGGTCTCGAAGAAACGTCACATAGAGGAAAGGATTCCATCATACAGTTATTTGCCAAAAAACGATCGATCCGCGACCGCGATGAGTTGTTCCGCCACGTGTACGAAATATCATTTGGAACAAGCGATTCAAGAGCCAAATCATTTATAAATTCCAAAAAATCCGAGGACCCCGGATCGAGACCACCGCGACCCCGTGGACGATCCTGCGACTGCAAAGTGACATTGAAATCGCCACCAATCAACCAGGGCATGTCACCAAAAGCATTAGCATCCTCCCTTAAGTCCTCCCAAAGTTCGCGACGGGAAACATGACAAATTGGGGCGTAAGCACAAGAAAACGCCATACAAATATTTGATAGGCTGCAGTTCAACACCACCGAAATAGAATGACGGCCCAACCTCAAAGACGAGAAGGAAAAGCGCGAAGATCGCCATGCCAGGATAGCCCCACCCCTAGCACCAATCGCATCCAGAGCACGGAAGGCATTGAGCTGACCAGCTCCAAAAGATCTCCAGATATCATCATCCAACACCGAGAGCTTGGATTCCTGAATAAACGCAATATCACAATCCCATTCGAGCATGCGCGAGCCCAAGATGCGCCGACGTTCAATATCACCCAGACCTCGTACGTTCCATGACAAAATCTTCATTAAAAACAAAAGGATATGCCCAAAAAACCGCAACATTAGCAACTGGGGTCATCAAAGACCAGCGCGGGACTGGTCAGCAAGGCGTTCGAGGCCTGCCGCCTCCGCAACCGCCTCTCGCAAGGTTTGGCAAGTAGATATAACATATGGATGAGAGCAAAAGTGCCGCCTCCGAGAATAACTTCGACCATAACGGGACAAAGGTGAGTGTCCCACAGCCACAGAAGCATCAGCCAAAGGGGTCGTCGCCACCCCATCGTCAGAGAATAGAGGATCAACGCATACCGGAATAGGGGATCTCCCCGTAGAAGACTGATGGAGGACCACAGCGTCCCCCACAACGGGCAAAATAAAATCATCTCCAGAATAAGATACCAGCGGCCGAGACAACTGAGAAGGAGGAGATTGCGGTCTTTCCATATGGATGTCGACAGAGAAGGGCACCGCTCGGATAGGACGAGGGCACAACACCTCGGCGACCCAGTTAAGATGCTCCGGAGATGATGGTTGAGCCGAACCCGAGAGAGGATCCGAGAACAGCTGCTCCGAAGAAGCCCGCCGGGGAGCCCAGATAGAATTAGCAAGAGGGTCATGAGGTATAAAAGACATGTGCGTGGAGGAGTCCCCGTGCACTAAATCCGCTGACATAAGGGATATTTCTGAAAAGGGCGAATCATTGTCCAGAATAACTGCACCCGTAGGCGAAACACTGTCGGGAATATGAACCGCCACCAAATCTAAGATTGCCTCGCGCGGCTGCGAAACTCGAGGTGTCTCTTCGCTTCCACGTAAGAAAAGAGACATGCAAGGCGACGCTTCAGAAGTAGCCCCAGACGACGCCACGTGGCGTATAGAAGATGTACCGTCGCCCAACAGAGCAGGATCCCCGACGACCGGAGAAGCCGAGGAAGACCCCTGCCAACCCGCCGCCGGGGTGGGGGGAACCGGCATCGCCGGCGACGGCGGAAAAAAGAGCTCAAGCGTGAAGGTCCAGCGACCCAGCGACAGCTGCTCAAAGCGTACCTTTCCAGCCATATCGGCAATGAACGCAGAAGGAGCCTCTATCAGAACACGGCAGCATCGCCAATCAGCACCCGGGGCAAGACCATCATCAAGGATCTGGATGACTTGCCCCCACCTGGAGAAAGCCTTCGAAAGAGCATGAGCCGATCTCGAGAGGAATGGCACCCCCCTGACTTCAACAGCACAGACTTTCGTCGAGAAGACGCCGCCATCAGAGACCCGCAAGCTACGCCACATAACACCGGCAACTCCACGGAAGCGTAGAAGTCTCTCCCGTTGCTCCGGGGAGAGACCTCTAACGCAGCAACAAATCGCATCCAGAATGACGAAGTCGCCCACAAAGCTCTCGCCCAAGAAATCCATCGCAGCAGAACGAATACACTCCCATCCATCAACATGCTTCTGACGAACCCCCACCACGACGGAAAGCGAAGAGGCCGACCCCGCGCGGTCGCGCGAGCCCCCCATCCCCGCATGCTCCGGCGACAGAACCTCCTTAGCAGGCCCCCTCCCCTCCTCCGACCGCTCCACTTCACCCCCCTTGACCAACGAGACTTCAGGTAGAGTATCCACGCTCGCGCCGGCCCGAGCAGAGAAATTCCCCGAACCCTTCAAAGGCAACCCCGACTTTGCTTTCGCCGCCACCTTCGAATCCGCCACCCTTCCCAACAGCTCTGATTCAGCGGCCACCCGCACGTTCGAGATGCCCGCCTCACCAGACTCCACCGAGAAACCAGAAGAGCTTCCGGCCTTGAGTCCGAGCAAGTCTTCCCCAGCAGAAAAAGGAGGATCCTCAGAAGGACCCTCGACACGTGCACCTCCAGTGCCCCCATGCAGGCGATGCAAACTCCCACTCTCCGCCACCACCTGGGCGAAAGACCGAGAGTCGCGACCCCCATGCAGGCATGGCCTCAAATTTCAGCGAAATTCGGTCGAATTTCTGTCGAATATCGATATCCAGTCGAAATCGAAATTCGATCGAAATGACCGAAACGACCGAAATATGGGGGTCCTAGTACAAAAAATTATCGAAATGACCGAAATTTCGGTCGAAATTCCACTGAAATTCCACCGAAATTCTGTTTTGGACGGTACCGAAATGGTGACTGAAACCGACATTTAGGGCCTTGCATGCAGGCGAGGCGCAATGCGACCCCCATGCAGGCGAGGCGCATTGCCACACGCCGGTAGATCGTTGTGCCACGAACCAGAAACGACCGTCGGAGACCAGCAGGAGGACCTCCGATGGCCAAGCTTGCCACAGAGAAAACAGCGGGGGGGAACAGGGCAGTCGGAAGCAATATGGCCACGAGAGTCACACCGAAAGCAGCGCTTACCCGGTTTGGCGTGGGAGACCCGGGTCCACTCGCCGCCGGCGTCATCGGACGCCATTGCTAGCCCCACACCATGAGAACGCGAAAAGCCACGGCGCTCCCTATCGACAACAACCTCCGCTTCCTGCAACCTTCGGACTCCACACCCTTCGTTTCCCAGAGACCCACCGCTCATGAATAGGTCTTCGCGTCCCGTCCACCCGTCGCACCCACCATGACCTTCGCGTCCCATCCACCGAACGGCCCCAACTCTCCCTTCGCACTTCAATCGTCCTACGCACCCCACTCGCCATCTTCTTTAATCAAACTTTTGTCATATTTAATCCTAGTTCTCTTGTGTTTTAGGATATACTCATGGGCAGAGTGATTGGATGTAGTCGTGAACATGGAAGCCTATACCGTTTGTCTCAATCTCCTTATGCAGGTGACGCGTCTCTATCTGCAATATCAGTCTCTCCTTATACATGGCATCTTTGATTTGGTCATCTCCCACTGCAGAAGATTTGTCGTCTTATTCCTGGAGTTTATGTTAGGTCTACGTTTAATTGTGAGTCGTGTGAACTCGAAAAACATCACATGTCTTGTTTTTTAGTCATCAAAGTCATAGTAGTCATGGTCTGTTTGATTTATTTCACCTTGATATGTGGGGTCCGAGTCGTGTGCCTAATCATCAGTGATGCAGCGTGACCCTAAATTATAGGGCCGCATTTATTTAATTAATTAATCGTCAATTTTATTTACGTTTTTAAGTTGTCGTAAACGCCTAATTAAATAATTGAGATCGCATGTGATCTCAATGTTTATTTCGTAAATTTTAATTTGAAATTGGGTCAATTAATTAGTTAGAGTCAGTTTAGGCAAGCTAGTTGTCAATTTAAATGAATTTACTATTTTTGTAAACCCATCTCTCCTATATAAAGAGAGGGTAGCCCATTGTTTTTATGCAGTCAAGTATGAATTAAAATTGAGTTTATCTCAGTATCTCCCTCTTTCTCTTCTCCCTCCACGCGATCTCCGTGGTTCTCCTCCTTCAACCTCTCGTATTCCCGACGAGTTCTCTTCTCAACCCCTCTATCTTCTCTTCTCAACCACTCTCTTTCTTCTACCAAAAATCCACACCACCATAAAAAATATTATTTATCGACGCCGGAAAGCCGTTTGCATCAATCAGGGCCATATATATTATCTTGTTAGCGTAAATGATTTTTTTAGATTGTCATGGGTGTTTCTTTTGATGTAAAAATCTGAGGACAGCATTGTTATTCAGAATTTTGTTATTAAACTAAAGAATGTCTTTTCAGCTTCAATAAAATTTATTCATTCTGATAATGCCCTTGAATTCTGTTCTATAAACTTGTATCATTTCTTCCAAGCACGGGGCATTATTCATCAAACATCTTGTCCCCATACATCTCAGCAGAATGGTGTGGCTGAACGCAAACATCATCACTTTCTTGACATCACCAGGACTCTACTCATCCAGATTCGTGCCCCGTATTCTTTTTGGGGCGATGTGTTGATGGCATGGTATCTTATCAATAGAATGTCGGCCACCACTTTGGGTGAAAAAGCTCCCTTTGCCATTACATTTCCTGATAAGGATTTATTCTCTCTTACCCCAAGTATTTTTGGTTGTGTGGCATTTGTTCATATACTATGGGTTGGTCATGACAAACTCGCTCCTCAAGCTGTCAAATGCATGTTTGTTGAGTATTCATGTACCCAGAAGGGATATCGTTGTTTTGATCATGTTCGTGGCAAATACTATGTTAGTGCTGATGTCACTTTCTTTGAGTCCATCATGTACTATTCTCCTACAGGTGATCGCATGTGCTCCTCTGAGTCTGATACGACTGTTGTGTTTCCACCACCACCACCATCTCCACCACTGTCACCACCTCCTCAGATCCCTCAACATGTTATCCATGTTTCTAGTGCCTTCCCCAGCATCCAGCACACCCCACGTAAATATTGAACACTTGGTTATGACTGATGGAACTAGTGGTTTGCCAAATGACCATGCAGATATTCAGGTTGAGCAGGAACCACCAACAGACAATGACCTGGGATGGTCTACGCCTTACGGAAAGGCAAACGGTCTAGTGTCTGATATCCCATGGCAGGTCATGTGTCTTTAGAGCAGCTTTCTATAGATTTCAAGAATTTTGTTACGGGACTCTTTTCAGTTACAATCTCACGCACCTGTTAGGAAGCACTCCAAGTGAGTGAATGGTGCCTTGCCATGGAAGCAAAGATGGCAGCGTTACAATCACGTGGCAGATGGAGTATGGTTTCAGCTCCACCAGACGCATCTATTGTGGGATGCAAATGGGTGTTCGCTGTGAAACACTGAGCAGATGTCAGCATTGACCGCTACAAGGCCCGGTTAGTGGCGTGCGAGTTCACCCAGACCTATGAGGTAGACTATCAGGACACCTTCTCTCCAGTTTCTCTTTACTCTACCCTTCGGGTTCTCTTAGTGATGCAGCGTGGAATGGAAATATAGGGCTGCATTTATTTAATTTTTATCCGTTAATTTTATTTATGTTTATTTGAGTTGTCGTGTTTTTAATTAAATAAACGAGATCGCATGTGATCTCAATTTATTAGTTAAAGATTTGAATTTCAAATTAGTCGGTTAGAGTCAAATTAGGATAATTAGTTTCATTTTGAATTCGAGTTTCTATTTTTGTAACTTCATCCCTTCTATATAAAGGGATGATAGGCTAGTGTTTTTAGTAAGTTCAGTGATATGAAAAATTGAGATTTTATTCTCTATCTCTCTCTCTCCCCTCTCTCTCTCCCCTCACGTGGTCTTCACGTTTCTTTTCTCCATCTCCTCGTGTTCCTGACGAGCTTCTCCTCTCAACCCCTCCATTTTCTTCTCTCTCTCCCCTCTCTCTCCCCTCACGTGGTCTTCACGTTTCTTTTCTCCATCCCCTCGTGTTCCTGACGAGCTTCTTCTCTCAACCCCTCCATTCTCTTCTCAATCCCTCCATTTTCTTCTCCACCAAAATCCACCGTCAAATATTTTATTTTCCGCCATTGTCGAATATTCATTTTGCTTCAATTGGTATCAGAGCATGGCCTACAGATCGTCCTCACGATCTGACGATCCATCCAGACATTCGCGCCAACACGCGACGAAACACCATCGTTCGTCGGAGCGAAATTGGGAGATTCGACCAATAAGCCATGAGGAAATTCTCCATCAACAGCCCGAAGATCAAGCAATTCGTCGGGAGACGAATTTTTTTAAGCGGAGGAGAGTTGATGCAGCGTGGAATGGAAATATAGGGTTGCATTTATTTAATTTTTATTCGTTAATTTTATTTATGTTTATTTGAGTTGTCGCGTTTTTAATTAAATAAACGAGATCGCCTGTGATCTCAATTTATTAGTTAAAGATTTGAATTTCAAATTAGTCGGTTAGTCGGTTAGAATCAAATTAGGATAATTAGTTTCATTTTGAATTCGAGTTTCTATTTTTGTAACCTCATCCCTTCTATATAAAGGGATGATAGGCTAGTGTTTTTAGTAAGTTCAGTGATATGAAAAATTGAGATTTTATTCTCTATCTCTCTCTGATGCAGCGTGACCCCAAATTATGGGGCCACATTTATTTAATTAAGTAATTATCAATTTTATTTACGTTTTTAGCGGTCGTATTGGTCCAATTGAATAATTGAGATCGCCAGTGATCTCAACGTTGATTTCGTAGATTTATATTATAATTGTTGGTCAATTAAATAATTAGAGTCTAATTAAAGTAATTAGAGGTCAATTAGGATTTGTTAGAGTCCAATTAGATAAGTGGTTGTCAATTTTACTATTTTTGTACACCCTCTCTCCTATATAAAGAGAGGGTAGATCCTTGTTTTTAGACAGTTAATTATGAAGTGAAATTTGAGTTTATCTCATTTTATCCCCTCTCCTTCTCTCTTCTCCCTCCACGTGGTCTTCACGGTTCTCTTCTCCAAACCCCTCGTTCCGACGAGTTTTTCTTCCTCTCAACCCTCCACTTTCTCTTCTCAACCCTTCTCTTCTTCTACCAAAAAGCCACCAAAAAAGATATTATTATTTTATTCGCCGTCGCCGATTTCGTTCCGCATCATTTGGTATCAGAGCATGGCATTTAGATCGTCTTCACGATCTAACGATCCGCCCCGGCGTCCGCACCGACACCATCATTCATCCGAACGAAGACGGCAAGACAATGAAGCCTACGACAAGGAAACGAAGCGCATGTTATGTGATTTGCACAACAACTTCCGAGCCATGTCTTCAATGTTTCGGGACCTCACGGCCGACTTTGAGGCCTACCGCGACGCCCAATCGAAGCCGTCAACCACCGAAGCCGCGACCGCGAATTTTGACGAAGAAAACGACGCGGAAGAAGACCAAACGGTTGCTGTCCAGATCGTTGTGGATGGGAAAAACGTCAACCACGATGATGTGCTCGCTGTCCACGAAGAAACCGCCGCTGTCCAGACCGTGTTAGAAGGAAAAGACGACGAAACGGTGGCTGTCCAGCACGTCCCAACACCAAATCCGTCGCCGGAAGCGGCCCCGCAGCCTTCTCCAACCACCCCGGCGCCATTCCAAACCCCCCAGGTAACGCCTCCACCCTCCCCAGCCCTCGCAACCGTCGACTTGCCCATAACCGACCTGAACCAAATCCCAATCAGCCCCGCGCCCCCCCTCGCCAGCCCCCTATCCCCGCGCAGCCGCCATCTCCCCAGGATTCCCCGCCTCCTCCCGCTTCCCCACGGATCCCAGGAGCCTCCCTCTCCCTCACGTCCCTCCCCCTGGCTCCACGACTTCCCTCTCCCTCGCCCCTCTACTCGCCAGGCCGTCGCGCCGGTCCTCGACAACCGCAACGGCCCCCGCACCTTCCCCCAACACGGCGGCGCCCTGGCTCGGCCCACCAGTACCCATAGCCCCGCCCCTCCACCAAATACCCAATCTCCCCCCCCTCGCCCGGATCATCGCCCTCGCCCCCCATCTCCGCCATAGCCGCCACGCCGCCCCTTTGCTCTTCCCCGCACCGGCGCAAATCCCCGCACCCCCGCATCCTCCCCGCGTCGCTGGCCTTGCTTCACCACCCTCCCGACAACCCTCCCACGCCGCCAGCATGTGCCGCAGCTGCCCCGCGCCTGCAGCGCACCCTCCACGCTGCCCCCATGGAACCGCGCCTCGCCGCCTTTTGAGAAAGAAGAGAACCCTAACTGGGTTGGCGAGATCTACGGGATGTCAATCCCGTGGAAGGTGGGAATTGAAGCTAAATGGGAAAATTTGCAGAAAAAAAACTTCAACTTCCGCTAATTACATAGTGGTCCAGAGCAGTATGAAAAGAATGAAAAAGAAAGAGGTGCGAAAATTGCGCCCACGCCCCCGGCGACCGAAATCTTTGAAAAACAAGACTGCAATTGGAAAATCAGGGGCTAGTCCTTATCCAAATAGGACTATCATCTTGGGTTCTCCCTATTTAAAGACCCCATGGCTCCAATTTTTAGATACATCTCCTCTTCTCCTCTCCTTGTGTCATTGCTTCATTATGGATTATTCAAGGGCCATATTCTCCATGCCGCATCAATTTTTTGAGCATCATGGGAAGGAGTCAACAATCGCGACGCCGCCGCCGTACGCACCGCATATGTTTTTCAACCACGGCAGCCGCGCCTCTCCCGCCCACACATGGACCCCGCCGTTCGCGCCCCACATGTTCTTCCAGAAGACAATTGAAGCCGCCGATCCATCCTCCAAGCCTGCAGTTCACGCAATTCGTCATGAGCCGAATTTTTGAAAGCAGTGGAGAGTTGATGCAGCGTGACCCCAAATTATGGGGCCACATTTATTTAATTAAGTAATTATCAATTTTATTTACGTTTTTAGCGGTCGTATTGGTCCAATTGAATAATTGAGATCGCCAGTGATCTCAACGTTGATTTCGTAGATTTATATTATAATTGTTGGTCAATTAAATAATTAGAGTCTAATTAAAGTAATTAGAGGTCAATTAGGATTTGTTAGAGTCCAATTAGATAAGTGGTTGTCAATTTTACTATTTTTGTACACCCTCTCTCCTATATAAAGAGAGGGTAGATCCTTGTTTTTAGACAGTCAATTATGAAGTGAAATTTGAGTTTATCTCATTTTATCCCCTCTCCTTCTCTCTTCTCCCTCCACGTGGTCTTCACGGTTCTCTTCTCCAAACCCCTCGTTCCGACGAGTTTTTCTTCCTCTCAACCCTCCACTTTCTCTTCTCAACCCTTCTCTTCTTCTACCAAAAAGCCACCAAAAAAGATATTATTATTTTATTCGTCGTCGCCGATTTCGTTCCGCATCACTCTCTCTCCCCTCTCTCTCTCCCCTCACGTGGTCTTCACGTTTCTTTTCTCCATCCCCTCGTGTTCCTGACGAGCTTCTCCTCTCAACCCCTCCATTTTCTTCTCTCTCTCCCCTCTCTCTCTCTCCCCTCACGTGGTCTTCACGTTTCTTTTCTCCATCCCATCGTGTTCCTGACGAGCTTCTTCTCTCAACCCCTCCATTCTCTTCTCAATCCCTCCATTTTCTTCTCCACCAAAATCCACCGTCAAATATTTTATTTTCCGCCATTGTCGAATATTCATTTTGCTTCACTTAGTTGCAGTCACACGTGACTGGCCTCTCTACCAGCTTGATGTGACGAATGTTTTTCTCTACGGAGATCTTAAGGAGGAAGTCTATATGCAGCAGCCATCGGGATTTGATGTTGAAGGGGAGACATAGAAGGTATGCAGACTTCATAAGGCAATATATGGCCATAAGCAGAGTCCGAGAGCATGATTGCTGAAGCTCTCCGATGTGATAGAGAAGAAGGGGTTTGTGAGATCTATTGCATATCACTCCTTATTTGTCCAGAGGTCTCATGAGGGGATCGTTGCTATATTAATAAATGTTGATGATATTATCATTATAGGAGACAATACACATCGGATCAAATCAGCCAAGGATTTCTTAGGTTAACAGTTTGTGACCAAGGATCTAGGCAGTCTACGCTACTTCCTTGGATTGGATTTCACCAAAAACCAGCGAGGTCTTGTGATAACCCAGAAGAAGTATGTTACAGATCTAGTGTCTGAGACGGGTATGACAGGATGCAAGCTAGCAACTACTCCCATGGACCCGAGCATGAATCTCTATGATGATGACATTGATGAAGTAGACAAAAGAAGATACATGGAGTTAGTAGGAAAGATGTTATATGTAACTATCACCATACCAGACATATCATTTGCAGTGAGCAAAGTAAGCCCGTTCATGGAGCAGCCAAGACAGACAAATATGCATGTAGTTCATATGATTTTGAGGTACTTAAATACCTCACATGGTAATGGCCTTTTGTTCAGTAGAGGAACATCTCTTCCTATTACAGCATGTGTAGTTGATTATGCTGGAGGTCCCAAGGACAGAAAGTCAACTTCGAGGTTTGTTGTATTTATGGGAAACTCACATGTAACATGGAAAAGCAAGAAACAAACAGCGGTAGATCGGTCGGAGTGTTGAATCAGAATACATAGCTATGGCACAAGGTAGCACATAAATGATGTAGGTTAGATCAGTTTCTACTGATCAAGCAATTGAGGTACCACTGCCCATGCATCTTCAATGTGACAACCGGACTACACTATTTATTGCCAACAATCTAGTCTTCCAT
This sequence comes from Ottelia alismoides, assembly GCA_037367405.1. Classification (NCBI taxonomy): domain Eukaryota; kingdom Viridiplantae; phylum Streptophyta; class Magnoliopsida; order Alismatales; family Hydrocharitaceae; genus Ottelia; species Ottelia alismoides. The sequence goes on from JAZKJV010001292.1 coordinate 806,046, forward strand.
GAACGAATCAAGCATATCGAGGTAAATTGCCACTATTGATATCTACGCTCCAGCTTGAGGGGGAGTGTTAAGAGTTTTGTGTTTTAGTATTGTTTTATGTATTTTGCATTTCTTCTTTCTAGAATATGTAATTTACCCATTAGGGTTTCTCCCTTCTATATAAGAACCCTCGGGCTCTGTGAATAAACGAGTTCTCTTTCTACCACAACATCAACGAGTTCTCTTTCGACCACAACATATACACACACCCTCATTTAGATCTCTGTAAAGAAATGCATTTTTGCATCCATTTGATGTGAAAATCGATCATTGTGCACGACAAAGGAAAGGAGAATCTAAAAAGACAACAAAAGAGCTATCTAAGAGCAAGTGCACAAGAAGATTGGAAGCAACAATCAAGACTTGAGAAATTGAAAGGAAAAGACAAACACAAAATTCTTTCATTTTATTGGAAGGAAAAATGGTGTGTTGTCATAAAGATGCAAACATAAAACTCTTTCATGTCGACGTGAATGGCCGACGGAGAAAGAATTACATGCATTCTCTTATATTTGATGGTGATCATGATGAGGGCAAAATGGGGGTGCTGAGACTACTGCTCATTCGCAGAAAGGTGGAGTCATGGTTCTGTACATGGAATGCCATGGCTCTAGTAGAATCTCTTCAAATCAGTGCTCACTATTGCTTAGTATATTCTCTACTTAGGAGTTAGGAGGTCCACTTGGCTATTTTGGGCCTAAATGAAGATGGTTGCCCTGGATCAGATGGATTTCATGTGTTTTTCTATAAGGAATTCTACGAATTAGTAGAGGACATAGATAATGGCATCTTTAAGTGAGTTCGTAGAGGGGAATTTAGATTTCGACATGGTGAAAAAGGCACAACCTATCTTAAACTCTGAAAAAGGATAACACTATAGTAAGAGTTGGGACTGGCCAAATATCTATATCCCTGCCCTATTTTCTTGACTATATGTTCAAGCTGCTCTGATAGTCCATGCTGGGACCTCTAAATCGTGCTCGATCGCCGCCGCAGCCGGTATGATTCCTGCGCTAAGCTAACTATCAGAAAGAAGGTGGGAGAGAAGGCAAGGCATTATTAGGCCAGGGGTCAACCAACCACGGAAAAGAAGCATGAGTACGGGCAAGGGTCAGAACAGGAGAGTGAGACTAGTAGATTGTCTATCCATTCTTATCTAAATCGTCTACTCAATAAGCTACGTCAACTGACAGAGTGAGAGTCTTCGGCCTTAATTGAGGACTTTAAGCCATTTGTGATTTCTAATGCTATTTGTATTTACCTTATTGTGACAAGGTCCGCACTAATCGTCCAGGTACTTAGGAATATTATTTCCCCATGCCAGACAACTTTCATCCCTAGGCAATGTATGATGGATTCTTTGGTTTTTGCATTGGAGTTAATAATAAATAGGAAAAAATGGAAAAACATTCTCCCACTTTAAGTAGGGTCGGCTACGTGAATTCTAGCTCAAATCCATGTTGAATGATCATTTTTTATTTTTATGATGGTTGTCGGTTACCTATCGCAATCTCCATGAGGGATTTGAACCCTGGTCCTTTGAGTGGTAGGCACACTGCACTAGACCGTTGAAGAAAAGTAATAAAAATAATCCTTTGCAAGGTGGACTTCGCAAAAGCGTATAACATCATGGATTGGCCATGTCTTTGGAATCCATGATAAAAAAGAGAGATTTCCCATGGATTTTATGGATGACAGTCACATTCTTTCAAATTCATAGCGATCAAATTCATGAATTAAATCTCTAGCCTCGGTAATGCATGACACGGATGCCCTTTCGCATCATTGTTTTTTCCCGTTATGGTTGGTGCCTTATTTATTTGGTGAATTGTATTGCCATGGGAGTTGCTTCTAACTAGAGATGTAGTGATTTGTCAATTCCATTGCTCGATTATGTAGATGACATGGTTTTCTTTGTAAAAGGATGTATTAAAGAAGCAAAAAAAATATGTCCATTGTATTGGGCTTGATAAAGGATATCTCCGGTCTCTGAGTAAATGGACAACAATTGCTTTGTACCTTTGGGGCTCTCATCTGAATAAGTCGACTTATGTACCAACTACCAAGAAGCTTTCTTCTCCTTTTACAACTTTGCCGGGCAAGTATTTAAGCTTGCTTTTAATTTGTAACTACATAAAGTTAATTGGATTGACTACCACTGATTGAAAAAATTTAACAAGCAGCAGATGACAGGTTGGAAGCACCTTGCATGTCTAGGGGAGGGAGGGATAGTCCTGAATCAGTTCTATTAACGGTTCCTCTATATTTTTGTTATAACCATAATAATTCCTGTGGGAATACATGTCCGGTCAGAGTCTCTAATGAGGCCTTCTTTCTGGACCTCAAGAGACCAGGAAGGTAAGGATTTTCCTTTGTAACTTGGAGACCTCGACGAAGACAAGAGTGTCAGAGACCGCGCCGTGAGATGAATGAAGCATGGCCCAAAATATCAAGATGTATAGTCAAAATATCAGCGATGGGTCGATATCGCCAAGATAATAAAATCAATAATGTATCACTGCCATTTTCTCAGGTATATCGCTGACATATTAAGGATATGCCCGAATAGTAAGATTCCTTTAGGTTTTTAATCCCATTTAGCCCCATTTCATTTATTTGAGCCCTAACCATTCCTCACTTCCATCCCAAGATGACAAGATAGCATATGTGAGAGCATTTGAAGGTCCAGAGCATCGGTCAATGGTACGATAGCTCCAACCATTGGTTTTTCTTAGACAATTAGTATATAGTCTCTAATTCTTTAGTTCTCACATTTGAGGGTGAAATCTTGATATTTCAAGTATCCCATGTCGAGAATTATTTGAATATTTAGACAGGTTGCTAATATTAAACAAATATCTGACATTCTATATGTTAAACAGATTTTGTGCAATTCAAATCCAAATTTTTTAGGTTAAATGTAAATACCATTTTCGTTAGTATGACATAAAACGGATTTTTTTTTGTCAAATCTGCATCTTTTTGTCAAATTAGACGGATTTTTGTTATCTTTTTCTCAAAAAAAATAGACTATTGTAGCTATTATGAATTGACTTTGGCTTGTTGATTGGTTGCATGTATGGTGTATAATCCCATTTACTTTGAGGAGCAAAAATCATGGCCTCTAATTCGTATAATAAGAAGGCTAGATTTTGAAACGTGGGATAGTAGTATTATTGATGGACAGAAAACAAAACCTCAATGCAATTTTTGTGGAAAGATAATTGGAAAAGGTAAGATCATTAAACTGAAGCAATATCTCATTGGTGGTTTCAACATGGCCAAAAGGCCCACTTTCTCGAGATAGGATATGTTGGAATATATGTGTCATGTAGATGGATAAATGGATCACTCCAAGATCCATTTACCACATCCAGTAGTTTAGTCCCACGTTTACCAGTGGTGGGAGCTGGAGGGTCTGCGGAGGCTATATAAGAAGCCCCTCGCCCTCATGTATCAGTGAGAATGTGCAATGCAACACATGGCCCTTTGAGGCCTTCTCCCGTGGTTTCATCCCGCTCCTTAGGGAATAGGGTTCCACGTTAAATCCCGTGTTCTTCAATGTTTATTTTTTTCTTTGATCAGGCTTCCGCATTCTTATATTCTAACATGGTATCAGAGCGGTTCGATTCTCGAGGATTTTATGTTCTTGATTTATTTGAGATTTGATTAATGGAGAAGATTCAATTCATGTTTGTTCATGAATATTTATAATTGAAGATTATTATTATGTGTTCAAGTTCTGTCTAATTTGTAGGGTTTCAATTTCTAGGGTTTCAATTGAAACTCTAAATTTTGCTCACAGCAAGCATCATGAATCATCGTCGATTCCAGGAAAATTAGGGTTCCATCTCTCGAACCCTAAATCCAGTTTCATGCATCGCACGGCCATGCAATGGCCCTCCCAGCCACAGTGGCATGACTCTACAGCAACGCAAACTTCAAGCCCCGTCTCAAGTATAGTCTACGTACAAGGGGTCTCAAGAGGCGGCGACTTGTTGGGGCAAGTCCGGCGGTAGTCGTCCCTTTCCAAAGGCCGAGACTTCCCAAGCAATGGCGGTTGACACGCAAACAACTACAACAGCCTACAGGCGGCGCCAACCTTTGATGTCCACATAGCTCCTCCCTCTTGGTGGTGGCGACACCCCAACAGCCCTCGGCGACGGCACAATACTTAGTGCAGGCGGCCAGGCACAACAACTGCATATGGCTGCAGCAGCAGCCGCAACACGATACCCAAGCAGCCCTCTGAATAAGGCCTTGGTGAAGATATCTGAAGTCTGATTCCTTGAGCTAACATGAAATGTGGAAATAAAGCCCTTCTGAATCATATCTCGTATATAGTGACAATCAACCTCGATGTGCTTGGTGCGCTCATGAAAAGGTGGATTATTTGCAATAAATATAGCCGCTTGATTGTCACATTCCAGTATCATAGGAATGGGAACTTATATACATAGATCTGTAATGACAGCTCGAACTCACATCATTTTTGTACTAACTTGGGCCATAGCCCTATATTCAAACTCAGCACTAGATCTAGTTACAACAGTTTGCTTCTTGCTCCTCCACGAGACAAGTGAATCTCCAACATATACAGCAAACCCAGTAGTGGATTTCCTATCCTTTGGACACCCTACATAATCTAAATCTACACATGCTGAGATGGTAATTTTCTTGCCTTTTCTAAATAGTAGACATGCACCTGGAGATGATTTAAGATGCCTGAGTATCATATGTATAGCATCCATATGCACCTGACGTGGTTGCTACATGAATTGGCTTACCTGACTAACATCAAAAGAAACATCGGGTCTATTGATGGTAACATAAAGGAGCTTTCCTACTAGCTCTCTGTATCTCCTCCTATCCACCTCATTAGTATCATCATCATATAGCTTCATGCTTGGATCCATAGGTGTGGTAGCAAGCCGACATCCAAGCATTCATGTGTCTCGTAGCAAATCAGTGACGTATTTCCTTTGGGGCATCACGAGCCCTTGTTGATTTCTGGCAAACTCCAATCCCAGAAAGAATCTAAGAACTCCAAGATCCTTTGTGATAAATTCACGACCCAGAAGTTCTTTCACTCTTTTTATTCCTTGCATGTCATCTCCTGTAATAAAAATATCATCAACATACACCATAATAGCAACCATACCTCTGGGAATGATCTGCATTCGAGCATTTGTACCCTTGCTTCTCAAAAAAGTCTGAACGCTTCTGGAACCAAGCTCTAAGGCTCTGCTTAAGGCCATACATCGCCTTATGAAGTCTACACACCTATGAACACTCCCCCTCAACAGCAAATCCCGGTGGTTGTTGCATGTAGACTTCCTCCTGAAGATCACCATAGAAAATGCATTCTTGGCATCTAACTGAAACAAAGGTCAATCTCGATTAACAGCAACAGAGAGAAGAATTCGTAAGGTAGAATGACGTGCAATTGGTGAGAATGTGTCGAGATAATCCACCCTGTATGTCTGTGTAAACCCTCGCGCCACCAGGTGCGCATTGTATCTGTCGATGGTACCATCTGCATTCTGCTTAATTGTAAACACACATTTACAGCTTACTATAGAGACTCCAGCGGGAGCTGGGACGAGGTTCCAAGTGCCTCTCGACTGAAGAGCAGCCATCTCTTCTTCCATGGTCAAACGCCATCGACTATCCTTCAAAGCATCTTTACAATTCCGTGGAATATCCACGGCTGATAAGGCAACTGCGAAATTCCTGAAATCGCTCGTTAAGCGATCAAAGGATACCATGGATGCTATAGGATATGATGCATAGCTACGCTTCAACTTCCAAAGTGCAATAGGCAGATCCAAATCTGCAGCCTCTACATCTGTCTCCTGTAAAGAATCCTGCGTCGGTAAACCATTAGACCCATAATTGTAAATTGTATTATCAGAACATACCTCATACGTGCTAGATGATGAGTGTTGACCATGAGCAAAAGTAGGCCGACGGGTATAATGGTGAGGCAAAGGTGGAACGGGGACCGTTATAGTAGGTTGAGGTGGCGTAGGAAGTGGTGATGGTGGCGGTGAAGTAGGTGTTGGTGGTGGAGATGTAGGAGGTAATGGTGGTGGTGGTGGTGGCATAATGGCATGTATATATTATCATCTGTATCAGAAGACATCAACCAATCACCTATAGGAGAAAAGTACATCACGAACTTAAAAAAGGTGACATCGACACTAACGTAATACTTCCTGCGCAATGGATCATAACACATGTATCCTTTCTGCGTCCAGGAGTATCCAACAAAGACACACTTGACAGCTCTAGGAGACAGCTTGTCAATACCCGGAGACACTTGGTGGATGAATGCGACTGAGCCAAACACACGAGTGAGGGAGAACAATTCCTTCTCAGGAAAGGCAAGAGAGGAAGGAACTTTCTCACCCAAGACTGACGAGGGCATACGATTAATACGATAACATGCCGTTAGAACAACATCACCCCTGAAAGAATGTGGAGCATGACTTTGGATGAGAAGTGTCCTTGTAACATTGAGCAAGTGGCGATACTTCCTTTCTGCAGTACCATTTTGTTGTGACGTGTAGGCACATGATGTTTGATGAATAGTTCCCTTGGTTGAGAAATAAATGGAGAGACAGACGAGAGAAATCATCAATAGTGACTAGATAAAATATGTGCCCCTGGTGGTCAGGAACACGACTGGGACTCCAAATATCTATATGAAACAACTCGAAAATGGAGCTACTGCTCTGACTCTGACGACTAGGAAAGGTAGAGCGGTGATGTTTTCCCAACTGACATGCCTCACATTGGAAAGACGCACGAGGCGAGATCTGAGGTAGAATATGACATAGTTTCTGGAGTGGGAAATGACCAAAGCGCAGGTGCCACGTAAATAGTGAGACAAATCCAGCAGAGAGAGAGGAGATTCCAGCATAGGGAGTTCGAACTAGGAGATACAGACCGCCCTGCTCACGGCCACACCCAATCACCTTGCATGTAAGGATATCCTGAAATATAAGAGAAGATGGGTCAAAAATGGCACGACAATGTAAATCCTTTGTAATCTGACTAATAGACAACAAATTCATAGAGAAGTCAGGTGCATGTAACACATTCTGTAGATGCATAGAGGATATCAAACTAATCTCCCCCTGTCCAGTAACTGGGGAATGAGTTCCATCTGCAATGATCACAGTTTGTCCTGGAGGAACCTTTCTGTAGGTTGTAAGTTGACCCTTGTCGCCACACAAATGATGTGTGGCGTCGGAGTCCATAATCCATTCTATAGCATCAGATCTACCACTGATGGTGAATGCATAAGTACTACTTGAGGTACTAGAGGAGGCTGAAGCAGCTACATTTGAATGACTCCCATGGGTTGATGGAGATGACACAGAACCAGAAGGAGGTATAATGCCCCTCAATCGTGCTACCAGATCCTCAAAACGTTGATCCAGAGAAGTGGCAGTCGGAGGCTCAATCTGCTCAGCTACTCGAGCAGAGGTAGGGAATCCATGCTTGGAGTAGCATGTATCCTCTGTATGTCCAGGATGATGGCAAAGATTACATGGCTGACGAACTCGACCTCCTCTGCCGCGAGGTCCTCGTCCACGAAACTGAGAAGACACTCCTCGACCTCGCTGTCATCGCCAAAAATGTCGGAGGTGCGGTAGATGATGGAACAGTAATTCGACTAAAGCCTGCGAAAGGCTTCCTCCATAGGAGGAATAGTGGATTCGGCCAGAATCCGGGAACAGGCCGCCTCATATTGAGGATCTACCGCTGCCAGGAACACACCAACCATAGTGGCATTCCTGTAGGTCTTCTGCTGCTCAGGGGTAGATGTGTGAGGCATGAAGCTGTAGAGCTTCTCGAACATTCCACGCAAAGATGTATATAACGAGTGGAGAGGCCGTCCATTCTGCTTGATTGTGAAGATGTCATGCTGGAGTTGTAGAATCTTCGTCTCATTCTTTGCTTGTGAATAAGTAGCAGCAAGAATATCCCGCATTGCTTTTGCAGTGGGTTGATGGAGAATATCATTAGCAATTTCAATTGCTAACGTGCTTGATAGCCAAACCTTAGCGTATGCATCATCCGCCTCCCATGAGGCGTTAACCACAGTCTTCTCAACAGGCTCTTCCTCGGTAAGAATGTGTTTCTTACCGGTAGACTTCATCATACTCATGAACTGCATAGTCTACAGTTCATAGTTTGACCCATCCATCTTCACAATAGGCGCAGGACCTCTGAAGGCGCCTGTGGAGGGAATATCGGCCTCGCTTTCTGACATAATGATAATAGAAGACTAGGGTTGTAGACTGGATAGACTTTTGTCTATACTGATATTCACGAGTTCGGTTGCATGTGTAGACTCAAACAACCAAACCCATAAAGAAGGAGGTTCGACGAGAACCTAGGTAGCGGCGAGGCCTAGAGAAGCCTTGGCGTCACGCACAGGAACCAAGGCGGCAAAGGCCTTGGCGAGAGAGGGCCTAGGTGGTACGGAAACCGAGACACGGCCCTGGGCGCAGCACGGACGGCGGACGCCGAGGTACGGAAGCCTAGGCGAAGCACAGCACGAGATGCTACACGGGGAGGCGCGGCACGGGATACAGCACGGGGAGACACGGCGCGGGGAAGTGTTGCCCGGGGCGAGGCGCAACGCAGGGAGGCACGACGAGGCACGGCACGAGGAGGCGCGGCGCGGGGAGGAGGGGCGATGCAGAGAGAAGGGGCTTGCGGTAGGGGTTAGGGCTAGGGTTTCGATACATGAGCTCCGGTCTAGCACCTAAGCTCTGATACCATGTTGGGAAAATAGAAAGAGTTGTTTATTCCGTGAACCCTAGGCTCTCTTATATAGGAGAGTAGCCTATGGGTAAATTACATAAGACATTCATAAATACAGAGAATTAGGAAATAATACGGAAACAGGAAATAACTATTGTAAAGAAACATATCGCTACAATATTCATACTTCTTATGTCTATTTTATGTAATTTCCCCATAAAGCTTTTCTCATATATAAAAGAGCTTTAGGGCTACGATGAATAAATAGTTCTATTCTATGCATTTTAACAGATAGGAACATCGAAAGAAAAGATATACCTTTTTACTAATTTTCCATCCAAACAGAGAATGAATATGTTGATATTCCACTTAATTGTAACCATCTAACCCAAGGTGAAGAATCGTCGTATGCACCCTCTCTTGTCATATCGTACCCCAACAAGATGCGGGGTCTCATTGCCCGGTCAGCCAACCTGGGGGGTCTAGGGGAGAGCATGTGCGATCCCCCCTCCCGCAGGGTTGTGGAGGCAGTGCCCGACAAATTTTTTATTGAGATATTTATTTCTATTCGGATATAGGGATTTGTTTGTATGAAAGTAGTACATAAACTCCCCTTGAATTCTATCTTGTTTGTTATTCTCGGTATATTACATAGCTTATTATGTGACCAATCCTTAAAAATAAGTTTACATGTAATGTATTCTATGATATTTGCGGATTTATACGTTTAAGGGTATAATTTAAGAGTTTTTTTAACATAATTGAATATATTTAATGGTAAATATGAACATGAAAGCGGTCAAATTTAAGTGTTCATCTTGTATAATTATATCCTAAAAAACTAGACCTATATAAACATATGAAACTACTAAAAGAACAAATGATTTACATAAAAAATAATTTGAAATTAAAAAATGTCTTGAGGACCGCATCGAATAGATGAGGCGGTCGCTTTTCAGAGACCTGTTAAGGCAGACAATCTGGGGCGTTTCAAGACCGCCTCGCCTCGAGGTGTACCGTCCACCTCAAGGCGTGTTTTTCGAACCATGACTATATGGCACCATGTCCTCATTCAAATATCGACTCAATCCAATACTCTCATCACATCCATCAGGCCTATCAAATTTTAACGGTCTCATGATTGCTGAAAACGGCCCAGTCTAGATGAACAAGTTAAGAATGTTTGTTTCATGCAAAATTTGAAAGACAGCATGTTATCATCTAGTGGACTAAATCTCCAAAAGTGCTTTCAAAAAATACCTACAAATAAAAATTAAGGGTGGGATAGTCAAGTTGGCTCTCCCTGGGGGTAGTCCTATTAACTCTATACACACACAAACACAGAAAGACAACAACAAAGCCTTTTCCCTCACACCGCATAATCAGTCCAAATATTCAGTACATTCGGCCGAATATACAACAGTAGCAAATGTAGAGGATAATATAGAGCACAACATACATCGAAGAGTTTCAATCTGAAGGAGAAACTTATTCTGCCAACAGTAGTAATGGAAGAAAGAGATGAATTTGCCATTATAACCAAATTCGCAAAGGTAAATGGATGAGAAGAAGAAAGAGAGCCATCAACGTCAATCAAATGATTTGAAGCTCTTGAATCAATAACGCACTACAAATAAGAGCATATGAAATATTAACCGTGTTGGGAAAATGAAGAGACCCATTTATTCCGAGACACTAAGCTCTTTTATATAGGAAGAGGCATATGGGTAAATTACATAAGAGAGATGAAAGAAAACAAAGAACAGTAAACAGTACAGTAACATAAAATATCTCTACACTCCTTCTCAAGATGGAGCATAGATGTTAATCATGCTCAGCTTGGATGAACACTTCTGGAAAGATGCTCTTGTTAAAGCCTTGGTGAAGATGTCGGTTGTCTAATCTCCTGAGCTGGCATGTGAAGTAGAAATGAAACCTTTTTGAATCATGTCGCGCATATAATGACAATCTACCTCAATGTGTTTTGTCCTTTCGTGAAATGCATGGTTATTAGCAATAAATGAAGCAGCCTGATTGTCACATTGCAGTGTCATAAGCAGTGGAATATCTATGTGTAGATATGTAAGAACTGCTTGCACCCACATCATTTCTGTGCTTGCTTGGGCCATAGCTCTATATTCTGACTCAGCGTTGGATCTGGCAACCACAGTTTATTTCTTACTCTTTCACAAGACAAGGGAATTTCCAAAATATATAGCAAGCCATGTAGTTGATTTCCCGTCCTTAGGATACCCTACATAGTATGCATCTGTGCAAGCTGAGATAGTAGCAATACCTCCTTTCCTTAAGCATGCACATGGAGATGACTTTAGATGCGTTGGTATCATGTGTATTGCATCCATATGCACCTGGCGAGGAATTGGTTGATCCTGCTAACATCAAAAAAAATATATGGTCGGGTAATGGTAACGTAAATGAGTTTTCTCACCATTCTCGATACCTTCTCTTGTCAACCTCCTCAGTGTCCTCACCATACAGCTTGATGCCATGATCCATAGGTATCGTGGTCGGATGACACTCAGGCATGCTCGTGCCGTTTAGCAGGTCAGTAACATGTTTCCTTTTGGGTCATCACAAGCCCTTGCTGATTCCTAACAAACTTCAATTCCAGAAAATATCTAAGAATTCTAAAGTCCTTAAATACAAAATCACGACCTAAAAATCCCTTCGCCCTCGTTATTCCTTGTGTATCATCTCATATAATAAGTATATCATCAACATAGACCATAACAACAATTATACCTCTAGCAGTTTTCTGTATGAATAAGGAATGATCCGCATTTGATCGAGTGAACCCCTGCTTCTGAAATAAATCTGAAAGCTTCTGAAACCAAGCTCTTGGGCTCTGTTTAAGGCCATAAATCACCTTATGAAGTCGACATACCTGACTACACTCCCCCTTAGCAGCAAACTCTGGTGGTTGCTGCATATAAACTTCCTCCTGAAGATCTCCATACAAAAAGCATTCTTCACATCAAGTTGGGACAACCGGACAAGGGCCAATCTCGTAATACTACAACTGACAACAGAATTGGTAAGGTAGAGTGTCTCGTAACTGGAGAAAAAATAACAAGATAATCCACTCCATATGTCTGCGTGAAACCCCTCGCAACTAGCCTAGATTTGTATCTATCAATACTGTCATCTGCATTCTGTTTGATAGTAAAGACCCACTTGCAGCTGACTAATGACGCCCCAGAGGGGGCACGAACCAAACTCCATGTACCTCTAGACTGAAGAGACTTCATCTCTTCTTCCATAGCAAGATGCCACCGGCTATCTTTCAATGCCTCATGATAAGTCTGTGGTATAGTCACAGCAAACAGTGCAACCGAAAATTTGTGAAAATCACCATGCAGGCGGTCAAAGGTGACATGAAAAGCAAGTGGATAAGAAGCACACGTACGCCTTGATTTTCGTAATGCAATTGGTATATCGAGATCCTCATTAGTCCTGCTTGTGACCATCATCTGGTACATGTACTTATTCATGCTAAGGCAACTCATCAAACCCGTTAATGGAATAGGTAGTTTCAGGACAAACCTGGGGTGTGCTAGATGACAAACCATGAGCAGGAACAGAAGCGGACCACCAACTGTAGTGGTATGGCAGGTAAGGAACAGAGACAAGAGATGATGGTGGGTTTGAGGAAGGTGGCGAGGTAGGTGGCGAGGTTGGTGGTGGTACATATATCTCATTAACCGAATCTGAGGGAGTCAGTCGGTCACCTGAAGGGGTAAAATACATAATGGATTCAAAGAATGTGACATTTGCATGTATATAGTAGCATATGTGCAAAGGATCATAACACTTGTAACCCTTCTGGGTTCAAGAGTACCCTACGAAGACAGACTTGATAACCCTGGGTGAGAGCTTGTCAAGGCCTGGAAACAATCGATGAACAAAGGCGACAGAGCCAAACACATGAGGAGGAAGCGAGAACAACTCATTGTCAGGAAACACCAGAGAAAAGGGCATCTTTTCTCCTAGTACTGATGAAGGCATACAATTAAACAGATAGCATACTCTGAGGACTGCATCACCCCCGAACGAGTATGGTGCACTACTCTGAATAAGAAGGGTAAGAGTAATATCAAGAAGGTGGCGATGCTTTCTTTGTGCAACCCCATTTTGTTGAGACGTATAGGCACATGATGTTTGGTGGATAATGCCATGAGATAATAGGATTTGAGATAGTGCCCGAGTGCAGAATTCCAACGCATTATCTGTTCTTACAATTTTAATGGAAAAAAATAAAACATGTGTCCCTGATGATCAGGAACACAACTAGGACCCCAAATGTCCACATGAAACAACTCGAACGGGGAGCTAATGCTCCGACTCTGACGACTTGGGAAGGTAGAACGATGATGCTTCCCTAACTGACATGCCTCACAATTGAGTGATATGCGTGGAGAAATCTGAGGAAGGACCTGACGAAGTTTCTGAAGAGGAAGATGGTCGAAGCACAGATGCCACGGGAAGGGAGAGGTTGATCCAGTGAAATGGGATGATAGGCCAGCATTTGGGGTTTGGACCAGTCGATATAGGTCGCCCTGCTCACGACCATATCCAATCATCTTACATGTAAGAATATCTTGAAATACAAAAGATGGGTCAAAAATTGCTCGACAATGTAGATCCTTGGTGATTTGACTTATAGATTATAAGTTCATAGAAAAGTCAAGGGCATTCAACACATCCTGCAATCGTATGGAAGGGGTTAAGGCAATCTCCCCTGTCCTGTAATCGATGAGTGAGTTCCATCTGCTATCACAACTGTCCTTCCTGCTAGTAGTTGTTTGTATGTTGTGAGCTATCACCACACAAATGATGGGTTGCGCCAGAATCGATTATCCAGTCAAAGATATATGCACAATGATGAGGAGTTGAAGCAGGAAGACTACCTGAGTTACTGGCTCCTGCGGAGGCGGCGACATCTGAACTGGACGTCGTAGTAGGTGAAGAATTATTTGTTGGAGGCATAATATCATGGAGTCAGGATACAAGCTCATCATATCTCTGCTCTAGTGTAAATGGAGTTGCCTGGGATGGAGTCTGCTCTGCTACTCGAGCAGAAGCCAAAAAGCCATGCTGGGAATAGAATGCATCCTCTATATGGCCAGTGCGATGATAATAAGTGCATGGTGGTAAACGACCATGACCATCTCTACCACGTGACCCTCAGTCACGGAACTGTGATGAGCCTCCTCTTCCACAAGAAGCTGCTATAGCAAACGAATTTGGGACTAGAATCTGAGAAGAGAAATTGAGTCTTGCTTAATCGGTGAAAAACCTCCCCTATTCGAGGAATGGTGGCTTCGGCCAGAATTTGTGAACATGCGGCCTCATACTGTGAATCAAGTGATGCTAGGAATGGTACAACCATCGTGGCATTTCAAAATGTCTCTAGTTGCTTCGGAGTGGATGTAAGAGGAACAAAGTTATGAAGCTTTTCGAACATTCCTCTCATAGCAGTGTAGTGGGCATGGAGGGGTCGTCCACTCTGCTTTATTGTGTGAATATCGTGTTGAAGTTGCAGGATCTTTGTCTCATTCTTTGCTTGGGAATATGTTGCAGCAAGTATATCCCACATGGCTTTGGTCGTGGGTTGGTGAAAAACATCATTGACAATTTCAGGAACCAATGTAGGGGGCAACCAGACTTGTGCATATGCATCATCTGCCTCCCACAAGGCATACGTCCATGTCTTCTCCATCGGTTCTTCTTCAGTAAGCATGTGTTTCTTACACTATGGCTTCATTGGGCTCATAAACTACATAACCCATAAATCGTAATATGACCCATCCATCTTAACAACATGGTTGGCTAGGAACGCCCTCCTTTTCTCCGGGAAAAGGTTCTATAAGGAAAATGTATGTATGCAGTCAAGGGTCCTTGTGGAGTCCTGGATTTTGTAATGGTTTAGCTTTGTAATTTGTTTAATTTTTATATTAATAAAATCCCGGGGCGGACACCATGCGTGTTTCCCCCTCACCTTGACTTTAAAAAAAAAACAATCGACGTTGGACCTCGGAAAGTACCGAAGGTGGGGATATCTGGTATACTTTCTGACATGATGTCCGACGAAGAAAAACTAGGATGTTGAATAGAATAATGTGATGTCTATACAAACATATGAAGATTCGGTTGCGGGAGAGGTCTCATACCATTAAATTAGCAATCATCGACACGGGCAGGCAGCACTCTTGACGAGCAGTTGGTCGCGCAACACTGCACAGCCGGAGAGGCAAGGCGTCTGGAGGCACGACGCCTTGGCAGTGCTTGGAGGCACGACACAGAGAGGTGGCACCACCCCTGGAACTGTTTGGAAACATCGAGAGCCGTTGGGCGACGTGCTGGAGAAGCATGAGGCCGACGCACGATGCGCTAGAGATGCAGAGAGGCAGCACGGCACTAGAGAGGCAATGCTGGAGAGGTGGCACTGGAGATGCGGCCCGGCACTTGAGAGGCAGCACGGGCACTGGAGAGGGCGTTGCGTTGCACGGCGTGGCACGATGCGGAGAGGATGCTGGAGAGGCGCCTCGTGCGTGAGGCGTTGGGCGGCGCAACGCGGAGAGGGGGGAGGGGCTAGGGTTAGTGTTAGGGTTTGTGCGGTATGAGAACTTCGGCCTAGGGCCACTGCTCTGATACTATGTTGGGAAAATGAAAAGACTTATTTATTCTATGAGACCCTAGGCTCTCTTATATAGAGAGAGGCCTATGGGTAAATTACAGAAGAGAGACAAAAGAAAACAAAGAAACAGCAGTACAGTAATATAAAATATCTCTACAAACCATATTGGTAGTAATTACAATAGATATAGTAGTAGTCATATCAGGAAATGTATGCATGGTGTGTTGAGTCTGAGTTATATGGTCATTTCTGAAAAGTTTCATAAGACGACAACTATCTCCAGTAGATAAGGGTGCCAAAAGGTAAAGAGAGACAGTTGAAGCAATAGATTTTGCCTCTAGAAGGGAAGTTGAAAACCATGTACTCATTATGCAAAGATATGAACAAATAACATGCCTAATAAAAACCCTAAAAACCTTGCAGATGCAGCAACAACAGGCCTCCATACTTAAATAGCCTTCATAGTTAAATCTGCTACAGATTTAGATTTCCTCCAGATTCATGGCGTGACCTTGGTGTGCAGATGCAACAACAGCACTGCACCTTGGAGTGACCTCTCGGATCAGACTTCAGCATTGCACCTTGGCGAGACCTTGGCATGCAAATGACAAATGTTGCACCATCTTTCAGCTAATCTTTGGATGAAGATGCAAATTCCAGATGCATACTCGATCTCCAGTAAATTGGCAAGGACCCAACGAACTTCACCTCAAAATTGGACACTACAATTCCTCCAGGGGCGATGAAAGTCTCCAATGGTACAAAGGGTGATGCCCTATCCAACACACCCAAGGGGGTGATGCTCCTGTAGGCCCAAAAGGGTGATGCTATTGATGCTCCAGCAAACCCTAGAGGGGAAATGCTCCAGCAAACCCCAAATAAGTGATGGTCCAGGCTCAGAAATTCCTCCAGGCTTCTCACAACAAATGAGATCTCAAAGGGAGCACGATACGATGATCTCCAATGGCGCAAAAATATTAAAGAGTCATGATCTCTAAGGGCGATGATCTCCCGCATAAAAAATATCCAGGGGTGATGATCTCTAGGGCCATGAAACTCCCCAGAAACTCGGACAGAGAAAGGTTGGTGGTGGGTATTATGGTTGTGGGCAAAGAAAGGTCTAGAGCTCCGATCTAAAACCATCACTTTGATACCATATAGAAAAAAATAATGAGATGATATAAGATAACTGTTGGAGTATTCGTGTATGCGCTATATTGAGTTGTAGCAGGGTAAATGGATCCTGGAGAAGATCCATTTACCACATCCAGTGTTTAGTCCCACACTGCTTAGTGGTGGGACTTGGAGGCTCTGGAGAGGCTATATAAGGAGCCCCAGACCTCCTGTACTCATTGAGAAAAAGCAATGCATAGCATGCCCCTTTGAGGGCTTCTCCCGTGGTTTCATCCCGCTCCTCGCGGAGTAGGGTTCCACGTTAAATCCCACGTTCTTCGTGTTCTTTATCTTTTCCATGTTCGCTTCCGCATGTTTATTTCTTAACATGGTATCAGAGCGTATTCGATTCTCGGGGTTTTTATGCTCGATGGTTGTTTAAGATTCGATTTTGGTTAAAGATTATTCTCGAGAATCGATTCCTTTTAAGACTCAGTTCTAGGGTTCAATATTGTGAATCATGTTGCAGCCGGTGATTCCAATTCCTGCTAGATGCGGCAAAACCCTAGGCGCAAATGATCGTGCATCGAAGCCCTCCGCACAATGATCTCCAGGCAGCAAGAACCAGGCCGCATATTGGCCGCATCTCCAAAGATCTTCGCCAGGCGGCGCTCCAAGTTCTCCATCCAGCCCCACTCCAGTCGGCACCTCGAGCACCCGATGAACAGGACGAAGGGGATGCCGCCTTCATCTACAACTCCAGATCTCGCGCATCACGCGCAAAGGTAGGCTTCTTCTCCTGGTGGCCCATCTCCAGGCGATTCTCGCTGCCAGCGCCCCTCGCAACCCCCCGGGCGTGCATCTTCTCCAAGCGCGCGCAGCGCATCGTACGCAATGTGCGCAAGCCCCATCGCTGGTGGTGTACCTCCCTCTCCAAGCTGCATCGCGTACGACGCCACTCCTACAGGCGGCGATGCCCCAACATTCCTCCTGCGTCATCCCCAAGCTTCCAGGCGCTCCATTCGCGCAGACCCTCTCGATGCTGCCCCTCATTGCGGTAACTTCATCGGGCGCAGCCCATCACGCACAGCCTAGCGCCCTGCAGCGCCCCTTCCTTTCTCGGCACATCCACCCCCACGCGGCGGCTCCACCTCCCTTGGCAGCGTGACGCGAGAAAGGGTTCCCCCGAGGAAAACCCTAGTAGCGGGTGGGGGTTTCTTACCCCAACAGCCAAGCCTTTTAAAAAAAATGCATTTATTGTTGGGCCCACTTGGGCGTAAAATCGAGAGGGGGGTCGAAACGTTATCAAAAAAGAGCGGTTGTTTGAATGCCCAAGTAAAAAAACGTGGTTGAAAAAAAAAGGGCGGGGGGGCTCATTTAAAAAGAAAAAATTGAGGAGGTGCGTTGTATGTTTTAGCTCAAACTTGGGTTGTGAGTTAATTTTTTTTCCTCCAAAAAAAAGGAAAGAAAAAGGAGAGAGAGTTGGTTTTCAAAAAAACAAATTTGAGAAAAAGGCGCGTACATTTGAAAAAGTCGTACGCAAGTAAAAAAAATTACGAAATCCGTAAAAAAAATGATTGAAACGGCTTAAAAAATGTGACAGCTTAAAAAAAACGCAAGAAGTTTTTCGAATGTTCATGTTCACCCCTATTCATCTTGTCTTCTCCCAACTTTGTCTATGTTCATTTTATGACAAGTATGGGAGAAAGGGGAGTATATATGTAGAGTCACAGGTCTTCTTCCAGATTCAGAAGTCAGATTCAGATATTCTCCAGACCGTTCAGAATTTCCAGACTCTACAGTTTTTCAGATTAAGATTCTTCATACGCAGTTGTTCAGACTCGACAGATCGGTCAGAGTCCAAGTTCGAGGCACTCCAAGATGAGAGGCCCATTTTTCGAGATCTCCAGAGAGAGACTCATTTTCAGACATGCACATGGATGCGGTCATTTTCAGATGAGCACATGTTGCCATCAATTGTTCATGGTCCCCATCATTATTCTTGTTTTGTAGGCCATAGTTTTCATGTGAGCCATAGGGACTCCAGAGAAGAAGACCATTCCCTATGTCATGTTGGCAAGGGTTTTCATGTGGTATCATAGGTACACCAGAGCAGTGCACCATTCTCTGAGCCAGATGGGAGAGACCCAGTTCTCCGACGAGGAGACTTATTTCAGACTCCATTCTCCAGCGACCGTGGACTCCGACGAGGATTGCACAGCCACGGCTCTTTTTCAGTTCGGCCCTTTTCAAAGATGGAGCAGTTGTCCACATTATTGTGGCGGGCCAGAGTACTCCGACGAAGAGACTCATTCCAGTTGCAGTAACTCTGACAGGCGCAGTTCAGAGCACATGCTCTCCTACGAGGAGATTCAGCAGATTCACACTCCAGCCCGTTCGTCCTCCTCACCTGCACGACATGAGAAGCAACGTCCTCGACTGCAGCAATGTGCGCGTTGGGTTGATATTGTCTGTAGTGTCTTGTAGCGTTGAGTTGAGTTTCTTTTTGTTTGTCCAAACTGAGCATTGCATGCTCCAGCTTGAGGGGGAGTGTTGGAGTATTCGTGTATGCACCATATTGAGTTGTAGCAAAGTAAATGGATCCTGGAGAAGATCCATTTACCCCATCCAGTGTTTAGTCCCACACTGCCTAGTGGTGGGACTTGGAGGCTCTGGAGAGGCTATATAAGGAGCCCCAGACCTCCTGTACTCATTGAGAAAAAGCAATGCATAGCATGCCCCTTTGAGGGCTTCTCCCGTGGTTTCATCCCGCTCCTCACGGAGTAGGGTTCCACGTTAAATCCCACGTTCTTCGTGTTCATTATCTTTTCCATGTTCGCTTCCGCATGTTTATTTCTCAACAATAACTTTATTCAAGGGATAAGGTTTCTTATATAAAGTTGAAACCCTGAAATTATAATCGCACAAAAGGGGGAAATACAGTAGAGTCCATAGCAAGGCTAATAGAAATAGAAAAAACATAAATAGACAAAAGGCTAATGTCTAAATGTGAATAACATCAATACCTCAGATTTTTTTTCTCCGAGTGAAGATTATCTAAGCCTGAAGGCAATAATAGGAAAGTTAAGCTCTTTAAAGAAACGAAAAATCAAGTATCTTCTGATCAAAGTCCAAGAGTATACCTCTTAAGTCTTTTTAATGGCCTTGTTAGAGAGCGAGGACAAGGATCATTATACAGTTATACTTAAAACAAAATGAAAAAGGAACCAGAATTAAACTATTGCTTAATACATGCCCGAGTGGGTGCATTCTAAATTCTTGTGAGGGTTTGTGATTGGAGAGGATTTTTTCCGTTTCTGGATAGTAGCAAGTGGAGATAAATGGTGCACTGTTCCACCAGACCGCCAGTTATATTTCACAGTGCCTTGGTTTCGACTTCTGTGAATGAATTGTAGTGGATCTCTCTCACTTCGTAATTGATATGCTGATGTTACTGATAAATGAATCTTTGAATATGTATTGTTTGGTTCTCTTTACAAGCCACCCTTTGAAAATCATATTCCTCGCTATTAGATAATTAAAAGATAACTCGTAAATAATAACAAAAATATACCACCTATAGCAAGCAAATTAGATAAAAGACTGTGTGAGCCCTCCTTAGAAATAAGGAAAAAATTAAATACCAACTTGCCTTTTCTTCAGTAAACAACCATGACATTGGTGCAGCAATAAGTGCGTGAAAGAAGATGTACAAATACGACCGCAAGGCAAATTCTGAACTGCACAATAATGTCTGAAATTAGAACATTACCAGAAGGATATACTGCATAGATTTCCTTTGAAAGAAGGAAATACTGCATAGATAGCATGAATAATCAAAACTTTGTGCAATGTTGTAATGAAATGTTAATGCAAAGCTCTAAGATAGCTACTGGCAGCCAAAAGTCCATGTGGCAAACTTTCATCATGCCTTGGTCTTCAAGGAGAAATCAATCAAAAACAAAGCCATGCTTTCATTTTTTTTCCAGAACGGGGAACAAGTGATAAAACATGTGGCCAAAGATGCAAGTAAGAGTTTTCCCCTGTTCTATAGACTACATATTGAACCCTTCATGTTATCCGAGCTTAGACCAACTCAGGGTCCACGAGAAGTCTTTTCCATTATAAACTTACCCAAAAACAACTGCAACCTTTCACTTTATAACCGAAGTCCATCCCAGGCAACAAAGAAGTCCAAATAAGGAACATGTGCCTGTGAAATAGTCTGAAAATATCTCGGGGTTTTTTTTATGGATGGACAACGCAAGGATCGAAATGAGAGAGGGGACGGGGAAATTACGGTAGGTGCTTGGATGGAAACAATAGAATAGAATGGACATGATGGAGAATGAATCAAAGGAAAAAGAACCATTGAGCCATGGATGATTAACAAGGATTATCGTACATCTGAATAACCAAATTCCCCGACTGAACCCACCTCCACCACAACCACTAAGTATCCCTTGCCAACCCTGCTTAACTAGATATCTGGAGCAAAATGACTAACCATCATAGATCAACTACAACTCTTTCGATCGGTGTCTAGCCATCTTCTTCTCACTAGCCCCGTGGCTGGTCTTTCTAATCAATCAGAAAATATATTGGTGGATTGGTTGACTTCCAGCTTCGGGACCTCTTCACCGGAACTAGGTAACTTATCTTTGCTTTTTTTGTCTTCAATACCGATACAAGGGTTTTAATTGACCAGACTTGTACTCGTTCATTCCAAAGCTGCATTGAGATTTCCTGTCACCCCAACCAGCAAACATTCATCTCCTACGCTTTTCTTCCCATTTTACCCAAAAAGAATGCATAATCATTTCTTCCTCTCTCGCCCCCCCCCCCCCACCCTTCACCTCCGATCAGACAAAGGTTGAGCATTGAGAGTAAGGTAATAACATGTTAGAAGTTGTTATGAAATCGGGGAATAATGTAGATGAAGAATAAAAAGAAAGCAAATAGCCGATTGCTGACAGACAACTTCAACTCGGGAAACACTCAGCAAGGAGATCGAGATAAGGAATCGTTCACCTGTACTCCCAGGTCTGGAAGCCGGACTTGTGTATGACGTAGTGGAGGGGCTCCCAGTAGTTGAAGACCTCGTCACAGTCGTGGATGATGTTGGAGGTGGCGCTCATGTACCTGAAGACGAGCAGAGCCGCCAAGGGCAGGAACCACCGCAGGCCATTATCGGCGTCCACTGCGGTACCACGGGGCTTTTCTTCCTTGGAGTAGTCCGAGGAGGGGCCTTGTGAGTGCTGGGAGGCGACGGAAGGGCGCCGGCGAGCGACGGAGAGCGACATGGCGGGTTTAATCAGGTCGGAGGGGCGGGAGCGGGGGTCTTACCTGCGGTGAAAACCTTTGGGGTAAGTTGTACCTGCGGGGCTCGTTTACACGGGCGGAATGTTGGTGCCGTGTTGCCTCGGCGAAGGTCAGATGCGATTCCGACGTTTTTTTTTTTTGCAGGCTTTTCTGAACCGTGCTCCTTTATTTCAAATTTATTTAATTGCACAAGGTGAAACTAGTGTTTGAATACAGTCTTTCCTAGTCCTGCAGCGGCATTCATTTCACCTGAAAAAATCAAAAATCTTTATCTCCAGTCTCCACTTTCAATGAGATTGTTGATGATGATTTGAGATGAGCTCTCTCCTTACTTTTATTTATCTAGTGGTACCGGATCTGGTCGTCTTTGATAGACTAATTATGCCACTTCTTTATCTCTCTCTCTCTCTGCAACCTTAAAAATCGAAGAAGGTTGCCTACTAACCAAACATACACATGTCAGTGAACAATCATCGCAGGCACCCTTTCGCTCATTGCACCATTGTCGACATCCACACTACCAAGTAGCGCACAAAGATCTACATGTACAAGGCTTCTTCGAACGTTCATTTGGCAGGATTTGTGTTACTGCCTCTATATCTCATCGCTCCTCGATCAGCTCTTGAACTGCAACCAGATCTACCAGCTTAGTCACTCCTCCAACATTCTCTTGTTCATCCCTTTCCTCTGAATCCCCACCACCATCGCCACCACCACCGTCGCCGCCACTATCCCAAGCCCGTGTTCCTCCTCGACCACAACTCCCTTCGAACTGAATAAATAATAACATCGTGTTCAGAACAAAAAAAGAAATTTTGGGCACGGTCCAAATTTATAACTTGGATTGAGTCCCAAGGATGAACTCCACGAGACAACTGTTTAGACATTATGGCTAAGTTGGGTGAATATAAACCATAGGGATGGAAGTGTGCTTTTATGGTTTTGTGATATTTTGTTTCTTTATTTTTGTTTTCCATGTATTTATAAGTTTTTTCGTCATCTTGTTATTTTTATATGGGTGGTATACATGTAAAAAAGCTATTTTTATGCCTTTTATTTTATTATCATTTTTACCATTTTCGGAATTATTTTTTAATAATTTTGTATTTGATTTTAAGGGAATTTTTTAAGGCACTTCTTGGTGAAGTTGAAAAGCTATATTTTAGATGGGTAGAAAATAGTTATTCCAAATGCTTATAAATATAGGTATTTTACTGTGAAAATAAAAAAGTGAATGAAGGTGGAATTTTATCTTAAAGTTTTTATGAATTTTAGAGATATTTAATCTTTTTATGTTAAAGAACGGTATTTTTAGCTCAATCTTTTTATGCAGCTAATATATTCTAGATATATAATTTATCTTTTCTAAAAATTAAAAAAAACAACAAGTAATTCTAAATATTATTCTTATTGCTTTATATTTGTTATTGACTTTTTTATCTTCTCAAAACCCGATAGATTTTAAGTAAACTAAAATCTATACTGATGGTATATAGTGTTCTTTATTTTGAGACTTTCTATATATTTGAGGGGTTTTTTTGTAGATTTTATGGATTTAGAAGAATAATTGGTTAAAGCCCTAAACAAGTTCGATTAAGGTTGAAAAAGTTTGACAAAAGATATAACATACCCTAACAAACTCATATTTTTTAAGAATTTAAAAACATCCACACACTTCAAGCATTTAAAAATCAATTTACGTAGATAATCAAATAATACACAATGATTAAATGGGGGTTGAAACAGAATGCTTAGGACCGCATCAATCATAATATCTCAAACATAGGGCTAGGGCTTTAGGTTAAACCGAAAAATTAATTTTATATGATAGAAACCTAGATTCGGATCTTAATTCAGATCTGAAATGTAGCTCGATCTGGTCTCACTAAAATGGTCACGATGTGAGCTCCCAAAGTTGGATTTTGGTGTTCTTGAACTCATTGGAAAGGTCTCGGCGTAGAGTGCTCACTCATCTCATTTGGTCACACGATCAGCATGGAATTTAGGAAAAACATTAGGTCCCATTACGAGGGATCTCACAAGGGGAATCGCCAGTAGAACCATATTATGACCTCATCAAGGGAGGTGACAGATGACGGACATGTCCATGAGGTTCTTGTAGAAATTTTCTCATTGGTGACCTCGACCATAAAATTACGCTCAGAGATCCTCCAATAATAACAGAAAGCATCTTCTCCAAACTCGACCAAGAGTGCATCCTTAGACCATTTGAGATTTGGGATGCCCTTGGAGAATTCAGCAATCATGCACCAGAGAAACTAATGCTTTATGAGTATGGACTCCTCGCAAACCCCGACTCATACCCCCGGACTGATGATGGTATCCGCACGAAAGTTGGGGTCTCCGAGACAAGAGGGGAAGTGCAACGATCAATGGTGGAGGCGCTGGTGTCGGAGCCTTTGGGGACGTTGGTCTGGTGGTTCATGGTCGGAGAGGAGCTCCTCTTTCTCTTCTGAGAGTCGTTAGGGTTTGGATCATGGTGGGAGGAGGATATTAGATTTGTTTTAAGGAATTACTTTACGACGTGGTCAGTTCCACAACATGCGAAAGCGAAACTATGTCTAGTAATTGAACTGGATCATTCGAATTCGATTAGGATTAATAAAAAATGAAAAAAATTCGAATCGAAAATAAATGAACTGGATTTGAATTTAACTTATGGATTTGATTCCCAAAAGAATCGAATCTGCATTAACCTGAATTTGTTCGATAATAATTCGATTCGATATTTATATACATACATATATGTGTATATGTATTCATGTATTTATATATATATGGTACTTACATATACAAGCATATAAAACATATATATTTACATATATACACACACATGTAACTACCACTCTGGGTCGATTAGGATCTTTTCTAAATATTTGTGTGCAAGGAATTATAGCATAATTACATCAAAAGGTTCATAAACATTTATTCCAGTTCATTTGTAAGTAAATATATGTAGAAAAGAATATATGAATATGTATTAAAATGTTACTACGTTTAATTTACGTTTAAAGATTTAGCATTTGCATCATATCATTAAGTATGACATGTGCAGGCAACGAAAGATACTCGCAAACCAACTTACTATATTGATTAAGTAGTTAGTTTTAAACATATGATCATATCTAGGCTCCTATGATTTATCATGTCCAACATTCATCACTATGATTTCCATACTCACACACTACACTGACGTGACTTGTCAATTTGTAACGTATATATGCAACATTAGGCCCCCATAACGAGACCCAATCTCTTTTCTTCACTCTTTATAACTAAGTTCAAGTGATTCGACTGCAAAATATGTTATGAATTAGAGATGTGGGGACCTTCATACATTGGTTATATAAAACATCTAGTTTCCCATCTTTACTTCTTATTTTAGCCCAGTGACATCAGCTTCGGTATGAGTTACTTTGTATACGCATAATAAATAATCTTACAGTGCTACTTAAAAATTTTGAGGCATTAAGAGGATACAAAGCACTCTTAGCCATAAACAATTTAATATGTGTATATATGCATATATGTATGTGTGTTTGTGTATAATTCTATTAGTTAAAGACTAAATATTGAATATAAATAAGAGTAAAAAATAGTCATAAAATCTAATAAGAAAAATCAAATGTTTAAGATTGTTATTCTAAATACTCGTATAGATATTCCATGTCTCCACATTCCTTACACTGTCTTTTCCATCTCCCATTTCATTATCTACCAAAGATCCTGAAAAACCACAGTATATTATGGTGGCCTTTCTCTTAACACGTGAAAATGATAGTTTTGCTACTTCAAGTTCCTTCTTAACATTTGTCGTGATTCGAAAATTATCTAGATACATCTCCCTTGCTTTCTTGTTGTTTTGATTTTCTTTGCGTAGGAATCCATGATGATTATCATTGTCAAGGTGATATTTATCATCACATGAGTAATATACAAGCTCTTCTCATCATGATGTAAATTTCTCCTTTGTACATCAACAATTCATGTATTCCATTTTCATGGCTTAATTTTTTTGATAATGAAGATCCTCAAGCTTAATGAAGAGGTTTTTTCTTACCACCTTTTTTTACTATTCTCATTATTTCAAATAATAATATTAATTTGTATCAACTTCCTATATAAGTTTGATCTTATCTTATTTTGTAACATGCAATTAATTATAATGTGTTCATCTTTTTCATCAATGATATTATATATCTCCGACATGCTCATATAATTATATTGTATTTACACATACTCTTCGTCATAGAAAAAAGAGTATATTTACATTGTAAAAGATACATAATAATTGTAAAAATTAGGTACTTTTATCCACTGTATCAATTTGATATTTTCCTTGATTCTATAGTTTTTTCAACATATCTTAGTAATATACTTTCAAAATTAGAATTATATAATAAAATATTCATATCATAGTATTCTTGATTTAATATTATTTATGTAAGCCGTAAAACATCAATTAACATTTCAATTCGAAATAAGACGTATTGAATTTGAATATTCGAAACTAAAAATGAACTGAATCGAATTTAAGTTAGAAAATTCCTTTTGAAATTGGATTCGAGTTCGGATTCAAAACTTTTATAATGATTTGAATCGAAATCCTGGTGGATTCGAAGGTATTCGATTCGATTAGCATCCCTATGTGAAACAGACAATCAAAGAAGGGACATGAGCGTTTGGGGTGCCCTGAACTAAAGCACTTAAAGCAAACCGTGCAATCTTGAGGGTAATGGTTGCTTTGAGGTCGAGTTGTCATTTCGGGTGAAGATGTGGCCATAGGATAGGATGGTGCATATTTTTTATGGATACGATTATCGCTACCATCCCAAAGCATTCTTTGGGAGAGCAAGCATTTGGAGGGAAATGCGATGCTAGCAGGGAGCATACGTTGATTAATAGGGTGTTTCTTGGGAGTGCCCACCCTTACCGTAAAGGTTACCTAGGAGGGTGTGCATGACTTGGGTTTGCCTTTGGGGACCTGATAAGGATCTCAAAATGCGGGGGTGGTGTCAGCAGGGCCGCCTGTGGTCATGTGGGATGCAGGGTGACCATTCCTGATTGGTAAAGGTGTGGGGGAAGTATGGGTCTTGGGTGAGGATGGGGTGGGTTTAGTTGACGAGGGTTTAAATTTTGGTTTAGAGCATAGTGCCCAACAAGAGATAATATTTGATTCGCTCAAGTTATGGATCATATCTATATCCAAGGATTTTTTTTCTTCATCAGAGGATATGGGTAAGAAGCAGTCTTCGAAGGAAGATTCCAGGTCACCCAACTATAAGAGGTTATGATGGAGAAGCTAATGGGGGGCCCAGGATATTGCACATTCGTCGGATGGAGGGGTTGGATGCTTTGAAGGAGTGGGAGAGGGGATGGATGGTTTCAGTGATTGGGGTTTAGGTTGAGATTTTTTTCCAGGTTTCTTCATCTTCTTATCTTAAGGGGGGGGGGGACAAAAGAGGTGGGGGTAATTGATATGAGGTACTTGTACGGGTTTGGTTTAGTTTTCACTAGTGTGGGAATGATGCTATGGTGTTCAGATGGATCATTCAGGTTGATGGCGCCTTTAGTTTTCGAAGGATACATTTTTTGTGTACCCTTTACAATCCATGGTCACAGCTTGGGACGGACGTGGTAACTGGTGGGGATTCAAGAGGGTGGAGGAGGAAGTGGAGGGAGGAAGGAGAAAGGTGCAATGTAGGGAGGGAAGGAAGGGGGAGGGAGGAGGGAAGGCAATGTATCTGCCCGAGGACCGGAGGGTGGAAATGCCCAAACGTTTGTCGTCTTCGCCATTGCCACTGGAGGTTGGTCTATAAATATTACTATCCATACAGTAATGATGTATAATAAATGATTTGATCTCAAAAATCAAAATTTCACATATGAAATGTGATTCCTTTAAATTTGGTCTTGTTGTGTAGATAATTTGATGCACATTAATTCAAAGATGAATACATGTTCATAGAATACTATATGATTTCCTCAAAAAAATAGAATACTATATGAGAGAGATTTCAACTTATGACTTTTTATTTGTTGAACTAATGTTCGAATCTGTTGACAAATATATACAAGTTAGTATTTTTTTATTTATTAAGGTTAGTATTATACACATAATAAAATTGGTTTCATATTATTTGGAGTTAACATGAATTTATTAAAAATGTTGGAAGTTTGTATTGTATACAATTGAATGTATACAACTTTTATCTCCATATTCTTGTAGCTTTTATCTAATTTTATTTCTTGAACTTATTTATAAGATAATAACATACATTAGTAAAATCTATACTACCATTATTGACATATTTATTTCTTGATTTTAAGGGCACTTGTGTGCCTTTGTTTAGAGATTCAAGCCAAATTTTTGATATTAAGTTAATGAATCATAGAATCATCTGTTGATGGTTGGTAATACTCGATAAAACATAATATAATTATGGAATTGAGAATCTCCATAGTCGGTATTCTGCTACAATTGGCCTCGCCATTGACTCGGTCAAACTCCAAGGAAACTTATGATGATGTTGCTTTCAATAGTAGTTTCTTATGAAGTACATAGTGGTATCTCGTTAAGGACAGTGGTCTTTAACTCCCAATAAAAGAGATTTCCAGTGTAGTAGTCAATAAGGATTTTTTTAGGTTACAACTGACAAAGGATATATAAAGTCGGTAGAAAAATCAAGGATTTTTGTTATTAAGAAACAAGGCGTGCCTTTTTCTGTGTCTCAAATTTGAAGATTAGATTTTTCTGTTGCGGAGAATTGGAATATTGGTGTAGATATTTCCTAGAGATGAGTATATGATATTCTATATCCTTTTATAATACATGCAAAATATTCTTTCTTTAAATTATTTATATATAAATCACAATCTATGTACTATGTCTGCTTATGCAAAAAGGAGATAGTAGCAAGTATGAGTGCATGGATATGCTTATAACAAGTGGTGTACATATATATAATCGATATCCCTGCAGTAACCTCGTTGAGAAATGTTTACATGGATAAAAAGAAATTGCTTCTAATAACATTTACCAATATAATTGAAAACATTGTTAAAACAATTATACAAGAGGGTTTTATCGAAAATGTCAGAAAACATAATGAAAATAACAAATATTTCTTGGTTTCAACCCTGCAACATAAAGGACTAGGAAAGGTATACATAAAACTATTTTAATATGCATCGACCGATCTGATTTACAAATTTGCACTTCTATATAATTTTTTTGACTTAAATTTTTAAGCGCATCACTATTACCATATTTGATATTTAATTCCCAACATGTAGTGAAAGTTTATTTCTAAATTTAGCTTGATAGGGTTGATCAGTTGCACTTGGTTCAAAACCTATTTTTTCTGATGTTAATGCACTTGTTATATCTTAATGTTAATTTTTGAGGACTTATATATTTTTAATTTTAATTCATTTTTTAACAGTAAATTATGTCAAGTTTAAATATTGTCTAGGAGTCTAGCAATCCTAGCATCATTGACAATGATCAATTTATGTGTATAGTATTAATTATTACTCTTCATATTAATAATAATTATCCGTATTGGTATTTTCCAGCAAATAATAGTTTGTTGTTACTTTTCATTTGTCAACAATAATTATTCATTGTTCATTCTCATTTTCTAATGAATAAGTATTTATTATTATTTCTCGACGGTCAATTAATAATCATTTGTTGCTATTTTCAATTTGTCAATGAATAAATATAATCTGTTACTTATTGGTTGTTACTTTCACTCGAGAAGTAAAAATTATTAGTTGCTACTCTCATTTGATTTGACGATGGTGAATAGCTATTCGACATTATTTTGGATATTCCGTGAATAAACATTAATTTGTTTGAAATGCCAATTAGTAACCATTCCTTGCTAGGCAACAAATAATTAATTCGTTGGTTAGTGTATAACAATGACCTATTCACTGACTTCTCCAAAATTATGCACTGTTAATTGATGCATATTGTTGCAGTACGTGGGGAAGAGCAACATTAAAAGTATCATATTGCAGTCATGAAGATAACAATAATTAGGGAAAATGAGGCTGTCCCTGCTCCATTTTTCAGCAAATTTTTTTCAAAAAATACCATTATTAATTTTTGTCACTATCTTATTCTAATATATCATTTCAATTTCATCGGAAACAGAAACTCATATGCCATCCATGTAGAACAGGTAATTTTAACGGTCTTATAATTGTTGTGATCGACTTGTTCTAGATGGAAGTCACAAGAGTTTCTGTTTCTAACGAAATGAAATAATACATTATAAAGATATAACCATGAAAATAGATTACCTATTTTTGAAGAAAAAAAATAAAAAAAACCCGCCAGAAGAATAGGAGGCTGCCTCCATACTCCAAGAATTGTCATATAAATTTGAAAGGTAACAAGAGTCAAAACTACACCAAAAAATTCTCAAAGTTATCGTGTGAACTATGGCCAGAACTCTTCTCATATGTTTTCCAACTAGTGAGGATCGTCTGCTGCAGGAGGGAGTGCAATAGAGCATGCTGCAAGTGTGTGAGCTGCTCGATCTTGTTCGAGTGGTTTGCACAATTTTACACTTTTCGTGGATCTGTGTCGTACAAAATCATTTGAACCGTTCGATCAAGGTCGAGAGGCTCTCACGCCTACAGCGGGGACATCACCATTGCATGCAGGGACGAAGCCAGAAATTTTTACTTGGGGGGCCAAATTATTGAGACCACACACACATACATATACACATACATATACATGCAGATACATTATATATATAATCTTTATTATTATTTATCGTTTTAATTTTCTATAATTTATTTTACAAGAAATTTTTACAAAGATACTCCTATAAGCTTACGATTTCACTAAAATCCAAACAAACATTGTATGGACAAAAAGGTTCTTATAAAATTCTTCAAATCACAAAATTTTTATTGACACAATGTTAAGTAGTACCATTAAATCTAATATTTTAAAAAGTAAAATTATATCAGACTTAATGTAGGGATACAAAGGGATATATATATGTACCTATTCCTTATAATATATTTTAACATGTGTTTGACTCAAAAAAAAATATTTTAACATGTGTATATTTAAAATGAATACATATATAAATGTCACTGTGGTGTCCACATGCATTTTTGTTTATATTTTTATTATTTTTTTAATATATAGCCGTATATTTATTTTAGATTATATATAATAAAACTTTTAACTTTTTCTTTATATTCGGTATAATTATGAGTATTATTTGTTACAAAATTATTTTTATGTAAAAATTAGAGACGAATGTCATATCTACTACTATATCATTAACGAATGTCAATATAGTAACGTTTATTCGTCATATCTTTCAGAATCTTAACTAATCGTCGATGTTAAAATCATGATGGTAAGTGTCACTATATTGACCAACGGTATTGATAAAACAACGGATATTACATTCTTTCTCATTTCAAATATAAAAAATCTCTACATACCTATTTGTTCTTGTACTTATGTATATCATGTAGTTCATGTAAAAAATACAAATGCTAATAATAAAATTGTTGTATTCAGATAATATTATTGATTTTTTATTGAGAAATAAGGGTGGAAGAATTATATACAACTTATAAATGAGAAGAGTTTAATGGAGCTGCCCCCTTGGGGGCAGCCAACATGACTGCCTCGGCGCAGTTTTCAGCATTTTTTTATTTTTTTTGAAAAATATTGCAATGTATATTCATCCCTATATCCCTCCTATATACCATTCGAATTTTGTCAGAAACAGAGACTCATACGGCCTCCATCGAAACAATCATTTTTTTAACGGTAACAAGATTTTTTAAATCGACACCATCTTGATGGAGGTCATAAGAGTCTCTTTCGATGGAGGTCATAGGAGTCTCTGTTTCTGACGAAATTCGGATGACATATAGGAGGGATACAGGGATGAATATACATGGCAATATTTTTCAAAAAAATAAAAAAAACACCAAAAACAGTGCGGGAGCAGCCATGGTTGGCTGCCCCAAAGAGACGGTCCCATTAAACTCAAATGAGGAAGGGGGGAGGCATTTAACAAGTTATTAGCATTTGTATTTAACTATTGTATTTAAGTCATACTTTATTACTATTATATAATATATATAATAAGAATTGTTGGGAGACAGGGGGGGCCCAAGCCCCCTCCCGCCCCCTTGTCTCCGTCACTGATTGCATGGGATCCGTCCGTTTTTCAACATGCAACAAATCCATAGCCAGTATGAAATTAAATCCGATTCCAGCCCTCTCGCCAGGTTTCCGGAATTAAAATAAATAAAGTTTCCTGTATAAATAGTTCACCAGGAGCATACGTGTGGAATGGCTTTTATTTATACTCTGAATGGAGTTGATCAGGTATTAGTTACAGAAATCTATATGGTACAGCTCAAAGAAGCGGAGATAAAAATTACAAAGATGATCACAACAAATCCCAGGATACAGCAAGACGAGCGCGAGAGGGGCGATCACTGAATGCTCTCCTCGGTCTCCAGCAGGCCGTTGTGCCGTTCCGGAGGGAACCCCTGGTGGTGGAGAAGCCACTGCCGCATAGCCACCCCTCCTAAAGGAGGCGGGTGGTACTGGTACACTACCATCCCGGCCTCCACGTGCGGGGAGGGCCTCACCTTCCTCCGTCCCGCACCCCGGGGGACATTGCGCAGCGCGCCGCCTGCAGTCCAGTACCGCTGGCAGCCCCGGCAGAAATGCCGGGGCTGGTTCATGTTGTAGTTGTTGAAGTAGCAGAACTTGGTCTCCCTGCTCTTGCATCTCGGGCACGGCAGCCCGGCCACAGCTGTGGCTGCTGCCTTCGCATCTCGAGCTTCCAGCTCCTGCTGGTTCTTCTCGTCGTGAGGAGTACTGCCCGTTACTATTCTGGTGCCGAAGAGCTTGATCTCTGTCATGGCTGTAACTCTAATGGGAAGGTGAAGAGGAGCCGTGTTGGTATTTAAGGTCAGGCACGGTGGGTGGGGAGATCGAGTAGGGGTTGGCGATTGTGGGAAAAAGTACGCGTTGGAAAGAAGGGAATATGGGGACCTTTGCGCAGAAAAAAACTGAGAAAGTGTTGAGGGGTCAGCCGGAAGTACTGTTCAAAAAGGTCGGAAGTAAAAGGGAGTGGGAGTGCTACTTTTCTTTTTTATTCCCTTTCTTTTAAATTTTATTATAACCTTTTGTTGCTTTTTTTTACTTTGCTTTCCTTTTTAGGGCTCTCTTTTTCTTTTTTTTCCTTATTACTTTTCAAAAAGAGACTTTTACATGTTAATATTTGAAGTTTTTCTATGTTATAGGTCAACCCTGAAAATCAATTATGCTAACACATGTAATTTTGCTCTATGACTGTATTCCCCTAACCATTGAGTATGTTGATTAGATTAATTTGATTGTAAGGACCATAAAGAAATTTAAAACTTACAAAACCGACCTCAACGATTTTTTTCCTTTCGCCCTCCTTTCTCTGCTCACATAGTTCTTCATGCCCATTGAGCTCATGCTTAATTACGTGCTCCTCCATCTACCCCCCTCAATGGATCCTCCTTAAGATCAGTGCCTTCAATTTCTTATGGGAACTCACATGCATCCTCTGTAGCCTTAGCTTTCTCCTCCACTTCCTCCTCTTGCTCTCCCTTACCATAACCTAGTCCTCAACATCCCCATCCTTGTCTCTATTGTACACGTTGTGGCTTTCCTCGTCATCATCCCTCGACTCCTATACGTCTTCATCTTCAAGTTCCTTTTATAGAATTGAGGATCGCAAGATGACCACTCACGATATCTATTACTCCCTTAATCGACAAACAACTATCCCCCTGCACTAACCTCATCAAGCTTTCGAAGTCCCTATTCATATAAGACTACTCCAGGTGTATTCCTCAAAGCAAATCCTCATTGATGATCGCCTTTTTGTATAGTATAAAAAGTGTCAGTTGTAGTAAAATCGTCAAAGAATCAATCAACAAACGAGATATGTCATGGAGTATTTATTTATTTTCCAAGGTTAGTCTTAATTGATTTTATAGAAAGATAATAAGGGAGCAAATATGTTTATTGTAAAAACTAGGAAAAACACAAACCCACACATACAACACGTGTGTGTTGCTTAGTTGTATGAAATTGTGTCTAGATTACCTCACATCCACAATTGATTTTGTCTCAGGATGAGTGCTTGTAAGTTGATGTGTCTTCGAGTCAGCACAGTTTCAAAATTCAAGGCAAATGAATGGTTGAGAAGCAATGAACATGGAAGTTATACGCAACTATGCTGCATACTCCCTCACCTCCCTCTCTCTCTAATAATAATAATAATGTAAATTTAATATATATATCTAAATACGGGAAAAAAAGTAAGAGAAGAATATTTTTGGCTAGAATATAATAAGTACTATTTTCGAGAATTTAGAATCAAGCAAAAAAAAATTAAAAATCATGCAATTTTAGGCAGAAAAATAAATTTTGAAATACCTGGAAAATACTGATTAGTGCGATTCTTTAATAGAGATAATTTTCCTAGATTTCTAATATATAGAGCTACAAAAAATACATTTTTATTTCAAATATTTTTTATTGATTTTTAAAGCATTTTATTTATATGAGTTTTGGGATATACTATTTTTCAAAGACTTTTGGGGGATGATAAGACACAACAAAACATGCACACATATTATTTTAGAATTTTTAGAAATAATTTTTATTCTTAATGCAATTAATAAGTATACATGTATTTTTTTATTTTAATAAATAACACACATGAATAATTATGCAAACAAAATAGTGCTTAACATTGTGAAGAATACTAAGAAACATTGGCTAGGCAATATATTACACGAGGGATTAAATTAATTCATTTAGTGAATACATCAATTAACTAATGTAAAGCATGCAACATATTATTAAGTGTCCATTTTTTGCCCCAATTTAGAGTATATTAAAATACTTAATCATGTAAAGTTTTATAATAACTAAATAAATGAACTTACTAGGTAATTAAGTTCAATTTCCAAGCATGTGACTTGTAAAATTATTATAAACCAAATATTTTAACGTTGAATATACAAAAACACATTTTTGGGAGTAAAATACTATAAAACTAATATTTCCAACAAGTAGAATTTTAAAGGTTGAATTAGACTTCACACATCATGGAAACATGATATAAACAAATCAAATTCGTATGAAAAAGGCGTTCATCATATGAGCATCGATGATGTGAAACCCATAAGTACATAAAGGTGCGTGGGGTTTGATCGCATGCAGGAGGAAGGAGATACGTGATCATGTGCTAGGCACATGACCGACCGGAAGGAGGAGGCGCCACGGGGCACGCTTGGGAGCGGCCACGTGGTGGCTTATTTTCAATTATTTAAAGTAAATAAAAAGATAATAATCATAATTAACTTAAATAATTAATTAAAATAAATTAATTAAAATAAAATAAGTAAAAATAATAAAAAATGGGTGACACGTGACGACCCCAGTTCTGCCACGTGTCGCTCCTAGAAAAATCTCAATTTAAATCGAAAGAAAAATAAAAAAGAATTATCAAAAGTGGTCAAATCAAAAAGTGATCAATACAAAAGTTGCTCGTCCCAACAAGATCTACAACTTCTACGAAGGATAAAAAATCAAAGGAAGTCATCTGTACAAAAAATACTTTCGGGTGGTATCTTATAGGTATAGAATACCACATTTTTGTCTTTTACATTTTTTGTCATTTTTAAATAAGAGAAAAATCAAAATAAAGTTAAAGAAAATATGAAAGGAACATTTAAAATTTAATCTATTTTGGATTTTTAATAATTAAGGAAATAAAAAGCTAACATGAAGGGTATTTTGGTCAATATGTACAATATACAATAGGGGCTCAAAATCCAAGTTTCACATATGATCTCCGATTTTTTATGAAATTAGTCTTGTTTTGAAGGTACTTGAATGTGTATTACTTTAAAAGTGAGTAGACCTAAATCAGATATCATATGAGAGAGATATACACATTTTAAGGTTTATAGTCTCAAACTTGGATTTGGGTTTTATTGAACAATTTTACAAGTTAATATTTTTTTACATTTTTCTTTATTAATGTTAGTAGTATATACACTATAGTGTTGATTTTATTGGATTTAGAGTTAGCATAAAATATATACAAATAGGTGATTTTAGCTAATATACATGTGGATATATACAAGTGAATTAGGCTTCTTATTTAATGCAAGATATTATTTAAACATACATGAATGCTAATTATACAATCTAAGTGATGAAATGCAGCTAATTACTCGAGAACAAACTATGTTTTCAACTTTTAGAGTAATGAATCACAGATTCATCACTGGTATAGTCCCCCCGCAACTTGAGGGTATTCACGATGTATTTCATGTGTTAAACGTGCGCAAATCTGTTAGGGACCCTAAACATGTGATATCTTATGAGGACTTGGTTGTCGAGTCGAATCTTTCCTTCTTCAAGGATCTGATGCCGATATAAGACCAAGTAGTCAAGCAATCATGAAAAAAGAAGATTCCTTTGGTCAAGGTCCCATGGAGACGCCAGAACGTGGAGGAGGATACACGGGATCTTGATACAGATACGAGGGAGAAGTACCCTTACCTATTTGCAGATATGAAATCGAAATCCTAGTCTATACCTCTTTGAGATTTTTATGGATTTTGCTTTCTTTGAGATTTTTATGGTTCACATGATTAAAACACACCATTTGTGGGGATCAGGGTCGGGATATACCTTACGCTTAAGTCTCGAGGACAAGACTTTCTTTGATATTTTTATAATGTGAAACCTCAAAGTACTAAAAATACTAAAATTCAATTTTAACCGATTTAATATACAAAATAGATAAATGGGGACTCTATCTTGTGGTAATTTTCGAGACCTTTACAAAAACCCAAGAACAACGAAAACAAACACCATATGCGAAAGTTACACGCGAAATACAATGATTTACGACTTTTGAGTTGCGAATCTGAGCATATATAAAGTCTAAATGGAAAAACTACCTAGCCATTACATCTAAGCCCTTCGCCGGAGCTCCGTCCCCGAACTCGTCAGAGCTCCACCGCTGACAATTTTTTTGACCTCCGACCAACAATCCGAAGGTGTCATTTTGAAGAGGATGACAAGTTCCATGTCGTGCTAGAACACATTTCACGCTAAGAACCTCGAAATCATATATTTCAGGTTGGAGGAGATATCCATGGAAAGACCCTTGAAGGTATGGATTTTAGTTTTTACCTTACTTTTAGTCACATGTCTTTCATATGTCACGTATATGTCGTTTTTGCATCGATTTATTGTATGGACCGCCTGGATTTTCACATGCAAACTCGGATTTCAGATTATATTGTTGCTTCCCTTTGTCATTTCTGAGAGATCTTGTGATCCAAAAAAATATGAAATATATGTCATATTTTTCCTTGTTCCATGCTCTATACATGTATGTAATTGTTTCGAAATCAGAGACAAAAAATCTGACATGAAATCATATCACCTACCGCATTCAACTACATTTTCAGAGAGTTTTCATGATCAAAAAATAGGAAATATATGTCAGATTTCTCCTTGTTAAATGATCTATCCATACATTTAATTTATTTTCAATTTGGAGAACATTTTTTGGACACCAAATCAGAGCACCCATTGTATTCAACTGTATTTTCCAGAATTTTTTTATCGGAAAAAGAGAAAAAATGCCAGATTTCTCCTTGTTGAACGCTCTGTCCACACAGCTACTTTGTTTTTAAATATGACACAAAATTTAGACATTGAATCATAGTACGAACTCATGGTCTACGGCTATGATCAACCATACAAGTGGTCTGATCGATGTAATGAGTCATTGCCTTAGCAATTGTTTGTCATCCAAATAAGTTAATTACCTAACTATAGTGAGATATTTTACAAATAAATCCTAAGTGGTTAAATATGGAATCAAAGTAAATGATATGAATGCTTATTGGATAAGGAATGAAATTGAGTAACTAAGTGAAAACCTTGATCAAAGTTAAATCTATTCCAATCCGAGTCTTTGAATCTGTATGGCATCTGGTTGAGTCGCGGTTGGAACCCTTGCCTTGTGTGCCTTGTGCTTTGGTGGTCTCCACGATCGAGGTACTCTCCTGTATTAAGGGTTGTGGTATACACGGTGCAGTTTCCCATGTCGCACTGGGCAGAGGAGTATATACCACCAAGTATGGGCTACCATCCTTAGGGCCACAGGTCTTGGAGACTAGATGGCGGCGACTCCAGTTGCATTAACTGGGTGACATGTAGTTCTCGATGCCACCCTGAGGTTCTTGTTGGATTGTCGTGAGACGTCACCTTCTGAGATACGTGTTTGGTAGTATGGTCTTCATTTTGTGTCATAGGATTAGCACGGGTGGCTAATGGGGGCCAATTACTCAAATTGGTTACTCGTCTTGATTCTATGAGGGGAGTTCGGAGATGTGATCAGTGAAGGAAGTGTTCTTATTGGTTTTCCCTACATCCGGAAAAAAATAAAAGGTGGTCATAGGTCTGACTACAATTTGAGTTGAAGCCCTTATCTTAAATCATAGATCTTACTTTAATTGTGCCTACCGTCAAAGGCTCTTACGAATGTGTAGTGGTTGCCGAGTGAGTCGCCTCAGTTGGTCCTATCTTTCTTGTGCTGGGATACTTGAGAAAGAGTTATCATGGGAATCAAATCGACTTCATTAAATGGGTGATCAATTTTGGAATCAAGAGGACTTGTAAATGAATTGAGAATGATGGATTGTGAAGTGAATTGGAAGGTTAGTAAACAAAAGTGTTGAGAATTTAATTAGGATCCATCTACTTTATGTATGCCTATATAGGCACCCCAACCCTATGATACTATGTATCTTGGAGTCATAGTGTGAGATCCTTGTGGTCAAGACCACATAATATTTCCTTCACTAAGAGAAATGTTGGAAAGTACTAATAAGGAAAAATCAATTTAAAGAATGTTAATGATCTAAAAGTAAGTATTCACTTGTAGTTGTTACTAACGGGAGAGTGTTCACGTTCTCATGAACTTGCTTCAATTGCTTCTTTCAATTTATGTTTCAATTTAGTAGTTATCATTGCTTGCTACTCTTACCCTGTTACCTCCTACTTTACTTATCATTTAAATATATATGTACTGGGCAACTTGAACATAATGTACCCTTTTTCGTGTGATCTAACAAGTTCATTGGACTCATTGCAACAGTAGGGTGTGGATCTGTTGTTGAGAGACTTACTGTTCTCTACTGCACCATACAAGGTGCGGACTAGTTTTATAGTTTTTGGTTAGTTGTTTCTACTTCTGCTTTACTTTATTTGCTTGTGAGAGACAGTTATGTGCATGCTTGTTGTTATATTTGGTGATATATCAACAAGAAGTGAATGTAGAATATTTACTTCCTTTTGCTTTGTTCCATTCTCTTGCTTATCTACTTGTTGTATTTCGAATGCGAATCCGATGCTTATGAGTTAGTTGCTGAGTATCGAGTTCTCGGAGGGGGGGTCACAGATTCTATCATATAACAAAAATTTTGATTGTAAATGCAAAATCACATAGTAACAGAAATGATTTCAACACCCATTTTGTAATAGAGTTTAATGGGTGGCTGCCCCCGCACCGTTTTCGGCATTTTTTTATTTTTTTTGAAAAATATCGCCATGTATATTCATCCATATATCCCTCCTATATGCCATTCGAATTTCGTCAGAAACAGAGACTCCTACGGCCTCCATCGAGATGGTGTCGATTTAAAAAATCATGTTACCGTTAAAAAATGACTGTCTCGATGGAGGCTGTAGGGGTCTCTGTTTCTGACGAAATTCGAATGACATATAGGAGTGATATAAGGATGAATATACATGACGATATTTTTCAAAAATAATGAATAAAAAAATGCCGAAATGGCACGGGGCAGCTATGTTGGCTGCCCCAAGGGAGCAACCCCATTAAACTCTTTGTAATATTACAAGAGTGTAGAAGAATACTTTTCGAAGTACGAGTCTTTAAAAGAAGAGACTTCCCGACTCAAGTCTGATCTGACAGCTACTTATACTTGTGGGAACGATAACGAGTCACATTACTTCCTACAAACTTGAGAGATTCTCTCCACTAATTTTCTATACAAAAATACCAAGGATGATCTCTACCTCATGATTTCATCATACAAAATCAAGTTCTTCTACATATAAGTAAACCAATGAAGAGGAAGAAAAATGCTTGTTGGACTTGTAAGTCCTTGGCAACCCATTTATACAATAAAAGTTATTGTTTTCTATCTAAATTGAATGATTATGTTTATATTTAATTAAGGTCCCTTTGTACAATAAGGGTTTTGTACCTCGACCATCTTGAATACCATTAGTTGAGAGGACACAACTGACTTCATCATATGATATTCAAGAATGATTTCCTGTTTGAGAATGAGATGGCAATCTTTCTCCAAAAACTCATCTTCGACATGCCTATTGATGCAGGTCTGCTACATGAGAATTGATATTCTTAGGTCACATAGTAGTCAGGTTAAATTGTTGACTTATGATGAATATGTGGTTCATTAGTCTAATTAAATAGAGCTCCATGGTCTGCTACGTGAGAATTGATATTCTTAGGTTACAGAGTAGTCAAGTTAAATTGTTGACTTATGATGAATATGTGATTCATTAGTCTAATTAAATAGAGCTCCATCCTGAGTAACTAATCGTACTTAGGTACTTATAATCTATAACTAGCATTCATACATCTGTAAATAATTTACATAATTAGCATTTCATATTGCATTCATATCCACTTGTATATATTCACCTAAATCACCAACTTTAATTAATTCATACTCACTCCAAATTGAATATAGTCAAATCCGTTGTGTACATATTACTACCCTTGTACCATGAAAAATATCAAAAAATACTAAATAAAAAAATCATAAAACCCTAAACCCTAATTTCAAGACAAAAAGTTATAAAGTTGAATAACTTCCTTATACGATTCTGATTTCACTCAATTCACTTTTGAATTAATGCACAATCAATTATATACAAATAAATAGCAATACCAAAAGAATCATAGTTCATGTGTGAAACTTGGATTTTGAGACCGAATTGTATATTCTACATATTTATCGATTTTCGGCTTATTATATTATGTGCATATTTAACTCTTTTTGATTTATTCTTTTCATTTCTTTATTTAATCACACATTTTAAATAATTTCATAAAAATAAAAATTAAAAAACAAAGAAAAAGATCAATTTCGACTTGATTAAACTAACCAATTTACTCCAACAACCATGTCTTCATCCCCTTCCTTCGTCCCCTACCTCTACATACCTCTCACAAGAACCCAACCAACGCCACCCTCTATCCTCTGACCACATAACCAAACTCCCCTTTCCTATCTTCTTCGATTAAACCCCAACAATCACCTGGAATCGTAAAACACTAAAGTCTCATGAGCCTAAAATCGCCTTTGTGAGTCCAACACGGTGGGGGGGGGGGGGGGATTGTGCAAAATACAATTATCCAAACCACCCTTATTTTATCTCCTTCGGATGGAAACCAAACCACAATGGCTCACCTGCAACTCCTACTCAATATCTAAACATATTATCCTCACCACATATATCCGACCCGCCCACATCTACCTCTCCCTTATTGTATTTAAACCACAATTGCTCTATGACCATCCTCATCTATCTACCCGCCTCCGACTCTTCTACTTACAAAAAACACGAGAGAAAGAGATGAAGATGATCGTAGTGTCACAACGATTATCCTCTCGGTGACGACTTCCTATCGAGTGTGATCCATAAAGCCTAGATTTTTGCCACAATCCTTCTATAAACTGCTTAGCCTCGTCATGTTTCATCCATGACTGACTGCAAAGACTCG
Source organism: Ottelia alismoides (assembly GCA_037367405.1). NCBI lineage: Eukaryota > Viridiplantae > Streptophyta > Magnoliopsida > Alismatales > Hydrocharitaceae > Ottelia > Ottelia alismoides. The sequence continues at coordinate 847,905 of JAZKJV010001292.1, forward strand.
AGTCGAGCCATCAGGTTCTCACCCATAAGTGAGAACATCATCTCGAAGTATCATATCTCTATCAACTTCTTCTCTGTCTATCTTATTGATGAACCTCCATTTCATTATCTTTATTCTATCATTTTGACCTAAAAAACCCTAGTAAATACATGTAAATACCCTTAATTCCTGCATTTTAGCATTCATGCATGTGTGTGTAAATAGTGTATAAAATACTGTTTTTAAAGCTAAAATTATAGAATAAAGAAAAGAAAAGAAAAAGAATAAAATATTGAAATATTTTATGACCCGAAACTTCGAGACCTCGACATCTAGATGAATAGGTCGACAAGGAATAAAGTAGGGGGAGATAAGGGCCAAAATATCAATAAAAATCCTTTTTATTTAATTCATTCTTTATTCATTTTGGGACCTATTTTTAGTTCTAATTTTAATACTCAAATAAAGAAACTTTGTATATGAAAGTTGTAGGTAATTAAATAAAGAAAAATACAAAATTAATTTCATATAAAAATAATATACATATCAAAAGTTATGATCTGACTAAGATTCCAAAATCTTAACTTCCCAGACCTGTATCTCTCAAATATAAACTCGAAATTATCAAAATCACCTTTAATTGTATATAATTTTCAATAAGCTATTTATTGAAGATGGTTTCGTATTTTTCGGAGTTACGGTTTGAAAGTTGAGTTTTGCCGTATTGTATACTTGTACTGATTAAAATATTCATTTTATTTATTATTCATTATTTTTATTATTTCATATTTTTATTATTTTGTAAATATTATATATGTACATATTAAAACTAGAATAAAATGATAAATAAAACATTAAAATAAAATTATTGTATAAAATACACAGATGAATTACCAATGTACTGTGTTAGAACCACGTTTTTGGTTGTTTTCATCGATTTTTAGAGGACGCATCTTGCATTTTTTCGTGATGCGGTCTTCTTGACCTTTGCTCCCCATACATCCACCATACCTGCTCAGGGTATATCTTGAGGATTTGATCATGGATTCGCCCTATTTTCTTTGATCCTTGGAGCTTGTTCATCACGTTGTCTGACCCCCCACTGCTGTGTGTCAGAATATTGGTTTTTGCCCATTTTCTCAAATTTTTAGAGGCCGACTCTTTCACCAAATCGTTGAGATTCCTTCTTGACTTTTTCTCTCCATACATCCACCATACACGCTCAAGCATTATATCGAGGGTTGAGTTGTCGATTCACTGGATACACACCGATCTTCTTGCCATCTCATCAACTCTCTAACCAGCCCCTACCACTCTTGTCAGAGCCTCGTTTTTGTCAGTTTTCTCAGATTTTTCAAGGCCGATCCGTTCACCCAATCGCTAAGCTTCCTTCACGACTTTTTCTTCTTGAAGTACCCTCATACACGCCCAGAGGTTGCTTGGAGGATTGGATCAACGATTCTCTTGTTCTCCATCGTTCTTTGGAGCCGCCAACCTCACATGTACAAAACACCCCATCTTCTTCCCGTCATTTTTTGAACCCTCTTGGACCCATTTTGGCCACCCTTCTTGGATCTCTGGATAGAGTGAAGTGACAGTGAGCTCTCCAGCTCCTCAGAGGTGCGGCAAGATGAGTCGAAGGGTGGCTCCACCCCCACCTTCGGCTACCTCATCGTCGAGGTCTTCTTCCTGGCTTTCCAGGCCAGTCGAGGTCATTCTGTTTTGCTCATTTCCTTGCTCTTTATTCACCTGAATATTGTAGCTTTATTCTAGCATTTTGTTTCCTTACTTTTTAGTCACTTAATCACCCAGTTCACCCATCGTCGGAGCAAGCTCCGGCGAGCTTCCAATCTACTTATCCTCACGGTGTAACCCGCCTCATCACACCATACACCCCACCTTCTCTTCGCCTTCGTCCGCCACCCCTTCAACCTCCGGCCAAAGCATGGTAAAAGGAGCATCTCCTCTTCCCCCATCCGCGAGGAGATCCACTTGTGCATACCCGTGTTTTTTTGAGATGAAGATGATCGTAGTGTCACAACGATTATCCTCTCGGTGACGACTTCCTATCGAGTGTGATCCACAAAGCCTAGATTTTTGCCACAATCCTTCTATAAACTGCTTAGCCTCGTCATGTTTCATCCATGACTGACTGCAAAGACTCGAGTCGAGCCATCAGGTTCTCACCCATAAGTGAGAACATCATCTCTAAGTATCATATCTCTATCAGCTTCTTCTCTGTCTATCTTATTGATGAACCTCCATTTCATTATATTTATTCTATCATTTTGACCTAAAAAACCCTAGTAAATACATGTAAATACCCTTAATTCTTGCATTTTAGCATTCATGCATGTATGTGTAAATAGTGTATAAAATACTGTTTTTAAAGCCAAAATTATAGAATAAAGAAAAGAAAAGAAAAAGAATAAAATATTGAAATATTTTATGACCCGAAACTTCGAGACCTCGACATCTAGATGAATAGGTCGACAAGGAATAAAGTAGGGGGAGATAAGGGCCAAAATATCAATAAAAATCCTTTTTATTTAATTCATTCTTTATTCATTTTGGGACCTATTTTTAGTTCCAGTTTTTATACTCAAATAAAGAAACTTTGTATATGAAAGTTGTAGGTAATTAAATAAAGAAAAATACAAAATTAATTTCATATAAAAATAATATACATATCAAAAGTTATGATCTGACTAAGATTCCAAAATCTTAACTTCCCAGACCTGTATCTCTCAAATATAAACTCAAAATGTATTAAAATCACCTTTAATTGTATATAATTTTCAATAAGCTATTTATTGAAGATGGTTTCGTATTTTTCGGAGTTACGGTTTGAAAGTTGAGTTTTGTCGTATTGTATACTTGTACTGATTAAAATATTCATTTTATTTATTATTCATTATTTTTATTATTTCATATTTTTATTATTTTGTAAATATCATATATGTACATATTAAAACTGGAATAAAATGATAAATAAAACATTAAAATAAAATTATTGTATAAAATACACAGATGAATTACCAATGTACTGTGTTAGAACCGCGTTTTTGGCTGTTTTCACCGATTTTTAGAGGACGCATCTTACATTTTTTCGTGATGCGGTCTTCTTGACCTTTGCTCCCCATACATCCACCATACCTGCTCAGGGTATATCTTGAGGATTTGATCATGGATTCGCCCTATTTTCTTTGATCCTTGGAGCCTGTTCATCACGTTGTCTGACCCCCCACTGATGTGTGTCAGAATATTGGTTTTTGCCCATTTTCTCAAATTTTTAGAGGCCGACTCTTTCACCAAATCGTTGAGATTCCTTCTTGACTTTTTCTCTCCATACATCCACCATACACGCTCAAGCATTATATCGAGGGTTGAGTTGTCGATTCACTGGATACACACCGATCTTCTTGCCATCTCATCAACTCTCTAACCAGCCCCTACCACTCTTGTCAGAGCCTCGTTTTTGTCAGTTTTCTCAGATTTTTCAAGGCCGATCCGTTCACCCAATCGCTAAGCTTCCTTCACGACTTTTTCTTCTTGAAGTACCCTCATACACGCCCAGAGGTTACTTGGAGGATTGGATCAACGATTCTCTTGTTCTCCATCGTTCTTTGGAGCCGCCAACCTCACATGTACAAAACACCCCATCTTCTTCCTGTCATTTTTTGAACCCTCTTGGACCCATTTTGGCCACCCTTCTTGGATCTCAAGATAGAGTGAAGTGACAGTGAGCTCTCCAGCTCCTCGGAGGTGCGGCAAGATGAGTCGAAGGGTGGCTCCACCCCCACCTTCGGCTACCTCATCGTCGAGGTCTTCTTCCTAGCTTTCCAGGCCAGTCGAGGTCATTCTTTTTTGCTCATTTCCTTGCTCTTTATTCACCTGAATATTGTAGCTTTATTCTAGCATTTTGTTTCCTTACTTTTTAGTCACTTAATCACCCAGTTCACCCATCGTCGGAGCAAGCTCCGGCGAGCTTCCAATCTACTTATCCTCACGGTGTAACTCGCCTCATCACACCATACACACCACCTTCTCTTCGCCTTCGTCCGCCACCCCTTCAACCTCTGGCCAAAGCGTGGTAAAAGGAGCATCTCCTCTTCCTCCATCCGCGAGGAGATCCACTTGTGCATACCCGTGTTTTTTTGAGACTAACTCCTACCCGAGCATGCAAGGCTCGAGATTCTCTTTCAACTTGTAGGTTGCCACTTCCCTTGACAGGAGTCTCCACCGCTGAAGGTCGTCTTGCGCCCTCACCGTGTTGCTACCATTCACAGTCGTTCCCTCTTAACTATGTGTCGATGCGGGCAAGTTTCGTGGCTGCAGTTTGAAGGAAGGAGAAGGGGAGAAGGGCGAGCAAGCAGTCTTCGTTCGATCAAAGGTCCCTTTCGCCTTTATTTTAATCTCAGCCGTCCAAAGAACAACAAGGAGGGACGTAGGATCTTCTGCATCAACGTGCATCCAATCACGCCATGTGAATAAGTTGCAAATTTGCAAGAAAATCCCTCCGTTTTTGGGTTATTTCAAGAAGTTCTCGTATATTTTTGAACCGCAGTTTTGTATTTACTTTTTCATCTGTACCCCTGCACTTAAATGCTCATAACTCATTCATCTGAACTCCTTTCATGCGAGATTTTTTTAGAAAGTTGCTTTAAAGATCTACATCGTGTCAAAATTTCAAAATATTCTGATGTACGAGCTATTAATGGTGAATTTTTGAACCCAGGATACTGATTTGGTGTATTTTATTAATAACTCTTTCTATACTTGATATCACTTGCTCATTTTTGGATATTTTGTAGAAATTAGTGGGGTCGAATTTGTATTCAAATTTCATAGAAAGATATTATGGTTTGTGTCATGTAGAATTTCTACAATATTTTGAGTGATTGATTTATTTCTGGAGCACCTTTTATCTATTCGAAAATCTTAAAATATGTCCTTGTGCCCCTGAGTTTGTTCTACAATAAAGATTTTTGTTATATTTTTATCCTGTTGTTTGAATAGGCAAAAAAAATCAAAAAACATCATTTCTACCTTCCTGCTGTCTTTTATTTTTAGTATATTCATTACATCTCAGAAAAATACCAAAAAAATACTGTAGCTTTCTCTCATCTACATCTATATCATATTCGAAAGGCATTCAGTAATATTAGGTCTGGTGTCCAAAACCCCAAAAACACTTCAAAACTTGCAAAAATCACTAAAAATTGAGTTAGTGTCAAAAACCCAAAAACAAAGTCATGTTTTCTTTGATATAATCTTCTCTATCTAGGAAAAATATAGATATAATTTTAGGACTTCATTTTGAACTATTGGTAGCATTGTTTTTGAGTGTCCTATTTGCCTTATTTTCATAGTTTAGAATTGCCCATTTTATCTTATTACACGCTTTTTTGTCGAAAATTTCTAAAAACATTTGCAAAATAACTAAAACACAAATTGAATATTTTTGCCTATTTTTATCTCTCTCTCATCTCTCTTGTGTATATATATATATCCTATATAGTCTTATATCCTTATTAAAAGAAAAAGAAAATATAAAAATATAAAATTTAAAAATAAAATATAAAATAAGAAAATTAAAAATCAAAATATAAAAATATAAAATCAAAAATGAAATAAAAATAAAAAACTAAAAACCTACAAAAAATAGCACTTGTATAAACAAATACATCACATTCGCATTTGAGTTTCATTTCCCCGATCTACATGCATGTTTGCTTCCTGTGTTCGACACTCTACATTACTTGCCCTATAAACATATTTTGTAGAGTTATAATAAATTTTAACTCCACACTTTGATTTCCATTGCTTGATATTATTTGTGGGTTAATTATTGATTAAATCTGGATTTCTGAGCGGTCAACGCATCGACTGTGTTCCCGCCTTGTGTGGAATACACCACCGTCCGATTTTCAGTTTTATCACTTACTTTTCTTCTTTGACATTATTCCTTGAGTTCCCCCTTCGAATCCTACGTTCCTAAACTGTACCCGACCATGCTGATAACACTATCACATCCTTCGAAACCTCTTTGCGCTCATCTTCTTCCTTACGCAACCCCCTTCATCTCTGGTGAATCATCAGCAGAGCTTCACTCCTTCCTCCACGAACGTCATAGGAACATCCCCATTCCATCTTCCCTCTCCATGCTGTAACACCCAAGTTGAGGTCCCTATTGGACTTATAAGCCCTTGGCAACACCTTAATGCAATAAAATGAATGCACTTAATATTAAACCCCCTTTGTACAATTAGGGTTATGTACCATGGCAATATTAAATATCATGCGATTAGGAAGACATAACTGACTTAATATATGATATTCAATAAAGATCTCCAGTGTGAGAAAGAGAAGGAAATCTTTATCTAAAGACTGATTTCCAACCGACTTCTTGATGCGGATCCTCTGCATGGGAATTGTGATTCATAGGTGTCAGAATAATAAAGTCAAAAAGTTGACTTGATGAGGTTGAGATATACTAAGATCGGAATTGTAACTATCATGATGAGACACACATCCTTTGACCGAAGACAGATAACATATGTATATACATTTAACAGACGAATAGTTGGTGACCTAATCGAGGTCCATATACCACGAGTTGGTGTGCATATATAGATATATGAGAGTCATGATCTGTCAAAGGAATCATACATGATCATAGTAGATGAACCGGGAGACAAAGCTCACTCATGAGATAATTTGGGGGTAGTTATGAATTCTGTGCATGGTTGTCTTGTTAATGAAAGAAGACATGAATTTGAGATTTTAATATATACTTTTGGAAAGTATATTATTAATATTGTTTCCCAATTATTGAATGAAAAATCTATCGATATGTTTCGAAGAAGATAATCAAACTTGGGTTTGAACTTCGGATATATCAAAGTCTTCCAATATGAAGTTTGGATGAGTATTGGGAATAATCAGGGTTAAATATACCTTAATAGATCATCTACCATAACACTTCCATATCGAGGGAATTGATGTCTCCATTTCTTAGCTTAATGATTTGAGAGTTAATTGGATTAAGTCTCATCTCATTTGAATCCAATATCCTATATCCCATTCCAACTTCAATGTCCAAACATTAGAAAGAGAAATGGTGATGAAACTTTACTGATGTTATTTCTGAGTCGAACGTATAAATAGAGGGATTACATCAAAATAGGAGACAAGCAGGCAACAAGCTGCACCGCTAGTCCTTTTTGAAATGGTCAAGGAAGCTGGATTCGGATCACTAGTACTTTCTCCAACTCATGGAGAGTGTTATGCATTTTGTTGAGTTCACTTAGAGTGTGAATTGTTTCGACTCACCAACATTCATAACTGCCGTATTTTTGCTAAAATGGTATAAATCCTGAAATTGGATACATATCCAAATTTTAAGTTATTATATGTGGATAATAGGATCTCCCCGACATTCAAGTAACCGAGATTTCTGCTTATGAGTCCTAGTTGGGTTTGGACACGTACTTAATAATATCGATAAAATGATAATAAATGTTACTAGGATATGCGTATATCTTGGGTTTTGTGGATATGATCCACATTATATATGATTAATATGAATAATGATTCATAATAGTTAATAGATATATTAATATGAATATGATTCATATAATTATTTCAAGGCACATGTGTGAACATGATTCACATTAATTTTAATGTAAATTGGATTTACATTTTTATTTGGATTTATGAATATGATTCATAAGCTGTAATTGTCTTTCTCATAAAATCACCAATTATGATAATTGGATTATCATGATAATTAAGCAACAAATTCAATCACAATTTTGGCGACAAAAGTGGGCGTGCGTGTGTGATGCAAGATGCTACTATTGAGAGTCCCACTCTCACGCGATTGATTTATTTGTTGCTTTATTTGTTGCATGTTTTAACTGGTAATTAAAAGTGATGAATCAAGTTCTACTTCTTACCGAATAAGGACTTGATTGTAACCCTTGATTCCTAATCCAAAGGCCATCATCATAGACGTGCCCTCTTAGAGTAAGACTCTGAGGGCATGTCTACAATGAATATAAAAAGAGGGCATGCCTCTCGCTTTTAACACATGAAATAGATGAACGCCTTTGCCTCTTGAGAGCCCAAGTTGCCTTGATCTTTGAGAGAGAATTCTTGAGAGTTAGAGACTCTTAAATACACATCCAAGGTCCTTTCTCTACATCCCTACACGCCCTCATCAATCCTCTATCTTCTTTTCATAAGCATGGCCCTGCAAGAGAGAAAATCATCTTCTTCATCGTGCTTCGCACATGCGCAAGAGGATTCAATTTTGTGAGAGGAAATCAAGAGATTGAGATCATCATGATACTTTCATAGATAATTTCAAGAAGAAGAATGTATCAAAGTTCATGGGAAGCAACACTGCTCATCATCGCGTCTACGACAGAAAAGTCATCGGATCAGACTTCATTCGGGAGGCCTCTTACATTAGAGACCTTAGCATCAAGGGGTAAACTTGATATCTTCCTAAATAGTAATTAGAATATTAGAAACCATGTTAATAAAATTTTCCTTAAATTAATGGTTTCTCAAAATACAAATTGTTGTGCTGAAATTTCAAGTTCATGCGATTAACTTACATTGTTTTTAGTAAATATTTTGTTATTTTCCCGCTTTTCCATGATACGAAGTTCATAATTGGATTATTTACTCCATTTGATATCATATTCTTAGTTTAAAGGATTTGTATTTAAACCAAGTCTGATGAACAATCATACAGTTTATCCCGATCACCGGATACATTGTCTTGCGACAATTTTAATGATTCGAATGATTCAGTGACTTTAGAAGTTGCTGATGTTTTCCTCTATTTTGAAATTATTTTTTTGGGATATACTGAGATCTAGAAGATCTGGACTCATGCTCAAAAGATACACCAATAGGTGCTAGCATTCAGAGAAGATCCAGATGTTAAAGTAATTGCAGACTCTGATTTCGATCAAAGATCGTAGCAATAAAATTACGAATTTTTAGCTATTATTTTTAAGTTATATAATATGATAAAAATATTGATTAATAAATCATAAATCAGTTCCCCAATCAGTGCAAAAAAGTTGCGTGCAAAAAAATTGTTGACATTAGTTTGCATGATCATCTGGCTAGATCCATTTCAAGGAAGGGTAGCATGAGAGGTCATGGCGTACTTTAACAACTAAAATTGGAATAATGAATTGTATTAAGTGAGGGAGTATACTATATGATAACATCAAGTGCATATAGATTCAAACTTGTTATATCCCTTATTAAATTAATTATAAGAATATGATTCAAAATGATCAATGTTTAATTTACACAAGATATGGACTAAGTCATATGATACCATTCATGATCTTCCGTTATTGCGAAGAACTCCATCGCTATGAGTTGTATTCTTAGAGACGCTCATGGGTAGTCATGATTTCAGAATGCAAATTCACATGGATTAGATTCTTCGTTTCTCAAAAGAGATGTGACGTATACGTAGTGACACCAATATTATTTCCTATATTATTGAGGAGATATTGGATTGTGCATAGTATAAATTATATTTCGCTCCTTGACGGCTGTTTTAATCAACAACATGCTAACTCCTTATAAATGGAGGGTATGGTTGTTGAAGACCGAAGTGAGAATACAAGTTGGACTTGTAAGGCGAAAAGAGTTCCTGCTTCTTTCACTGTAGTTACATTTTCTCATATTATTGGGGTGCAGTGAAAGTAGAAAGGAGACCCAGATCTCGTAGTGAGACCGTTGGGTTAGTATGCCTATGTTTTGAAAGCTTACAAGGGAAAGACTTTCAAAGTACAAAAGATAAGAGAACATCTTGAGTTATCAATACTAAATTATTTAATCTCCTTAATCAATAATATATTCTGTTAATTTCAGATGAAATCTCTCAACCCATTGAATAATATGCTTAAGGCCAATCAGTTGATCGGTCTAAATTATTCGAATTGGATCCATAATTTAGAACTCGTACTTGAGATAGAGTGCATATGTATGAGCTCTCTTTTGTGAAGTATGAGACCCTTAGACAGAGGATGCCCAAGAGTTCAACAAGATGTGGGGCAGGGATCATTCGATCACTTGTTGCTAATTCTTGGATCATTGTCAAATGTGCTTCGAAGTACCTTATATGCATTACATCTGATGAGGATATCCTCATGAATCTAAAGGAGATGTGCGGAGATATGAACCATACTCTTTCTACATTAAGGCCGACCAAGGAAATTATGAATAAAAAATATCCCTCTCGTGGTGCAATTGTTGTACATGTTAAAGAAAAGCGTGAGCGGAAGCATGGATCTTGGAAGGGTTTGATCCAAGAGAAGAAGAAAGGTCAAACTATTGATCAATCTTCTAATTCTTCAACACATCTAACATCCATGGAGATGGGGTCTACCATCACTATTATAAACCATAATTTTGGAAGAGTAACATTCATAATACCTAAAGTCCTTAGAGAAGGACAAACATATATCTCTCGTAAATGAGAAATCTACATTCATCAGTGAAACCAACTTACTTGTAAGATGAGCAGGTAGTTGGATTGTTTATACTAGTACTTTTGTTCGCATATACAATCGGTTGCATATGTTTCAAGACACTAGAAATCTTGATGAAGGGGAGATAGTCATCCAGATGGGATCTGATGCAACTGTTCCAATGATTGTCATTGGACCATGTAGACTATCACTATCAAGTAAGAGAGTCCTAGATGTTAGAGATTGTCTGTACCGTATGTTAGAAGGAACTTACCATCATTGTCTAAGTTGGTTAGACATGGATACACTTTTTTTTCTGTGATAAAGTTATCATAAATCATTATGGTAATTTTATAGCAGATTGTCTTCTAACAACCGATGGAATCTATGAACTGAACATGCATGAATGTGTCGTAAATGTTAATACCACCGTGGATAATAAAACTCGATCAAGAGAGGATGGAGATCATTTAACTATGATCTGGCATCAAAGACTTGGACATGTGTCTATTGATAGTATCGATAAATTGGTAAAGGATGGACCTCTAGATTTCGTAGAACTCAGTGATTTACCAACTTGAGACCATTGTATTCATGGAAAAATGTCTAGGGCACCATTCTTCAAGAAAGGTGAACGATGCAAAGGTAAACTTAACCTAATACATATTGATGTGTGTGATCCATTTCATATTGCGACTCGAAATGGACATCAATATTGCTAACCTTTATTAATGATCATTTATGGTATGGATTCATCTTCTTATTATGTCACAAACACAAAATCTTTTAAAAGTTCAAAGAGTTCATGCCTTTGGCTGATCGGTAAGAAGATAAAACGAATTCGTACTGACTGAGGTGGTGAACACCTCTTAGATGACTTCAAAGAATACCTTAAGGGCATGTTCAGTTGGAGAAGTGGTCCATGAATAAGTGGCCAATTCCCCTCCCGACACAAACCCCCAGGGTATGGCTATTCTCCATCCTTTCCTCCTAATCCTCCCCCACCTCCAAGCGATCGCCTGAGGCATTCTGCCTAATCCCCCCCACTTCCCTCTCCCGCTCTCTTCCCGCCAAGCCTCTCTTCCCCTTCCCTCCCATTTAATCCTCCTCCCATCTCCATGCACAAATGCCAATGGAGTAGAGGGATGAGGATGTTGCAGGAACATACATTGGGTAAGATGCTGAACTTTGAGTGAGAGCTGAAGAAGAGGACGTGGACGAGGTTGGGGAAACGATATTGTATCATGGCATTGAGGAGGGTGTTGAGGGACTAGACGAAGGTGTTGACGTGGAAGCGGAAACATATGGAGAGGAAGGTGCGGAGGGTGATGGAGGAACGACGAACGAGGGTGTAGGAGAGGGTGATGGAGATGAAGGCATCCTTACGACATACAACACCACTATGAACCCTATATTTTGATTTTTGAAAAAATGGGGATTTACGGATTGGTTGAAACTTTTTTGAAATATTTACCTTGTGGATGATTTCCATCTCTGTTCTGAAGTATTGATAGTGTAAAACTTTGGTTTTTCTGTAGATCGTGTTGGATTTTCCTCCCTTCCTTTGTTATGAAATGTTGATATGTGAAAAGGGTCAATCGTTTTACAGACTGTGTTGTTTTTTTTCTCAAAATATTTACTTTATTGATGATTTTTATCACTGTTCTGAAATGCTGGTATGTGAAAACATTTGATCTTTCTCAATTTTTTAGATTTCTCTTGCAATCTTTACCACCTTGTGGATAAGTGCTTCTTTTTTTATGAAATGTTGGTATGCGAGATTTTAATATATTTGATCTTTTCTACAAAAACTGTGTTGAATTGTTTTTTAGAATATTTACCTTGTGAATGATTTCCATCTCTGTTCTTGAAAGATCTCGTAATGGTTTCAGATCGTATTTGTATCTGCTCGACCTCATTGCCGGCAACTCTCTGACCATCAAGAATCCAGGGAAAAGGCTTCCGAGATTAATGACATTAGCTGGAATTATGTCTGAATTGGACAACAAGAAACCAATAGAGTCATATGCGATGCACCATCGTCGATTACACATGAACGAATGATAATCATTGGTTGGACTACCCTAATATGATGACAAATAATAGTATTAACTAACTTTCAAACCTTATTCCTTCACTCCTAATAGCCAATTGAACAAAGAATATCACTTATTCCTGCTTATTCTCCTTATTCCTATACTCCAGTCGAACATAAAATATACCTTTATTCTCCTTATTCCCCATCCTTATTCCTTCTTATTCCCGAATCGAATGCCCCTTAAAGAAATAGGTATTATTTCTAATCAACTCAATGGAGTTGCAAAGAGACATAACAAAACCATGTTAGACATGGTGGTATCATTGATGAGTAAAGCGAACATACCTTTTAGATTCTAGGGATATGCATTAAAGACTGCAGATTATGTCCTAAACAAGATTCCATCTAAATATATACCTAAAACCCCTCACGAGCTTTGATATGGTTCCAAGATGAGTATACGACATTTGGGATTCATGGTTGTTTGATCTATGCTAAAAATGTGGATGCATGCAAGTTGGAATCTCACACTAGAGAATGCTACTTCATTGAATAAGTAAATAATAGTATCAAATACCAACCTTATTATCTTGAGACTCAAAAGATATTTGTTTCTAGAGATGTCGAAATTGTGGAAGATGAATTGCTTAGAAGTCAAAAAAATAATGAAGCTAATGAACTAATCGAGTCAAGCGAGACCGATGAAGTGACTGCACCAGAAACTGAAGAGATAACTGAAAATGACATGAATGTACCTCTTTGAAAGAGTTCTAGGGTTGTAAAATAACCCAAAAGGTACGAGTTCCATATATTATAAGAGTCTAGTGATGATCCAACTTCATTTGATGAATCTTTGGGTGATCATGACATGGATAGTTGGATGCAATCAATGAAGTTTGAAATAGATTTCAATCACAACAATGGTGTATGGACCCTCGAAGATCCATCTATAGGAGTCAAACCCATTGGGTGAAAATGGATCTTCATGAGAAAGAGGGGACCCTATTGGAAGGTAGAGACTTTCAAAGCACGACACGTAGACAAGATATACATACAGAGAGACGGCATCGATTAAGATGAGACATACTCTCCTATGTCCATGCATAAATCCATTAGGGCATTTCTTGCTATAGCTGCATGCCTTGACTATACCATATGGTAGATGGATGTCAAGACAACATTCCTTAATGGATACCTTAAAGAGGATATCTATATAGAGAAACCCCGTGGCTTCATAATGAGGAATGTAAAGTGTGCAAGGTGAAGGAATCCATCTATGGGCTCAAATACATTTCTCGCAGTTGGAACATCTGATTCAATGAAATCATAAAGAGTTATAATTTCGTGCAGAATCTGAATGAACCATGTGTGTATAATAAGCTTGGTGAGAGAACCATCGTATTCATTATGCTTGGTGTAGATGACATTCTTATCATTGGGAATGATATATGGATTATGACTAGTGTTAAGATATGGTTGTCCCATACCTTTACGATGAAAGATCTCGAAGAAGACTCTTATATCTTGGGTCCGAAGTTGTTCATATACGGAGAAAAAAGGATATTGGGACTATCACAACAAGGATATATCAAGAAGATCTTGAAAAGATTCAATGTGGATAATTATAAGAAAGGATTCCTTCATTTAAGACATAGTATTCACCTACCTAAAGAGATGACTCCTCGATCGGTTGAGGAAAAGAAATCCATTGCAGGATTCCCTTATGCAGCGACTGTAGGAAACTTGATGTATGTCATGATGTGTACAAGAATAAACATGTACCATGCAGTGGGAGTGGTAAGCTATTACCAATCTTGCTATGGAGAGAAACGCTGGACTGCAGTGAAAAGAACCTTCAAGTACCTAAGAAGAACCCAAATTCACATCTTGTTTTATGGAGATAATGATCCAAGTCTTAGGGTACAGTGATTCAAACTTGCAATCAAATGTAGATGATAGGAAGACAACCTCAAGGTTCTTTCTTATTGAACGGTGGTGCTGTGAGCTGGAGAAGCAAGAAGTATGACACCATCACGGACTCAACAACTGAAGAGAAATAGAAAGACGCATTGAATGCTGCTAAAGAGGCTGCATGGTTGCACAAGTTCATTTAGGAACTAGGAATAGTTTCCTCGTAAGAATCTTCCATTCCATTGTTGCAAGATAACACGGATGTCATAGCACAAGCGAAGGAACCCTAGTGACATAAAAGAAGCAAGCACGTTGAGAGGAAATATCACATCATCCAGGAGAGTTAGAAGCGTAGTGATATCATGATCAACAAGGTTGCCTCTGTCGACAACATAACCGATTCACTAATCAAGTTATTGACTTAAAAGGTTCTCGACCAAAATGTAATTAAGGTTAGGATTTGTACATGAATAGCTCTAAGGCTTAGTGAGAGTCTGTTGAGCTTGTAAGTCCTTGGCAAACCCATTAATGTAATAAAAGTTATTATTTTATTATGTACATCTAAAATGAATGATTGCGAATGCACTTAATATTATGGTACCTTTGTACAAGGTTATGTAACGTGGCCATATTGAATACCATGTAGTTGGGAGGACACAACTGACTTAACGTGTGATATTCAATAAATATCTTCAATCTGAGAAAGAGATGACAATCTTTCTCTAAAGATTGATTTTTGACCAACTTCTTGATGCAGGTCCTCTGCATGGGAATTGTGATTTAGAGGTATCAGAATAGTCAAGTCAAAGAGTTGATTTGATGAAGTTGAAATAAACTAAGACCTAAATTGTAACTGTCATGATCATGCACTCATCCATTGCCGGAGACAGATATACATCTATATGTCGGAGTGTGCACATTTGACATACTAATAGGTTGGTGACCTAACAAAGGTCCATATACCGGTGAGTTGGTGTGCTTATGAAGACATGTGGGAGGTATAATCTCTCAAATGAATGATACATGTTCATAGTTGATGAATCGGGAGACAGAGCTCACTCATAAAATACATTGGGGTCATTATGACTTCCATGCATGTTCATCTTGTTTATGAAATGAGATATGAATTCGAGATACTAATATATGTTGTTGGAAATATATGATTAATATTGGCTCACAATTATCGAATGAGAAATTTATTGATGTATTCCGAATAAGACAATCAAACTAAGGTTTGAACTTCAGATATACCAACGTTTTCCATTATGAAGGATGAATGAGTATTGGGATTACTAAGAGTTAAATCTAGTATAATAGATCATCTACCATGACACTTCCATACCATGGGAAGCATTAAACAAGATGGATTTTGGTGGCTCCATTTCTTAGCTTAATGATTTGAGATTAGATTAAGTCTCATCTCATTTGAATCTAGTATGCAATTCCAATTCCAATTTCAGTATCCAAATGTTGGAAAGATAAATAGTCATGGAAATAGAAACGAATACACTCCTTGAGCTCATTTCTAAACTCCAAATAGTTGGGACTTTGATTAGAAATGGAATAGGAAGCTGGATTCAGTTCATTGATGCTTTCTCTATCTCATGGAGAGTGTGATGCTTTTCATTGAGCTCACTTAGAGCATGAATTTTCTTAGCTCAAGTCAACATTTGCAAGTGATCGATGAACCCAAGAACTGGGCGGTCTAAATATGTCTCACACAAGGCGGATACAAAGTAAACAATTAACCCACAACAAAGATCAAACAACGAAAAGCAAGTTTGGAGTTAAAATTTATTATAACTTGATAACTGGGATTTTGCGAGGGTCAAAATAGTCCACACAAGGCGGGACCACAGTGTCGCTGAGCGACCGCTCACAAAACCTCAATCAATCAACAATTAACCCACAATATCAATCAATCAATGAGAAGCAAGGTGGAGTTAAAATTTATTATAACTCTACAATAATTGTGTATAGTGTAAGTATGTGTAGAGTGTCGAACACAGGGAGCAAGCAAGATAGAACAAGGTAATAATGCACAAAATGTGAATGTGTGATCAAATGCCTACAAATATGCAAATTTCTGTGGGTTTTTAATTTTAATTTTTTTAAATTTTTGTATTTGGATTTTTACTTTCTCATTTTCTATTTTCTTTTTATATTTTATATTTTTATATTTTCTTTTTCAATAATGAAATATATATACGATAAAGGAAAAAGGGATGTAATATATATAGAGAAAAGTAGGGAAAAATAAACAAAATTTAGGAAATAAAATCTTTTTGGGCTTTTTATATTTTTCTATATGTTTTTCTGATTTTTCTGTATTTTTCTTATTTTTTTGGTATTTTTAAAGTCACAAACACTAGTAAACAGTGAATACAATATATATACGAGACTTAAAATATAGAAATAATATAGCAAACATAAGTGAAAATTCTTCAAATTAATTTTTATAGATAGATAATAGGATAAGGAAATTTCAGAGATAGAAAACATGATTTTTGGAGTTTTTATGAATATTTTAGATTTTTATGAAGATTTTGAGATTTTTACTATTTTTAGGGGTTTTCTTTTGTATTTTTAGGGATTTTTGGTAAGAAAATAGAATAAACTAAAACACACGAAATATAGTTTTTTTTGGAATTTTTCATGGGCTTTTTATAATAATTTTTATGTATTTTCTAATGGAAACAGTAACAAAATTGCTTGTTTTTGATTTTTTTATAAATAAGAAAATGCAATAATAATGCAAACTAAAAATATGTCATTAAACTACAATGCAACAAGAACTCATGGTATTCTTTTGGTGATTTATCGAGTTAAAATGATGCATGAAATAAATGCAGACATCCAAGCAAAAATACAACGCTGGCAAGGGCATAAACGTAAATACACCAAAGTCCAAGGGCCTACTTGCAATTTTTCCAAAAATATATAACGTTAAACACAATTTTTCGGTTTAAAAATAAATACCCAAACCCGGAGGGGGTTCGCTGCAAAATGTCCAAACTCATGCGCCTTGGACACGTGACCTGCCAGGGGTATTCGTGCAATATTACAAAACTCCAAGGGCTGACATGCAATTTTACCAAAATGTTACACTTTAAATAAAAATTTATTGGACCGAATTGAAATAAACAAACCCCCGGGGGGGGGGGGGGTCGATGTAAAATGCCCACCAGCCCACGTGCGTGAGTCATGTGAGGTGACGTGGACTGGACCTAAATGCAAATACTTAAAGCAAGAGGGCCTAGATGCAAATATTACAGAAATATTTAAACTACTAATAAAAGTTTATGAACTAAAATGAAATACACAAAATGGCTGGGTTAAGAGTGCAAAATACCCTACACATGCGCGATCGAATGGCGGAGAGCCGCTCACTTATCCACGTGGCGCACGCACAACACGCGATGATGGTTTGACGATTGACGGCACGGATCAGACCCTCGGATGGAGATCTACGGCTGATACGACTCCGTATCTGATGGTAGATATCAGAACTGGAGCGGGGCCAAATCGGACGGCTACGAGGCCAGAGAGAAGAACAGGGAAGAACGCCGGCAAGGCGAACTTCCCCGATCTCAATCTCGGGTCTCCGGCGGTCTGGTAGCGTGAAGAATGGTTGGGCGTGCTCCTGGGAGGTCAGGCTATGTGCTGGAGGTCCAAAGTTCGTCGGAGGAGCGCCGGGGTGCTGGCGCGAAGGCGGCGGAGCTCGGAGCTTCAGGTATCTCCGGTGAACTACGCAAAACGGTCTCCAGGTGCGTTGAATGTGCTGACCTGCAAAAAGGTGTGAGAGGGTCCAGGACAAACTTCTTGGACCCCGCGGAGGCGGAATGGATATCGGAGGTGGGCTATGGAAGGCGGAGGAGATACGACCGGAGGAGCGCTCCGGCGATGGGTTGATGGACGGCGAGAGAGCGATCGACGAGGGGATCTAAAGGTGCTAATATACTCCTACGACTACAGGGAAGCAAATTAAGGTAGAAGGAAGGAGAGAAAGGGTATATCTCGATGGCTGGAACCAAAGGAGGGGAACCTTGACGCCGGAGGTCGGTGGAGATGGTGGAGCCACTACAAGACTTCCTCGACTCGCCTGAGGGTATAGTTGAGGAGCTGTCGCCTCCAGCAACGCGAAGAACGCCAAAGGGAGGAGGATCGCTGGCCAAGAAGGGTTCAAAACGGAGCTCGAAGATGACGGGTTGGTTATGTACAAGGTGGTGGCATGACTTTGGGAGCAAGAGCACTCACGCATGATGGAGATTTTGCGTGATCGGGAAGCATGGCGTGACTCAGTGATGACCGGGGAAGAATTCCCAAGAAGGGATCGAGGGAAGAAGACGAAGAGATTCGGCTCGAAAAATGGGGAAATCGGGCCCGAATCGGGTTGTCAGAAGGTGGCAGACCTCGGTCAGGCAGTTGACCGAGGTCAACACTTGACCGTACTTGGTTGGTCCACGTGGACCAACCAGGAAATTTCAGGTGAAAATTATTTGTAAATTCGAAATAAAATAGTAAATGAATTTATTAATTTTAGGTTATAAAATTAAAAATGTTCCTTATTTTATAAAAAAGTTTATGGTGGTTTTTTTATTTTTATGAGGTATATATTTACAAGTTACCTTCTGTGCCCTATATAGGTATACATATCTATATATTGTAATATTTTTATTTTTATTTTATATATTTTATATATTTATTTTTTTATTATTTTATAAATTTATGAAATATTTTTATATACTTAAAATATTTTTATTTATTTTTCTAAGGTATTTTGTACACTTAATAAAATAGAAATAGTAACTATATAGGTATATGTACAGGTATTATACCTAGGTATGTTACGAGTATTTTATTTTGTATTTTCTTTATGTTTTTATTCCAGTTTTAATATACATATATATTATAAATATTATTTACGAAATTATAAAAAGATAAAACTATAAAAATAATGAATAAATAATAAAATGAATATTTTAATCTGTACAAGTATACAAGTGGGGTCCAAAACTCAACTTTCAAACCGTAGCTCCGCAAAATGCGAAACCACCTTCATTAAATAGATTATTTAAAATTACATACAATTGAAGGTGAGTTTGATTTATTTCGAGCTTTTATTTGAGAGATACAGGTCTGTGAAGTTGGTATTTTGGATTTTTATTCAGATCATAACTTGTTATCTGTATAGTATTTTTGAGTGAAATAAATTTTGTATTTTTCTTTATTTAATTATCTACATCTTTCATGTACAAAGTTTCTTTATTTGAGGTATAAAAAATGGAACCAAAAATAGGTCCCAAAATAAGTAAAGAATGAATAAAATGAATAAGCATTTTTATTGTATTCTGGCCCTTATCTCCCCCTACTTTATTCTTTGTCGACCTATTCATCAAGATGCCTAGGTCTCGGGGTTTCGGGTCATAAAATATTTACAATATTTTATTCTTTTTCTTTTCTTTTCTTTATTCTATTATTTTGGCTTTAATAACTCTATTTTATATACTATTTACTTGCACATGTATAGATGCTAAGATGCTGGGATTAAGGGTATTTACATGCATTTGCCAGGGTTTTTGAGGCCAAAATGATAGAATAAAGATGATGAAATGTGGATTCATCATAACTCTACAATGAATGTGTGTAGTGTGCAAGCATGTAGATATCGAACACAGGGAACGAGCAGGATAGATCAGGCAAAATCAATGCTCAAGAATGAAAGTGATCAGTTGTCTATACAAGTGCTATTTTTGTGGGTTTTTAATTCTATAATAATATATATAATTTTATAATTTTATAATTTTTATATTTTGCTTTTTAATTTTTTGATTTTGTATTTTCGTTTTATATTTTATATTTTTATATTTTCTTTTTCTATAAAATAAGATATAAAGCTATATAGAATATATAAAAACAAGAGAGATGAGAGAGATAAAAGGAGGTAAAAATATTCAAAATAGAGGAAATAAATTCTTTTAGGATTTTTATGTTTTTCTAATATTTTTATGATTTTTCTATATTTTTGCTAATTTTTGTGGTATTTTTAAGGTAAAAAATACTGAAAATAGTGAATAAAATAGAAAGCCAAAATTAAAATGGAGAAATAAAATACAAAACAATAGCAAAAATTCTTCAAATTAATTTTAAATTAAATATAATAAAGTAGAGAAAATTTAGAAACAATGATTATATTTTTAGGGGTTTCAGGAATTTTTAATATTTTTATGAAGGTTTTAGGGGTTTTGTAATTTTTATGGATTTTCTTTTATATTTTTTAGTGGTTTTTGGTCTGAAGATAAAAGATGCAAAAACACACAAGATATGATTTTTTTAGATTTTTTTCAAAAAACTTTTTATAATTTTTATGTATTTTTAACGCAAATAATGAAGAAAAAGCATGTTTTTGAATTTTTATAAAATGCAACAAAAAAGCAAAATAAAAATATAGCATGATAGCACAATGCAACAGACACACAATGATATTTTTATGAATTTTTAGAGGTTTATAGATGCATGAAATAATTAGAGACAACAAAGAGAAATTACATTACTGGCAAGGGCATTTTTGCAAATAGTAAAAAGTTCAGGCTAAAGTGCAATTTTTCCACAATAGCAATTATCAAAAAGCCGAGGGACTAGATTGCAAAATCACTACAAAAACTACAACGTTACAAAATAGTTCCTGGACTTAATGAAAATAATAGAAGTAACGAGAGCCCCCACGCAAAATACCCTACCCCCACGTGCGCTAGTCACGTGAGGTGATGTGGACAGGGGCCTCGTTGCTAATATGGAAACTACGGGGGTTTCTTTGCAAATATTACACAAAATATTAGACTACAAATGAAAGTTTATGGTTCAAACTTTAAATACAAAAATGGCGAGGGTATCAGGCAAAATTACCCACGCCTGGGCGCGATCCGACGGTTGCAATCCTTTCTTTTATACACGTGGTGCTTCGAGGACTCGCGATGACGGTTCGGCTTCGATGGCCCAGATTAGATCCTTCGACGAGGATCAACGGTTGCTGGAGGGCCTGATCTAAGGGCTCGGAGATGATCAACAAGAACAGAGGGGCATCCGATGGCTCAGAGGTGCTTTGTAAGAATAGGGCTAGAACACGGGCCCGGCGAGCTTGGGTCGCCGCGCCTGCCTTCCTCCGCCATATTCTGTCATTTCTAGGAGATCCAGTAGCACGCTGATGGCTCCCTATATCGGGTGGAGGTCTCAGAAAGGCCATAGGACGTCCGACGCTTGTCCGCGAGGTCGGAGGAGCCGCAACCCCCTAGGTATCACCGACGAACGCCAAAAAGGCCCCAGGCATGCTTGAACTCTACAGGACCTGCACAAAAAGAAACTCCGGGTCAAGGGCAAACTGCCTCAGCCCGGTTAGCGGAGCAGCGAAGCGCATGGAGGTGGATATGAGGCTCGCCAGAACGATCTCCGGCGAACTACTGGAGGAAGTGATTTATGCGACTATAGGCTAATCTAAGGGAAACTAAGGGTTCTGGGAACTAAGGCTAAACTAATAAAGCAAAAAAAAATGAAGAAACAAGCTCGACTAGTCGGGAAACCAGGAGGGGGGTACCTCGACGGCAGCTTCGCCGGAGGTGGGTGTATATACCCTCTGGCCGCCTCCTCGATCCACCTGAAGGTCGGGAAAGGGAGCTGTCACCTCCCTCTCGCTCTGGAGTGCAATAGGCGGAGAGAAAAATGGTCCAAAGGGGTTCAAATTCAAAAGTGAAGGTCAGGCATCTATATGAAGGGGTTGATGAGCGGCTGGGAAAATTGAGGGAGATCGGGAGGATCGATGATCCACAGCCAAGGAAGACCCCCCGCGTGAATCACCAAGAAACGAGGTCGAAAAGTCATGAAGAGTGTATCATGAGATAGTGCAAGGACCAGACTCGAAAACAATCGATAAATTGAGTCGAAAACCACGGTCTGACAGATGCCAGACCTCAGTCAGAGAGTTGATCGAGGTCAACCAACGGAAGCTTCTGGTTGGTTCACGTGGACCAACCAGAAAATTCCTTGGCAAAAAGATTTGTTAATTCGATTAAAAATAAGAAATGATTTTATTAATTTTTAATTATTAAACAAAAAAGTTTATTATTTTATAAGTTATTTTATTATGATTTTTGTTTATTTTTTTGAGATTAAAAACTACAAGTTTCCTTTTATAGTTTATATACAGGTATATTAATCTATATATTTTAATATTTTATTTTTATTTTGAATGTTTAGTTTTATTATTTTTGTTTATCATTTTATAAATTTATAACTTGTTTTTATGGACTTATGTATATTTTTATTTTATTTTTCTCATGTGTTTTGTACACTTAAATAAATAGATGTATTACTTACATAGGTATAGTTATAGGTATTTTACCTATGTACTTTATACACGTATTTTATTTTTGCACTTTCTTTATGTTTTTATTCCTATTTTAATATACATATACATTATAAATAATATTTAAAAAATGATAAAAATATCAAAGTATAAAAATAATGAATAATAAATAAAATGAATATTTTAATCTGTACAAGTATACAATAGGGGTCCAAAACTCAACTTTCAAACCGTAACTCCGAAAAATATGAAACCACCTTCATTAAATAGCTTATTGAAAGTTAATAATTAAAGGTGATTTTGATACATTTTGAGTTTTTATTAGAGATACAGGTCTGGGAAGTTGGGATTTTGGAAACTTATTCAGGTCATAACTTTTTATCTACAAAACTTTTGTGTGAAATCAATTTTCTATTTTTCTATATTTAATCATCTACAACTTTCATGTACAAAGTTTATTTATTTGAAGTATAAAAAGTAGAACTAAAAATAGGTCCCAAAAATAATAAAAGGGATTTTTATTGGTTTTTGACCCTTATCTCCCCATACGTTATTCCTTGTCGACGTAGTCATCAAGATGCCTAGGTCTCGGGGTTTCGGGTCATAAAATATTTACAATATTTTATTCTTTTTCTTTTCTTTTCTTTATTCTATAATTTTGGCTTTAAAAACCGTATTTTATATACTATACACACATGCATGAATGCTAAAATGCAGGAATTAAGGGTATTTACATGTATTTGCTAGGGTTTTTGCGGCTAAAATGATAGAATAAAGATGATGAAGTGGAGGTTCATCAGTGACACATTTTCGCTTAAAATGGCATAAACCTTAAAATTGGACAGATATCCAAATTTCAAGTCACTATACATGGATAATATGATCTCTCTGACATTATCTCCAAGTATTCGAGATTTCTGCTCATGAGTCGTAATTGGATTAGGACTCTTACCTAATGACATCAATAAAATGACAGTAAAGTTATTATCATGGATATGCGTATATATAGGATTTTGTGATATGATTCACATTATATATATATATTTAATTAATATGAATATTGATTCATAATAATTAATATATCGTTGTGAGTATGTAACATATTATTATTTCAAGGTATATGTATAAATATGATTCACATTGTTATTTAATGTAAATTGGATTTATATTTTTATTTTAATTTTTGAATATGATTCATAAGTTGTGAGTGTCTTTCTCATAAAATTACCAATTATGATAATTGAATTATCACGACAGTTAAGCAACAAATTTAATCGAATTTTCGTATTTCATATACGTGCAAGAGGATTCGATTTTGTGAGAGGGAATCTGAAGCTTGAGATCATCTTGGTCTCATCCTTGAGTAGACAACTTCAGTAAGAAGAAGATATCAAAATTTGTGGGAAGCAACATGACTCATCATCGTGCCTACAAGAGAAGAGTCCTCTGATTAGACTTCATTCGGGAGGTCTCTTACTTTAGATACCCACACATCAAGAGGTAACTCTGATCTCTTCCTAAATATTCATTAGAATATTAAAGAACATGTTAGGAAAATTGTTTCCCTAAATTAATGATTTCAACTACAAATTGTTGTGCTGAAATTTCAAGTTCATGTGATGAACTTACAATGTTTTTAAGCAAACAGTTTGCTATTTTTTCGATTTCCATGATGCGAATTTCATAACAGGATTATTTTCCCAACCTTGAGCTTCATTCCCCCTTTGCATGAGCATCTGGAGGAGCATTGAACAATATCGCCATGTACAACAAAGAAGGAGCATTGACGAGGGCTCTAAGAGCACAGCTTGTGCACATAGTCCTTGTATGTAACCTCATCGAAGAAGACAAAGGCATCCTTTGAGCTACAACTACCATGCGATCAAGTTGTACCTCACATCTGAGCCCTTGATGTACACCTAAATTCCAGGCCTCGGATCAATCATTGCAATATCTCCATCATTCGATTGTCCACTGAGCCTCCCAACCTCCAATGGTGTCTCCCCTCAGGATCTAGGTTACCCGTTTACGCATCATTCATGAGCTGAATGATGTTCAGAATAATGGAACAAACCAAATACAATCACATGTCACCAACAAAATGTTCAATACAAACATCAAGTCCCATATTGCGAAACATGCATCAAAAGAGAACTAAGTGTCTAATACATGTATCTCAAACGTCTGATAAAAGAGAGAGCAAGCACAATAAAAAGACAACTATTAAAGATGCTATCATGTATACCATCAAAAGATGTCACTGCACCATCCACCAAAAAGGTAGGAATCTCATCAACCAAGCTACACGACTAGAGGCGCCTTCCCTACCATCCATGTTAAGGGCAATGAGACATCAACAATTGTTGTGTACAAGTATTTCATATTAAAATTAAACATAAATTTTAGTGGATATGATATAAGAGAAGCGAGTAAATGGGCAATTATAACATATATGGGATTAACTACTTGCATGAGAATAAGGTTATCCAACAACACATGACTCTAGGACTTGTCTAGTTTCTAACACCAACACTAGGCACCCAACACACTAACCCTTTCTCTCAATCACCACACCCACAAACCAATACTTAGAAAATTCATTTGTTAATTATAAGATGACGTGGGAATAAGAGATCTAGAGATAGGTTACGTCCTTCCATTGATTTCATTTGTATGATGTAGTGATGGATCTCATTAAGATGTAGATGATTGATGATGATTTCCATGTCACGATCTTTTCTCTTTACTAAAGACTAATGGAAAAATAGGAACCAAACTCAAAGCAGTGAAGGAGACCCCATAAGGGGCTCATCCATCTCACTCCCCTAGTGGAAGGGCGGTCCAGGAGGGAGCTAGGCCAAACTCCAACTACGACCATTGAGACGAGTGGAAGAGACTCTTTGTTCAAAGTCAACTCTACTCCTGCCCAGACCCGTATAGGAATAAGACTAAAGAAGCTCGAAGAAAAAACAAGGGTTTTTCGCCTTGGAACCCCAACAGAAACTCAGGGCCAACGAGACAGGTCTAGTGAAGGCACATGGATCCCAGAGAAGCGGAAAAACTATGAGCTCACAACAAAAATAAAAGAAGAGACTAGGATCCTAGACCCACACACAAGGTCAGCTGTTGCTCAATCTGAGAATCCTAACTCCAAGCCGATTGAGGGTCACTGCACCCTTACATGGTCAAGTGTAAGGGTAAAATTGATCGGTACAATGCCTATCATCACCGATCCTCATCAAATCCATTTTCCAAGTCAACCTCAATCAGTTACAATTTCCATCTTAAGTCCTTACTCGTACTTAAAAATGATTCTCGATCCAAGATGATCCCCCCTTTTTTTATGTAGAGTAGTCTTATTGTTGGAAGGATGGTATGATGATATAGTTGGTTATCCACTGATATAGTATGATCTCGATGACGATCTTTAGTTTACACATGGAAGGGTATGGACACTAGGAATGATATCAAATGCATATTTATATACACATATACATAGATACACGCTGCAGAGTTTTTATCATTCTTCATGGCTTACATATACTCTTATGTATATGTTCATTTCACTTACAATAAGTCACAAGTGGTGTAAATGTATTCTTTAAAAATTTTCCTTTAAGGGTGGAGTAGTAGGCACCTAGAATTGTACATTTATGAATATGTGTCCCTTACATTTAAATCTCACCCATTACATTTATAATGGTGTGGATGTCTATTATTTATTTATCCTCATGGTGTTTCACATGTGTAGGCATATATATATATATATATATATATATATAGGGGCGATCCTATGAGATGGGATTTTGGTGAGATGGTGAGATGGGGCATTCTGGACCACTAGTTCCAACCAGGAGAGAGAAAGGCAGGAGAGAGAATACATCAACTTGTGGTCCAGAATGCCCATCTCACCATCTCACCATCTCACAAAATCTCATCTCATAGGATCGCCCCTCTCTCTCTCTCTCTATATATATATAAGTTTATTTGTGTACCCATGATTAGGGATGTCCATACCTAGGTCACCCATCCTCCCACATCTTGATGTCTCTTACTTTTCCTCCAATCTTCCACAAGAGTGACTTTAACTTTGGACAATGGTTGAGTATTAAATATTATGAGATCACCACAAGTCCCATGTGTCAGTCACTATAGATTCACACACTGACAACCTTCTACATGGATCCAAAAACCAACCATATATCAAGATAGAAATGGAAATGCAATTTGAGTCCAGATGAGTTATACCGTAAGTGGAACCATGATATAATAACTCTCCTTATTCTAGCACTTTAGGTTTGTTCCATCATATACATAAGCTGTATTGAAGATTAAATAACAACATACTTGGTTACTCATCTATCAGTTCTTCAACTCCCAACCAATGTACCTACCTCTCATAATCAACCTAACTAGGCACATACGATCTTAACAATTAGGAGAAATGTGCACACATGTTCACCCGCACACACATGCATATGTACACATGATCACACTTCCCACATGCATGCCCACACTTCCTACATGCATGCCCACATGCTCACACTTCCCACATGTACACCCATATGCTCACACTTACATGCCTATATGCACCAATAGGATCATCCTCCAGGATTTAACACAAGCAAATAACAAGTAACCCCTGTTGAGATATTTCATCGAACATATGGTGGGAATAATCACAACCATCAAGCTATGCATCAAACCCTCACTAAGCCCTCACACTAAACCATCTAAACCTCCAATTTAACATCCATATGGGACCACAAATGTGTGAAAAACACATGGAGGGCAGCAATATAAATGTGGTTAGCTTGGTACCTTTGTGCCCTAAAAATGGGAGAAGGGAAAAAGTTGGAGAGGAGGATGGAGAGCGCCACCACCCACTGGCTGCCTCCCCCGCCACTTCGGAGTCGTCATCGGTTCACCGTAGCACTCGCCGGAGCGTGAGGGAGGAGGAGGAAGGGGCTAGGCGATAGTGGGGAAAGGAGGGGGCGATGTTGGTGATGAGTCCCCATTTTATCGTTTTGGCCTTAAAAACCCTAGCTAATGCATGTAAATAGCGTTAATTTCTACAAAATAGCATTCATCATTTATTGCATTTATCGTGTAAATAATATTATTTTTAATGAAAAATTATTGAATAAAGAGAAGAAAAGAAAAGTAATAAAATACCAAAAATATTTTATGACCATAAACCTCGAGACCAAGTCAAGAATTGAGTTGGTCGTCAACGAATGAAGTAGGGGGAGATAAGGTACAAAAATATAATAAAAAACCGATTATTTTATTCATCCAATAATTCATTTTTGACACGTATTTTATAATTTATTATTTATACATCAAATAAAGAAACTTTGTACGCGAAAGTTGTAGACAATAATGTAAATAAAAATAAAAAATTTAATTTGTACAAAAATAATTCACAATGTACTTTTTATAAAAAAAATAAAAAGCTAAAATTCCAACTTCATAGACCCGTATCCTCCAAATAAAACTCAAAATGTATCAAAATCATCTAGTTGTGTATAACTTTTAATAAGCTATTTAATGAAGGTGGTTTAAAAGTTTTTAGAATTACGGTGTGAAAGTTAGGTTGTAGACCCTTATTGTATAATATACCTGAATAAAATATTCAATTTATTCATTCTTTATTATTTTTACAATTTTATATTTTTATAATTGTATAAATATTATTCATAACCCATGTACATATTAAAACCAAAATGAAATCATAAATAAAATACAAAATAAATAAGTCTATATAAAACATATGCAAAATACCTATGCTAATATTTGTATATAAATAAAAGTGAAATCTATTCTTTAATTCTTTTATTCACTCATATTTTTACACTATTATAAAATACCATTTATATCCTACTAAAAATGTAAATCTTAAACAAACCAGAAAAGAAATATTAAAATAAAATAAAATACAAAAATACATAGGTAAATATACAATACATAAATCTATATAATATATACCCTTATTTATTTAAGTGTACAAATTATATCATAAAAATATAATAAAAATATAATTATACATCTAAAAACATTATAAATATACGAAATAAGAGAAAAAAATAAAACAAAAGATATAAAATAAAAATAAAATAAGCCAAAATATAGATGAATATACCTATAAATATACATTTGAAAATTAACAAGTAATAAATAAAGCTAAAAACTAAATAAAAAATCATAATAAAATACTATATAAAATAATAATCATTTTTTATACTAATAAATTAATAAATTGCTTACTATAATTAATTAATTAATTTAGAATAAAACATGTAGTTTGGTCTTTTAGTGCCTGAGCTGGACCGATCAGGTCCCTCTGACAGTTGACCCTTGGTCAACTGTCCCCCCAACCCTCTTGAGTTGATGCACATGCCTTTTCCTTGATTTTACGCCATTTTTTCCGCATGGATCTTCAATCCATTCCAGCAAAATTTCACGCCTCGATCAACCTCTATCAATCGAGATCCACGCCCAAGCCTTAGATACCTTGTACATACATCTGATTCGTCCCTAGTAGCTGGTCAATAAGGGTGCTCCATATGTTCTTAAATAAAAACCTCCTCTTCCCATCTCCATTTTGGTCATCATTCCAAGTCCTACAACACCTGTCTCTAACCTAGCGAGTCTCCTCGTGTCAGTAGGAGCACCCCTAGTGGATTTTGAGTGACTGAAAG
Source organism: Ottelia alismoides (assembly GCA_037367405.1). NCBI lineage: Eukaryota > Viridiplantae > Streptophyta > Magnoliopsida > Alismatales > Hydrocharitaceae > Ottelia > Ottelia alismoides. The sequence goes on from JAZKJV010001292.1 coordinate 877,404, forward strand.
AGGTGGAGTTGCATCCAGGAGGCCGTCACCAACCACCTATGCTCCCTTCCAATCTGGGAAGGTACGAGCTGTGCATTTGACTTTTATTAGCTTAGTTTAATCTATATATTTAATTAGTGCTTTATTTTTCATGTTTAGTTACATATATTAGCTGTAGATCCGTCTCCGTAGTTCCCTGGAGACCCGCTCTGGCGAATACGTCATCCACAGACTTACCAACCTCCGCCATTCTCTCACCCTATCACTTTTTCACTCCCCAGACACTTCCCCTTACCTAGATCCCTTTCAGATCTTGAGACCCGATCTCCACCATTACCTCATCTCCAGAGACCTCTGTCACGCTCCACCTTTCGCTCCCCTCCACCAAACAAGGTCCCAGACCTATCATTTTTTTCGTGTGCATCTTTCTGCAGGTGCTGGTGGCTAGAGGACCCTCTCGGGTCAAAGTTTGGGCGCAAGCGAGGTACCGGGACCCCTTTGCCTTCTCCGACCTAGCTAGTCGTCACCAGGGATCCATGAGCTCTTCCGATACCATCAACAAGCACGTAGGAGGTTGGGGATCATGTTGTGCGCCTTAGATCATCGCCGGGTGGTTGGAGCAGGTCAGATTTGCCAATCGAAGCTCGACCCATGTTGTGTTCTTCCCTGTTCATCTAGGGGAGTCCACAACCGTTGGGTCAAGCCTCGAGTCTACATTCTCCAACCATAGGATGTGCATCACCTTAGTCATTGGATCCCTGGGAAACGATCTAATCTCAACCTTCCAAGGCCGAAGCGGTATCTCCCCTCCAGAATGCGCTACATTTAGGTGAACAAAGGATAATAGTCCGATGATGCACATAAATGGGGTAATTGCATACCCAGCCTCGTATTTTTGTGTATTTACTTATTAACATTGTAAATAATATGTTAAGTGTAAAGTAAAATGGGAATTTTGCCACTTAGCCCATGCACTTAACGTTTATTACATTTAGGTCCTTCCGAGCCTAGTCATGTGTAGCCCCACATGAGCTGGGCAAATTGTATGTATGACTGGGAAGTTTTTGCAATTGTAAAATAATATATTAAAATTAAATAAACATTGTATAAGTATGGCGAATATTGCACTTGAGCACCTGTTATTTATTTTAATTGCAATTATGCCCATGCTAGGACATGTGTTTTTATGCATTTGATCTATTTATTAAAAATAGCATCCTAGCTCGTAAAATTATGCAAAAATAGGGTTATTTGTCTGGTAGCATGTACTTTCACTATCACACATTTATTTTGTACTTTTAAGCATTTTAACGATTTATTAAAAATCAAAAGGAGCTTATTTTTGTACTGTCTAGCTTATAAAATAATAAAAACATAAAAACGTGTCGAAAAATTCAAAAGAATATATAGTCTATTTTATCATATTTTAATTACATATCAAAAATCACTAAAAATGGAAAAATAAAACCTCTGAAAATTGAAAAAATCCTAAAAACCTTTATAAAATCAAATCATTAAAAAATATAAAAATATGTTTTTTGTTTCTTAATTTTCTTTATATATTATCTATACTTTAAAATTGATTTGGATAATTTTGGTCCTTATTTGAAATTTTTAATATTAAAATCAATTTCAGATATTTATTAAATCCCTGATTTGGGATATTTTTGACTTTAAAAATATAAAAAATTAACAAAAATCCCAGAAAAAATTTAAAAAGCATTATAAAAATGTATAAAGCCCAAAAAATTTTATATTCTGTATTTTATTTATCTTTGTCAGTATTTACAATATATTACCTTATGTATATATATCCTTATATATCCTATATATATGCCTTTAAAAGAAAAAGAAATATAAAATCTAAAAGTACATAAATAAAATATAAAATTTAAAAATTTTAAAAATAAAAAATAAAAATAAAATAAAAATTTAAAAATAAAAGACCTAGAAAAACAATAAAAATGGATAAGAGGATAAGAACAAATTTTGTGTGGATTATTTTTGCCCCATCTACCGTTTGCTCCCTGAGTTCGACCTCTACACATGCTTACACCTATATACACCTGTTGTAGAGTTATAATAAATTTGTAGAGTTAAATAAATTTTAACTCCACACTTTTTATATTTATTGCTTGATTCTTGTTGTGGGTTAATTGTTAATTGATCGAAGGTTCTCGTCGATTACCTCGATGATTGTGCTCCTGCCTTGTGTGGAACACACGATCAACACGAATCCTTGGGTTATCAGATGGGGCCGTTGTCGGGGAGTAATGCCACATAGATTGGGATTCTTTATTTGTCTTATTTCTCTTATTCATTTATTTATTTTTGCCTTTATTTATTCATTCTTTTCATTATTATTTGAATTAATTTGCAACTGTTCTGATCACTTTATTTGTTTGACTTTGTTGCGAGGGGCCGCCACGCGAGGGAAGAGCTCTTAGGAGGACCAGTGCACCCATGCAAGGTGGAGCCAACTTTCGGACTTAGCTGGCAGGAGAGAGCAACAAAGGCAGATGGAGGAAATTTTTGAAGATAATCTCTTTTTATATTTTATTTATTTTGCATTATTATTGAGTATATTCATGTGAGAGAGGGACTTATATGTGTAATAATCTGGACTCTCATAGGTACAACTACTTAGCGAGGTCCAGTGCCCGAGGGATTGTTCCCTTGGGGACCTCCTCGGTTTTTTTCATTGGTTTTATTGCTTCCTTTTCTTTGTTATTCACTTTTTGTTTTCTTTATTTTGTGTGAATTAGACCTAGCCTAGGAATTGCTTGATCGATAGATTAAGGTCCAAAGTCCTAATATACTTGCATGTACTTATAGATTCGCTTTTGGACTTAGTCAAAAAATTAGTGTTAGATACTTGGATTTGAATCCACGCACCGTGAGAGACATCATATAATGCTAGCAGGACCCGTTGTGACAGGCACCGAGATGTCTACAAGATCGGACTTTAGGGTTTGTCTCTGAATAATTAACATATTGTGCTTCACGATAATTGCAATTATTGTTCTAGGGAGATTTCATAGGATTGCATTGCATGTAGTTTAGTTTTCAATTCTATTATGCATCCCACATAGAGAGAGCTGGGAATCACTATAAGTCTTCTAACTTTGCATGCATCATCGATTACTGACTTGCACGACTTTTTCGAACTTCTCCCTATGATTTTGCTCACTTAGGATGCTAAATAGAATTAATAGGCACATACATGGAAAAATAACAAAAAAAGTTATAACCAAAATAAAATTGGGCCTGCTAACTCTATTGGACCTTAAAAATAAAATGTAATGGATTCATTGCTTTGGGGAGAGCAACCCACACCTTGTTTGAGCATTTTATTCTTACATAAACGCTAAGGATTAACACCCAAATCCCAGGCCTATCTTCGATTTGTAAAACTTTGTAAAATCACATAGCTCTAAAATTGAAAAGATAAAAGACCAACATCTCGGTCTTCACTGTATTAAGTAGGTGAACTAGGGGTTTGCTTTGTACATCGATTGTTATTTTTGAGTCCATCTGCATTTTCATCCCTCTTCAAGTTTTTGATCCCAAAGGCGTGTGCCATTTTTTATCATTGAGTCCCTCTCCCTCTCTTGTTTATATATTTCCTCATTTGCATCCAAGTCCTGATATTGGGTTTTGATCTTCATCGTCTTCGCCGGATTTCATGGCTTTTCTCCTTGCCCATATCACCCCATATTAGGTCTAGTTCAAGGAGACCTTCCGCTTGAACCACAATTTTGTCTATGTCCGCTTTCATCTTGCCCACCCTCCTCATCCCCTCCATATCATCACTTCTCTCACCTAGGATTGCTGCGTGTATGTATAGGGCTCGCATCGAGGTTTATAACTTACATTGATTATTTGAGTAAGCCAGGCAGATTGGGGGATGCTAAGATTAGTGTGCTACTTTGGATGGATCTCACTTCGATATGTGCATAAATAATGTTGAGGATTTTGATTTTTCATGATCATAGGTGTGATTCTTATTTGAGGATTTTTGATCTCGCATATCGAATTGAGGATGTGAGTTATTTTGATGAATTGATGATGACTTCATGAGCTTTGATTAGATGATCTTTTCTCTGATTACATCCGTCTTGATTCAGATGCTTGTTGTACTCTCTCTTTATGTGCTTCCAAGTGATGGTACCCGGAACCCACACGATTTCACTCATTTCTTTAACTGATCCATCCTCGATTTCCTGATTCTCTTCCATCCACTTGTAGCAGTTATAGGATTTCTGCTTACATCTTGAGCCATCTCAGCTACTTTGATTGACTTGAGGGTCCGTATTGTGATTGACCTGATTCTCTTTTGTCCTCCCGTGATCTTATGCCCTCCGATTGATGATTGATTATTTGGAGGACCTGAGATTTGATGCCAACAGTCCCACAATCATCATTTACTTAGTTTGCATTACTCCCCGAGGACTTTTTGTGGGAGAATGCAACACTTTCTTTAAGATCGGTTTCATTCCTGGCTTATGTCTCCATCTTGTTGGAGTACGAAATCGAGTCGTCAGATATGTTATTGGTCTCACTGTCTGATTGTGCGTCTGATCTGTTGGAGCACGAGACCTATTCATCTGGACCCCTTTGAGTCCGCTCTCCTTGACAGTCCTCTCAAGGGTAAGCCATCTTCCTCTGATTATTCGCTGCTTAGTTGGCAATATGCTCCCCGAGGTTATCTGTGGGATGCTCTCACGTTTTCTAGATCTGTCGGTCTCTTCTGCTGTTAGACGATCTTTCACCTACCGAGATGACCCGTTTGATGGATCTGACTCCTTTGAGTCCGCTCACCTTGTCGACCCTCGCAAGGGTAAGCTCTGTCTGATATTCATTGCCTAGTACGTATCGCTCCCCAAGGGTTATCTGCGGGAGGATACATCATTTTATAGGTACTCAGTTTCACTTCTGGCACCTCCTATCTGGTGGAGCACTAAGCTAAGTCTTCTGATTATTCTGATATCTCTTGACCCATTTGAGATTGCTCACCTTGAGGACCCTCGCATGGTTGAGCCATATTTTGTGGTGTTCAGTGTGTTCTTGAGACCTTCTGACCTTATGCCCACCGAATACCCTGCTGCATAGAGAGTCTCCTGTTCTTCACTCTTCCTACCTTCTTGAAACCATGATTGACTTGGAGGACTCTGTACTGGTCATTCTTCCTCCATGTCTTACAGTATCGGCTCTGCTCCCTCATTCCTTCCTTATGAGGAGATGTATGATTCACGCTACTGGTTCCTGGTTTATTTCTCGATATTTTTGCCCCGGTAGATGACACCCACTTGATTGTATGCATGTGCCTTTTTGCTTTCTAACTACGTTACCATTCTCACATGGGGATGATGACGAGAGTACGGTATTCACGTATCTGATACCATCTTGCATTTCATTAGCCTGTGCTTGTTGTATATATGTGTTTTGTTTTACATTCCTTATTGCTCTCATAGATCATGTGTACCCCAGATCTTTCACCATATCTGTGTGTCTATACGTAGGACGTGCCTTGTCCTAAGTACAGGGGGTACACCTCGTGTTGTTCTTTCTCTGTTTCATTTCATCACTCCTATCATTGCTTATACTTAGGGATCTTTTACCCTAAGTATAGGGGGAGTGATGCGTACATTATCTGCGATCTTTTCACCTATCTTCATATGTTTTTTATTCTTTTTCTTATTTTCTTCTTTTCCTTTTCATTTTTCATTTCTACCCAAAAGGTGTCACCCCTTTGTGTCACTTTTCTATACTTAGGACATACTCTGTCCTAAGTATAGGGGGTGCATCTCGAGTTCTTTCATTTTTTGATCCCCTCCACTGTCTCCTCTCTTGTTCATTTGCTTTACTATACTTAGGCCCCGTTCGGGTAGAAGGTTACCCGCGGGTTAGGGGGGGTTTACCCCCCTTAACCAACATTCCCCTCTCTCCCCGTAGGCCCCACTTTATTTCTTTTTTAAAAAATTAAATAAATCAATTTTACATCATCAATCCTATCAAAAAATAATGTATTATACCATCATATCATATAAAAATTATAAACTACTCCACTTCTACTCACTTTTCCAAACTTCAATACAATCACATGACAATAACTACTCACTTTTTCAAACTCCAATACAATCATATCACCCAAACCCACTTCTAACCCACACCCAGTTTAACCCTCTATCCAAACACCAAAACACAAAAACAGGTTACCCTCTACTAGTTTAACCTGCCTTAACCCGCCAACCAAACGCACCCCATCTCACTCTAAGTATTGGGGGGGGGGGGCAGATCGAGCCGTGATATGTTTGTTCCCACCCTTGACTCTCCCTGCCTTGTGTACAATATGCTATACTTAGGATTATTCGATCCTAAATATAGGGGAGATGGTCAACTTCTTATTCATTTATTTCTTCATTCTTCATTACTTATTGAGTCGTTGTAGTATAATCTTTTCTATACTTAGTACGAGTTATGTCTTCTAATTTTCTTTTCAATCTACGAGGAATACCTCAAGCTATGTATAGGGGGATCATATATACTTTGTATATACTTTAGATATAACTCGTACTTTCGTATAATAACATGGCTAAAATACTATACACATAATTCATTAAATTAATAATAAAATGCATTTTATTCCTCAAATTCTTTTTGTATATACTAATTAATAAATCAGATTAAAAATATTTTTACAAAATGATTGAAAAATTGTTTGACTCATTTGGAAAACTTTTTGCAAAACATTTTCAACTTTTGTAAGATTGTTTTGATTTGTAAAATTATTTCTTTTGTGTGAATAAAAATAATTTTGAAAACCTATTTGCAGATGATTTTGAAAATGGTTATAAAAATATTTGAAAAATCTATATATACTATTTAAAAAATCTTTGGAAAATGGCTTTCAAATATTTGTAAATTTTACAAAAGTTATTTTGTACTATAGTTTTCAAAATTGTTTTCAAATAAGTTTGAGGAATAAATGCATCATTAGATATATATAAATAATCATAATGAAATGCATACAAATAAAAATTATTAAATTCTTTAAAAATTATGTATATATAACTATAAAAATGAATAACATTTCAACTTATAAATTCTTTAACCTTTTAGTTCTTGTAAATAAATAAAAAGAGGCACGCATGTGTAAATAGTTGTACACATTCTACATTTTTGTGCCAAAAGACTTTTTATTCTCAAAATTATTTGCAAAATCTTTTTGAAAAATTGCATAATTTTTCTGCATTATATATAGAATTTACATAACATTCACATTCTTTTGAATTGAGCTTAATGATTGAACTAGTCTGAGTAAAGTCAAAGATTGGAGCTTGGTTGGACTTTACTGCACCTAACTTCACTAGAACGTTATGAGAACTAGATTTAAGGCACTTCAGGTCCATTGGGACTTAATTCTTTGGGACTCAGGGCTGGGTTCTAGTCACTTCAACTGATTAACTAGAACTTTTCGATACACACACATGACTCTTGTCGGCCGTGACCTAATTTGGGCACTTGCACCTTTCACTTGGCTCAACTCAATTGGAGTGGTGAGGGGATTGGATTTTCCGATTTGAGATGCACACGAGAGGAAAACATTCGTCCTCGTCTAGGGAGGAAAGTGCATCCCACTCGTCCAGTTGCCATGAGGTCTAAATACATGAGAGTGTGGGTTATAATAATGCTTCAAAAGAGGGATAGTCTTCTGGCTTTAAGAGTAAAAACTCCTTATGTAAATGCTGCTGTATATTGTGTTAAAAAAACTCAAAAATTTGGGACAAGCCTTTGAAAATAAAATACCTGCCGGAGTATGTATATATGTTGTATAGTCAATAAGCAAGCTTGAGCATCAAAGTTATATCATGTGAGCCTGTGGTTGGATGACTTGACTACACTGGTCATGCATCCCCGGATAGGTAGCTACACTAGCTACCGTCCATTCTTCTCTTCTCCCCTCCTCTTGAGTCAGATGCCACTTGAACTTAGAAGGGAATACCCCAGCTCCTCGAGGAAAGAGTTGCTGGATTAGGGAATCATTGAGTTGTCACTCTGGAGAAGTCAGTCCTTTTGTCATTTCAGTTGGGAAGAGCCATTATCACTTACATTGTACAAGTCAGCTTCACAGTCATAAGGGTTTGTGTATGATGTAGGCTAGTTCTAACATGGTTATTGAGGTGGTTTGAATCGAGTTCTGTGACTCTCGAAGGCTGTTGTGTTTTAAATTTGGTTCCCAACCAGGTTCCACACACATTCTCACACCAAGATCTGACCTGAGCTCCAAACGTTGATTTTGTAAAGACAAGTTTAATACTCAAAATCAATTCCATTTATTCTTTCTTTTTATTTTCTTCTTTATTCTTTTCGTACTTATTGCATAAGTGTTCACTAGGGACTAGCAGAGGTAAGTATAGGGGGGGGGGGTGATGAATCCCCATTTCATCACATTTATTCTATCATTTGGCCTTAAAAACCTAGCTAATGCATCCAAATAGCATTAATTTGTAGAAAATAGCATTAATCATTTATTTCAATTATTGTGTAAATAATATTGTTTTTAATGCTAAACTTATTGAATAAAAAGAAGAAAAGAAAAAGAATAAAATACTAAAGGTATTTTATGACCCTATACCCTAAGACCAAGTCAAGAATTGAGTTGATCGAAAAGAAATAAAGTAGGGGAAGATAAGAACCAAAAATACAATAAAACCTGATTATTTTATTCATCCAACAATTCATTTTGACACCTATTTTATACTTTATTATTTATACATCAAAACAAAAAACTTTATACATGAAGTTGTATACAATAATGTAAGTAAAAATACAAAATCGAGTTTGTCGAAAAATAATACACAATGTACTTTTTATACACAAAATAAAAAGCCAAAATCCCAACTTCACAGACCCATATCTTCCAAATAAAATCTCAAATGTATCAAAATCACTGTAACTCTATACAACTTTTAATAAGCAATTTAATGAAGGTGGTTTCATACTTTTTAGAGTTAAGGTGTGAAAGTTAGGTTTTGGATCCTATTGTATAATATACCTGAATAAAATAATCAATTTATTCATTCTTTATTATTTTTACAATTTTATATTTTTATATTTTTATATTTTTATAATTTTATAAATATTATTCATAACCCATGTACATATTAAAATCAAAATAAAATCACAAAGAAAATACAAAATAAAATAGGTCTATATAAAACATAGGCAAACTACATATGCTAATATCTGTACATAAATAAAAGTGAATCTATTCTTTAATTCTTTTATTCATTCATATTTTTACACTATTATAAATATAATTTTATATTCTATTAAAAAAGTAAAACTAAAACAAAATGATAAAATAAACATTAAAATAAAATAAAATACAAAAATATATAGGTAAACATACAATACATATACCTATATAATATATACCCTTATTTATTTAAGTGTACAAAATATATCATAAAATATAATAAAAATGAATTTATACAACTAAAAATAAGTTGTAAATATATAAAATAAGAGAATAAAATAATAAAATAAAATATATAAAAGAAAAATAAAAGAAGCCAAAATATAAATGAATATACTTATAAATATACAATAAAAATTAACCTATAATAGATAATACCAAAAAATAAAATTAAAATCATAACAAAATACTGCATAAAATAACAAATATTTTTTATTTTATACTCAAAACTTAATAAAATCGTTTACTATAATTAATTAATTAAGAATAAAACTTGTAGTTTTGTCTTTTAGTCCTTGGGATGGACCAATCAGGTGCCTCCGATGGTTGACCCCTGGTCAACTGTCCCCCAACGTTAATGAGTTAACGTGCGTGTATTCTCCCCGCATTTTGCGCCATTTTTCCCGCATGGATCATCATTCCATTTCACCAAAGCTTCATGCATCGATCAACCTATATGAATCGAGATCCATGCCCAAGCCTTAGATACCTTGTACGTACATCTGATTCGTCCCTAGTCGCCGGTCAATAAAGATGCTCCATATGTTATTAAATAAAAACCTCCTCTTCCAATCTCCATTTTGGTCATCATTCCAAGTCCTACAGCCTCTACCTCTGGCCTAGCGAGTCTCCTCGTGACAGGAGGAGCACCCCTGAAGGATTTTGAGCGGCTGAAGGAGGCAGAGGTGCACCCAGGCAGCCGTTGCCAGCCACCTATGCTCCCCTCCTTCTCGGGAAGGTACGAGCTGCGTGTTTAATTTTTCTTAGCTTAGTCTAGTCTATGGATTTAATTCGTGCTCTTATTTTGCATTTTTCATTACATATATTTGCTGTAGATCCGTCCTCATAGTTCGCGGGAGCCCCGCTCTGATGAACACATCCCACCGTGCAAACCTCATCCTCCGACTCGCCAACCTCTTCCACTCTCTCACCTTATCGCTTCTGCATGGCCCACACATTTTCGCTCACCCAGATCCCTTTCGAATCTTCAAACCCGGTCTCCTCCACTGCCTCGAGACCTCCGCCACGCTCCACCTTTCACTCCACTACATCAAATAAGGTCCCAGACATGTTTTTTCGTGTGCAACCTTTCTGCAGGTGATGGTGGCCAGAGGACCCTCTCGGGTTGAAGTTTTGGCACAAGCGAGGTACCTGGACCCCTTCACCTTCCTTGAGCTAGCCGGTCGTCACTAAGGCTACATGAGCTCTTCCGATACCATTAACAAACATGGAGGAGGTTGGGGATCATGTTGCATGCCTTGGATCGTCGCCAGGTGGTCTGAGTAGGTTAGATTTGCCAATCGAAGCCCGACCCAGGTTGTGTTCTTCCCTGTTCATCCAAGGGAATCCCCAGCCATTGGATCAAGCCTCGAGTCCAGATTCTCCAACTACCGTAGGATGTGCATCGCCTCCTCCATTGGATCTCGGGGAAATGATATAATCTCAACCGTCTAAGGCCGAAGTGGTATCACCCATCTAGAATGAGCCGCATGTTTAAGCGAACAAAGAAGAACCGTCCCATGGCGTGCATAAATGGGGTAATTGCATAGTCAACCCCACATTTTTGTGTATTTACTTATTAATATTGTAAATAAAATGTTGTGTAAAATAAAATTGGAATTTTGCCATTCAGCTCATGTACTTACGTTTATTACATGTAGGTCTCTCCCAGGCCAATCATGTGTAGTCCCATGTGATCTGGGTAATTTGTATGTATACCCTGATAGTTTTTACAATTGTAAAATAGTCTATTAAAATTAAATAAACATTGTATAAGTTTGGCAAATATTGTACATGATACCCTAATGTTTATTTTTATTGCAATTTTGCCCCTGCTAGGGCATGTATTTTTAAGTATTTGATTTATTTATTAAAAATAGCATCCTATCTCCTAAAATTATAAAAAATAGGGTTATATGCCTTGTAGCATGTGCTTTCACACCATATATTCATTTCGCATTTTGGACATTTTAACGATTTATTAAAAATCAGAAGGAGCTTATTTTTGTACTTTCTAGCTTATAAAATACCAAAAAATATAAATATGTGTCAAAAAGTCCACAAAATTACGTATAATCTATTTTATCATATTTTAATTACAGACCAGAAATCACTAAAAATGGAAAAATAAAACTCCTTAACCCCAAAAACCTTTATAAAAATCTAATTATAAAAAATCCAAAAATTTGTTTTTCTATTTCTTAATTTTCTTTATATATTTATCTATATGTTAAAATTGATTTGGATAATTTTGGATATTATTTGATATTTTTAGTATTCAAATCAATCGTAGATAGTTATTAAATCCCTGATTTGGAGTATTTTTGACTTTTAAAATACATAAAATTAGCAAAAATCCCAGAAAATTTCAAAAACATTATAAAGATATATAAAACCCAAGACATTTTATATTATGTATTTTATTTATCTTTATTAGTATTTATAAATATATTACCCTATATTGTGTATATATCCTTATATATCCTATATATGTCTTTAAAAGGAAAAAAATATAATATATGAAAATACAAAAAATATAAAACTATAAAATATAAAACAAAATACCAAATGTAAAACAAAAAACAAAAAAAATAAAAAATAAAAAACCTATAAAAATAGTAAAAGTGAACCAGAGGATAAGAACAAATATTGTGCGCATTATTTTGCCCCATCTACCGTTTGCTCCCTTGAGTTCATCATCTACACATGCTTACACCTATACACACATGTTGTAGAGTTATAATAAATTTTTCCTCCACATTTTTGATATTTATTGCTTGATTCTTGTTGTGGGTTAATTGCTGATTGATCCAACGTTCCCGTCAGTCACCTCGATGACTATGCTGCCGCCTTGTTTGGAACAAACGATCGACATGAATCCTTGGGTTATTAGTCGGTGAGGGGGGTAGTTGTGGGGGCGTGTGGGGGGGATTGGGGCGAAGCGGTCCATGTATTTTATTTATTATATATATTATTTCCACCCATAATGAAACACTTGAACCATAGCAACTACCATACTGGATCCCTGATTCGGGTGTGTAACAGTCCGTTTCTATCTCGAAGTGACAATAAATATGAATCTAATATCCATATTTTTCCAATATTCGATGAGTCTATAATCGACATAATACGGGTTCCAATTTCTTCATTAAATTGTGCAATTAAAATTGGCCAAATGACCTTCGATCAACGAACGATCGATTCCATTGGTTCTAGTTCGTCAAGACGGAGCTAACTGATGGTCTTCATACCCCTTCACTACGGCATCGCATTGCAGACTTTTTCAGTGAAACTAGATACAATGTGACTGACTTTGATCAATTGCCTCCAAACGGGACCCGATCCGTGATCTGCGGATTGATACAAGCTAGATCGACATGAATTAGATTTTTATCGGGTCACATGGATCCTAGTCAAGTCGGAAGCATATTCAGAATTGAGGGGTTTGGACCCGAGCATTACAAGTGGGATCCACTAGTATCGGCGAGCCAAGTGGAGGCTAAAACCTGAACCGCCTCCGCCAGCCATGCCTAGCCATACACTAGCTAACTCAGGTTCTTTGGAGAATTTGCAACAAAGCACCCCATCCTTTTGGAAATCACACATGTACCCCCACCTAGGGTTATTTACATAGAAGACCCTCCGTATTTGCATAATTGAAGATATATATTTTTAAGAACCTTTTTGAGAGATTTATTTAATTATTTTATTACAACTAGACCCTTGACTTGTAAACTTAATAACTTTTAAACCAATTATCAAATTTTAACGAACTTGGTATCAATTTGAAACATATTCACTTCTCTATCTTGTGGTATATTGAAATCATTTACAATAGACTGAATCATTAATTGGAATATCACATATGATGTCAGTTACTTTATTCAATATCTTATCGTTTTGAGATCTGAAAATTTCTAATAGTAGAATTGATTTTATTAACTTGAGATATTATTGTAATTAAATTTATTTGATTGGTTCTTATCAAATCATTTTAAGAATTAAAAGACATTGCATTTAAATTAAACAAAGTCATCAAATTCACAATATCCATCATTGAATTGTTTCAAAATCACAATTTTTGCTAAATAATAATAAAAAAGTAATAATTTAGGTGTCATTCATCATACATCTCAGTATATTTTTTCATTTGCTCATTCCGTACATTTTAATTACATAAAAAGATTCAATCATCTCATATTTCAGTTGATTTCTTCAATTGATTGCATCTCTTATTTAAAAATTTATAAAAATTTGCAAAAATTCATAAAAATCATCTCTTTTAAAACCTAATTCCAAGTTGTTGAAAAATTGACCATAGACCCTCACATTAGCTCCCCGAGTTTGAGCATTAGACTTTCCCAAGTAAAAAAAACAATTGCACCTTGAAATTTAACTGAATAATTTTGTGTGATTTTGATCGATCATTGATTTCTGAACTACAATTAAAACCACATACTAACAATAGGAATTTTTGCAGTTCGTGAACCTAATACTCAATATATTGACATGAAAAGTCAAAATGTTGACTTCGAGTCATGTTATGACACAAACAAGTCCAGTGATGACAAAAAGTCAAAATGTTAACCAAAAAGTCAAAATGTTGGCTTAACGAGGTCGGGTTAAATGAAGACTCGAATCATAATTGCTACGATTTGGTAGGTATACGACCTAAGACTAGTAGACATCTATATGTTCAAGTATGTTCATTTGACATACCATTAGGTTGAAGATCTAAACAAGGTCCATATACCGGAGTGCTGGCATGCACATAAAGACATACAAGATGTATGATCTCTCAAAAGGATTATACATATTCCTACTTGATGAACCAAGAGATAGAGATCACTCATAAGATATTTGGGTTCAAATGGAATTCCCTACATGGTGGTCTTTTTATGAAATAAGACACGAATTAAAGATATTAATGTAAGTTTTTGAAAAGCATATAATTAATATTATCATCCAATTATCTATTAAGAAATCTACTGATGTGCCCTAGAAGGAGACAAATAAACAAGTGTTTGAATTTCGGGTATATCAAATTCTTTCAATATATAGGAATACTTCGAGTTAAAGTTTACTTAATAGATTATGTACCATGACACTTCTAATCTGAGGGAGTGATAAAACTTGATGGATTTTAATGACTCCATTTTATGTCTTAGTGATATGAGAATTAGTTGGATTAAGTCTCCTTTCATTAGACTTAATTCCAACTCCAATTTCAATGTCCAAATGTTGGAAATAGGAGGTGAACTCAATTATAGAGCTCATTTTTAAGCTCCAAAAGATTTGGACAATGACTATAAATGGAGATGGAAGCTGAGCCACTCTAATCAATTTTTGAGCTTACAAAGAATGTGATGCATTTTATTGAGCTTACATAGAGTGTGAATCATTTTAGCTCACGCTCAAAATTAGAGCGTGACATGTTTGCTAAAAAGTGGTTTAAAATCATGAAATTGGATAGGTATACAAGTTTCAAGTCACTATACATAGATAATATGATATCCTTAACATTATCTTCAAGTATCCGCAAAAGCTATTCACATGTCCTAATTGGATTAGGACTCGTATATTATGGCAATAAATGCTATTATCATGAATATATCTATCCAAGGATAGTGTGGATGCGATCCACATTTTTTCATTTGTATGAATAATGGTAGATATAGTAATATTTATATGAAATTCATATATTATTTCAAGGCGTATGTGAATATGATTCACATTCGAAAAATTAAACGTAAATAGTATTTATATTTTATATTTGGTTTATGAATTGGAATCATAAATTGAGATATTGGTCTCATAAATAACTCGATTACGATATTTGTAATTTAATTTATCAAAGGATAATTGAGTTATAATATCATGGCATTATCTGAAATTAAAATTCAAAGGATTATCTCAAGTTGGTTATCAGTCATGGAACCCATCGTGGAGACTTATTTGTTGTAGCATCTCTCATATTTTTATATTCATATAGATGATTAAATTGGTTAAAATGTTGGCCAACAAACGATCGACATGAATCCTTGGGTTATTAGTCGGTGAGGGGGGTAGTTGCGGGGGCATGTGGGGGAGGGGGGGATTGGGGCGAAGCGGTGCATGTATTTTATTTATTATATATATTATTTCCACCCTTAATGAAACACTTGAACCATAGCAACTACCATACTGGATCCCTGATTCGGGTGTGTAATAGTCCGTTTCTATCTCGAAGTGACAATAAATATGAATCTAATATCCATATTTTTCCAATATTCGATGAGTCTATAATCGACATAATACGGGTTCCAATTTCTTCATTAAATTGTGCAATTAAAATTGGCCAAATGACCCTCGATCAACGAACGATCGATTCCATTGGTTCTAGTTCGTCAAGACGGAGCTAACTGATGGTCTTCATACCCCTTCACTACCGGCATCGCATTGCAGACTTTTTCAGTGAAACAAGGTACAATGTGACTGACTTTGATCAATTGCCTCCAAACGGGACCCGATCCGTGATCTGCGGATTGATACAAGCTAGATCGACATGAATTAGATTTTTATCGGGTCACATGGATCCTAGTCAAGTCGGAAGCATATTCAGAATTGAGGGGTTTGGACCCGAGCATTACAAGTGGGATCCACTAGTATCGGCGAGCCAAGTGGAGGCTAAAACCTGAACCGCCTCCGCCAGCCATGCCTAGCCATACACTAGCTAACTCAGGTTCTTTAGAGAATTTGCAACAAAGCACCCCATCCTTTTGAAAATCACACATGTACCCCAACCTAGGGTTATTTACATAGAAGACCCTCCGTATTTGCATACTTGAAGATATATATTTTTAAGAACCTTTTTGAGAGATTTATTTAATTATTTTATTACAACTAGACCCTTGACTTGTAAACTTAATAACTTTTAAACCAATTATCAAATTTTAACGAACTTGGTATCAATTTGAAACATATTCACTTCTCTATCTTGTGGTATATTGAAATCATTTACAATAGACTGAATCATTAATTGGAATATCACATATGATGTCAGTTACTTTATTCAATATCTTATCGTTTTGAGATCTGAAAATTGCTAATAGTAGAATTGATTTTATTAACTTGAGATATTATTGTAATTAAATTTCTTTGACTGGTTCTTATCAAATCATTTTAAGAACTAAAAGACATTGCATTTAAATTAAACAAAGTCATCAAATTCACAATATCCATCATTGAATTGTTTCAAAATCACAATTTTTGCTAAATAATAATAAAAAAGTAATAATTTAGGTGTCATTCATCATATATCTCAGTATATTTTTTCATTTGCTCATTCCGCACATTTTAATTACATAAAAAGATTCAATC
The DNA here is from genome assembly GCA_037367405.1 of Ottelia alismoides. Classification (NCBI taxonomy): domain Eukaryota; kingdom Viridiplantae; phylum Streptophyta; class Magnoliopsida; order Alismatales; family Hydrocharitaceae; genus Ottelia; species Ottelia alismoides. Next base: position 894,223 of record JAZKJV010001292.1, read on the forward strand.
ATCTCATATTTCAGTTGATTTCTTCAATTGATTGCATCTCTTATTTAAAAATTTATAAAAATTTGCAAAAATTCAAAAATCCATAAAAATAATCTCTTTTAAAACCTAATTCCAAGTTGTTGAAAAATTGACCATAGACCCTCACATTAGCTCCCCGAGTTTGAGCATTAGACTTGCCCAAGTAAAAAAAACAATTGCACCTTGAAATTTAACTGAATAATTTTGTGTGATTTTGATCGATCATTGATTTCCGAACTACAATTAAAGCCACATATTAACAATAGGAATTTTTGCAGTTCGTGAACCTAACACTCAATATATTGACATGAAAAGTCAAAATGTTGACTTCGAGTCATGTTATGACACAAACAAGTCCAGTGTTGACAAAAAGTCAAAATGTTAACCAAAAAGTCAAAATGTTGACTTGACGAGGTCGGGTTAAATGAAGACTCGAATCATAATTGCCACGATTTGGTAGGTATACGACCTAAGACTAGTAGACATCTATATGTTCAAGTATGTTCATTTGACATACCATTAGGTTGAAGATCTAAACAAGGTCCATATACCGGAGTGCTGGCATGCACATAAGGACATACAAGATGTATGATCTCTCAAAAGGATTATACATATTCCTACTTGATGAACCAAGAGATAGAGCTCACTAATAAGATATTTGGGTTCAAATAGAATTCCCTACATGGTGGTCTTTTTATGAAACAAGACACGAATTAAAGATATTAATGTAAGTTTTTGAAAAGCATATAATTAATATTATCATCCAATTATCTATTAAGAAATCTACTGATGTGCCCTAGAAGGAGACAAATAAACAAGTGTATGAATTTTGGGTATATCAAATTCTTTCAATATATAGGAATACTTCGAGTTAAAGTTTACTTAATAGATTATGTACCATGACACTTCTAATCTGAGGGAGTGATAAAACTTGATGGATTTTAATGACTCCATTTTATGTCTTAGTGATATGAGAATTAGTTGGATTAAGTCTCCTTTCATTAGACTTAATTCCAACTCCAATTTCAATGCTCAAATGTTGGAAATAGGAGGTGAACTCAATTATAGAGCTCATTTTTAAGCTCCAAAAGATTTGGACAATGACTATAAATGGAGATGGAAGCTGAGCCACTCTAATCAATTTTTGAGCTTACAAAGAATGTGATGCATTTTATTGAGCTTACATAGAGTGTGAATCATTTTAGCTCACGCTCAAAATTAGAGCGTGACATGTTTGCTAAAAAGTTGTTTAAAATCATGAAATTGGATAGGTATACAAGTTTCAAGTCACTATACATAGATAATATGATATCCTTAACATTATCTTCAAGTATCCGCAAAAGCTATTCACATGTCCTAATTGGATTAGGACTCGTATATTATGGCAATAGATGCTATTATCATGAATATATCTATCCAAGGATAGTGTGGATGCGATCCACATTTTTTCATTTGTATGAATAATGGTAGATATAGTAATATTTATATGAAATTCATATATTATTTCAAGGCGTATGTGAATATGATTCACATTGGAAAAACTAAACGTATATAGGATTTATATTTTATATTTGGTTTATGAATTGGAATCATAAATTGAGAGATTGGTCTCATAAATAACTCGATTACGATATTTGTAATTTAATTTATCAAAGGATAATTGAGTTATAATATCATGGCATTATCTGAAATTAAAATTCAAAGGATTATCTCAAGTTGGATATCAATCACGGAACCCATCGTGGAGACTTATTTGTTGTAGCATCTCTCATATTTTTATATTCATATAGATGATTAAATTGGTTAAAATGTTGGCCAACTTCTTGTATGGTTAACACTCCTAAATGGAAATCAAGGAAAAAAAGAGAGAGAGATAATTGTGGACATTTACAATGAGTATTAGGACTCCTCATTGGACGTCCACACATGCGTTTTGGCCTCTCTTAAAAACAATTACTCTGCGCCAATTTCCTTCAATTCCAAGAGAGCCATATTGCCTCGGAGTACAGAGAGGAGAGAGTATAAGGCTCTCTCCTTGGCCATTTCTTTTTCTCCAAGATTACATGGACATGTACATCAAGTTCATGGGAGACAACATGATTCATCATCATGCCTATGAGAGAATATTTTTCAAATTAGACTTCATTAGGGAGGTCTTTTCATTTAGAGACACATGCTTCAAAAGCTAACTATAATACTCTTGTGGTAGTGCGAAACAGTTTGGAAAATATTTCCTGTACCATGTGATTTTGCAACAAAATTTTTGTTATGCAATGTATCGATTTTCATACGATGAACATACTATTATGTAAATTTATTTAATATTTTCATATCGTGTGAGAGTTTATAACTCCCTTTCCAGATTGCATGCAGTAATTGCTACATTTTCCTGATCGACGGGTACATGTTTTTGTGATTATTATCGTATTTTAAATGATCCGGTGACATATGAAGTTGATGTTGTTCTCCCATGTTTAGAACATTAATTTTAGGATAAAAATGAAGTCTATATGATCTTAAGTCATAGCCAAAATATCCTCCAAAAGTTGGTGGCGTTCGAGAGACGATTAGGATATTGAAAGGTCTACAAACTCCGACTTCGATAAAAAATTGTCCCCCCTATATGAAATAGTCCTCGTTATTCTTCGCAAACTTTTTGCTTCCTGCCTTTCCTATAGTACTACTTCTTAGCTATAAAATACCAAAATTTTTATAATATTAATTGAGTCATATAACATTATAAATACTGATTAATGAGTTATTAATCAAGTTCCAAATCAGTACAAAAATGTTTTGCAAGCTTCCGATCATGTAGCCTCGAGAAATTGGATTTCTCCATGGATAGAGTTGGAAGAGGACTTGATTATTACAATTAATTATTTTTCCTACATTATGACTCGAAATTGATGAGAATATATTTGATATATTCACATTAAAAATTTAGATCTAATATTTTGGAAGTTTTTTGGCTCGCAATAATTTTTTAAATCCACGTTATATGATGCCTTCTAATTTGAAGCGCCATGGTCACGTTTTGTAAATTTGGAATCCGAAATCATTGATTGTTAGTTTGTATGAAATAAATTAGAATTCTATTTATTTCATATTTCCTTTATGCACTTGATTGATTGCAAATAAATTAGCAATTGTGAATCGATAAAATCGATCAATTATAGTTAAATCCTTTCATATTAAAGAAATCAAGATTGATTTGGTGTCCAGGTTTGGATTCTCGTGGTGGTTACCTAATTAGCATCTTCCAAGTAAATGAAATGCTCATACCATTCATTCCACATACCTAATTGAAGAAATCTTCATGTGTTATTGTAATCTTCTAAAACAAAGAAGATTAATGTATGCATGAATTAATTATATGATGATACAATTGTTAAGTGCTTAGATTCCTTGATTTACTGTTGTAGTTTTAATTAGATTAAGCCTACATAATAATTAAGAATCTATACGTTAATTTTCCTTTAAAAGATTAATCATGAAAATATATTTAGAAATTATAAATCATCAATTTAAATATGAAAATTCATATAATGACGTCCATGGTTTCCTTCCATTGCGGAGAACTCCACCACCATGAGTTGTATTTTTGGAGACATTCTTGTGTAGTCATGACTTCGGAATGCATATTCACATGGATCAGATTCTTCATTTTTGAAAGAGACAGGCCATATGCATGGTGACCCCAATATTATTCCCAATATTATTGAGTCAGTATTAGATTGCACACAGAGTAGAAATTAAATTTGCTCATTAACGGTTGGTTTAATCGACAACATGATAACTCCATATATGTGAATGGCATGGGTGTTGAAGACCAAACCGTGAATGCAAGTTGGATTTGCAAGGTAAATAGAGTTCTCATTTCTTTCACTGTAATTTTATTTTCTTATATTATTAGGGTGAAATGAAAGTGGAAAAAAGGTCCAGATCTCGTAGTGAGTCCTTTGGTTAGCCTGTCTCATGCCTTGAAAGTTATCAAGGGAAAGGCTTTCAAAGTACGAAAAATATGAGAGCATCTTTATTTTAAAATATTTTTACCTTAATCAAGATTAACTAAAAGTGCAAAATTTTAGTTTTGAATGAATCCTTCAATCCACTCAACAAACTGCTTGAGGTCAATCAGTTGACCAATCCAAGTTACTCAGATTGGATCCATAATTTGGAACTCATGCTCTCGATGGAGCACATCAGGTATGTGCTCTCATCCATGAAGTACACAGGCCCTCAAACAAAGGATGTCTAAGAGTTCAACAAGAAGTGTATCCCAGATTATTCGATTGCTTGTTACTACATTCTCGGATCATTATCTAATGTGCTTCATAAGCAACTTATAAACACTGTATCCACTCAGGACATCCTCCTAAACATGAAGGAGATGCATGGAGATGCAAACCACTCTTTTTCTACATTCAGGTCCACTAAGGATATTATAAAGAAAGAGCATCCCTCTCGCAGTGCAATGGTTGTACAGGTTAAAGGGAAGTACAAAAACAACATGGATCTCGAAAGGATCCGCTCCAAAAGAGGAAGAAAGGCCAAACCATTGATCAATCTTCTATGGATTCGACACATCTGACATCAAAGGAGATAGATGTTTACCATCACCGCTACAAGCTGAGATATTGGAAGCACAACTATCAAGAATATCTAAAGTCCCTTGAGAAGGGCAAAGGTATAGATTCAAAAAGTAAGAAATCTACACTCATCATTGAAACCAACTTACTCCTCGGATGAGAAGGAAGTTAGATTGTGGATTTTGGTGCTTCTTTTCATATATGCAATCAGTTGCATATGTTTCAAGAAATCATAAAGCTTGATGATGGGGAGATAGTCATCAATATGGGATCCGTTGCAACTGTTGCAACGATCACTATTGGAACTTGCAAACTATCATTATCTAGAGAGACTCCTAATTATTAGAGTGTGTCTCTATATTCCAAATGTTAGAAGGAACTTATTATCTGTATGTAAGATAGTTAAACATCATATATTTTCCTTTTATGTAATAAACTTCTCATAACTCGTCATGGTATTTTTATATCACATGGTTCTCTAACAATTAATGGACTCTATGAATTAAACATACATGAATGTGCCATAAACTTTCAATATCATTAATGATAATAAAACCCCCAAAAAATCAAGGGAGAATGGAGATTATTTAACTATGATTTTATAGCAAAGACTTGGACATGTGTTTGTTGATAGGATCAATGGACTGGTAAAGTAAGAACATTTGGATTTTCAATAAGTCCATGATTTACCAACCTTTGAGATATCCATGGTACCCTTATCTAAGAAAGGTGAAAGATGCAAACGTATACTTGACTTAATACATACCGATGTATATGGTGCTTTTAGTACCATGACTTGTAATGGGATATCAATATTACGTAATATTTATTGATGGCCATTCATCTTACGACTTTGTCATCCTGCTACATTACAAGTCTGAAACCTTTGAAAAGTTCATTGAAATCATGGCTTTTGTTGACAACCCACATGAAGGAATATAAAATAAATTTGATCTAACCGAGGTGACGAATACCTCTCAGATGAATTAAAAGAATATCTTAAAGAGAAAGTAATAATTTCCAATCTCACTCCTTCATGTAATCCTCAACTCAACGGAGTTGCAGAGAGACGCAACAGAACCATGTTGGACATGGTTAGATAGATCAATGATGAGCAAACTAATTTATCTCTTAGTTTCGTGAGATATGTAGTAGAGAGCTTATGTCCTTAATAAAATTCCAACTAATTTGTACCCAAAACCCCTCACGAGAGTTGGTATGGTACCACATCTAGTGTACGCCACTTAAGAATTTGGGGATGTTTAGTCCATGCTAAAATTGTGGATGCAAGCAAGTTGGAATCTTGTACTATATAATTCTACTTCATTGGATACATTAAAAAAGTATACGATACCAACTTTATGATCTTGATACTTGAAAAATATTAGTTTCTAGAGACGTAAAGATTCTAGAAGACGAATTCCTAAAGAGTCAAGACACCTCTTAGAAAGAAATCTAGGGATATGTATCTTAAAAGTCTGATGATGATCCAGTTTAATATGATTAACAATAATGAATCGTGACATGGATAAATGGATTCCATTAATGAAGTCTGAAATAGACTCAATTCATAAGAATGGTGTATGGATCCTAGAGTATCCACCAAAAGGGATCGAACCCATTGGGTGTAAATGGATTTTTAAGAGAAAGAGGGCACTGATGGGAAGGTATAAACCTTCAAAGCATGACTTGCAGCCAAGGACTAACACACAGAGAGAAGGCATTGATTATGATGAAATTTATTCTCTTGAGGTGATGCTTAAATCCATTAGGATGTTGCTTGCTATAGATGTACATCTTTACCAAGACATCTAGCACATTAATGTCAAGACCACATTTTTCGATAGATACCTCGAAGAGAATATCTATATGGAGAAAACCTAGGGCCTCATTGTCGAGGAAGGTAAAGTATGCACGTTAAAGAAATCCGTCTGTGGGCTCAAATAAGCTTCTCACAGCTGGAACATCCCATTTCATGAAACCATAAATAGTTATGATTTTGTTCAAAATTCATATGAACCCTGTATGTACCAGAAACTTAGTGGGAGCACAATCGTATTTATTGCTCTTGGTAGATGACATCCTGATCATTGGGAATGATATCGGTATGATGATCACTTTTAGGATATAGTTGTCCCATACCTTCTAGATGAAAGACACTGGACAAGCCTCTTGTATCTTAGGTCTAAAACTATCCAAAAACATAGAAAATAGGATATTATGACTATTACAATAAAGATACATTAAGAAGATCTTGAAAAGGTTCAAAATAGATAATTTCAAGAAAGATTTCCTTCCCTTAAGACATGATATAAACCTATTTAAAGGGATGAATCCTAAAAATATTGAGGAAAAAAAGCCATGGTCGGATGCCATTATGCATCAGTTGTAGGAATTCTATGTATGCCATGATGTGTATTAGACCAGATATCTGTAATGCAGTGGGAGTGGTAAGCCGTTACCATTCCTTCTATGGAAACAAACATTGGACCAAAGTAAAAAGCATCTTCAAGTGTCCAAGAAGAACTCAAGGCTATATCTTGATTTATGGAGATAATGATCTCCAAGTCTTAGGATACAAACATCTAGACTTTCAATCAGCGGTTGATACAATCAACCTCATGGTTCATATTCTTATAGAAAGGTAGTGCTATGAGTTAGATGGAGCAAGAAGCTTGATAAAACGTATGTTCCAACAAAGGTGAGTATTATCTGCATAAGATACATCAACTTCATTGGATGCGGTTACTCTTTACTCATGATATGAAAATTTGTACAAAACTTGGCATAATCTCCAATAACAAAGTGACTAATAAGCATTCTCAGCTATTTGATTAAATATTCAATGATTAACACATGATTGTGGATTTAAGAGCTGTACACGAATGAATATGAGAGCCAATGGGAGAGTGTTGGAGTTGTAAGCCCTTGGTGACCTATTAATGCCATAAAAGTTATTTTTTTATCTAAACTGAATGATTATGCTTACACTTAATTAGATCTTTTTGTACAATTAGGATTATATACCGTGACCAGCTTGAATACCATGTAGTTGAGAGGACACAACTAACTTTATCATGTGATATTCAAGAATGATCTTCAGTATGAGAATGAGATGACAATCATTCTTTAAAGACCGATCTCTGACTTACCTATTGAGGCATGTCCTTTGTAGGTACATTAGGAATATCTTGGAGAGATCCTATATGGAAAAAATCCAAGAAAGGCTTCCTTTGCTTAAGACACGGTACTAAAACATCTAAAAAAGCATGGCTGGATGCCCTTATACATCAACAATGGGAAACCTAATGTACACCATGATGTATACAAGGCCAGATATCTACCATGTAGTGGGAATGGTAAGTTATTACTAATCCTACTATGGATAAGAACATTGGAATGCGATGAAGAACGTCTTCAAGTATCTAAGACGGATGCAATATTACATCTCGGTCTATAGAGATACTGATCTCTAGGGCTTAGGATACACAGATTTAAATATCTAGTCTAATATAGATGATAGAAAGTCTACTTTAGGGCTCATATTCCTATTGAATAATTGTGTGGTGATCTGGAAAAGAAAAAGTAGACCACCGCGATTGATTTGACAACAGAAGATGAATATATTACTACATCAGATTTTGTTAAAAGGGCGGTGCGATTGCACAAGTTTATCTTGGAATTAGGTGTAGTTTCTTATATGCTCCTATCCCGTCGCTCTGCGATAACAAGAGAGACATATCTCAAGCGAAAGAATCCATATGGCATCAAAACATCAAACAACTAGAGAGAAAATACCACATCATCTGAGAGATATAAAAATGTGGTGACATCATAATCACCTACGGTGCCTCTGTCGACAACACTGCCAATCCTCTTACTAAACCGTTATATCAAAAGATTTTTAACCATCATGTAAAGAGATGGGTTTGAATATTATACCTGAATGGTTTTGAGGGTTATTGGAAGATTGTTAGACATGTGAGCCATAAACAAAACATTTCTACAATAAATATTTATTGATACTTGATACTTGATTACAAAATCCATTAATAGGTTCATGCATTTAGATAAATTATAATAGGGATTGGAATGCAAATCGGGCGGAACTAGGGGAAGGCATTGCAAAATATTCACCCACGTGCCTTCTACACGTGAGGAGAGCTGTCTCGAGCATTGTTTCGACCGACGTGGCAGACATGCTGGCTCATGTGCTTCAAGCCTGTTGGTGCAGAAGGGATGGCTCAGAGTCGATCAACATCGTTAGATCAACAAGATCGAATGACCTAGATCAGATGTAGGGTAAATATTTGCAGATGATGAACCTAGGGACTGTTACCAATGGTGGTTGTACCTCTTCTTTCCTCCGTGCGCGATAACATGAAGGCATGGCTCCAACGACCCCTTCCGAGCTCCTCTATGGTCCTATGCTACTGCTAAGGGATCGACAAGTTCGATGAGGCAAGAGAAAAGGTGCTACTGTGTGGCTCGAAAGAGTGAAACAATGGAAGGTCATCAAAGATAGACCTGGAGATTGGAGTGGTTGTGCGAGGTTTGATCAGTGGCCGTTCGTGGTACTTACAATAGTTAGCGAAAGAAAAAAGAGTGAAAGGGGGGCGAATTGGAGGGTCCAAGGAGGCAGAGAGAGGGGACCCTATGGTTCCTTCTTCTGTACAAGGAGGAAGGCAGAGCATCATGAATGTGGATCTGGAGAAGGGAAGGTGATACTCCAAGGAGTCAACAAAGGTGAGGGTGCTTTGGTGAAGGTGTAGGCATAATCGAATCGACAGGAGTATGTATGGGAGGTGAATACAATCGAAGAAATGCAAAAGGGGTGAGATCAAAGAGAGCTCACTAGAGAAGAAGACAACAATGCAAGGTCTTTGCTACAGAGGTGAAGGGCTCTTGGTCTTCGCTCAAGGAATACAACTGAGCTACCGAGCTCGAGCACCACATGAGATGGTAGTGCGGATCACACCAAAGTTGCTAGCTATCATCACTCAACTCTCATCTTCGAGTTGTCACTTGGGGATGGAGAGGGGCTTAGCCTTAACTAGCCTAAAGGTGGATCAAGTGGGCCATGGCAGGGGACAACAAAGTTTTATGGCGAAGAGGCCGAGCTGCACTGAGGTTGAGGTGCGAGTGGGGAGAGCTGCACTGAGGTTTCAAGGGCTCATGGAGCGGTTGGCGAAGGAGAGAGACAAAGGAGCTAACCGTCAATCCTCTTGGAGTGGCGTGAGGACACATGGAAGCCGATGGAGAAAAGGGAGAAGCTGTGTTGGCAATGTGAGAGACATGGGAGAGAGAGGGCCATGTAGGAGGAAGAACACCAGAGACCATTGGTTCTTTGAGATCCAATGGCCTTGATGGACTAAGGTTAAAGGCATGCCAACACAAAGGGGAGCCCCAAGATTGAATACTCCAATGGTCCATGGTGAACGCAACTAGATGTAAAGGATCGATCTATGTGATCGGCTCAGATGCAACCATACGGCCTTATAGACAAATATAAAATAAAGAAAAATTTAAAAATAAAATAAAATAAAAATAAATGCACTTAAATGAAAAAGTGTTTAACATGAAAGTTGTTTATTTCAATGAGACCTACAACTTTCATGAAGGACAAAAATGCAAAAGACCTCATTTGTACAAACTTATATTTTTGGTAGGTATTTACTATGTATTGGATACTTGATTTTGTGATTTTTATATTTTTTGTATTTTAAATAAGAACTCTATTCATGTACACGTATAAACACTAATTTATCTATTTTTAGGGATTTTTATAAGAATAAAAAAGGGGAAATATGCACAATATGTGCAATATATACAAGAGAAGGATTAGGACTTTATTGAGAAATCAATACACATCAATTAACCCTAATTATGTACAAGGAATGTATTGTTTATTTTAGCTTGTTAGAAAGTTTATTGAATGATTTAATACATGGATCAAGCTAAGAATAAACACTAAGGTGGCTGAATCATGGAAAGCCTAACCTTCTCCTTGTGAAAGTATGACTTGGGTCATGTACTTAAGTACTCCCAAACTTAAACATTGGTGAGATTCCCTAAAATGCAACGTGCCTAGATTTGTGGATGAACGTCATAAATCTTGTCATGATTGTCTCAAGGCCTCATTGATCTCCCTCCACTTTCAAGAATGATTTGTGGCCCAATATATATGGATATGAAGATCCCTATATGTATTTGCAAGCTATGGAGACCCATCTTTTTCTTTTCTTTTTTTTTTCAAATATCCCATCCTAACTTTATTCAGGTGAAAAGTGAAGATAAGGTAACATCAGCAATGTAGGTCTTTCTGAGTCCTACTAAAACTTTCATAGTTCAACAAGAGTATCACAAGTCACCTATCTATACAAGTACACTACAAAACCGGCTTACAGAATCTTAATATAATTTATCAAGTCGATTAGCATTTCAGTAAGTTTCAATCAGCCAATTAACAATTAACCATTATACTATGCAAAGGGAGAGTATGCTAAATAGATAAAACCGAGGTTAGACACCCGCAATTCGACAACCTAAAATCGATACCAATAGGATCCCTCGTCACGCCTCAAACACGGGGAACATGTACAATGGAAGAACTGTGCACCAACACCACAAACGCTAGGGGCATGGATATGATACAAGGACATGTCGCCGACATTGCCAGTCACACCCTTGCCCTTTATTTCTCTTCTTACAACTTTGCATATATGGTATTATTAAAAAAGTTCATGGAATTCCAGCATAGCCCTGCAGTGCTGTCGTCTTCTCCATGTACGCCCCTCTGAATGAATGGTTATTGTTGATGGGCTTCACCTGATACAATAACAACCTGATCGCGAATGGTTCATACTTAAAGAACTTGTTTGAAGGAACCCCATCTTAACCTTGCATACAATCATGATAAATCAAAACAACAGTTGGGTCTCTCCTTGCAAACAACCAATTATAACCTTACATAAAGCATTTAAATTGGTGTCTCTGTTGACCATTGTTTCTATGTTATGATTATTCATTGATATTCAAAAATACAGGCTGAAATAAACAAAATGTACATCATCAGCTAAACATAGCACCAAATTATGGATATTATGGCATTGGCCATTTTCAAGTAGCTATAGTTCAGTATATTTCCGAACATGATACCGCTTCATCTCATTGCTGCATTTATATGGTGGCTGCAAAACTTTGGCCTTCGAGAGAATAGGTGTTATAAGAAAACTGACGGGAACCGAGTAATGCACTGGACCATGGCATCGAGGTCTCACATTCCATATCTCATTTGATTGAGGCGATGTCGTATAGGTTGACACCTAGATTCCTTCCTGCTGAGGGTATATGAACATAACCACAAATTTATTCAGCATTACATTGCTGATTGAGTGGACTATCCCCATTGCGCCCATCAATGGATGATCGGGCTAAATACTCACTTAAGCTAAAATTATAAACAGACTCCAAAGATGCACACCTGGGATTAGCACAATGTGTTCTCACAGTCGAGTAATCGAGAAAGTATTTCTTGGCAGCTCGGACGATCATCAGGGTCTGCCCAACAATCTGCGTTTAAATTTGAAAGGAATTTCGAATAGAAGTATCAGAAAAGTGCCCAAGGAATTTGATCAAATGGAAGCATCGGAAACGTATCTTAAAGGGTACTTTGTCCTGTGTTTACCTGCAATTATTTTACCAAGAGGGCCGTCTGGAATCTCAAGTCGCGTTCCCTCATTTGCAACTGCATACACCACCTGGAGAGGCATCACGAGAATGTTATCATGGCTTACCTCTATGCATGTAAAAAGGATATCTGCCTTACTTGTGCCGGAGGTGTGCCTTCCCAAGGTCTGTTCAGAGTGCAAAGTTCCCAAATAATTACACCTAAACTGAAGATGTCACATTTCTCTGTAAAAGGTTCATTGCGGATTAGTTCCGGAGACATCCATTCAGGAGTTCCAGCAGAAGAGCTATCTCTTATTGAAGCATCGGTCATCATCCTCGACAGACCAAAATCACATATTTTGATAGTCCAGTGCTTATCTACGAGGCAGTTTGCACTTTTAAGATCCCGATGTACTATCTTCATCCTATGGATGCACATCAGTCCCCTGTCAGCAGGATTTTGTCAGGCAATTAAATCAAAATATAGTTTAATGGGATTGCAATTAATGGCATTGCAATTTGCATCTCAGGCTCATCATGCTTATGAATTCAAGTAAAAGAAGTTCAAGTTCAACTAAAATATCTAGTCATTTTTTTACATATTGAGCTCGACTATTATGGGCACATGCAAACAAGCAATTCAGAGCAGTCATAATGATAACTGATTCCAACGAGAATTATAAATATTTTGCTGCAAAATTTGCTGGTAAGTTATGCAGAACTTCCTGACCAAGATAGTTTCCTCTTATGTGCGCACACAATAATTACTTCGGTTGGCTACTTTTTTTGCCAAGAATAAACTCTTTGGGCCATAAAGTCACTATTCAACTTGTGGAGAACAATGTCATGAGATGGCATTGCACGGTATCCTAGACATCTCTACTATAAACGGAATAGAGTGATCAAGGGCTAGGGCTAAGGGAAAAATTACAAAGTTGCATGCACACAAGTAAGAAATACATGAAAGAGACATAACATAAACTAATTTGACACCCCCTCATGTCAGGGCATATGTCTCATGCATGCTCAACTTGGTCATAGGAAAAGAATGCCGTTTCTTTGAGAATGCCTTGGTGAAAACATCAGCAAGCTGCATATTGTAGAGAATATTAAGTAATCGGTGTATCAGTTTCTCTATTTTTTATTTTCCCGATAACCTCTTATGTAATTTACCCATGTGTTCTCTCTATATAAGAGAGCCTAGGGTTCTATGGAATAGACAAATTGTTCATTTCCACCAACATGGTATCAGAGCCAAAATCCTAACCCTAACCCTAAAACCCTACCACCGCCCCCTCTCTCTCTCGGCGTCGCCGCCGTCCCTCACCGTAGGAGGCCGCCGCCGTCGCCACTCCGGTCCTCTCCTTCTCCCGCCGCCGCCGTACCCTCCACCGCCAGCTCTTCGCCGCCGACCCCCTCTCCAACGTAGGGGAACTCCACCGCCGGGTCCTTTTCTCTTCAACGCCGACTACCCTTCTTTCGTTGGCCTCTCTCTCTCTCTCCATGGAGGCGCATTCAAAGGTCCAATGCCAATAGTCAAGATGGATGAGACGAACTATGAGCTCTGGGCGATGCAATTCATGAGTCTCATGAAGTCGAACGGTAAAAAGCATATTCTTACCATTCGGAGCCGACAGAGAAGACTGGGATCTATGCCTCCTGGGAGGCTGATGATTCATACGCCAAGGTTTGGCTGTCTAGCACGTTGTCGATGGAGATTGTCAATGATGTCCTCCATCAGTCCACTGCAAAGGCGATGTGGGATATACTGGCCGCCACATATTCACAGGTGTAGAATGAGATCAAGATGTTACAGCTCCAGCATGACATTTTCACGATGAAGCAGAATGGAGGGCTGCTTCACTCTTTGTATACATCCTTGAGGGGTATGTTTGAGAAACTATATAGCACTATACCCCTCACAGCTACCCTTGAGCAGCAGAAGACCTTTTGGAATGCTACCATGGTGGGGGTACTGCTAGCAACACTTGATCCTGAGTACGAGGCAGCCCGATCTCCACCACCTTTGGCGATGGCTATGTCGCGAGGGAGAGGTGGTCAGTCTTCCTTTCGTGGACGTGGATCTCGTGGCCGAGGAGGTCGCTTTCGCCAACCATGCACTTTCTTCCATCGTACATGTCACTCCGAGGATACATGGTATTCTAAGCATGGGTTTCCAGCGTCGGCGCGTGTAGCTGAGCATGTTACATCACCATCGACGTCCACTTCAGATCACTGGTTTGAGGAGCTTGTGGCGCGATTGCGTGATATTATGCCTCAACCATCTACAGATTCTCCAAGAGGATCTTCAGATATTGCTGCTTCAACATCTGCCAATACTTCTGCCGCTGCCAGTACCTCAGGTAGTGCTTCTGCTTTTACATCCTGTCATGATCTCTCAGATTAGATTATGGACTCCGGCGCAACCCATCATCTCTGCCGCGATAGAGATAAACTTGAGTCATACAGAGACATTCCACCTGGATGCTCATTGCTCATAACTGATGGGACGCATTTCCCCATCGTTGGATAGGGGGAGATTTCCTTGTCACCGTCCATGCATTTACAGAATGTTCTACATGCTCTTGAGTTTTCCATGAATCTACTGTCCATTAGTCAGACGATGAAGGATTTGCATTGTCGCGCTATATTTGACCCATCTTCTCTTATTTTTCAGGACATACTAACGGGCAGGGTGATTGGCCGTGGCTCTGAGCAGAATGGTCTCTATCGTCTAGTCCGAAATTCTTATGCTGGTGTCTCCTCCTACTCAGCCGGATCAGTCCCTCCGTACACCTCGCATCTACGCTTTGGTCACCTCCCGCTTCAAAAGATGCGTCATCTCTTGCCTCAGATCTCTCCAAGTTCGTCGCTTCGATGTGAAGCCTGTCAGTTGGGAAAGCATCATCGAGCTAGCTTTCCTAGTCGTCAGTGTCAGAGCAGTAGCTCCCCTTTTGAATTATCTCATGTTGATATTTGGGGTCCGAGTCATGTTCCTGATCATCAGGGACACAGGTTCTATCTGGTAGTAGTTGATGACTTCTCTCATGTATCGTGGGTATTTCTTTTAAAGAATAAATCTGAAGCAGGAGATGTTATTAGAAATCTTATTATTAAAGTGCAAAATATTTTTTCTTCTTCTGTCAAATATGTTCGTACAGATAATGTGTTGAAATTCTGCACGCGCTTTCTCTCCCATTTCTTTTCGTCCAAAGGTATTATTCATCAAACCATCTGTGCTTACACATCTCAACAGAATGGAGTGGCAGAGCGAAAACATCGTCATTTCCTTGATATCACTCGAACCCTGCTTATCCAGAGTTGTGCACCTATCACCTTTTGGGGGGATGCTGTTCTTACGGCCTGCTACCTTGTCAATCGTATGCCGTCCTCTGTACTCGGTGACAAAATTCCTCTTTCTGTTATTTTTCCAGAGAAAGAATTATTTTCTCTTACCCATTGCATCTTTGGTGCTGTTGCTTTTGTTCACCACTTGTCTCCTGGACTTGACAAACTCTCACCTAGAGCCGTCAAGTGTGTCTTTGTAGATTACTCTCGTACTCAGAAGGGTTACCGTTGTTAAGACCCTGTAAACAGGAAATATTTTGTTAGTGCTGATGTTACATTTTTTGAGTCCATTATATACTTCTCCCCTGCAGGTGACAGGTTGGCCTCTTCCACATCTAATGATGACGTCTATGTTCCTCCTCCTTGCCTGAGTCCACCTTTGTCTATTCCTGTCCCGATAGTCACGCCAACGTCATCTCCATCACCACCACCACCACATGAAGGATATGGGGAGATCCTCAAGCGCATCACGGAAGCGTGTGGATCGCATCGAATGCGATCGGGAGCGACTAGTCGCACTAGTTGCTCCGAGCAGTGGAATTTAAATTTTTAAATGTGATGAAACCACATGATCCAAGAACACTTCTTGGATCATTTTATCTAAACCAAAAATAGTTATAAGGTTTACCTCTTAAAGCGTGGTTGTGATCGAGTCTCTAAACTAAGAGACCTCCTGTCTCAAGTCCGATCCAACGGAGGAGACGCTTGCGAGCACGTTGATGAGATGCATACTCCTCGCAATCCATGTTGATGATCCAAGCAGCAGATCTCCTGATCTCGTCACACGAGATCCAACATCTTCTTCACGAGCGAGGCACACCGAAGGAGATGGAGATCCATGAGTAGATGATCCGGCAACATAACGAAGATGCTGCGACAATGACGACTCTCTCTTGGGCTCTATGATGGACAACCACTATGAGGGAGAGAGAGGCTTGGCATGTGGAGAAAGAGAGAGAGAGAGAGAGAGAGAGCATTCATAATTGTGTATCTCGAAGAGCAAGGGGTGCCTCTTCTTATATAGTATTTTGGGAGTCCATGGATCCCAATCCATGAACAACACATAATCAATGGATTAGATTGATTTGTGTTTCTTTGATTCTTTCAATGGCTAAGATGTTGTAAAAATACAACTAATGATTTAATTTAAATTAATTTTCATTGATAAATCAACAAAATTAATTTCAAATTAAATCATCTTTGATAAGAGAAAAGATAATGAAGAGAATGAACCAATCTCCTAAAAAGAGGGGATGGCTACTCTTCTCCTCATGGAGAGTTGTAGCCGCCCACTTCTCTATGGTGGACTTGGTCCATCTCTTATAATTATGATGAGATCTTATTATCTCATGATATATATCATCTATTGTTGACAATATTTTCACCAAAAAATAATTCCAAATTATCTTATGGAAAATATCAACCATGCCATTGAAATTATGTGAATCTCATTACCAACCCAAAACTAAATGTAATTATATTTTCAATAAATCATTCAATGTGAATCCAATTCACATTAACAATTAATCAACAAATATAAATCACAATATGCTCTCTCTAATATATTATCTCTAATATATTATAAATCATATTTATAATATACCTGATTAATATGGATAGTGTTATCCACATTATTCATATCCATGATAATTAAATCACATTTAATCATCTTGGATCTCTTTTTCTCATGTGCCCAAATAATATAAATCACATTCACATTATTCACATCCTTGATAATTAAATCACATTTAATTATCTTAGATAACTCTCCAAATAATATGAATCAAATTCATATTATTCATGATAATTAAATCACATTTAATTATCCATTTTCTCAATGCTCGGATACATATATCAACAATGAAATTATCCACGAACTCTTTCAAGGATAATGCGCTTTCTTCGCGGATACTTGCAGATAAGGACATGGCGATTGTATTGTTCTACGTATAGGGACTTGGATATTGAGATCACATTTCAAATCCAGATCTTACGGACTTCCCATAGATGCTTGATTAAATCAAGACCACAAATCTAATCTTCTCATTGCATCTGAATCACATTCAGATCAATGTCCAACATTTGAACCAAGATCAGATCACTTCTCTACTGAGAGGAGTCACTAAAATCCAGACCCGTTTCATCACTTCCTAGGAATGAAAACGTCATGGTTATACAATCGTTTATGATCACATCACCCTCAGGTATTCCTAATACCTGTACATCCTGCATACTGGAAGATGTAGATTAAACCTGAAGTTTTAGATCTTTTTTAGGCTGTCTCCTTCATGGTTTTATCATCAAGTTTTCTCATTCAATCATTGGGAGTTGGTATCGATCATATACTTTCCAAAAGCATATATCATACCCAGGTGTTGATCATATACTTTCCAAAAGTATATATCAAACCTACAAATTCAGTCAAGCTTCCAAAGCGAGACGACCGTGCACGAAATTTGGTCTTCCCAATATCTCATGAGTGAGCTCATGTCTTCCGGTTCAGTAAATGAACCTGTATGATCCCTTTTGAGAGATCGTATTACTCATATGCCCTTATATGCACACCAGCTCGCCGGTATATAGACCTTGATTAGGCCATCAACCTATCGGTCTACCAAATGTACATACTCAGACATATGGTAACACATCTGTCTCCTGTCAGAGGATGCATGCCTATACCGTGACAGCATACAACATAGATCTTTGGTTATCTCGATCTCGTTAAGTCAACTCTTTGACCTAACTAATCTGACACCTCCGAATCTCTATTCCTATGCAGAGGACCTGCATCAAGAGGTCGGTCAGATATCAACCTTTAGAGATAAGGATTGTCATCGCCTACTCAGGCTAAAGATCACGTCTTAACAATCATTTGATGGTGCTTGATGCGTCCTCAATCTAACTCTTTAGATATTCATCCAAGCACCAGCCTCTATGATTCAATAATTGAATCAACAGCTGTATGATCATTAAGATGGCCATGGTACATAACCCTAATTGCACTAAGGGACCTATTATGCAAATTGGTTATTCTTCATTTCAGATTAAGGAGTGAATTGCAATAACATTTATTGCATAATGGCTCGCCGTGGGCTCGCATGTCCAACACCACAACCACCTATCATACCATCACCTAAAGTCTATACACGTCCGCCAGGTCCTGCTCAGGCGGCACATCTATCATCCATCACACCTCAGGTATGTTCAGATGCTATTACTAACGATGGGTCGGATAGTGTGCCTGTGCAGAATTCTTCTTTGCAGGAGGAGTATGCACCATCGAGTACAGTGGATGATGATCTTGATGTCCTCATTGCTATTTGGAAGTAGAAACGGACTTGCGCGTCTTATCCTCTTGCTTCCCAGGTTTCCTTTCACCATCTCACAGGAGACTTCCAGAGATTTGCTGCGGCTTTGTCTTCCGTGGAGATACCACGAAATTATCAGGATGCTATGAAAATTAACTGCTGGCGGTTGGCTATGGAAGAAGAAATGGTTGCTTTACAGTCCCGCGGTACATGGAGCTAGGTTACCGCTCTGTGCGACGCATCTATTGTTAGCTGCAAATGGGTATTCACAGTGAAATACCATGCAGATGGGAGCCTTGATCGGTACAAGGCACGACTAGTGGAGAGAGGCTTTACTCAAACATATGGTGTGAACTATTTCGATACATTTTCTCCAGTGACTCGTCACTCTACTCTTCGTATTCTTCTATTTGTTGCTGTGGTACGTGACTGGTCCATATTTCAGCTTGAAGTCAAGAATGCATTCTTGTATGGCAATTTGCAGGAAGAAGTCTACATGCAACAACCACCGGGGTTTGCTGCTGGCGGGAAATCATATGGTGTGTAGACTTCACAAGGTGATATATGGCCTTAAACAGAGCCCAAGGACGTGGTTCCAGAAGCTTTCCCACTTAATTGAACGACAGTGATTCAAAAGATCAAATGCGGATCACTCGTTGTTCATTCAGAAGACTTCTAGAGGTACGATTGTCATCATGGTATATATTGATGATATTCTGGTTACAAGAGATGATGCTCAGATGGTAGAGATGGCAAAAGCATTTTTGGGCCGTCATTTTGTCACAAAGGATCTTGGTACCCTACGATATTTTGTAGGGCTGGAGTTTGCCAGGAATGCACAAGGTCTGGTGATGGCCCAAAGGAATATATTACAGATTTGCTGGTTGAAACGGGCATGGTTGGATGTAGACCATCGAGCACTCCTATGGATCCAAGTATGAAATTATATGACAATGATACTGAAGAGGTGGACAGGAGAAGATATAGAGAGATGGTGGGTAAGCTTCTTTACATCACTATAACTCGACACAATATTGCTTTTGCAGTAAGTCAAGTGAGTCAATTTATGGAGCAGCCAAGACATGCACATATGGATGCTATATACAAGATACTAAGGTATCTAAAGTCTTCTCCAGGCTCAGGATTGGTGTTTAGAAAGAACCCATATTTATCTATTTCGGCTTGTGCAGATGCAGACTATGCAGGATGTCCTAAGGATCGCAAGTCTACTTCAGGCTTTGAAGTTTTTGTGGGTAGCTCTCTGGCTTCTTGGAAAAGCAAGAAACAAACTGTTGTAGCGAGATCCAGTGCTGAATCTGAATATAGGGCCATGGCACTTGCAAGCACGGAGATGATGTGGGTTCGAGTTGTACTAGAAGACTTGCATATAGATGTACCTCTACCCATGCAACTATAGTGTGACAATCAAGCTGCTTTGTTCATTGCCAATAATCCAACATTTCATGAAAGAACAAAACACATTGAGGTAGACTGCCACTACACTAGAGATATGATCCAGACGGGCTTGATTCCTACTTCACATGTCAGTTCAGAGGAGCAGACTGCTGACATTTTCACCAAGCCATTGCTCAGAGGACCTTTCCAGAGATGTTCTTCCAAGCTGAGTATGATTGATATCTATGCTCCATCTTGAGGGGGAGTGTAGAGAATATTATGTAGTCGACGTATCAGTTTCTCTATTTTTTATTTTCCCGATAACCTCTTATGTAATTTACCTATGGACTCTCTCTATATAAGAGAGCCTAGGGTTCTATGGAATAGACAGATTGCTCATTTCCACCAACACATATCAATAGAGATCTGCAGTGCAGTAATTTTACCACTTTTGACATTATGCCGAACAAAATGACAACCAACATCAATTTGCTTTGCACATTCATGCAACCATGGTTAAGTATGTTCTAATATTAAAGATTCCAATTAAGTCAGGTTCATGGGCTGAGGTCTTTTTATATTCTTAAATCAAGAATGAATGCCTTCCTCTAAAAAATGTATCCTCTGTGTTGTTTCAATAAAGCTAGTGTACATAAATGATTGTTCCATCATGTTAAAATAAAATCCTACTGTGAATATATGATCTGTGTTGATTTCTCTAAATGGAAAATAATGTTATTATCTTCATAAAAGGACCCCTTCCATTTATACGTAGAAGGGAGAAACAACAAGTCCTTATAGAATAGAAAAATAAGAAAAAAAGAAAGAAATAAGAGAAATACAAATGTCAACACTCCCCCTCAAGCTGAGCATAGATATCCATCATGCTCAGTTTGGAAACACATTTGTTGAAGAGTGACCTGCTTAAAGGTTTGGTAAATAAATCAACAGTTTGGTTCTCTGAGGTGACTGACTCAGTGCTGATGCGTCCTCTTTGTATCATATCATTGTTCTTTATTCTTTGTTTCTGATACGCTTCTGCATTCAAGTTTTCTAACAGGTAACAAGATCCAAATGGGCATGTCGTTGTTGCTCCATAAACTAGCTTAGTTTTCTTACAACAAAAGAAACGTCTGGTCTAGTGATCGTTACATACATAAGCTTCCCAACGAGCTCCCCATATGTCCTCTTATCAACTTTATTGGTGTCATCATCATAAAGTTTCATATTGGGATCCCTAGGAGTAGTTGTAGGTTTGCAGTCTAATATCCCAATCTCCAAAGAAGATCAATATTATATTATTTCAGACTCATCACTAGTCATCTTTGATTCCTTGCAAATTCACACCCAAGAAAGTATCGAAGTTCTCCAATGTCTTGGGTGACAAACTATTGCCCAAGGAACACTTTCATTTTTCTAATCCCCTTCAGATCTCCTATAATGATGATGTCATCAACATACACTAAAATAATAAGAATACCTCGTAGTAATCTGGGTATGAAGAGTGAGTGGTCTGCATTTGTTTTTTAAAGCTCTCTATCAGGTCTGAAAACTTCTGGAACCGTATTTTTGGGCTTTGCTTAAAATCATAAATAATCTTATGGAACCTACATATGTACTACACTCCCCTTCAATAGCGAACCCATGTGGATTCTCCATATAGACTTTCTCCTGCAAGTCTCCATACATAAAGGCATAATTGATATCAAATTGAGAAAGAATCCAATCTCTTACTACTGTAACTAAAAGAAGAATCCAAAGGGCAGAGTGGCAAGCGATAGAAGAAAAAGTGACATGGTAGTTCACTCCATATATCTAAGTGAAGACTCTTGCCCAATTTTGGCTTTGTAGCGATCAACATTGTCATTTATTACGCTTCACCTTAAAGAACCTTTTGCAGCATACCATAAAGGATCCCTGCAACGACAATGACGAAGGTCAATACAAATTTGGACTGTAGTGCAGACTTATATCACCACACTTCCCATCACTCTTCTCAACGCTCTAAGAATGATTGGTCATATTTAGATGATCAAATTCGATCCAGACTCCCTAAGCTAGGCACGTGGAAGACGAGATACCACAAGAACGAGGCACGAGTCATGAGACCTGCGAGACACATGGAGTGCGTGGAGGCATGGGGCACCATACAAGGCTGCTAGGCGTGATGGTGCAGGGCCATGCATGGAGGCGCAAGGCTGCTAGGAGGCAACTGGCCGACGATGATGTTGTGTATGAGAGAGAGAGAGCGACAACTTGATAGGTAGGGTTAGGGTTCCAATGAATACAAATGTGAGGCCCCGTATTCAATCTCCTCATATTTTATTTTTTTGAAAGAAGAAAGAGCGATGCTCCAGAACTTGGGACCCACCACTAAGTATATTATTCTATAAATTTATAGAAAATACAAGTTACAACATGTTACATCCTCCACAATGTACATAGTGCCCTGCTATATTTTACCACATTTTCCGTATAACACGATTGCCCCCCCAAAATGACACTATTCCTTACACACCAAATTGCCCACAAGATCGCAAATGGACGTGTGATGTCCTCGTGGCCATAACCATAGACCAATATGAAGCTCCTCCAAAAATCGGCACAATCCTGTCCCCAAATCTACGAGATGCTGGCCACATCCCACACCTGAACAGAGGAAGCGCAAGAGAAGAAAGATGATCCGCGTCCTCAGCCACCTCCCTACATCTGGCACACGCCGACCTCCACACCTAGCAGCACGTCGAACTTGTGTGAGGATCCTGTCTTGACGTAGCAACCACAAAAAAAATCTTAATTTGATTCAACACCCCGCTCCTTCATATCATCTTCGTATCGATTGCCATCTCCTCGTCCACCACCTCCCCTTCCTCCACCAGAAAACGATGTCTTTTTCACCCGTCTCCCCAAGAAAAACGAGACTTGCTTCATGTGAATCGGATGTCATTTCAGATTGTAATGAGCTCTGAAAACAATGGAGGTCAACATCAATTTAGCCGTCATTAACTCTTAATCACTGTCATTGGGTCTAATAAATTATGATTAATAAGATTATTGATAATTAAGGCTACTAATCACGATTAGTGAATAATAATCATGACAATTAATTACAATTAGCACTATTTAATCGCGATTAGCGCCAATTAAGTGTCATTAGCAAGGTTTTAAAAATTAAACCGTGCATTAAATCAGGCATGTATCGATTTTTGATTTTTAAAGTTGCACCAATGGGACAGACCAATCGAATCGATTATGACGATAGTTCATAAAAATCAGAAAAGATCGAACAAATGTACTGTTGGTTTGGTTCGTATGATTCAACCGGGTCGAACCAAGTTAGACCAGTAAATCATACAAATAAATAAATCATACAAATAAATACGAAAAATGCTACATTATTTCTTTAGAAGGTTTGTACCTACTTAAATGGTCTGGTGGTAGTGCAGTGTGCCTACCACCTAAAAGACCAGAATTCAAATCCCACCTTGTGGTTGGAGAAGGCTTTGTCATTTAGAGGATTTGTACAACGATGTCCTTCCAAGTTTTTCCAATAACACATATACCTCTATTTTTTTACAATCACATGTGTGACCCTATATTTTTACAAAACGCATGGCAGTGGTCTTTTATTAGTACATTTGTGCTCCTACATTTTACCAACATAAGAACAGACTATTAATTTTTTAAGAATATAGGAGCACAGGTGACCATGGTTTAAATCCTTCCTTGTGGGGGTTGCGTTAGGCATAGTAAGCCATATCGCGATATATCGACGATATATTGGTATCGACGGGTAACCGATATATCATCGATATCGCCCATATTTGCCCTTTCAAGGCCATTTTCTTCATAAAATCGGTTCAATTTGGGCGATATGTGTCGATATATCGACGATATATTATATCGACATTCCACACAATACCGATACCGATATTGTTGGGAAAATAGAAAGAGATGTTTATTCCTTGAACTCTAGGCTCTCTTATATAGGGAGAGACCTATGGGCAAATTATATAAAGAAGACAGATGAACAACAAAATATATAAAAAGTACATGAGTACGAAATATATCTCTACACTCCCCCTCAAGATGGAGCATAGATATCTATCATGCTCAGCTTGGATGGACACTTCTGGAAGGGCCCTCTAAGTAGGGCCTTAATGAGAATGTCTGCAGTTTGGTCCCCTGAGCTGACATGAGATGTAGTAATGAAGCCCTTCTGGATCACGTCACGTATATAAGGGCAATCAACCTCAATGTGCCTTGTCCTCTCGTGGAATGCAGGATTATTAGCAATAAACAAGGCAACCTAATTGTTGTATTCCAATAACATGGGAAGAGGTACATCTATATGTAAATCAGATAGGACTGCTCGAACCCACATCATCTCTGTACATGCTCGTGCCATGGGCTTTATACTCATATTCTGCACTAGATCTAGCTACAACAGTTTGCTTCTTACTTTTCCATGAAACTAGTGAGTCTCCAACAAATATAGCAAATCCAGACGTGAACTTTCTATCCTTGGGGCACCATGCATAATCTGCATCTGCACATGCTGAAATAGTAATAGAGCTACCCCTTTTGAATAGCATCCCTGCACCTGGAGATGATTCAAGATACCTTAGTATCATTTGTATTGCATCCATATGAACCTGATGAGGTTGTTCCATGAATTGGCTCATTCGACTGACTGCAAACGAGATGTCGGTTCTTGTAATAGTGACATGGAGAAGCTTTCCAACCAGTTCACGGTATCTTCTCCTGTCAACCTCATCAATATCATAATCATAGAGCCTCATGCTTGGATCCATGGGTGTAGTTGCAGGTCTACATCTAAGCATACCTGTGTCGCTTAGCAAGTCAGTAACATATTTTCTCTGAGTCATTACAAGCCCTTGTTGATTTCTGGCAAACTCCAATCCCAGAAAATATCTAAGAGCTCCTTGGTCCTTGGTAACAAATTCACGACCCAGAAATTCTTTCGCCCCCTTTATTCCCAACATATCATCTCTTGTAATAATAATATCATCCACATACACCATAATAACAGTCATACCTCTGGATGTTTTCTGTATAAAGAGGGAATGGTCTGCATTCGAACGTTTGTACTCCTGTTTCTCAAACAAATCTGAGAGCTTCTGGAACCAAGCTCTAAGGCTTTGCTTAAGGCCATAGATCGCCTTATGAAGTCTACATACATGGGAACATTCTCCCTAAACAGCAAACCCCGATGGCTGTTGCATGTAGACTTCTTCTTGAAGATCACCATATAAAAAGACATTCTTGACATTAAACTGAAACAACGACCCTCTCGAGCTACATCAACAGAGAGAAGAATTATTAGGTGGAATGACGAGCAACTGGTGAGAACGTGTCTAGGTAATCCATCTCATATGTCCGAGTAAACCCTCGTGCAACTAGTGGTGCCTTGTATCTATCGATGCTCTTGTCTGCATTTTTCTTTACTGTAAAAACCCATTTACAGCTCACTATCGACTCTCCAGTAGGAGCTGGAACAAAGCTCCAAGTACCTCTCGACTGAAGAGCATCCATTTTTTCCTCCATAGCCAAACGCCACCGACCATCCTGAAGAGCCTCCTGACAATTCCGTGGAATAGCCACAACTGATAATGCAGTAACAAAGTCCCTGAAATTGCCATCCAAGCGATCAAAGGAGACCGTCGATGCTGTAGGATATGACGCACAGCTACGCTTCTGTTTTCGAAGTGCAATAGGTAAATCCAAATGAACAACCTCCACATCTGTTGTCCCCTGGAATCCTGCTTAGATAGACCATTAGACCCATTATTAGAAATTTTCAGAACATACCTCAGGCGTGCTGGATGATGAGCGGTGGCCATGAGCAAGAGCAGACCGACGGGTATAGTAATTTGGCAATGGTTGAACTGGGACCGTAATAGGAAGTGGAAGTGGCGGAGGTAATGTTGTTATTTTTGGTGATGATGGTGGTGGTGTTGGAGGAGACGATGATGGTGGTGGCAGCATGTATATGTCAATATCAAAGTCTGAAGATGTCAAACGATCACATGTAAAAGAAAAGTACACCACGAACTCAGAAAAGATGACATTGACACAAACGTAATATTTCCTGTGCATTGGATCATAACACCTGTATCCTTTTTGTGTTTGGAATACCCAACAAAGACACACTTGACATCTTTAGGAGAGACCTTGTCAATACCTGGAGATAACTAGTGGACGAAGGCAACTGAGCCAAACATACATGGAGTAAGAAAATAATTCTTTGTCAGGAAAGGCAAGAGAGAATGGAATTTTCTCACCTAAGACCGATGAGGGCATGCAATTAATAAGATAACATGCCGTTAGAACCGCATCACCCCAAAAAGAATGAGGAGCATGACTCTGAATAAGAAGTATCATAGTAACATCAAGCAAGTGACGATGCTTTCTTTCTGCAATACCATTTTGTTGAGAAGTATATGCACATGATGTTTGATGAATGATACCTTGAGTTGAAAAATAATTAGAGAGAATATTCGTACAAAACTCCAATGCATTGTCAGTTCTTACAATTTTCACAGAAGTAAAAAATACATTTTGTACTTCAGTTAGGAAATTTTTGATAACATCTCCAGCTTCATATTTATTCTTTAATAGAAAAACCCAAGATAGACGAGAAAAATCATCAAAAGCAACTAGACAAAGCCTGTGTCCCTGATGATCAGCAATATCTATATGAAATAACTAAAAAATAGAGCTACTGCTCCGACTCTGACAACCAGTGAAAGCAGAACAATGATGCTTTCCCAACTGACATGCCTCACAATGAAAGGATGTATGATGTGAGACTTGATGCAGAACACGACACAATTTCTAGAGCGGGAGATGACCAAAGCGTAGGTGCCACGTAAATGGTGAAACCGATACAGTAGATAGAGAGGAGGTTCCAGCATAGGGAGTTCGAACCAAGCGATAGAGATCGTTTTGCTTTCGGCCACACCCGATCACCATGCTTGTAAGGATGTCCTAAAAAACAAGAGAACATGGGTCAAAAATAGCTCGACAATGTAAATCCTTCATAATCTGGCTAATGGACAACAAATTCATAGAGAAATCTGGTACATGCAACACATTCTGTAGATGCATAAAGGGCGTCAAGTTAATCTCCCCCTGTCCAGTAATTAGGGAATGAGTCCCATCTGCAATAACCACAGTCCGTCCTGGAGGAACCTATCTGTAGGCTATAAGTTGACCCTTGTCTCTACACAAGTGATGTGTGGCACCGGAGTCCATAATCCATTCTATACCATCAGAACCACTACTACTGGTGAGTGCATAAGTACTACCTGAGGTACTGGAGAATGCCGAAGCAGCTATATCCGAATGGCTCCCAGGGACCGACGAAGATGTCACAGGACGGGAAGAGGGTATAATGCCCCTTAATCATGCTACAAGATCCTCAAAACGTTGATCCAAAGAAGAAGCAGCCGAAGGCTCAATCTGCTCAGCCGCTCGAGCAGAGGCAAGGAATCCATGCTTGGAGTAGCATGTATCCTCTGTATGTCCAAGACAATGGCAGAAAGTACATGGCTGACGGACCCGACTTCTTCTGCTACGAGGTCCTCGTCCTCAAAACTAAGAAGAGCCTCCTCGACCTCGAGAGGCTGCCATTGCTGAAGAAGTGTGGGTGTGATCCGACTAAGCCAGTGAATTGATTCCTCCATAGGAGGGATAGTGGAATCAACCAAAATCTGGGAACGGGCCACCTCATATCCATTATCTAGTGCTGCCAGGAATACACTGACCATGGTGGCATTCCTATAGGCCTTCTGCTGCTCAGGGGTAGATGTGAGAGGCATGAAGTTATAGAGCTTCTCGAACATCCCACGCAAAGATGTATATAACAAGTGGAGAGGCTGTACATTCTGCTTGATCGTGAAGATATCATGCTGGAGTTGTAGAATCTTTGTCTCATTCTTTGCCTGTGAATAAGTAGCAACAAGAATATCCCACATTGCTTTGGCAGTGGGCTGATGGAGTATATAATTGACGATCTCTATTGCCAATGTACCTGAAAGCCAAATCTTGGCATATGCATCATCCGCCTCCCATGAAACTTAACCCCAGTCTTCTCAGCATGCTCTTCCTCGGTAAGAATGTGTTTCTTACCTGTAGACTTCATCATACTCATGATCTGTATAGCCTACAGTTCATAGTTTGACCCATCCATCTTCATAATAAGCGCAAGACATCTGAAGGCGTCTGTGGAGGGAATATCGGCCTTGCTTTCTGACATAATGACAAGAGAATACTAGGGTTGTAGACTAGATAGACTTTTGTCTACACTGACATACACGGGTTTCGTTGCATGTGTAGACTCAAGCAACCAAACCCATCAAGAAGAAGATTCGATGGGGTCTAGCCGACGGCAAGGCCTACACGGCGAGGGAAGAGGAGCCGATGCGGCAGGCTGCGGGAGCCAAGGCGACGAGAGCATAGGCGGCAGGACACGAGAGCCTAGGCGATGGGGGCCTCGGCGATGGCCTAGACACGTAACGGGGAGGAGGGGCCCTCGACGGAACTTAGGCGGCGACCGAGAGACGCAACGGGGAGGCGATGGCCTAGGCCCTCGGCGGTTGACCTCGGCGAGACCTCGACGGGAGGAGGGGCCCTCAGTAGGAGGAGGGGACCTCGGCGAGAGGAGGGGCCCTTGGTGGTGGACCTTGGCGACGGTGGAGAGGCGAGTGCGGGGAGGCCAAGGTGGCGCGTGCGAGAGAGGCTTGAGGTGGGGGTTAGGGTTAGGGTTTCGGTATAGGAGCTCCGGTCTAGGATTGCTGCTTTGATACCGTGTTGAGAAAATAGAAAGAGATGTTTATTCCTTGGGCCCTAGGATCTCTTATATAGGGAGAGACCTATGGGCAAATTACATAAAGAAGACAGATGAACAGAAAAATATATAAAAAGTACATGAGTATGAAATATATGTCTATAGATATTACCTACACTGGCGTTAGGTAGTCGACAACCAATGCAAAAAAATAGTCAGATCTTTCAACATGGATTTGAGCAAGAATCCATGTACCTATCCTTCTTAAAGTGGGAGAAGGCTTCACCATTTTTAGGAGCATAAGTGAAATTGCCAAAAAGTTAGGAGTATAAATGTCATTACAAAAACTCAAATAGGCATAATAACATATTTTGAAAATTCATATAAACAAATATATGTGATGTACAAAATTAACAATTTTAAACTATTTAAATCCTAATTCATGACAAATGTTATTAATTTACTGCTTCTCATAGTATGACTATGACACGATCTTCTTTGTTTGTTGTTGGAAGTAGACAACCTCACGCACAATGTGGGAAAAGAGAGAGGCAATGCTCGTTTGACATGAAGGGAGAAGCGATAAGGGATCATTGGTACATGTGGAAGGAGAAGAGACAAAGGAGTACTACACTACGGGTTAGATAAAAACTGGATTATGAACAGTTTTTAAAAGTTTGCATTTTAATAAATATTTAAATTTATTTTTTTGTTAAAAAATGGATGGTTGAATTGGCGATTTGGTTCAATTGGTTCAATCGAGTTTAAGCGGTCCAACTGCATTTTGACCGATTTCTATTTTCTAAATAAAAAATCAGGTGGTTGGACCGTTTTTCTTTTCATTCTAGGTTTCAACGATGGTTTGATTTTACCTTGATCATTAGCGAAACCATGAGCTTCGTGATAGACATGCAAAACCATGTGTAGCGAAACCATAGTAATGGAGGAAATCATGATTTTGAGAACATCATGGGCAAAAATCATGGTTCTAAACCATGATTTTCGTGAATTGGGGGCCTATAAATACCTCCCACACCTTTCAGTCTCTATGATTCCATCAATACACCACACCCCAAGACAGGTTGAGAGCATGTATCGAAATCTCGACGGAAGTTCCATTTATCCAAGTTGGTAAAATCAAAACCATGACACAAAAATTTGAGAGGACTTTGCACTTTCATGATTTCGATTGAAATGGGTGAAATCTCGACGACATGTCACCGATATTTTGGTTTCTCCAAGTCATCGATATGCTAGTGAAATTGACATTTAAGGCCTTCGTTGAGAAGTTTGGAAAAAGAGAGGAAGGTGAGGAAGAAGCGCTGCAAAGCATAGCATGGGAGAAGACAAGATTGAAGACAGTGCAATCCTCTCCTCGACGACTTCAGGTTGGAGGTAAGTGGATCCAACTTGAGCTAGTCTTTCAAGTTCCTGTCTTTTGTGTATTAGTATTAGTATGTAAGGAAGACCTGCACATAGCTTTGGTTGGGTGAGGACGTCTACACCGTCGGTGAACATGTGGTTCTTCACATGCTTCATCCAGCCCATGCTAAGAGACTTGATTCTTCACTGCATGCTAATGATAGTATTGTTATATGATGTAGAAACCTGAGTAGTGCCTTACTTGGGTGTAGACGCACCACCCTTGAGTCAAATGTGTTTCTTCACATGCTTCATTTTCCATTAAACAAGGTATACCGATTCTCCATCGATTACTCTGTTTGATTCTTTCTTCCCAAAATTCATTATTGTTTTTCTTTCAAATGTCACATTTATAAGAGGAGACTCTATGGATTTTTTCTTTGATGTATTACCTAATAAAAGGGGAAAACCGCCAACCTTTTGAGAGAATTCATTCCTTCTTGTTTTTTGCATTCTTCGTGTGTTTTTAGTGTTATTTATTCATAAATGGATTTCAACATAATCGTCAATTATTCTATTTGGATACGAATCGAAGTAGGATGTGACATATGTAAAAACTAACAAGTTTGGTAAGGAAATCGTGTTGTTGGGTTTTCAAGCTATTAAATCAATTTATTGATTTTTATTTTCTTCGTTACGAAGAATGTTCATATGTTTATTTTGAAAAATTAAGGATGACTAATTTATGATTCACATCAAAATGTTTAGTTTAACTAAATTAGTGTAGTGATGCATATTTGCAACTGCAATTGCTATGATTTATACAAGTTTTGTGAAGTTTGATATTTTGGAAAGTTAGGTCTGAAACAAATAGAAATGAGTAAATATGGATAAAAATCACTATATATGTATACATACATAGATGATTAATAGAGAATAAAGTTAAAGATTTATACATAACATTATATCCAGATAACGCGGAAATTGATATGGCTTAAAATGGATTCAATGACGGATTATGTATTGTCATTTACGAGAAATAGATACTACAGGTCGGGCAGGCAACCTGTAGAATTGCCTGCAGAAATCCATATGACGGGCCAAACCTAGATGGTATACGGTTGCCCTGATACCTTGAGTGCGTAAAATAAATTACTTGCAACGTGTGATACTCGACTGCCATTAGACGGATTGCCTAACTAAAAATGTGGTCGTGCCACGTGGTATGTAGAGGCACGAAGTGGAACAAGTAGTGGTTGGGTCATGACAATATGTATTTTAAGCCACTGGAGCTCTAAGCGTGAAGGAACCGTTTGAACATGCCACTTTAGCTTCACCACAAGAAAGGGGTTGGTAGGAGGAGAGCACGGATGTAGAGCATGAAAGAGCGTTATAGGCATTTCAACGGAAGAGGCGTAGAGCTGGGAGGAGGCTTGAGAGGTGAGTGAATTAGAGGTTGACAATCGAGACCCGCGTGGAAATAAGGAAGTACTCAAGTAGAGGTACCTCTATGGGACAAGGTTGCGAACTGTGTGGATGCGGAGTTGGCGAGGGTAGTACCCATTGTTATGAGTTGAGGTTTATTTCCTAGAATGTCTAGGTCCGTGGCAACTGAACAAGAGAAGAGTGATGGGATCTTTGCTTGGGAATGGTGGTAGATGTGGTCTATCTAAAAATGACGAAGTTGGAGAACTAATAATGCTTTCATATGATGTCTATGATTGGCTCCCACTTATTGATTCCAGGGTTCTCTCTTCGATTGGTTTATCGAGGGCATTGTTGAGGAATAAAACAATGATGATATTCTTGAAATACAAGCATCAGTGGAAGCGTGCCACTTTCTTTCGATGGTGCTCTAATGTTGGTCGAAAATCATTCATATTTTTGTTCTCTGCAGTTTATGTGCATCAAGGGCCCCATCTCCTGCAGATATCTGATTCGAGCTGTGAATGATACATGCTTGTTTACTTGAACTTTGGTAGCTAGTGAGTGTTGATTTCAACGTCACCTTATTTTCTGCTAATAGGCCTTAGCATGGGGGTATAACCTGGCTCCCCTTTATTCACCGAGGTTGTGAGAAATGCTTTGAATGTACTGGATCCTATGTACTCTCATTACACCTGGAGAAACTTGACGAGAAGATCCCATAGCCTAATTGTAGTCTCATTACACTTTCTAGAATCTATGGAACTACTAGGGCGTTTCCCATGGCCTAATTGTAGTCTTTGCCTCGATTACATTCTGACCACACCCCAATCTGCTAGGATTGCGGAGGGATGTCATATTGAATCTATTCCACTTTGAGTACACTTGATTGCTGTAGGATGATTTATGGTAATGGGTTTCCTTTGCTAGTAGGGCTATTCTATGACCGAGTCATCTTATAGGGTGTTAGTGGCGAAGCTTGAGACCATGTTTTAGATGTTAACCGAGTTCCAAGTGAAAGGTATGGAGTCATCATGAGGAGAGGAGAGTATGTGCACAAGAGGAGGTGCCGATCTTAGATACATAGGAGGATTCCAAAGAGTTGTTGGAAGAGGAGAGAATGACTGAGGGGATGGAGTAGCAACAATGGTCCAACCAGATGTAACTCAAGGAGCGTGATGCCAAAACTAGGGTTTAATGTTGCAGCTAATGGGTAGAGGAGGCACGATTCGATTTATTAGAACACCGCCCATAATTTATGATAAGATCGATTTATTAAGAAACCAATTACATATTGGCCTACTAAATACATAAAAAGAAATGATTTGCAATCAAAATTTTGATTTCATTATACTTTATATATACTTAAAAAATATTCTATTCTGAATTCTTCGTTTTATGAAAGCATCTTACTTCTAAATTCTCATACTCCCCAAATATCAAATAATTAATCATAATCACAACTTTAATCTAGAATTTATATAAATAAAATTTCTTATTTTTTGAATTATTATGTGAATCCATATCAATCCAAGTTTAAGAAAAATTGGACAATAGCTAAATCATTTAACCCCATAATCCGATTTATCATTTTAATGAATATGATTTAAAAAGATTTATTAGATGAAAATAAAGAGAGAAAGTGAATGGAGCCAAATTGAGACATTTCTCAAGAATAATAACTAAGAGCCACTACTTCTTGGATCTAGAACATACGTACTGATGCTCCCGATTTCAATAATCAAACCATTTAGAGGAAATCTCTCAAAAAGTAGCGAGTGCTCATATAAATCAACTCTTCATTATCTTTCTTTAGTTGAGTGGCATGTATTTCCACATTGCTTGTTTTTCTAATTATAAAGTATAGCTAAGTAATCCTACTCACAAGGCTGAATCACTCTCTTCTCTTTCTTCATCCTAAGAATTTTTGAATCTTCGGCCAAAAACGAAATAAAATTGTTACTTTTACTGATACACATAGTAGAAAAATTGACCGAATATCACAAACAGTCGGCCCAACTAGTCGAATTGATGGGTTGACCTGACTGAATATTGTCTTGGTTTATAGTTGGTCGACCAACAAGATGGGCGGTTAGTTGGCAAACTAATAATTGATTTTTTTGCAATCATTATTATTGTTTGCTTTTTTAAACAAAACATAATCTAAGATGCATAATGTGATTTAATTCAGATATTTCATTATGATAGTATAGAAAACGTATAAATCTAAATGAATATATAAGAATATACAACAACAAATTATTTCCCCACATTAAGTAGGGTCAACTACAAGGATTCTTTGCCTCCATTCAGATCTATCTTGGGCCATTTTCAAGCTTAGATCAAAATAACCAAGAACCCTTTAGATAGTCTCATTCCAACACTTCTTGAGCCTTCATCACCCTCTCTTAGGCGGCTCAACATCCCAAATCTCGCATCTTCTAGCTGGCGCATCGGCCGACCTCCTTTGCAAGTGGTCAAACCACCTCAAGCGATTTCTCTCTCTTATCCTCTATTGGAGAGACACCAACGTTCCTTCTAATCACATCATTCTGAATCCGATCATTTCATGTATGACCACACATCCACCGTAGTATTTTCATTTCTCCTATTGTCATTCTCTGCACATGTTTATGGTTCACGGACCGACATTTAGATCTATAGAGCATAACATGTCTCACAACAACTTTGTAATACTTTCCTTTGATTTTCAAAGGATTTTTCTTATCACTTAGAACCATAGAGGCTTTTAGCCGACACTAAGTCTTTGTTGTTGTATAGAACAGTTAGGCTCCTCTCCACTTTAGCTACCCCGCATTTATTCTGAGTAACATCTTATACCGACTTCCCCATAATGTTGCAAAATAGATCTCAACTATCTAAAAGAATATTTCTCTGTATGTCATTGTCTCCAATCTTCACCTCGATTCCTTTACTAGTGCTTCCATCAAATGTGCACTCCATATATTCATTCTTAGCCCTACTTATACAAAATCCTTTAGTCTCCAAAGCATGCCTCCAAACCTCAAGTTTCACATTTATTCTATCTCTAATATCATCAATAAACACAAATATCACCATGGCATCTCATCTTGAACGTGACTAGTCAACTTGTCCATAATTAAAGTAAAAAGGAATGGACTCGAAGATGAACCTTACTGCAAATCGAAGCTGATGCCAAAATAGTCAGTCTACCCCCCAGACTGGATCCGTATACAAGATGAAGCCCCATCATACATATCAGTTATAAAGTTAATCTATAGGTCATGTACTTGTCTCTTCTCCAAAACTCTCCACAAAATCTCCCCAGAGATTAAATCATAAGCCTTCTCCAAATCAATAAAAATCATATGGAGGTTCTTTTTTAGCTCTATAAATCTTCATTTTTCTTAGCAAGTAGATAGCTTTAATAGTTGAGCAACCTGACATGAATTTGAATTGGTTTTTTGTAACTTTGAAAACTTGCCTCAACAAGCAGAACAGACACCTCCTTCATTTACTGTATACATCCTGGTGTAGGATGCTTGGGAAGCTCCATAGCTTCATACCTCTAACTCTATAGCAACAAAAGACATATAAGAATGCTACCATGGTTGGTGTATTCATAGCAGTCCTTGACCCTGAATATGATGCTGCTCGCTTAAATATTCTAGCGGATACCACTATTCCTCCCATGGAGGAAGCATTCCGCAGGCGCTACAAGATTACTATTCCATCCATAGTCGGCTATGGCAACTTCTCGAGGAAGATGAGGCTCTTCTTTCTGTGGATGCGGACCTCGTGGTAGAGGATGTCACATCCATCAGCCATGCACGTACTGTCACCGTCCAGGACATACTGAGGATACATGCTATTCCAAGCATGGCTTTCCGGCTTCAACCCGTGTAGCAGAGCAGGTTGAGTCTCCTGCTGCTCATACTTCTGATCAAAGGTTTCATGACTTTATAGCTAGACTGCGAGATATCATGCCTCCTGCTTCTTCACCATCTCTATGAGGTCATTCAGATGTAGCAGCCTCCGCATCTGCCTGTATATTTGCTACAACTAGTACCTCATGTAGTACTTTTGCTTTTACATTCTGTCACGGATCTGAGATTACTGAATTGATTATGGTTTCTGGGGCAATGCACCACTTATGCGGGGACATATATCCGTTTACAATATATAGATAGGTTCCACTAGGGGAACTGTTGTGATTGCAGATGGAACACATTCCCCGATCATTGGACAGAGGGAGATTTGTTTGACGCCTTCGATACGTCTACAGAATGTGTTACATGCTCCTGATTCTCTATGAATTTGTTATCAATTAGTCAGATCACAAAGGATTTGCATTGTAAAGCTATTTTTGACCCATCGTCCCTTGTTTTTTAGGACATTCTTACGAACAGAGTGATTGGGTGTGGCCGTGAGCAGGGTGATAAACCAAACTCCCTATGCTAGCGTATCCTCTTATGCAACATGACCAATTTCTCCTTATACTTGGCACCTACGCTTCGGTCACCTCCTTCTCCAGAAGATGTGTCTTATGTTGCCGCAGATTTCACCATGTTCTTCCTTCCAGTGCGAGGCATGTCATTTGGAAAAGCATCATCGCTATGCTTTTCCTAATCATCAGATTCGAAGCAGTAGCTCTCCATTTGAGTTATTTCATGTTGACATTTGAAGTCCGAGTCATGTTCTTGATCACCAGGGACACCTGTTTTATCTTATTGTTGTGGATGATTTTTCTTGTTTGTCATGTGTATTTCTTTTGAAAAATAAAACTGAAGCCGGGGATAGATCAAAACTTTTATCAACGAAGCGCAGAATGTTTTCTCTATCTGTGTGAAATTTGTGCGGACTAATAATGCTTTGGAACTCTGTACTCGTGCTCTATCCCATTTTCTTTCATCGCGTGGAATCATTCATCAAAAATCTTATGCTTACACTTCTCAACATAATGGTGTTGTAGAGAGAAAACATCGTCAGCTATTTGATGTCACTCAGACACTTCTCGTTCAGACTCATGTCCCACATTTGTTTTGGGGTGATGCTGTTCTTACAACATGCTACTTGGCGAATCGCATGCCATTGTCTGTCTCGGGTGAGAAAATTCCTTTCTCTATAGCTTTCCTTGAGAAGGAGTTGTTCTCACTCACTCGTGTGTTTGGTTCTGTTGTTTTGTTCACCAGTTGATTTCAGGTCTTGACAAGCTCTCCTAGAGCTGTTAAGTACGTGTTTGCTAGGTACTCCAAGAATCAGAAGGGATACCGATGTTATGATCCATTGCGCATGAAACACTATACAAATGCTAATGTCATATTTTTTGAGTCTGTGATGTATTTCTCTCGTACATGTGACAGACCAGCTTCATCATACTCAGATGATGAGGTTTACATGCCACTCCCTCTTACGAGTCAGTTACCTCCTCCTGTGCATGTGGTTCCACCACCGCTACCACCACAACCTCGTCCACCACCACCTCCTCCACCCCCTCTTATTACCGAAATGCATATGCCAATTGTTCCACCATTATCAAAATTCCATACCCGTCTGGCTGCTTCTGCTCATGGTCATCGCCCGCCATCCAATATACCCCAGGTTTGTTCTGATAACAATGTTTCTAATGATGGGTTTGGAGATACATCTGTGCAATAATCATTGTAGGAGAATAGACCACAGATGGAGGAGGTTCCCAATAACCTGAATATATCCACTGCAGTTCGAAAGCAGAAGTGGTCTTGTGCTTCCTACCCTCTTGCTTCTCAGGTCTCCTTTCATCGTCTGGCAATTTCAGAGATTTGCAATGGCTCTATCTGGAGTAGATACTCCACGAAATTATTAGGAGGCCTTGAAAGATAGTCGCTGGCACTAAGCTATGGAGGAAGAAACGGTTGCGTTGCAATCATATGGTACCCGGAGTTTGGTGTCTGCTCATCCTGGGGAGTCGGTTGTCAGTTGCAAATGAGTTTTTACTGTTAAACATCATGCAGATGGGATCCTTGATCGCTACAAAGCAAGATTAGTGGCACGCAGATTTACTCAGACCTACGATATGGATTACTTGGACATGTTTTCTCCAGTGGCTCATCACTCTACTTTGTGTCCTACTTTTAGTGGCAGCGGTATGTGATTGTCCTTTATTTCAGTTGGATGTTAAAAATGCATTTTGTATGGAGATCTACAGGAGGAAGTTTACATGCAGCAACCTCCGGGGTTTGCTCAAGAGGGGAAGTGTCAACAGATATGTAGACTCCATAAGGAAATATATGGCCTTAAGCAAATCCAAGAGCGTGGTTTCAGAAGCTCTCGGATCTGATTGAAAGACAAACTTTCAAAAGGTCAAATGCAGAC
The DNA here is from genome assembly GCA_037367405.1 of Ottelia alismoides. Classification (NCBI taxonomy): domain Eukaryota; kingdom Viridiplantae; phylum Streptophyta; class Magnoliopsida; order Alismatales; family Hydrocharitaceae; genus Ottelia; species Ottelia alismoides. Next base: position 932,487 of record JAZKJV010001292.1, read on the forward strand.
CATTCACTATTTGTGCAGAGAATAGTGATTATTGCATGTGGTTTACATGCCACTCCCTCTTACGAGTCAGTCACCTCCTCCTGTGCATGTGGTTCCACCACCGCTACCACCACAACCTCGTCCACCACCACCTCCTCCACCCCCTCTTATTACCGAAATGCATGTGCCAATTGTTCCACCATTATCAAAATTCCATACCCGTCGGACTGCTTCTTCTCATGGTCATCGCCCGCCATCCAATATACCCCAGGTTTGTTCTGATAACAATGTTTCTAACGACGGGTATGGAGATACATCTGTGCAATAATCATTGTAGGAGAATAGACCACATATGGAGGAGGTTCCCAATAACCTGAATATATCCACTGCAGTTCGAAAGCAGAAGTGGTCTTGTGCTTCCTACCCTCTTGCTTCTCAGGTCTCCTTTCATCGTCTGGCAATTTCAGAGATTTGCAATGGCTCTATCTGGAGTAGATACTCCACGAAATTATTAGGAGGCCTTGAAAGATAGTCGCTGGCGCTGGGCTATGGAGGAAGAAACGGTTGCGTTGCAATCATATGGTACCCAGAGTTTGGTGTCTGCTCATCCTGGGGAGTCGGTTGTCAGTTGCAAATGGGTTTTTACTGTTAAACATCATGCAGATGGGATCCTTGATCGCTACAAAGCAAGATTAGTGGCACGCAGATTTACTCAGACCTACGATGTGGATTACTTGGACATGTTTTCTCCAGTGGCTCATCACTCTACTTTGTGTCCTACTTTCAGTGGCAGCAGTATGTGATTGTCCTTTATTTCAGTTGGATGTTAAAAATGCATTTTGTATGGAGATCTATAGGAGGAAGTTTACATGCAGCAACCTCCGGGGTTTGCTAGAGGGGAAGTGTCAACAGGTATGTAGACTCCATAAGGAAATATATGGCCTTAAGCAAATCCAAGAGCGTGGTTTCAGAAGCTCTCGGATCTGATTGAAAGACAAACTTTCAAAAGGTCAAATGCAGACCATTCACTATTTGTGCAGAGAATATCTAGAAGTACAATTGTCATTATGGTCTATGTGTATGATATACTTGTTACAGGAGATGATGTGCAGGGGGTCAATATGACAAAAGAATTTCCGGGTTGTTAGTTTATTACCAAAATCTTGGTACCCCAAGGTATTTCTTAGGGTTGGAATTTGCTAGGAATGCACATGATCTTGTGATGACCCAAAGAAAGTATGTTACATACATGCTTGTTAAGACATGCACGATTGGGTGTCGACCATCTACTACTCCAATGGACCCTAGCATGAAGTTATATGATGATGATACAAATGAGGTCGACAGAAGGAGATATAGAGAGATGGTGGGAAAGCTCCTCTACATTACTATTACTAGACCCGATATCTCCTTTGCAGTGAGTCGGGTGAGTCAGTTCATGGAGCAACCTAGACAGGTTCACATGGATGCTCTATACATGATTTTGAAATATTTAAAATCTTCTCTAGGTGCAAGATTACTATTAAAAAAAGGAACAACTCTTTCTGTGTTTGCATTGCTGATGGAGGCCATGCAAGATGTCTTAAAAATAGGAAGTCTACTTTAGGCATCGCTGTGTTTATTAGCAGTTCTCTTGTTTCTTGGAAAAGTAAGAAATAAACAGTGGTGGCTAGATCAAGTGCCGAATCTGAGTATAGGGCTATGGCTCAAGCAAGCATAGAAATGATGTGGATTCGAGCAGTGTTGGCAGATTTGCATATAAATGTACCTCTACCCATGCAGCTACAATGTGATAATCCGACCATTTTATTTATTGCGACAATCCTACATTCCATGAAAGAACTAAGCATATTAAGGTAGACTGCCATTATACTAGAGATATGATTCAGAAAGATTTGATTTCTAATTTCATGTCAGTTCAAGAGAGCAAACAACAGATATCTTTACCAAGACATTACTCAGGGGGCCATTTCAAAAGTGTTCATCCAAGCTGAGCATGATTGATATCTATGCCCCATCTCGAGGGGGGTGTAGAGATATTTCTATGTTCTTATGTACCTTTTATGTTATTTTATTTCTTTTCTTATGTAATTTACCCATAGGTCTCTCCTCCATATAAGAGAGCCTAGGGTTCCCAAGAATAAACAACTCTTTTATTTTTCCCAACAACAAGATTTAACTTCAAACAAATATATAATATAGATTTTTTAGGCCAAATTATATAATATAGTTGCCTTATTATTGTGATACATAGGTAGATCAACATGGAGTTTGATGTCATTCACAGCTGCAGATTTACTTAGTAAATATTTTTTTTGAAAGAATAGTATACGCTTTTAGCTTTTATGATGATTAGTGCTTGATAATTTGATTGTATGTTTGTAACATAATTCATTAGTAAATTATGAACCAGGATGTTCGAATAATCTTTGAAGCTTGATTTATTCTACGAAGTGGTATAAAAACTCATTTTGTATAAAAGCTCACTTTTTGGGATTTGACAACAAAAGTTGTGTATAGTTTTGGTTTGAGGAACATTTTCCCTGTAAAGCGAGGCTTACGTCTCGACCACCTAAAGGCTTATGTGGTGCATTAATATCAAGGAAACTGCGTTAATCTGCCTTTATTTTTTAAAACCTTGTTCATTTTATAAAACCTTTCAGATAACTCGCAATAATAGGGATCAGAGTCATGAAATTCTAAGGATTAATACCATAATGTAAGCATAAAATAACTGGAAAATGACTTTACCGACAAATATCTCGTAGCATTTTTAACCTTCTGCGCCAGCTTAGCTTCTTTTTCAAACCACTTGTATGTATCAAATGGTATAAGGATCCCATCTCCATGTATTCAGTAACCATTGACAAATGAGGTGGCTTCATGCATGCCCCAAGAAACAGGATAACTGCACGGAATTGTCTTCAAAAGTGTTAGTAGTATTTTTGGGTTAGTATGCAGCAGCTGCCAGTACTCAGTAGAAACATCCTCATGTCATCTCCGAAATTCACAGAAACCACTGCAGACGGAGACATTTTTTTGAATTTCAAGTTAGGATGGTATTTTTTGTTGTTTATGTTAGCAATAACTCAAATTAAAACTTCAGCGTAGTTTTTGACAAATTGAGACACTCATTTCGCATTCAAGCATGGATGAAATTCTGATCATAATGACTTAAGCGACTTCCGCCATGGCTACTGTAATAAAATAAACAAGGTGTTCTAGGAGCATTAGTGCGTACCATTTGGATGTCGAAGACGGCTGAAAAAAACAAGAAAAAGAACTTAAAATTTTAACTACAACATCCAAAAGTATGATGCTCTGCTAACCAAAAACTTGGTGATACATACCTCAGTATAGATATTTCATTACAGAAATCTTCCAGATTCTCAGCAGTCAAGTCTTGCTCCAAAAACACTTTGATAGCTACATCTGTACCATTCCATGTTCCACGGAAAACTTCTCCAAAAGATCCTGAAATAAACATAACATAGAGACATTTTTCTACTGCTTTAATCTGCCCACAGAAGCATAACTTTCTTCAGAAAGGACACCAAGATAAAGTCGAGATAGAACACAGAAGAGTAGAGAATTTTCAATACGTCACATTAATAACTCTCAATTACTTACAGGTGCAACCTTATATATATACCTCGTAATGACCCTGAATAGCTCTTTAGAAAGGCATACATACACATGCGCACACTTGCACACACATGCCCGCCAGCCCACATCCATGTGCACGTGCACACACGAGGATATAGGCTAACCCTATATATAGATCCATATTGAGGAGATGGATGCATGTGGTATTACCCACTTAATCTAAAAATGCCAGATTGCGATCAGTTAGTTAGTTTTTGGCATATATTTCTTCTGTTAAAAGAACTCTTATAGCTGCAACTACATCTTGCCCCAGTAGTGACAACAATAGCCAACAGAAATTTATGTTCTAGGTGGTAAGGGGCAACTTTCCAGTAATATCATATCTGTCTTTTTTGCAGCTTTCGTTGTTGCTGGAACTGTGTGGTATGGTTCAACAACTACTCTAATCGAATTATTTGGTCCTACTCATTATCAGTGGGATCAGGGATATTTGAGATTGAAAGTGTACGTAATGCTGTGGTTGTTTGAGTTTATTATTTGCAGTGATCCAAGTCATATTGTCTGATCCACCCACACCCATCGGCCGGTGTTCGTGGGGAAACCCAACAGCACGTGCAGGCAATAATTGGACTTGAAAATCTCCTTGTTTCAGAAGGATCTGCACTCTGTTTAAGTGCTATATATATTAATTTCTGGAAAAAGGATACAAGAGAGCGAGCACTGGGCTACAGAAGCTATAAAATTAACCACTGCACAGGTTACACAGATTTTTATTTTCTTAAAAAAGATGTATTTCACATAAGGGGATAGAAGAGAGGACCAATAACTGGTAAAACATTTCAACACCTGAGAATGACAAAGCATCACATAGAGAATATACTAAACAGTTTCCTCTTACCAGCAATGGGCGGAGAGCCAAGAAAGTAAAACCATCTAGTTTGGCAACTTCGGTTGCAACTTGAAATGGAATGGCACAGTCTTCATATCAAACCGTCCATATACGGGGAAGTTCCTATTATTGTGCTTATGTTACTGGTGTGTATGATTGTGGTGATTGATGTGGTTTAGCCTCTTTCTTGATTGCCTAGTTTTTTTACTGGGCTTTGAAAAACACGAAAAGAAAGAAACTAGACCAGAGTTCTCATAAGAGAGGCAGCAGCAGGCTACTTTACTCAGTTATGCGGAAAGAATCAATCTGGCCTAAAAGCTATTTGCAAACAGAAGAAAAATAACTTTAAACAAACCACATGAAATAGTATTTTAACAAAATCCAATGAGAATATTAATAAATGAACAGAAAAATATAGATTAGAAAAAGCTCTGACAGCTATAAGTTATTAGCTTACCTATTCCAACCCGTGTACCAACAGTCAGTTCCAAGAAATCAATATTCCATTCATCAAATGGAATAAGAGGCTGGTTGATGAGTGAGGAAGATTGCAGAACCTTGTTCCATGTAGAAAAGAAACTCCGAGCAGATAAATCAGCTGGTCCACTTATCTCTGACATTCCACCAATAAATTCATGTGGAGATGAAGGTAGCGACACTGATGTCTGATCCAAACTTCAATTCATTAAATCTCAAAAAATCAAATAATATACGCAAGTCTGATCATACTAATTTCATAAAAAGTCACTTATAATTTGCAAGCAATTGAATAAACAAAGACATTATAAAACAAAATCAAGCATCTTTTACTATATCATCAACATAATTAGAGTGTTAATTAAAATATCTGATATCAAAACCATCCACATGGCGTTATTTCCACTAACATCTAATCTTTTCAACCGATAAATTCTCCTGTACCTTTAATTAAATAAATAAATGTTCAACATAGATAAATTATTTGTACTCCCATTCTGTTGATCATTTGTTTACCTTGGTTTCAGTTTAAATCTATTTTTTATACAATAAGGAAATTCTTGATGTCTCAAAGAGTAGTTATCGATGCCTTGCTATGGAGGAGGATATGGCAGCTTTACAGTCTAGAGGTACGTGGAGTATTGTGCAGGCTCCCCCTGGTGTGTCTGTTGTTGGGAGCAAGTGGGTGTTTACAGTGAAACATCGGGCTGATGGTACTGTTGATAGATATAAGGCAAGGTTGGTTGCTCGTGGGTTCACCCAAACGTATGGGGTGGACTACCAGGATACTTTTTCCCCTGTTGCACGTCACTCTACGTTGCGTATTCTCATCGCTGTTGCTGTGGTACGTGATTGGCTGCTTTTCCAGTTAGACGTAAAGAATGCTTTCTTGTATGGCGATCTGTAGGAAGAAGTCTACATGCATCAACCACCCGGGTTTGCTGTTGAGGGGGGGGGGTCTAATATGGTGTGCCGACTTCACAAGGCAATCTATGGCCTCAAACAGAGTCCGAGAGCTTGGTTTCAGAAGCTCTCAGAGTTGTTTGAAAAGAATGGATTTGTCAGATCTACTGCAGATCATTCCCTTTTCATCAAGAGAACCCAGAGAGGTACGGTTATTGTCTGGTTTATATGGATGATATAGTTGTTACTGGCAGTGATGAACATTGTATTCAGGCAGCAAAGGATTTCCTTGGACGACAGTTCGTAACCAAAGACCTTGGTAAGCTACGTTACTTCCTTAGCTTGGAGTTTGCCCACAGTCAACAGGGTATGGTTACTTATGACGTAAAGGAGGTGTAGAGATATATGTTATTCTCTTTTGTACCTTTTCGTATTTTCTTTTTCCAGTTGGACTCTTTATGTATTTTACCCATAAGCTACTCTCCTATATAAGAGAGCCTAGGACGTATGGAATAAATAAATCCCTCATTTTTCCCAACATGGTATCAGAGCGACGATCCTAGACCGGAGTTCTGGAACCAAACCCTAACCCTAACCTCCACCTTCGAGCCCTCCGCGTGCGCCTCTCCACCTCGCGCCGCCCCCGGCCCAGCCTTCGGCCCCACTCGGTCTCGTGCCGCTCTCTTGTGCAAGTTGCGCGCACGCCAACCCCTGCGCACCAGTCTCCCTGTACGCGACCCGGTGCGCTTGTGCGTGTCGTGTGCATGCTCCTATGCGCCTGTGCGTGCTCCTGTGCGCATGTGCGAGCATCTGTGCGCCAACCCCCGTATTGCTGTGCGCGCCCCTGTACGTGCATCTGTGCGCGTTCCTGTGCGCACATCTGTGCGTGTGAAGCTCCTGATTTCCGTGCGCGTGCAACCATAGGTCAGCAGGCGTGCGGCTCCAGCACTCATTTCGTGCGTGCGTTTCCAAATTAATGGGTTTGGTTGCTTGAGTCTACACATGCAACTAAACCCGTTAATGTCCGTGTAGACGATCATATCTTCAGTCTACTACCCTAGTCTTCCATTATCATAATGTCAGAAAGCAAGGCAGACATCCCATCTACAGGCGCCTTTAGAGGTCCAACGCCAATTGTGAAGATGGATGGTTCAAATTATGAACTGTGGGCAATGCAGTTCATGAGTATGATGAAGTCAACCGGTAAGAAGCACATTCTTACCGAAGAAGAGCCTGCTGAGAAGACTGGGGTCATGCCTCATGGGAGGCAGATGATGCATATGCCAAGGTTTGGTTATTAGGAACCCTGGCAATTGAGATTGCCAATGATATTCTCTATCAGCCCACTGCAAAAGCAATGTGGGATATTCTGTCTGCTACATATTCCCAGGCAAAAAATGAGACGAAGATTCTGCAACTCCAGCATGACATCTTTATTATTAAGCAGAATGAACGACCTCTACACTCATTGTACACATCTTTACGAGGAATGTTTGAGAAGCTTTATAGCTTCATGCCTCTCACAGCCACTCCTGAGCAACAGAAGACCTACCGGAATGCCACTATGGTTGGTGTATTTATAGCGGCTCCAGATCCAGAGTACGAGGCTGCACGCTCCCAGATCTTGGCGGACTCCACCATTCCTCCGATGGAGAAAGCATTTCACAGACTGAGCCGAATTACTGTTCCTTCATCTATTGCAAATCAGACCGCCTCATCCATGTCAGCGAATCGAGGTCATGGAGGACATCATCAGTCCCGTGGTCGTGGACCTCGGGGTAGAGGGGGTCGTGTTCAACCATCATGCACTTTTTGCCACCGTTCTGGGCATACTGAAGACACGTGCTACTCCAAACATGGATTTCCTGCTTCCGCACGAGTAGCTGAACAGATTGAGCCTCCATCTGCTTCATCTCTAGATCAATGCTTTGATGACCTTGTAGCCCGTCTATGGGGCATTATTCCTCCATCTAGCCCAGTTGCATCAGTTGCTGCTTCTGATAATCACCCCGATGTTGCTGGTTCTGCATCCACCAGTACCTTAGGTAGCATTTAAGCATTTACTAGCAGTAGTGGATCAGATACGTTAGAGTGGATTACGGACTCTGGTGCTGCACACCATCTGTGTGGTGATCAAGGCCTACTTACAGCCTACCGACAGGTCCCTCCAAGCCGTACTGTGGTTATTGCCAATGGGACGCATTCTCCCATCACTAGTCAGGGGGGGATTAGCCTGATACCTTCTATGCACCTCAAGAACGTGGTGCATGCACCTGATTTCTCTATGAATTTATTGTCCATTAGCCAACTTAAAAAAGGATTTACATTGTCGAGCAATTTTTTGATCCATCTTCTCTCATTTTCAGGACATCCTTACGGGCAACGTGATTGGGCGTTGCTATGAGCAAGCGGCCTATATCGTCTCAGTCGGACCTCTATGTCGGAGCCTCCTCTCTACCTGCTGGATCTTACGCTTGCGCTTTGGACATCTACCGCTTAAGAAACTGTGTCGTGTATTACCCCAGGTTTCACCCCACACGTCCATCCAATGCGAGGCTTGTCAGTTGGGAAAGCACTATCGGTCTACCTTTCCCAGTCCTCAGTGTCAGAGTAGTACCTCCAAGTTTGAGTTGTTTCATGTCGACATCTGGGGACCCAGTCGTGTTCCGGATCATCAGGGATACATGTTTTATATGATTATTGTGGATGATTTCTCTCGTGTGTCTTGGGTCTTTTCGTTAAAGAATAAATCTGAAGTGGGGAATATTATCATAAATTTCATCAATGAAGTTCGTAATGTTTTTTCTGCATCTGTAAAGATTGTGAGAAGTGATAATGCCTTGGAATTTCGTACTCATACTCTCTCCAATTATTTTTCAACTCAAGGGATTATCCACCACACATCCTGTGCCTATACTTCCCAACAAAATGGGGTTGCAGAAAGGAAACAATGTTATTTACTTGATGTCACCAGGTCGCTTCTCATATAGAGTCATGCCCCTCATTCTTTCTGGGGCGATGCTGTTCTAACGGTATGTTATCTCATTAATCGTATGCCGTCGTCTGTCTTAGGTGAGAAAATTCCTTTCTCCCTTGTTTTTCCAGACAAAGAATTGTTCTCTCTCATTCCTCGTGTGTTTGGCTCGGTTGCCTTTTTCCACCAGTTGTCTCCAGGGATTGACAAGCTCTCTCCTAGGGCTATCAAGTATGTTTTCGTCGGGTACTCCAGGACACAAAAGGGGTACAAGTGTTATGATCCATTGCGCAGGAGATATCTCGTTAGTGCTGATGTTACCTTTTTCGAGCCTGATATGTACTTCTCTTCTACAGGTGATTAGTTTGTATCCTCTGGCACTACTGAAGCTATATACATGCCACCACCATCACCACCTCCACCACCTCCACCACTACCATTACCATCTCCACCACTACCATCCTCTACACCTCCTGTTACCGTTCCTGTTTCCCCATTGCCATTCCACTATACCCGTAAGCTTGCTTCTGCTCATGGTCACCGCTCATCATCTAGCTCGCCTGAGGTATGTTACGAAGATATTATGAATATTGATGGATCTGACGATTTCCCTGAGCAGGATGTGTTACAGAGGCCAAATGAGGAGGCAGGTGATTTGGATCTACCTATTGCAGTTCGGAAGCAGAAGCGAAACTGCGTGTCATATCCAATAGCATCTACTGTGTCTTTTGATTGCTTAACTGGAGATTTCATGAGCTTTGTCATTGCACTATCGGCGATGGACATTCCATGGAATTACCAAGATGCGTTGAAGGATAATCGATGGCGTTTAGCCATGGAAGAAGAAATGGCTGCTCTTCAGTCAAGAGGTACCTAGAGCCTTGTTACTGCACCTACTGATGTGTCTACAATGAGCTGTAAGTGGGTCTTTACAGTTAAGTAGAATGCAGCAGGCAGCATTGACAGATACAAGGCACGCCTGGTTGCTCGTGGATTTACACATACATATGTGGTGGATTATCTTGATACATTCTCGCCGGTTGCTCGCCATTCCACCCTACGAATCTTCCTCTCTGTTGCGGTTACTCGTGATTGGCCACTATACCAATTAGATGTCAAGAATGCATTCTTATATGGTGACTTACATGAGGAAGTCTACATGCAACAACCACCGGTTTTGTCGTTGAGGGGGAGTGTTCTAAGGTGTGTAGACTTCATAAAGCTATCTCTGGCCTTAAGCAGAGCTCCGGAGCTTGGTTCCAGAAGCTCTCAGACCTGTTTGAAAAATAGGGGTACAGACGTTCCAATGCAGATCATTCCTTGTTTGTACATAAGATACCCAGAGGTATTATTGCAATTATGGTGTATGTAGATGATATCTTGATTATAAATGATGATGAACAGGGAATTCAGAGGGCGAAAGAGATGCTGGGTCGTGAATTTGTCACCAAGGACCTTGGAGTTCTTAGATATTTTCTGGGACTGGAATTCGCCAGAAATCCTCATGGGCTGGTAATGACCCAGAGGAAATATGTTACTAGCCTGTTGAGTGAAACATGAATACTCGGTTGCCGACTTGACACTACACCCATGGATCCCAGTATGAAATTATATGATGACGACACTGATGAGGTGGATAGGAGAAGATACAGAGAACTGGTGGGCAAGCTTCTCTATGTTACTATTACCAGACCCAATATCTCCTTTGCTGTGAGTCGGGTAAGCTAGTTCATGGAGCAACCACGTCAGGTACATATGGATACTATACATATGATACTCAGGTACCTTAAGTCTTCTCCAGAGCAGGTCTGTTGTTTAAGAAAGACAAGGAGATTACTATCTCAGCATGTGCAGATGCAGGTTATGTAGGATGTCCTAAGGATAGGAAGTCCACCACTGGATTTGCTGTGTATGTCAGAGACTCTCTGGTCTCATGGAGAAGCAAGAAGCAAACGATTGTAGTAAGATCCAGTGCTGAGTCTGAATATAAGGCTATGGTCCAGATCAGTACATAAATGATGTGGGTGAAGGCTGTGCTTATATATATATATATAAGTCCCTCTTCCTATGGCTCTGGAATGTGACAATCAAGCTGCTCTATTCATTGCAAATAATTCAGCATTTCTTGAACGAACCAAGCACATTGAGGTTGATTGTCACTTCATACGAGATATGATTCAGAAGGGGTTTATTTCTACATCCCATGTTAGCTCAGGGGACTAAACTGCAAATATCTTTACCAAGGCGTTACTTGGAGGGTCGTTCCAGAAGTGTTCATCCAAGCTGAGCATGATTGACATCTATGCTCCACCTTAAGGGGGACTGTAGAGATATATGTTATTCTCTTTTGTACCTTTTCGTATTTTCTTTTTCTCGTGGAATCTGTATGTATTTTACCCATAGGCTACTCTCCTATATAAGAGAGCCTAGGACGTATGGAATAAACAAGTCTCTCATTTTTCCCAACAGGAAGTATGCCACTGATCTTCTGGATGAGACAGGTATGACAGGTTGTAGACTGGCCTCTACATAGATGGATCCCAATGCTAGACCCTATAATGATGATTTTGAAGAGAGAGATAAGAGACGATATAGAGAGCTGGTAGGGAAGCTTCTATATATTACTATTACCAGGCCTGGCATATCATTTGCTGTAAGCAGGGTTAGCCAGTTCATGGAGCAACCGAGACAGATTCATATGGATGTAGTCTGTATGATTCTTTGAAATCTGAAGTCTTCTCCAGGAGCATGTCTTTTATTCAGAAGAGATACATCACTATTGGTTACTGGATGTGCAGATGCAGATTATGCTGTGTGTCCCAAAGACAGGAAGTCAACCTCAGGCTATACTGTATTCGGTGGTAGCTCACTTGTTTCATGGAAGAGTAAGAAACAAACGGTAGTTGCTAGATCCAGTGCTGAATCAGAATATAGGACTATTGCCCAAGGGAGCACGAAAATGATGTATGTTAAGTCTGTTCTGACTAACCTTACTATTGAGGAGCCTCCCCAATGCATCTCAAATGTGATAACCAAGCAGCTCTGTTCATAGCCAATAGTCCAACCTTCCATGAGAGAACAAAGCACATTGAAGTAGATTGTCATTATACCCGTGACTTGATCCAGAAGGGGCTTATTTCTACCTCACATATAGCTTCAGGAGATCAGATTGCAGACATGTTCACCAAGGCTCTTGCGAGGAGTCCCTTTCACCATTGCTGTTCCAAGTTGAACATGATAGATATATATGCTCCAGCTTGATGGGGAGCGTTGAGAGAATTCTATCTTTGGTCTTTATTTATATATTTCTAATTTCTCCATCCTCTTTATGTAATTTTCTCTCTAGAGTCTTTCTCCTATATAAGAGGACTCTAGGGTTACTCAAAATACAACTTTTCTCTTACACATTCCACAGAAGTGCATGGGAAGAGGCATCTCTACAATCAAGTCAGTAAGAGTAGATCTGACCCACATCATCTCCGTGCTAGCCTACGCCATGGTCCTGTATTCTGACTCAGTACTCGATCTGGCAACTACGATCTGCTTCTTGCTCTTCCAAGAGACAAGGGGAATTCCCTATGAACACAACAAAGCCTGAAGTAGACTTCCTATCCTTTGGACTTCCGGCATAATCTGCCTATGCACAAGCTGTAACTGAAAGAGATGTATCTCTGTTGAACAAAAGTCCCGTACCTAGTGAAGTCTTCATATACTTCAAAATCATATGGACTGCATCCATATATGCATGTCTAGACTGCTCCATGAACTGACTCACTTTACTCATGGCAAAGGATATGTTGGGCATGGAAATAGTCACATATAGTACCTTGCCAACAAGCTCACCGTACCTCTTTCTATCGACCTCAGGGTCATCATCATATAGCTTCATGCTTGGGTCAATAGGAGTAGCGATATGTCTGCAATCTGACATACCTCTCTATGAAAGAAGGCCTGTAACATACTTCTTTTGGGTCATAACAAGACCTCGCTGGATCCTGGCAAACTCCAGCCCAAGGAAGTAACGTAAATTACTGAGGTCCTTGGTCACAAACTACTGACCAAGGAAGTCCTTGACACTCTGAATACCCTGCTCGTCATACCCTGTAACAATACTATCATCAACGTAAACAAGGATGACAATAGTACCTCTCTTGGTCCTGTACACAAACAAAGAGTGATCTGCAGTCGATCGCCCGAACCCCTGCTGCTCTATCAAGTCCGAGAGATTCTGAAACCATGCTCTTGGACTCTTCTTAAAGCCATAGATAGCCTTGTGAAACCTGTAAACCTTCTGACACCCCCTTTAGTAGCAAACCCAGGTGGCTACTGCATGTAGACCTCATCCTGTAGATCACCATAGAGGAAGGCATTCTTCACACCAAGCTGATAAAGGGGCCAATCTTGTGTCACATCAACAAAAAGTAGAATGTGCAGAGTAGAATGACTGGCAACTGGAGAGAAAGTATCTTGATAGTCCACCCCATACGTCTGGGTGAACCCACGTGCAACAAGTCTTGCCTTATAGTGATTCACACTGCCATCCAGGGATGTAAAAAACGGCTTAAACGACCGTTTATACGCATGCGGTCCTGGACCGCACCGACTATGCCCAGGCGGGTACATATGCGGCCAGACCGCTTAATCAACGTTAAACGACCGTTTAAACACCGCTTAAACCCCGTTTTTTACATCCATGTTTGTTGAAGTTCCACTAACAGTGCTACAATCGATCTCATGTCCTACACCCGTAAGGGCACGCCCTTTAGCACCATGATCTTATAGAACCACTCATGCGAGGTGGAAGATATTGTAGGATGCAAATGTTTGAGTAATGATTCCAACAAATTAGCTTTGAGGTATCTTAGAGACCATAGGAGACTCAGATCTTACGTTACAGTTTATGTCTCTTGTAGTTATGTCAAGTATATCCATAATCTTTGAGAATGATAAGTTGATGATTTGTGGTTACTACAGAAGTTGACATTACAATGGCCTGCATGAGCAACTTGATGATGCTATGTAATTTGGAATATATTGCTTCGTATTTTCACTTAGTTGGGCAGATAAAAGTGTTTGGGTTTATTTGAGATGGTGAGGACGACCACTTGTCAATACTGATATATCGATGCCATATCGTTGATATCGAACCGAGTTTCTGAATAAAATAGCCTTGGAAGGTTATACACTCAATGCAAAACCAAGAATGCACAAATGGAAATCAACCTAAACCTTATGGAGTATATATTAGGATGGCTCATATGATTTAAATAAGACAATATTTGATATATATTGTGAATATGTGATTATATTTTATAATTTAGTTATGTTTCTTATTAATTATATACATGTAAATATTTTTTATTAATTAAAAATACAAAACCGCATCACCCGTTTAATTTCCGTTTAAACTCCCGCATACCGTTTAAACAGTAATCAGTGACCCTACCGACTTACCGCATACCGCTTTTTGCAACTTTGCTATTATCTGCACAGTATTTCACAATGAACACCCATTTGCATCCTACAACGGATGCATCAACTAGAGCAGAAACAAGACTCCATGTACCACGTGATTGTAATGCAGTCATTTCCTCCTCCATGACTAATCTCCACTGACTGTCCTGAAGAGCTTCCTGTTATGTCCATTATATCTCCACGGCTGATATTGCCAAGGTAAACCTCATGAAATCCTCTGACAGTCTGCTCAAGAAAACCTAGGCTGCAAGAGGATAAGTAACACACCTATGTTTCTGCTTGTGCAGAGCAATTGACACATCAAGATCATCTACCAAAGGTAGCTGCTCATCCTATATGGAATCCTACTGCACAGACAATTTAGTAATGCCATCAATGGAAACAATATGCTCATTACATACATGAGGCGTGCTGGATGATAAGCAAGGCCTGTGAGCAGGGGGAACCGAGTGAGACCTGCGAGTAAAAACACGTGGCAAAAACTGAGTCAGAGTACGAGGTGGATCCACAGGAGCAGCGGTAGAGGCTAGAGTAGGTGTAGGTGGTGGTAGAGCAGGAGTAGAGGGAGGTGGTGGTGCGACAGTAGGAAGTGGAGGCATATAGATCTCATTGTTATAGTCGGACGGGGCCAGTATGTCGCCTGTAGGAGAAAAATACAAGACAAACTCAAAGAAAGTAACGTCAGCACTGACAAAGTATTTCTGTTTGAGCGGATCAAAGCAACGATACCCCTTCTGGGTACGAAAGTAGCCGAGAAAAACACACTTGACAACTTTAAGAGAGAGCTTGTCATGACCTAAAGAGACATCATGAACAAAAGCAACTGAACTGAACACACGAGGTAAAAGAGAAAAGATCCTTCTCGAAAAAACACAATCGAGAAAGGAATCTTCTCTCCCAACACAAACGTAGGCATGCGATTCACCAGATAGCAAGTCGTGAGGATAGCATCTCCCTAGTAGACATGATGAGCATGACTCTGTATCAACAATGTCTGGGTCGCATCAAGTAACGCTATTTGTGATTGGCAACACCATTCTACTGGGACGTATAGGCACATGAGGTATGATGAACAATGCCAAGAGATCTAAGACAATAAGAAAGCTGTAAGGTGCATCATCAGGACGAATATATTTGACATTGGCAGAAAAAATATGATTTATCTCATTAATGTTGATCACAGATCCAGCCTCAGACTTATTCTTCAATAAAAATACCCAGAAAAGTCTAGAAAAATCATCGACATCAATGAGATAAACAGACCCCACCACGTATCTAAATAAAGGAGCTCAAACAACTGAGAACTGCTCCGACCTGACGGGATGGAAAGGAGGAACGGTGATGCTTCCCAAGCTGGCATGCCTCACACAAGAAGGAGGATCTCGTGGAAATCTGAAGGAGAACATGACATAGCTTCTGCAGAGGAAGGTGGTCAAAACGAAGGTGCCACATATATGGTGAGACTGGTTTAGTAGGTATAGAAGAAACACTAACATGAGGAGGTTGGACCAGTCTGTAGAGTCCTCGTTGCTTCTAGCCACATCCAATCACCCTTCCCGTGAGTATGTCCTGAAACATGAGAGACGAAGGGTTAAAGATCGCACGACAATGCGGATCCTTAGTAATCTGACTAATGGAAAGTAAATTCATAATAAAGTCAGGAGCATATAAAAATTTTTGAAGACGCATGGATGGTGTCAAATGCACCTCCCCCTGTCCTGTAATGGGTAAGTCGCCGCCATTGACATTGACAACCCATCTACCAGGTGGTATGATTCTGTAGGACCTCAGCTGTGCTCTGTCTCCAGAAAGATGATGGGAAACACTAGAGTCCATAATCCATTCTATCATATCTGCACCATTACTACCAGTGAAAGCATAAGCGATACCTGAGGAGCTCGAAGAGGCTCTGGCTGCGGCTGCGGTATCTGTAGTGGTGGTTCCTGCAACATGAGTCATGATCTCTCGAACGTGAGAGACGATATCATCCAGGCGAGGATCGGCCTGGGGAGCAAGTGTATCTGACGGTTTAATCTATTCTGCTACGCAACCAGAAATGGGATACCCATGCTTCTAGTAGCATGTATCCTTTGCATGTCTCGGTCGACGTCAAAAGGTGTGAGGGCCACATGAACATCCACCGTCTCTACCATGGGGGTACGTCCTCTAGATTGGGTCGTCACTCGACTCACTCATCGGCCACGAGAAACGACCGTAGCAGATGTGGGTTGAGGAGTGGCCATAGAAGGCATGATAATCCGGATGAGACAACTATAGGCCTCCTCCATGGGAGTTATGGTAGCCCCATCGAAAAGCTGAGTATGTGCTGCATCATACTTTGTATCAATGCATGCTATGAAAACTCCAATTATAGTGGAGTTCCTATATGCCTTCTGCTATTCAAGAGATGTCGTAATTTGCATATAGCTATGAAGTTTCTCAAACATGCTACGGAGTGAACTGTAGTACATGTGCAGACGACGACCATTCTGCTTGGCCTTGTAGATGTCAAACTGTAGCTGAAGAATCTTGGCCTCATTATTCGCTTGAGCATAGGTGGAAGCCAAAGTGTCCCGCACCGTCTTGGTGGTGGGATGATTCAGAATATCATTGGCTATCTCAATAGTGCGGGTCCCACATAGCCAAACACGTGCACATATGCCATCTAACTTTCAAGAAGCATTTGCCTCAGTTTTATCCGTTGGCTTTGCATATGTCACGATGTGCTCCTTGTTACACTGCATAAGTGTGAGAAACTGCATGGACCACAATTCATAGTTGGTCCCATGACTCCCATCCATCTTAGCGATGGGAGCTGGGCCCTCGAAAGCTTCAGACAAAAAAATATCACCCTTGTTATCTAACATGATAGTAAAACGACCGAATAACGGAACTCAACTGGGGAGTAGATCGATACAAACGAGTCTACACGATCATACAGAGGATTGATTGTACGTGTAGACTCATACAACCATCCTCATTAATCTTTGTTGCTTGTTAGGGCGGAAAACGTGATTTATAGGTCTGAAATCACATTTTTTTTGTCAAAATCAGATCGGTTCAGATCATAAAACGACTTGCAGAAGTGCACTGAAGCGCACAAGATGGCCGACAATGGCCTGGGCGGCTAAGGCGACAACCAGGAAGGCTGCGCAGTGGCCTGGAGGCCAAGGTGGCGATCGGATCGAGGTCGGGCAGCGGTCGGGCATCCTGGAGGCCCGAGCGGCGACTTGGGGAATCAATGGTGGGGGGGGAGGGGGGGGTTAGGGTTTGGTGAGATACGGGAACTCCGGTTTAGGAGCGTCGCTCTGATACCATGTAGAGGGAAAAGATTTGATTTAGTAATGAGAGGCTCTAGGGTTCTCTTATATAGGAGAGGAACCTATTGGGCAAATTACAAGAAGAAGACAAAATGAATAGATAATAAGAAAATAGAAAGAAAGATATGAAATATCTCACCACTCTACACTCAAGCATTGAACAGAGAGAATATCTTTTTGAGCCACCTCCATTCATTACGAGAGAAGAGAGTTTTGCATATTTGTGGCTCATCACATTGACCTTAAGCAACAATGATCTATAGTATTGTTTTTATTATATATTATACTGCATTGCACATTATTTAAGGTGGTAAGGATTTACTTGTGCTTTAATGTGTGGGGTGCACATGTTGCACATGTTGTGAGAGCACATCTTTCGGTTCGAAGAAGCTTGACACTTGTTGTTTCTAGTTTTGTAAAAGGTGGAATTGATGAAAAAAGGTTTGAGATATTCAGTCGATTGCATTGATGTCATTTACTACTGTAGTAAATGACTCGATTTTTATTCTACGTGTAATTAGTCGTGGACTATTATGTAATTGCCACTTATTTATTGGGCACTAGGATTTCGCAATATGTAAGAAGCCCTATCTCATGAATAAAATTCATTCCATTGGATTTTCAATTTTTCTCCACATGGTATCAGAGAGATGATCCTAGACCAGAGTTCGTACCTAAGTTCCTCACCTCCATCACTGGTCCTTTTATCGTGCATCCTCACTGATGAAACCCGAGCCTGCCTCCCCCTACACAATGTTTATCAATGGTAAACGAAAATATCTATTATAATAAAGGAACTTATGAAGGAAACAAACAATGACTTTCATAGGACAGGGGAGGTGCATTTGACGGCGTCAATGTGCCTTCAGAACATTTTATATGGTCCTGACTTTCACAACTTTACTTTCCATTAGCCATATTACTAAGGATCTGCATTGTTGTGCCATTTTTGACCCATTGTCTCTTGTATTTCAGGACGTACTCACAGGTTGTGCGATTGGCTCTGGCCATGACCAACGGGGGCTCTACAGTCTGGTTCAACCTCCTCATGCTGGTGTTTCTACTATACCTACTGGACCAATCTTACTATATCTGTGGCACTTACGCTTTGGTCATCTTCCTCTGCAAAGTTGTGTCATGTTCTTCCACAGATTTCCACGAGATCCTCCTTCCACTGTGAAGCATGCCAGCTTGGGAAGCATCACTATTCCTCCTTTCCATCTCATCAGAGTCGGAACATCTCCCAATTATTTGAGCTCCTCCATTTAGATATTTGGGGTCCGAGTCGTGTTCCTGATCACCAGGGACACCATTTTTATCTGGTCGCTGTCATTGATTTTTCTAGACTTTCATGGGTCTTTTTATTGAAGAATAAGTCTGAGGTTGGATCTGTTATAAAATCTTTTATTAATGAGATAAAGAATATTTTTTTAACGAATGTTAAATATCTTCGTTTTGATAATGCCTTAGAATTCTGCACCATACAGCTTTCTGAGTTTCTTATACCTCTTGGCATTGTCCACCAGACCTCATGTGCTTATACATCTCAGCAAAACGGTATTGCAGAGTGCAAACACCGTCACTTAATGTGACCAAAACCTTATTGATCTAGAGTCGTGCTCCTCACGCATACTGGGGTGATGTAGTTCTAACTGCGTTCTACCTAGTGAACTGTACACACTCATTTGTGTTGGGAGAGAAGATTCCTTTCTCGATTGCGTATCTCGAGAAGGATCTTTTCTCTCTTACACCTCGAGTGTTTGTGTCGGTTGCTTTTGTCCATGATTTCTCTATAGGCTGTGATAAGCTCTCACCCAAAGCTGTCAAGTGTGTTTTTGTCAGCTACTCTCATACCCAGAAGGGGTACCGTTGCTTTGATCCGCTTATGCAGAAATACATTGTCAGTGCTGATGTTACTTTCTTTGAATCTATCATGTATTTTTCTCCTACAGGTGACATACTATCACCATCCTACTCTGACGATGGGATCTACATGCCTCCACCTCCTCCTACTATCACACCACCACCTCTCTCTACTCTTGCTCTACCACCACCTCCACAACCACCACCACCTACACCTACTCCACTTGCACCAGTGGCTCCACCTCCTTCTGTGACTCAATTTTTGCCACATGTATTTACTTGTAGGTCTTGCTCTGTTCCCTCTGCTCACAGGTCTTGCCCTTATCTAGCACACCTCAGGTATGTAATGACTCATCAGCACATTGTTTGTACTGATGGCACTACTGAATTGTCTGTACAACAAGATCCCATACATGATGAGTAGGTGCCCCCTCAGGAGGGGAGCTTACAAGTTCAAAACTTGGTACATGATCTTGATGAGTCGATTGCTTTGAGAAAGCATAAACGTACGTGTACTACTTATCCTCTTGCAACGCATGTTTCCTTGAGCAGATTGTCAGAGGATTTCAAGAGATTTACCTTGACACTGTCAGCCGTGGAGATACCACAGACATATCAGGAGGCTCTTCAGGACAATCAGCGGTGATTAGCCATGGAGGAGGAGATGGTCACGCTACAATCGCGTGGTACTTGGAGTCTTGTTTCAGCTCTAGTTGACCCATCCATTGTAGGGTGCAAGTGGGTGTTCACTGTGAAACACTGCAAAGATGGTAGTGTGGATTGCTATAAGGCGAGACTTGTCGCACATGGGTTCACTCACACGTATGGAGTGGACTATTCTCCTTTCAATTGCCATGTCACGAGATTGGCCACTTTACCAGCTTGATGTGAAGAATGCCTTCCTCTATGGTGATCTACAGGAGGAGGTCTACATGCAGTATTCACCTGGATTTACTGCTGAGGGGGAGTATAAGAAGGTGTGCACGCTACATAAGGCTATATATGGCCTTAAGCAGAGTCCAAGAGAATGGTTCCAGAAGCTCTTGGACTTGATAGAGCAAAAAGGGATTGTGCGATCGACTGCCGATCATTCTCTCTTTGTGCACAGTACCTAGAGAGGTACTATTGTTATTCTTGTTTATGTTGATGACATTATTATTACATGGTATGACGAGGAGGGTATTCAGATTGCCAAGGACTTCCTAGGTCAGCTGTTTGTGACCAAAGACCTTGGTACTTTACATTAGGTCCTTGGATTAGACTTTTCCAGGAACCAATGAGGTCTAGTAATGATCCAGAGGAAGTACGTTACAGATCTTCTTTCAAAGACTGACATGGCAGAATGCAGACCTGCCACTACTCCTATGGGCCCGAGCATGAAGCTCTAGGGTGATGACACAGAGGATGTCGAAAAAAGGAGGTACATGGAGTTGGTTGACAAGCTCCTACATGTGACTATTACCAAGCCTGACATATCCTTTACCGTGAGCAAAGTGAGTCAGTTTATGGAGCAACCCAGACAAACACACATGGATGCAATCCATATGATTATGAGGTATCCGAATACATCCATGTTCGGGACTTCTTTTCAGCAGAAGTACATCACTTTTAGTTATGACATGTGCAAATGCAGATTATGCTGGGTGTCCAAAGGATAGGAATTCTACTTCACACTTTACAGTACTCACAGTGTTGAGATATTTATATCTTTATATTTATTTCTTATCCCTCTTTCTTTCATTTACCTTTCTAGTAATTCACCAAGGCTCTTCTCCTATATAAGAGAGCCCTAAGAACTCAGTAATGATCTTATGATTCACTTTTTCCTTCAACACGGTATCGAAGCAACGGTCCTAGTCCGAGGTTCCTATATCTCAGCAAACCCTAACCCTACCCGTCGCCACTGATAGCCGCCGGCCGCCCTAGCTGACCCCTTTGGCCACCCAATCTTCTACGACCTTACCACCCACTGTTGCAGTTCAGACGCTTTTGCAGGCCTATATGGTCTGAGTTTGACCGGAATATGTGATTTCAGACATATGAATAACGTATTCTGGCCCTAGACTACAACAACGATTGAAGAGGATGGTTGTATGATTCTACACGTACAACCGTTCCTTCATATGATTGTGTAGACTTGTTGAAAGTGGTCTACTCCCCAATTTAGGTCGGATTTTTCGTCAATTATTCATCATGTCAGAGAACAAGAGTGATGTTTTTTCGTCATCCGATGCCTTCAAGGGCTCACCTCCTATCGTGAAGATGGATGTGACTAACTACGAGTTGTGGTCCATGCAATTTCACATCTTTATGCAATGCCATAACAAGGAGCACATTTTGACTGATTCAAAGTCAACGAACAAAACTGAGGCTAATGCTTCATGGATGCAAGATGATGCCTATGCACAGATTTGACTCTCAGGACGTTCACCAAGGAGATTGCCAAGGACATCATCAATCAACCCATAGCCAAGGCTATATGGGATATCCTAGTTGATACATATGGGCAAGCAAAGAATGAGAGAAAAATCCTCCATTTATAGTATAACATTTTCTTGACTAAGCAGAACGGTCGGCCTCTTCATGCCCACTTCTCGGATTTCCGAGGCATGTTTGAGCCTCTTCATAGCTTTATGTCCATTAGTACCATCACTGAGCAACAACATGCATAAAAGAATGTCAATATTATAGGAGTCTTTCTGTCATCCCTTGACTCAGAGTATGATGCAGCACATACTCAACTACTTACTGGAGAGACGATACCACCGATGGAGGAGGTCTACAAAAGGTTGAGCATGATCACTACTTCGTCAACTACTATGGCCCAAACCGCCTCTGAGACGATAGCTTCTCGTGATAGAGGGGGTACTTCACAAATTCGCAGGCGCAAATCTCGTGGTCAAGGAAGAGGACATCACCGTGGCCCATGCTCACATTGCCACCGTCTAGGACATTCAGAGTAGACATACTATCTAAAGCATGGATATCCAACGTCTGCCTGTGTAGATGAAAAGACAGAGACTATTGCAACTCCCTCTCATGATGTGAGGCTTGAAGATATTGTCTCTAGATTGAGAGAGATGATGACTACACTGCCGCCCCAACAGCATGATCTTCAGATGTTGCAACAACTATCAGAGCTTGTACGAGTTCGTTAGGTATTGCTTATGCACTTACCAGTTGTAGCAGTTTATATTTGTCAGATTGGATCATGGACTTTGGAGCTTCTCATTATATGTGTAGAGATCGAGCTCAATTTACTTCTTACAGGTCTATCCTTCCTGGTATATCAATGGTGTGCTAATAGGGTCCATCTAACCATTGTTGGTCAAGGGGAGAATGTTCTAGCCCCATCGATGTGCCTGCAAAATATCTTACATGCTCCAGTATCTGTCCACAATTTTACTCCTGGTTGTGATAAGCTGCCTCCTAAAGCTGTCAAATGTGTGTTTGTTGGTTATTCTCGTACCCAAAAAGGGTACAGATGTTTTGATCTTGTAGCGAGAAAATATCATGTGAGTGCTGATGCCATATTTTTTAGTCTATTATGTATTTTTCTCCTACAAGTGCCATATTGTCTAATGATGATATGGCGAGTATGTCTTTGTTCCACCACATCCGTTATCTAAACCAACAACTACCCATGTTGAGACTCGGTCACATCGACCTCCACTTCCTCCACCATCTCCACCTCTGTCTACCCTGACACAGTTCCTACCACAGTTTTACATTCGCAGGTCCTCTACTCGCCCCTCTGCTCATGCGCCTTCTCCATCATCCAACACACCTCGAGTATGTAATGAGCACATTGTTTCTACTGATGGAACTAGTGATATGCTTGTTCCACAAGATACTGTATAGGAGGAGTTGATCCCAGAGAACAGAGAGGTCGATGACCTCCATGTACATATTGGCTTGAGGAAGCCGCATCGTAATTGTGCCACTTATCCTCTAGCTGTGCATGTTTATTTGGACCATCTTTCAGAGGAGTACATGAGGTTTGTTGTGGGACTCTACTGTTACTATCCTATGAACATATCAGGAAGTCATACAAGATAGTAGTTGACGACTTGCCATGGAGGGGGAGATGGCCACTTTGCAGTCTCGTGGTACATGGAGTGTTGTTTTTGCTCCTCCAGGTGCTTCTGTTGTGGCGTGCAAACGGATATTTAGGGTGAAGTATCGGGCATATGGCAGTGTGGATCACTGCAAGGCAAGGCTTGCAGCATGTGGGTTCACCAGACTTATAGGGTGGACTATTAGGATACATTCTCTTCAGTGGCCAGACATTTGACATTACACATTCTTCTATCAATTGTTGTTTCACGGGACTGGCATCTTTACCAACTTGATGTCTGCGTTTCTATATGAAGATCTACAGGAGGAGATATATATGCAACAACCACCAGGATTTGTTGCAAAGGCGTGTGAAGATATTTATGTTTTCCATATTCTATATGTATCTCTTTCTTATTTTTTAGTTCTGTTTTCCACTTTATGTAACTTACCCATAGGCCTCTCTACTATATAAGAGAGCCTAGGGTTCTCAGAAATAACAACGCTCTTATATTCTCCAACATGGTATCAGAGCGGCGGTCCTAGACCGGAGCTCTCGACTCCCGAAAACCCTAACCCTACCTCAAAGAGCCAGCTATATCCGAGTCATTATGCTAGAGCTGAGTCATATAGCTTCTCATTTATTATGGCTTGGGCCCTTTATGGCGGATATTGGCGCGCAGACTCCTTTTTTTATATTTTCAGAGAGAGAGAATTGATATATGATCTATTCGAAGCTGCCACAGGTATGCGAATGATGCATAATTATTTCCGTATAGGAGGAGTAGCTGCTGATCTACCTTATGGCTGGATAGATAAATGTTTGGATTTCTGCGATTATTTTTTAACGGGAGTTGCCGAATATCAAAAACTTATCACCCACAATCCCATTTTTTTGGAACGAGTTGAAGGAATATGTATTATTGATGGGGAAGAAGCAATAAATTGGGGTTTGTCAGGACCCATGTTACGAGCTTCTGGAATACAATGGGATCTTCGTAAAGTTGATGATTATGAGTGTTACAATGAATTCGATTGGGAAGTCCAATGGCAAAAGGAAGGAGATTCATTAGCTCGTTATTTAGTACGAATCGGTGAAATGATCCTCGCGTGCCGCCGCCGCCTCGCACACGCCACCGCCCAGTGCGTCGCGGCCTCGCGTATCTCCCCGGCAAGTATTGCACGCACAACAGGCCTCGTGCGCATGCCTCGCGCGTACAACGGGCCTTGCGCGCACAACGCCGTCTCGCGTGCCTCCTCACGCGCTGTCTCGCGCGCACAACACACCCTCGCGCGCTCCTTTGAGCATCTCCTCGCGCGCCTCCTCGCGCGCTGTTTCGCGCGCCCAGCGATTCGCGCGTGGCTTGTTTTTCGTGCGCGGCACCCCAACAAGTACTGTTGAACCTTCTAGGGCGTGAGGGTTAGCGTGCAACTGGGTTAACACGCCTCTCACGCTCCGGGTTTATCGACTTCGTCAGTTGGTCGATGGTTGGTGTGCATGAGTCTACACGTGCACCCAAACCCATATATGTTTGTGTAGACATACAAACTTTGGTTTCCTGCACCCGTAGCAGTCTTCCTCCGGCAATATGTCTGAAAACAAGGTCGATGTACCCGCCACTGGTGCATTCAGAGGTATAGCGCCTATTGTGAAAATGGACGGGACAAATTATGAGCTCTGTGCTATGCAGTTCATGAGCCTGATGAAGTCAAATGGTAAGAAGCATATCCTTACCGAAGAGGAGTCGGTGGAGAAGATTGACGTGAATGCCTCGTGGGAGGCGGACGATGCGTATGCCAAAGTCTGGCTATCTGGGACATTGACGATAGAGATCGCCAACAATGTACTGCATGAGCCCACGGCCAAGGCTATGTGGGATATTCTAGCGGCGACATATTCACAGGCGCGGAATGAGACCAAGATACTTCAATTGCAACACGATATTTTTACAGTAAAAAAGAATGGGCGTCCCCTTCACTCACTGTACACATCCCTACAAGGAATGTTTGAGAAGCTCCATAGCTTCATGTCGTTGACGGCCATTCCTGAGCAGCAAAAGACATACAGGAATGCTATCATGGTAGGTGTATTCCTGGCTGCCCTTGATCCAGAGTACGATGCTGCCCGGTCTCAGATTCTTGCTGACGCCACTATTCCTCCTATGGAGGAAGCTTTCCGCCGACTGAGTCGAATCACTGTCCCAAGCTCGACTACTAGCCAGACACCTTCAGCGATGACCGCCTCCAGAGGAAGAGGTGGCTCCTCTACTTTCCGTGGCCGTGGCCCCCGGGGTCGTGGGGGTCAGATTCGTAACCATGCAATTATTGTCGTCGCCCTGGCCACTCCGAGAACACATGCTATTCTAAGCATGGCTTTCCAGCATCGGCTCGGATAGCAGAACAAGTTGAGTCCCCTGTACCTTCCTCGTTGGACCAGCGATTCGATGATCTCGTTGCCATACCGAAGAATATCATGCCTCCTGATACAGCTCCTGGAGGTCAGTCAGATGTGGCTGTCTCTGCCTCTGCCAGTTCACCTGCTACAATCAGTACCTCGGGTAGTTCTTATGCTCTCACCTCTTGTGATGGATCTATGATTACAGACTGGAGTATGGATTCTGGAGCAACACATCATCTTTGTAGGGACAAAGAGCAGCTTACTGCATATAGACATATCTCTTCAGGACGGACTGTGGTGATAGCCGATGGGACACATTCCCCGATTATAGGACAAGGGGAGATTAATTTGACGCCTTCCATGCGACTGCAGAATGTGTTATATGTTCCCGATTTCTTTATGAAATTACTGTCCATTATCTAGATTACAAAGGATTTGAACTGTCGAGCTATTTTTGACTCATCGTCTCTTGGTTTTCAGGACATACCCACGGGCAAGGTGATTGGCCGTGACCGTGAGCAGAATGGTCTCTATCGTCTGGTCCGTACTCCCTATGTCGGGGCATCTCTCCACTCTACAAAATCAGACTCTCCATATACCTAGCATCTCCGTTTTGGTCATCTACCTCTTCAGAAGATATGTTGTGTTTTGCCCCAGATTTCTCCGAAGTTGTCCTTCCAGTGTGAAGCGTGTCAGTTGGGAAAGCATCATCGGTCTACTTTCCCGAGTCGTCAGAGTCGGAGCATTAGCTCCTTATTTGAGTTAGTCCATATTAATATTTGGGGTCCCAGTCGTGTTCCTGACCACCAGGGACACATGTTCTATCTTGTTGCCGTAGATGATTTTTCTCGCATGTCTTGGGTGTTTTTATTGAAGAATAAATCTGAAGCAGGAGATGTGATTCAAATGTTTATCAATGAAGTTTAAAATGTTTTCTCTTCTTCTGTGAAAATTGTACGTTCTGACAATGCATTGGAGTTCTGTACTAGAGCTCTTTCCTTGTTCTTTTCATCTCGTGGTATAGTTCATCAAACTTCTTGTGCTTACACTTCACAACAAAATGGTGTTGTAGAGTGGAAACATCATCATCTATTGGATATCACTAGAACCCTACTTATTCAAAGTCATGCTCCACACTTGTTTTGGGGTGATGCGGTTCTCACTGCATGCTACCTAATCAATAGCATGCCCTCGTCTGTCTTGGGTGAGAAAACTCCTTTCTCTATAGCCTTTCCTGAGAAAGAGTTGTTCTCTCTTACACCCCGTGTCTTTGGTTGTGTTGTGTTTGTCCATCAGTTGGTGCCAGGTCTTGATAAGCTCTCTCCCAGGGCTGTCAAATGTGTGTTTGTGGGATACTCTGGGACACAGAAGGGATATCGTTTCTTTGATCCGCTGCGTCGAAAATACTTTGTTAGCGCCGATGTCACATTCTTTGAATCTGTGATGTTTCTCTCTCCTACAGGTGACAGAATGACTACTTCCCATTCTGATATTGAGGTCAACATGCCACCTCCTCCTATGAGTCAGTTACCTTCTACACCACCACCTCCCCCACCACCTCCTGTCATACCTTCACCACCACCTCCACCACCTCCAGTGACCGTTGTTCCTCCTTTACCAAAATACTATACTCGTCGGTCCTCTTCTGCTCATGGTCATTGTCCGTCATCCAGCAGGCCCCAGGTTTGTTCTGATAACATGATTTCTAACGATGAGTCTGAAGATCTATTGATGCAGGGATCGCAGCAGGATGATGTTCATGAAAACTTGGACGTGCCTATCGCTATTAGGAAGCAGAGGCGTACTTGTGCAACCTACCCATTTGCCTCCCAGGTTTCCTTTCATCGTCTTACAAGCGATTTCCAGAGATTTGCAGTTGTTCTATCTGCTGTAGAAGTTCCACGGACTTACCAGGATGCATTGCAAGATAGCAAATGACGCCTTGCTATGGAAGAAGAAATGGCCGCGTTGCAGTCCCGTGGAACATGGACCCCTGTTTCTCCTCCTCCCGGAGCGTCTGTTGTTAGCTGCAAGTGGGTGTTTACTATTAAATACCATGCAGATGGGAGCCTTGATCGTTACAAAGCAAGGCTCGTGGCACGTGGTTTTACTCAGACTTATGGAGTTGATTACGTGGACATGTTTTCTCCGGTTGCTCGACATTCCACTTCACGTGTTCTTCTTTCAGTTGCTGTAGCACATAATTGGCCTTTATTCCAGCTTGACGTGAAAAATGCATTTTTGTATGGAGATCTACAAGAAGAGGTCTATATGCAGCAGCCTCCGGGGTTTGTTGCTGAGGGGGAGTGTCAACATGTTTAGAGACTCCATAAGGCAATATATAGCCTTAAATAGAGTCCTAGAGCGTGGTTCCAAAATCTTTCAGATCTGATTGAATGACAGGGATTTAAGAGGTCAAATGCAGACCATTCTTTATTTGTGCAGAAGACGTCTATAGGTACAGTTGCTATCATGGTGTATGTTGATGATATAGTTGTTACAGGAGATGATGAGCAGGGAATCAAGATGGCAAAAGAATTTCTGGGCATTCAATTTGTTACTAAGGATCTAGGCACCCTAAGGTTTTTTTTGGGGTTGGAGTATGCTAGAAATGCACAGGGTCTTGTGATAACCCAAAGAAAGTATGTTACTGATATGCTTGCAGAGACGGGCATGATTGGATGTCGACCTTCCACTACTCCTATGGATCCTAGCATGAAGCTATATGATGACGATACAAATGAAGTCGATAAGAGAAGATACAGAGAGATGGTTGGAAAGCTCCTTTATGTTACAATCACCAGACCAGATATTGCATTTGCAGTGAGTCGAGTGAGTCAATTCATGGAGCAACCTCGACAGGTACATATGGATGCTATATATATGATATTGAGATATCTAAAATCATCTCCATGCTCAGGATTACTATTCAAGAAAGGAGAAACACTCTCTGTATCCGCATATGCTGATGCAGACTATGCAGATTGTCCTAAGGATAGGAAATCGACTTCGGGATTTGCGATATTCGTTGGTAGTTCTCTCGTTTCTTGGAAAAGCAAGAAATAAACAGTTGTAGCAAGATCAAGTGCCGAATCCGAATACAGGGCTATGGCTCAAGCAAGTACAGAAATGATGTGGGTCCGAGCAGTACTAGGTGATCTACATATAGAGGTTCCTCTACCCATGGAGTTACACTGTGATAACCAGGTTGCTCTATTCACTGCAAACAACCCTGCGTTCCATGAGAGAACAAAACATATTGAGGTAGATTGTCACTACACCAGAGATATGATTCAGAAGGGCCTGATTTCTACTTTCCATGTCAGCTCTAGAGAACAAACAGCGGACATCTTCACCAAGCCACTGCCCAGAGGATCATTCCAGAAGCGTTCATCCAAGCTGAGCATGATCGATATCTATGCTCCATCTTGAGGGAGAGTGTGAAGATATTTATGTTTTCCATATTCTATATGTATTTCTTTCTTATTTTTTAGTTCTGTTTTCCACTTTATGTAATTTACCCATAGGCCTCTCTACTATATAAGAGAGCCTAGGGTTCTCAGAAATAACAACGCTCTTATTTTCTCCAACAAGGGGGTCTCAGAAGGTGTGCCGGCTCCACAAAGCGATTTACGACATGAAGTAGAGTCTGAGAGCTTAGTACCGGAAGCTTTCAGAGATAATAGAACACCAAGGGTTTGCGCGATCCACGACGGATCACTCGCTTTTTGTTCAGAGGACACAAAGAGGAATTGTTGCTATCCTAGTCTATGTCGATGATACTATTGTCACGGTTGCTGATGATCATGGCATTCAGGCAGCCAAGGAGTTCCTAGGTCAACAGTTTGTGACCAAGGACCTAGGTATATTTGATACTTCCCTGGATTAGAGTTCGCCATGAACCAGCGTGGTCTTATGATGACCCAGAAGAAGTTTGTGTCTGATCTTCTACTAATGATAAGTATGACAAGGTGCAAGCCTGCTACTATCCCTATGGATCCAAGTATGAGATTATGTGATGATGACACTGAGGAAGTAGATAAAACGTGATACAAGGAGCTTATTGGGAAGCTCCTATATGCTACCATCACCAGGTCAAACATATCCTTTGCTGTGAGCAGGTGAGCCAGTTCATGGAGCAGCCCAGGAAGGTTCAATTGTTTTGATGAAAATAGGGTGAGATCCTGAGATGGGATTCACCATAATTCATTAATAAAGAGTTCATATGACATTACGAAAGAGTAGAAATGAAAAAGAGCATTACAATGAGCTACTACATTTTCTGGATAAAACCTCTGACTCTTAAAAATAAGGTCATTCCTTCCTCCCCAGATGGCCCATAACGTTGCAAAAGGCAAGGCACATTCGTCCAATGAATTACTCCCAACAGCTCTCAGAGAAGTCCAAAATTCATTAAAACCAACTGTTGGGACCCAAGCTGGCTCAATCTCTCTCCGTGTCTATGCCGAAATGGAGCAACCGAAGAAAAGGTGTTCCGCGTCCTCAACCTGCACACCACATCTGTCACAGGGCATATCATCGATGCCAAACAATCTACCCCTCATTGCTTTGTCACACAGCTTGCCCCTCCTCAAACACCAGAGGAAAATCTTAACCATGTAAGAGATCTTGGCGAGCCAAATGATCTTCATGTCTTTGTAGAGGTCTTTGTCTTGGCTGTCCTCTACATAGGAAGGTTCATATGGAAGCGGTCCATATGATTTTGAAATATTTGAAGACTTCACCTGGTATTGGTCTTATATTCAGCTGAGGTACGTCTCTTGAGGTGATAGCTTGTGCAAATGCATATTATCCAGGATGCCCTAGAGACAAGAAGTCTACTTCTGGCTCTGCTATTTTTGTTGGGAGCTCTCTTGTGTCATGGAAAAGTAAGAAGCACACAATGGCTGTTAGATCCAACACAGAATCTGAGTACAGGACCATGGCAAAGGGGAGCACAGAGATGATGTGGGTTAGATCGGATTTGACCGATCTTGCTATTGAGGTTGCTCTTCCCATGTAGCTTTTATGTGACAATCAAGCAGCTCTATTTATTGCCAATAATCCTGCATTTCATGAACGGACCAAGAATATAGAGGTGGATTGCTACTATACCAGAGGCATGATCCAGAAGGATCTCATATCATCTTCCCATGTTTCTACTGGAGATCAGACATATGATATTTTCACCAAGGCCCATGCTAGAGGTCCTTTACAGAGTTGTTCCAAGCTGAGCTTGATAGATATATATGCTCAACTTGAGGGGGGTGTTGAGATATTTATATCTCTTTATATTTATTTCTTATCTCTCTTTCTTTCATGTACCTCTTTCGTAATTTACCCAGGGCTTTTCTCGTATATAATGGAGCCATAAGGTCTCAATAACGATATCACGATCCACTTTTTCCTTGAACACATAGGGAATTTCCTAGTTTCATGGAAGAGCAAGAAGCAGACCGTGGTTGCCATATCGAGTGCTGAGTCAGAATACAAGCCATGCTAGCACAGAGATGATGTGGGTTAGATCTGTTCTTACTGACCTAACTATAGAGGTGCCTCTTCCTATGCACCTCCAGTGCATCAACCAGGCGAACGCTATTTTCATTGCAAATAACACTACCTTCCATGAGAGGACCAAGCACATAGAGGTGGACTTTCACTACACTCGTAACAAAAAACAGAGGGGTCTTATTGTGATTTGCGACTGCACATGTCAGTTCTGGAGACCAGACAACATATATTCTTACTAAGACCCTATCCAGAGGGTCTTATCAGAGATGTTGCTCCAAGCAGAGCCTGATCGATATCTACGCTCCAGCTTGAGGGGGAGTATTGAGATATTAGCTATGTTTCATATTACTTATGTCATATTTATTTTCATTGCCTCCTTTATGTAATGTGTCCAACATGTTCTCTCCTATATAAGAGAACCCTAGGACCTCTTAATAATCAATAATCTCTTTTCCCTTCCACAACTATGATTCATGTATCGAGATAACTATCATATCACAACATGGATGACGAACAACGTCGAGTCCCACGTTTCTGCCAATCATTTCTATAAAGATACTACAAAAGATAACTGGGATGCATTGTCACAGACATTCGGAGCACACTACCAAGTCTTGAATTGCGGAAATTTACAAGCAGAATTGGTTTGCCTCGTAGGGAGAATCCTCTTTTGTGGAGTACTAATGGTAGTTCACCAATCTATATGAGGAACATGCTATATTCCAGCCATTCAATTATCCCAAATAGGTGGGAGAGCGATCCGAGTGGCAAGCCTATGGATTTCTTGTCGGCCTTCATCATCGTTATTAGATTGTAAAGGACCAATTTCTCACGTCTGATACTCTTCCCTCCATCAAAGTCATCTTTCATCAATTGCATCATTTCGAAACCTCTACTGACCATAAACATTCTCTAAAGACTACGGAGAACTTTGCCTTTGTGACGCTTTCAGGATGAGGAGGCTATTACAACTCTCAAGGAGGTCGCTACAACTCTCAAGGAGGCCAAGGCTGTGACTCGACCATGGTCGCAATCATACTTTGTACATTCACTGCTATAGATCCAACCACCCATTTGAGAGGTGTTGAGTAAATTTTGGAATGCCGCATACCAATTCAACATCAACATCATCATCAGATTATGATGGAACTATGACAGAGATGAGCCCAGATCAGAAGCCAACTGAATAAACAGTCTAACTAGTGAGAGTCCTACAAATCTGGCCAAAATCCCACGTATTGTAGCCAACTTTGATTCTGCCTCAATGCCAACATGGATTATTGACTCCGACACATCTACCTACTTTATTGGAAAAGGTAGTCTACTAACCTCTTCAGAAGTTTCTTTCACCATGAAGACAATTCTTTTAGCCAATGGTGCATATTCACCTAATGATACTGTTAGAATATGCGTCCATAGATGGGTAATTGGATCCTTCCAAGGTCCAATTACCACCTCCACTCAGTTTTAATCCAAAATCATGTATGAATAGGACTTAGTCATATACGTGGGAATACATAAAAAGCCCTGCACCACCTGTATTCATTGAGAAAGTTCAATATACAAATCAACCCTTTGAAGAAGTTCCCTCGTGATTCCATCCCGTTCCTTATGGAGTAGGATTCCACGTGAATCTCGATGTTCTTTCATTCTTTATCTTTATTGACTCTACACAATATCAAAGCCAGTTCATTTCTGAGATTATTATTGAAGACTTATTTTATTTATATTCATGTTTGTTGATATTACATAGGTGTCAAGCTAAAATTTTATTGTTCAAATTAAAGAGGTATCAAACTGATGTCACACTATAAAAATTTGGGACTGCATGATCGAAAGAAGCTTGAGGCAAGTTTCCAAAGTAAAAGCAAACCAATTCGGATTCATGTTAGGTCGCTCAACTATTGAAGCCATCCACATGCTGAGGAGAACAATGGAGATTTATAGATCTAAAAGGAAGAACCTCCATATGATTTTTATTGATTTAGAGGAGACTTCTGATTATGTCCCAAAGGAGATATTGTGAAGAATTTTGGAGAAGAGACAAGTACCTACTACCTATCCTATACATTAACCTCATAAAAGATATGTATGATAGAGTTTCATCTTGTGTAAGGATACAGTCTGGGAAGATAGACTATATTGACATCAACATTAGTCAGCATCAAGGTTCAGCTTTGAGTTCATTCCTTTTTACTTTAATTTTATGGATGGGTTGACAAGTCACATTCACGTGAGATACCTTGGTGTATGATATTCCCTGATAATATTGTGTTGATTGATGAGACTAGAGATGGAGTAACAGGGAAACTTGAGGTCTAGAGACATGTACTGGAAACTAAAGGATTTCACAAAAGTAGGGCTAAGACTGAATATATGGAGTGCACTTTTGATGGAAGCAGTGGTGAAGGAATCGATGTGAAGATTGATGACGATAACATCCAGAAGAGAGATTCTTTTAGATACTGAGGATCTATTTTGCAACATGATGGGGAAATTGATGGAGATGTTACTAATAAAATAAATGCATGTTGTCTAAAGTGGAGAGGAGCATCTATTGTTCTCCTTGATAAAAAATTCCTTTGAAAATCGAAGGAACGTTTTACAAAGCAACCATGAGACCTGCCATGCTCTATGGATTTGAATGTTGGCCTGTGAACCATAAACATGTGCAGAGAATAACAATAGTAGAAATGAAAATGCTAAGGTGAACGTGTGGACACACATAATGATCAAATTCAGAATGATGCAATCAGAAGGAAAGTTGGTGTAGCTCCGATAGAGGATAAGATGCGAGAAAATCGCTTAAGGTGGTTTGACCATTTGCAAAGGAGGTCAACTGATGCACCGGTGAGCATATGCGAGTTTTGGGATGTTGTGCTGGGAAAGAGAGGGCGAGGAAGGCCCACAAGTTGTTGGAATGAAACTATACAAGGTTCCCAAGCTTCTTTGCATTCCCGTTGTACCACCTATGATAATGGCTCCAATGCATCTTATCAGCGCATCGAAGTACTTCCATATGTGGATGAACAAGAATGCATGCAACATGTCATGGATTACAAGGCTATATATTGTTATATGACATGAAGAATTATTAAGAATACATAGATACAATAATGTAATAAAAGTAATACAAGTAACAATAAGGAAAGGGGAGGTCATATGGATCTACCTCACATCTCTTGGTTTTGATTATCTTCACAATAATTTGTTACATGTTATTTTTTTATGAATGGAACATTAATTTAGATGCATGTCTACTTTTTAGTTGTTTTTAGAACATGTTACATGTTTTCTTTTATTTTTATGAATGAAAAATGTACTTCAAAAGTTGATATGTAAATTCCATTATTTTCAATCAGATATCTCTTAACAATGAGCATTGTCTGCAAGGATCTGCATGATATAATGCGTATTGATATGCTAAGTACATATCTCTTGCATATAATTGTATATTTGTATGTTATTTATTATTTTAAGAACATGGATGGTTTTGCGAGAAAAACGCTTTTTCAAGTCATTTCGAGATTTTCGCTCACATCTGTGTTATTTGTCATGATATATCCCTTTCCAAACCCTACCAATACAATATTGATATCGATATCTCACATCATGGTCGCTACCCCCTTAATTATCTACCCATGACAACTCCCTCTCGAGGTCGTCCATCCTATCCGAATATCAGACTCCACCGTCTTTGCTTAACGTACACAGTCAATCTCCGAACATACCTACTGTACCCCCATATATCTCAATAATTCATCTCTCAAATCCACACTCCAACTCTCAACCTTTGTTGTTGTCATTTGTTTTTAATAATTTTTTTAGATGCTTGCTAGAATTAATTGGATTAACTACTAGAAAAATAATCATGGGGAATTAAATCAAGAAATTTTGACCCCAAGGAAATCACAAAACATCCGCATATAAATATTGATATTTGGACCTAAATTTTGTTTTACCTTTATTTCACTTACTGATTTTTATGAAGCACATATCATTACATTTTACTAGAGAAAATTATCTATCACTTGTATTTAAAAAATTACCAATCACTCATCTAGTATCGTACTATCTTCCATAACTTTTTAAAAATTCTCCCTATTTGTTATATCATAAAATACAAAACTATAGAAATCGCATAACATAACTAAATACACAATAAGATGAAAATTTCGATAAAAATTAATGTCACTTTTAGTTTATTTTATCACAAATAAAAAATTCTATATATATACATATACAGGGAAATTATCCAATGAGCCCTATGCTCATTTGAGATGAAATGAGTCCACTCATTTTTTTTACCATTATTTCCTATCATTTTGAGGTTAATAGTTATTTGTTTACAAGAGTTATATCATATTCTTATTACTAGTAACTATTTTCAGAAAAAAAATCTTAAATTCATACAAAATGATTGTATTATAATTCGTATTATTAGTATCGTTTTTATTCTTCCTAATGACCATTTCCTGTGAATATAAGGTTTTCTTTATATGAAAATAATTACTAATAGTAAGAATATGATATAAAAACTGTAAATAAATAAACATTGAACTCAAAATGATAGAAAATATTGGTAAAATATGTGTCGGTTCATCTCATCTCAAATGAGCACATGGCCCATTGGATAAGTCCCCTATATATAGAGAGAGAGAGAGGAAAGAGAGCCTACTTTGTGAAGTAGGTAACTTTACCTACTTCACATCTACTTTTAGCAAATTCTTTTATTTTTTTTTAAATACCACCATGGATTTTCATAACTATATCCCTCTAATATGTCATTCAAATTTCGTAGAAATAGAGACTCATATGCCCTCCATCCAGAACAGGCAAAATACATCAAATCTGTCACCGTTTAAAAATGACTGTCTAGATGGAGGCCGTAGGAGTCTCTATTTTTAACGAAATTTGAATGACATGTTAGAGGGATATAGCTATGAAAATCCACTGTGGTATTTTTCAGAAAAAATAAAAAATTTGCCAAAAATGGAATGTGAAGTAGGTAAGGTTACCTCCTTCACAAAGTAAGCTCCCTTTCCTCTCTCTCTCTCTCACACACACACATATATATGAATTTTAAAAACCCGTATGCATCCAAAAAATTCCCAAAATCCTATTAAAATTCACAAAATCAGATAAATATAAAAATAGTTACTTTTGTGTATGATTATGCATATTACCTTACAAAATTACCCATCTAAAAAATCATGAATATCTGGTATTATTAAGGTAACTAAAACCTATTTTTCTTATACACACTGATTGTTTTCAAATAATGTTTCATTAAAATAAGATTAAAAAGTTAGAACATCAGGATATTCTAAAACCACTTTAGAATATTAAAAACACTAAAACACTAAAAAATATTAAAACACAAAATTATTTTCAAATTTAATTTTTTGGTGAGTGCATACCTGTATTCAAAATAAAAATCTCATATGATTGTGTAAATATATCTACAATTGTTTTCTAAATAAAAGTTCTTTTTTCAAACTCATTAAAAAATCACAAAATCAAAATACAAAAATATAAAAACCCCAAAACGATATTCTTTTTTTTGAATGGATTCATGAGCTAGTACTACAACTTAACATCCTTACAGTAAAGGTTCAGGTGTTCATCACTTATGATAAGATTCTTTCTCTAATTTCTCGCACCATTGGCACTTGGCACTTCACATTAAATGGTCTTTAGCACTTTGTTTGAAGTCAAATACTAATAAATGCAAAACAGACCTTCTAATAGTCAATATGAGAAAGAAAAAACATACATTATTGGGCCCCACGGAGCATGCACCCGCATCTTCATAGCCTCTGTTCCTCAAAATTCGACTTTGCTTTAATGTATCATTCATTGCTCTTACAGCCCTATGACATTAAAAAATGCTACTTTATGACTTGTAAAAGATATCCTTTAGCAAATTCACAGGGAAATAGAATAATATGATTTCAATAAAATAAAAACATGCAAATAATTATGACCAACCATTTATGGAATTTGTCGAAACCATTGAGTCCTGGTTTTTTTAAGATGGACAAAGCTAGCAGATGCAACATACAGCAGATAAAAATGACAGAGCATGCATCACGGTGTTTTCATTTCTGTCTGAAATGGCGACTTTCTCTTCTAAAAGCTAAGTCAACAGTCATACGGATCATCTGTAGTGAATGCACAGTTTAATCTTAGAAATGTTTTTGAGAAGAATCGCAGATAACTAAACCCCTAGTCTTCATGCATAGCAAAGTATAATGTTTTATTTGTAATATTTCTCATCCAATCAGTTACAAAGTCCTAAAT
The DNA here is from genome assembly GCA_037367405.1 of Ottelia alismoides. Lineage (NCBI taxonomy): Eukaryota > Viridiplantae > Streptophyta > Magnoliopsida > Alismatales > Hydrocharitaceae > Ottelia > Ottelia alismoides. Next base: position 970,241 of record JAZKJV010001292.1, read on the forward strand.
ATGTGCTTAACCCACCATATCACCCTATATGAAGCACAATCTTTCGTCAAGTGAGGTCGATTACATGATATGTTTCTTAGATTCAAAATATGAATGTCCACTTAGATTTAAAATATCGATGTCCCTTCCAACAGTCTCCTTCCAACATATCGTCGTTCTACCCCAACCCCTATGACTAGACTCTTCTTTTAACTTCTCACACACTCTCACTGGATCAATAGATGACTTTCTTTGCACATGCCTACACAACCTTAATGAAAATTTTTCATTTTATTTTCTATGCATGTCACCGTTGGGACGGATCCGATCAAGCACCACACTAATAGAAACATGATCAACGAAGAAAGCATGCACAATCGCATAAAATGGGGATTTATAGTGATTTGGCAACGATAGGAGAAAACGAAGTCGATGCACTATACGTACCCGAGGGCTCTCTTATATAGGAGAATAGCCCTGTGTTAATTACAAGATAAGTACTCTATGAAAAGGGAATTACAATAAGAAAAACACTATATAATATTTTAACTTAACACTCCCCCTCAAGCTGGAGCATATACATCTATCATGCTCAGCTTGGACCAACACTTCTGAAACAGACTTCATGCTAGAGCCTTGGTGAAGATATCTGCTGTCTGATCTCCAGTAGATACGTGAGATGTAGATATGAGTCCCTTCTGTATTAGATCTCGAGTGTAATGGCAACCCACCTCGATATGCTTCGTTCGTTCATGGAAAGCAGGATTATTTGCAATGAATAATGCGGCTTGATTATCACATAATAGCTGCATAAGAAGAGGAACATCTATGGAAAGATCAGTTAACACCGATCTAACCCACATCATCTCTGTACTCCCTTGGGCCATGGCTCTGTATTCAGATTCTGCACTTGATCTGGCAACTACAGTCTACTTCTTGTTTTTCCATGAAACAAGTGAGTTTCCAACAAAAACTGCAAACCCTGAAGTAGACTTCCTGTCCGTGGGGTATCCTGCGTAGTCAGCGTCTGCACACGCTGTTACCTCCAATGAACTATCCCTACTGAATAGGAGTCCTGAACCAGGTGAGTTCTTCAGATATCTCAAGATCATATAGATGGCATCCATATAAGCCTTTCGGGGACACTCCATGAATTGGCTAACTTTGCTTACTGCAAACATAATATCTGGCCTGGTGATAGTCACATATAAGAGCTTCCCCACAAGTTCCCTGTACCTCCTACTATCAACTTCTTCAGTGTCATCATCATACAATTTCACACTTGGATCCATAGGAGTCATAGCTAGCTTGCACCCAGTCATACCCATCTCAGAAAGGAGATCCATGACAAATTTCCTCTGGGTCATCACTAGACTACGATGATTCCTGGCAAACTCTAACCCCAAGAAGTAACGAAGGGTGCCAAGATCCTTGGTCACAAACTCTTTATCTAGGAACTTCTTGGCAACCTGAATGCCTTGAGCATCATCTCTTGTCACAATAATGTCATCTACATAGACAAGAATGACAACTGTATCTCATTGTGTCTTCTAAACAAATAGAGAGTGGTCCGCAGTGGACCTCTTAAATCCCTGTTGCTCAATCAATTCTGACAGCTTTTGATACCAAGCTCTAGGACTATGCTTTGGTCCATATATGGCCTTATGTAGCCTGCATACCTTCTGTGACTCCCCCTCAGCAGTAAACCCAGGTGGCTGCTGCATGTAAACTTCCTCGTGAAGGTCTCCGTAGAGAAATGCATTCTTCACATCAAGCTGAAATAACGGCCAATCATGTGAAACAGCAACTGCTAGTAAAATCCAGAGCATCGAGTGTCTCGCTACTAGAGAAAATGTGTCTTGATAATCCCATATGTCTGGGTGAAGCCACGGGCCACCAACCTCGCCTTATAGCGATCCATGCTCCCATCCGCGTTATGCTTAATAGAAAATATCCACTTGCAGCTGACAATCGAAGCAACATTTGGAGGAGGAACAATAGTCCGTGTCCCACGAGATGTTAAGACCGCCATTTCTTCTTCCATTGCCTGATGCCACCTGCTGTCCTGTAAAGCCTCCATATATGTTCGGGGTATAGTAACCACAGAAAGATCAACAACAAACTTCTTGTACTCGGCAGAAAGATGATCCAAAGAGACATGTGCCACAAGTGGATATTTACCACATTGACGCCGTGGCTTCCTCAGCGCAATAGGAACATCCAAATCGTCCTCCTCGGTGTCCTCTACAGCAGAGTCATCCTGTAAAACTCCAGGGCCAACAGTAGAAACAGTGTTATCATGACATACCTTAGGCGTGCTGGAAGATGTGGACGGCTGATGAGCAGAAGAGCTAGTAGAAGACCTGCGAGTGTAAACAATGGGTAAAAGTTTCGGCTCAGGTGGTGGTGGTGGAGGTAGCGGTGGTGGTGGAGGTATATAACGTTCTGGCTCGGTCGATGTGATAGATGGAGGTGGAAGAACAACAATATCGTTTGCATTTTCATTGGATAAGATGTCACCTGTAGGAGAAAAATACATGATGGACTCAAAGAAAGTGACATCTGCACTCACATAATATATCCTACTCATCGGATCATAACATCTATACCCTTTTTGAGTACGAGAGTACCCAACAAACACACATTTGATAGCTCTTGGAGAGAGCTTATCACGACCAGGGGTACAATTGTGCACAAATGCAACAGACCCAGACAAGAGGTGTGAGGGAGTATAGGTCCTTCTCGGGAAACGTAATCAAGAAGGGAACCTTCTCTCCTAGAACTGTAGACGGCATACGATTCACCAAGTAGCAGGCAGTGAGAACAACATCCCCCCAAAAAGAATGAGGGGCACGACTATGGATCAACAATGTCCGAGTGACATCAAGAAGGTGGCGATGTTTGCGTTCCGTCACACCATTTTGTTGCGAAGTGTAACTACAAGAAATTTGATGAATAATGCCCTTAGAGACGAGGAAATCGGACAGATGTAATGTTGAAAATTCTAGAGCATTATCCGTGCGAATGACTTTGATATTGGTAAAGAAGATGTTATTAACTTCCAAAATAAATTTTCGAATAATAGCACCTGCTTCAGACTTTTGTTTTAACAAGAACACCCAAGATAGTCTGGCAAAATCATCAACAGCTACCATATAATACCGATGTCCCTGAAGATCAGGGACATGACTCAGACCCCAAATATCAAAGTGAAACAGTTCAAAAGACCGACTACTATGACAACTCGGACGAACTGGAAAAGAAGACCTATGGTGTTTCCCAAGATGACAGGCTTCACAATCCACTGCAGTACGGGTAGATATCCGTGGCAAGACATGAAACATCTTCTGCAGAGGCATATGGCCAAATCGAAGATGCCAAAGGAATGGAGAAATGGATCCTGAGGGAATAGTAGCGGCACCAGCACATGATGATATAGCAAGTTATACAAGCCTTTCTGCTCACGGCCACTTCCAATCATCCTGCCAGTCAGTATGTCCTGAAACACAAAAGTAGAGGGGTCAAAGATGGCACGAAATGTAAATCTTTTGTAAGCTGGCTAATTGAAAACAGGTTCATCTGAAAGTCAGGTGCGTGTAAGACATTCTGAAGACTCAAAGAAGATATCAGGGTGATCTCCCCCCGACCAACAATGGGTAATCGGACCCCATTGGCAATAACCACAGATCGTCCTGGTGCAAGTGCTCTGTAGGTAGTAAACTACCGTCTGTCGCTACACATATGATGGGAGTCCCCAGAATCCATAATCCAATCTGTCAGGTCTGAGTAAGTAGTACTAGTAAGTGCATAAGGAGTACCCGATGAGCTAGAAGATGCTCTGGCCGAAGCTGCAGCATCCGTAGAACCTTGAGATGAAGACGAAGGTGTAATGATCATCTCACGAAGTCGTGAGACGAGATCATCAAAGCGAGCATCTGGAAGAGGTGCGGCGGTAGCCTCAGTCTGCTCTGCAACCCGTGCAGAGGCTAGATACCCAGTCTTGTGAAAGCATGTCTCCTCAGAGTGGCCTGGACGATGGCAGTGAGTACAGGGGCCACGGTGTTTGCCTCCCCCTCTACCACGAGGTCCACGACCCCGAAAATGTGACGCTCCTCCTCTGCCACGAGTGGCAGCCATAGCTGTAGGGGTAGGCTGGGCTGTAGATGTCGATGCAGTAGTAATTCTACTCAATCTCTTATATACCTCCTCCATTGGTAGAATGGTCTCTCCAGTCAGAAGTTGAGTACGAGCTGCATCGTACTCAGGATCAAGGGAGGATAGAAATACACCAATCATCGTAGCATTTCTATATGCTTGCTATTGTTCCGTACTGGCAGTGATCGGCATGAAGCTGTGCAGTCTCTCGAACATGCCACGTAGATGAGAGAAGTGGGCATGTAATGGCTTCCCATTCTGTTTCGTAGAGAAGATGTCGAACTGTAACTGGAGAATCTTGCTCTCATTCTTGGACTGCCCATATGTCGCGGCCAGGATATCCCACCTAGCCTTTGCTGTGGGTTGGTTCATAATATCATTTGTAATCTCCGTAATCAGCGTCCCCCATAGCCAAATATGGGCATATGCATCGTCTTGCTTCCATGTCGCATTTGCTCCTGTCTTGTCCTCAGGCTCAGATTCTGTCAGAATGTGCTCCTTGTTGTGGCACTGCATAAGGGTGCGGAACTGCATAGACCATAATTCATAGTTGGTCCCATCTATCTTGACTATAGGGGCTGGGCCATTGAAGGCACCCGAGGATGTAAACACGTCACCCATGTTGTCTGACATGATTGATGAAGAGCCTAAGACCGACGGAGATAACCAAAGTAGGCGGTCTACAGAATCATATGAAGGGAAGGTTGTATGTGTAGACTCGTACAACCATCCCTAGGCCTTGTTAGAGCGCCGACCCTAATTCTGTGCTGCCGAGGAGAGGTCGGTTAGACGCGCTGTGGCTGGAAAAGCACCTAGGATCCGCCGAAGGGCGACACAGTGTCACTAGGGTTGATCAGTGGGTCCTGCTGGGGCAGGAACGCCGGGAGCCGCGCGAAGCCTGCAGGGGCGGCGCAGTACCGCCTGGAGGGGCGCGGAGGCGCCTGGATAGGCACATAACTGCCTAGAGAGGCGGTGCATTGCGTCCGAATGAAGTGTTATATCACATCAATGTACTTGGTCCTCGAGTGAAATACATAATTCTTTGCAAGACGAATCATACTTAGACTGTCGCTGAATAATTGACAATCTTCACTTTCTTTATCCAGTTATTTCATTAGACCCTTCAGGCATATCATTTCCTTGCAAGCTTTTATTGCCATCATATATTATGCTTCTATGGTCAAGATGCTCACAATCTTGCGGAATCTAAACATTCAACTAACAGCTCTACTCCATAGGGTAAAAACATATTCTGTTGTGTTTTTCCAGCTATCGATATCTCCTACAAAATCCGAGTCCACGAAACCACGAATAGAAATATCAGTGTTTCTGTAACATAATGCCATATTAGAGATACCTCTCAGATATCGTAAAATCCACTTCACAACTTCTCAATGTTCCTTGTCAGGATTCACCACGAATCTGCTTACAACTCCTACTGCATGGGAGATGTATGGTCTTGTGCAAATCATTGTATACATTGAACTACCAACATCATATTAGTAGGGTACTTTAGACATGTACTCATGCTCCTCATTCATAGCATGCTCTTTATCCTTTGAAAGTTTGAAGTGGCTCTAGGTTTTGCATTTCTCATATTAAACCTCTCAACCTTCTCGATGTACTCTAACTGAGACAATCTCAACTTTTTGTTCTTCCAGTCTCTGCTGATCTACATTCCAAGGATATTCTTTGCAGGACCTAGATCCTTCACCTCAAACTCCTTGGACAACATTGCCTTGAGATTTGTTGTGTCTTCCTTGTTGGAGCCTGCAACAAGCATGCCATCTACGTACAACTATAAAATGATGTAAGACATAGTAAGCTTCTTGAAGTAGCAATAATGGTTAGTGTGACACTTGTGGAATCATGAATTTGCCATGAAATCATCAATCTTTTCGTACCATTACCTTGATGCCCGCTTCAAGCCATAAAGGCTTTTTCTGAGCTAGCATACCATGTGTTCTTTTCCAGTAGCTGCATAGCCCTCTAGTTGTTGCATATAAATGTCCTCAAAATCACCATAGAGAAATGTTGTCTTAATATCCAGCTGCTCCAAATGCAGGTTCTCACCCGTAACAATGCTCACTATTGCTCTTATGGTTGAGACCATTACAACATGTGCAAAGATCTCTATGAAATCAACTTCTACTTTCCGCAGAAAGCCCTTTGCTACTAGCCGAGCCTTGTATCTAATGGTACCATTAGCATCCTCCTTCACCTTGTACCCCCCACCTGTTGTGCAGAGACTTCTTTCACTTCCGTAGTAGGACTTGTAAGAAAATAGATAATGCAGAAGAGGAATGATAAATAGAACATAGAATAAGAAAGATAAAATATGAAGAACATAAGAATCTTTACGTGGAGCCCTACTCCCTACGGAGCGGGATGAAATCATGGGAGAACGCCTCAAAGGGTTGATGCTTATATTGCTTTTCTCATCTGACTACAGGGGTGTGGGGGTCTATATGTAGTCCCCACCGAGTCTCCACATCTCCAAACTGGTAGATGTGGGACTAAAGACTGGATGGGGTAAATGGATCCTAAAGGGATACATTTACCCATCTTCCTCATAAGTGACGCATACAACTTATACTCCAACACTCCCCCTCAAGCTAGAGCAAGCAATGCTCAGCTTGGACAAACAGAAAGAAACTCAACTCACGCTACAAGACACTACGGACAATATCAACTCAACGCACACAACTGTCGGCTGCTGTCGAGGACGTTGCTTCTCATGCCGTGCAGGTGGGGAGGACGTACGGGCTGGAGTGTGAGTCAACTGAATCTCCTCGTCGGAGAGCACGTGCTCTGTACAGCACCTGTCAGAGTCACTGCAACTGTAATGAGTCTCCTCGTCGAAGTATTCTGGCCCGCCACAACAAGTGGACAACAGCTCTATCTCTGAAAAGGGCCAAACTGAAAAGCCGTGGAGTGCAATCCTCATCGGAGTCCACAGTCTCTAGAGAATGGAGTCTGAAAATTCCTCGCCGGAGAACTGAGTTTCTCCCATCTGGCATAGAGAATGGTACTCTATTCTAGAGTACCTATGATACTACATGAAAACCCTTGCCCACATGGCATAGGGAATGATCCTCTATTATGGAGTTCCTATAGCTCACACGAAAACTCTGGCCAACAACACAAGAATGATGGGGACCATACAAAAGATGGCAAACATGTGCACATCTGAAAGGAAGACCGCATCATGTGCATGTCTGAAAGACTGAAATTGAGGACTCGAAATCTGACATCGAGTCTGAATAATCTGAACCGTAGAGTCCGGAGGTCTGATCGGTCTGGAATCTGACATCTGAATCTGGAATCTGGAACAGACCCGTGACACTACACCATACTCCCCCTTTCTCCCAGACTGGTCGGAATGACAAACATCGACCAAGCTGGGAGAAGACAATAATTGATGGGGAAAAACCAAATAAGCCGGTTATATTTTTTCGGCTTCTTCTCACATTTTTTTGAATCAATTTTTTTACGCCGTTTCACATCATGTTTTTTCTTCGGCTATTTCATTCCATTTTTTTAATAGCCAGCACACAATTTTTTTGAAATCATTTTTTTAACATAAGCCGTTGCTATTTTTTACGGCTTTCTATTTTTTTTCACGTATGTTTTTTTGTACGTGACTCCCTTTTCTTTGAACAAAAACTCTCGGCTCAAACTGGGCCTGCAAAAGCAGTTCTCTTTTTTTCTAGACTTTTTTTAACATGGCCCAAAACAACCGCCCTTGACCTTTTAGGGTTTCCCTCGATGGAATACCTTAAGCGATGGAAACCCATTACGTGTATACCGCCAAGGAGCGAAGCTCCTCCTGAGCAAGTTCTCGCACAACGACGTGAGAGGAGATCGGGGAGATACGTTGCAAACGTGATGGAGAAGGAGATGGGGGCACCGCCGCCAACTGTGGGCTGTCTGGGGTTATGCAGTTCCTGGGGCTACAGGACTGAAGGCTGAAACACCTCCTCGTCGGGCACGCGTGTGCTGACCACCTAGAGACGGAGATCGAGATGCGCGTCGCGAGAGGAGCGCCGCCATAGGGATCTGCCTACCGCCTGCGTGGCACTGCTGCCGCCTGATCGTTGGGGGCGACTCTGAGGCAACACGATCAGAAAAAGGGGTGCTGAGGCGACACGATCTCGAGCAGAACAAGAGGGGGCTCGGATGGAGCTCGCAGATGGAGCATGTCGCCTGGGGAGGATAAGCGCTTCGATACTCTTGTTTCATGCCAAGTGGAGATTACGGTGCGTCGCTATGGATATCGAGGAAGTCGTATCGTCTGGATCTAGGGCTCCAGATGGAGCACCTGAACAGGGGGTAGCACAATCAGCTGCGAGCTCTACGACGAGTGGATGGGAAATCTGACTAGCAGGTGTATCGGCTTCTTGCTGGATTACATCCTAGATACCAAGCTATGAAGGAGTTGTTCCTGATGTCTGATACACTTGTTAAACGAGATTGTATTTGGTCAGCTTCAGGAACTGGAAACATCTATTGCACGACCTTCTATGTACCCATCACAGAGAACTCTGCCCACTATGAATCACCCAGATGAGAAGGATGACAACTTTCGAGGAGGTCGAGACCGCGACTTTGTTCATGATTGTAGATGTGACTCAGTTCGTGGCCATGACTTGGGTAATGGTTGTTGATGTGACACTAGTGCTCCCCAGTGAGAAATAAAAACAGATATGGATCAGAACACCCACTAACCATATTGAAAAAATTACCGGACACAAGATATCCGTATTTGAATATTAATCGAATACGAATCAAATACGGATATCGATTGTAAAAATTTTCCAGATATGTAATGGTTTGAATATCTGGATCTGAATATCCGAATACAACATTTAATATTCTTTTGTATATTACTTAATATAATATACAACACAACCTCGTGTTATTATATTAGTATTTATTGGAAGAAATGAGTGCGTTGTTTATTCCTGAGAACCCTAGGCTATATTATATAGATGAGAGAGCTATGGGAAAATAACACAAGATGGATAAAGAAAAAGGTACATAGAGAATATGGAAATATATAAATATCTCTACACTCCCCCGCAAGATGGAGCATAGATGTCAATCATGCCCAGCTTGGACGAACACGTCTGAAATGGTCCTCTGAGCAATGCCTTAGTAAAAATATCTGTGGTTTGCTCTCCTGAACATACAAGGGAGGTAGAAATCAAACTCTTAAGAATCATATCTCTAGTATAACGGCAGTCTACCTCAATATGTTTCGTTCTCTCATGGAATGCAGGGTTGTTTGCAATGAATAAGACAGCCTGATTATCACATTGTAACTGCACGGGTACAGGAACATCTATATGCAAATCTGCTAACACTGCTCGAACCACATCACTTATATACTTGCTTGCGCCATAGCCCTATAATGATTCAACATTTGATCTAGCCACAACTGTTTATTTCTTGCTTTTCTGAGAAACAAGAGAACTGGCAACAAGCACTGCAAAGCCCGATGTAGACATCCTATCTTTAGGGCACCCTGCATAGTCAGCATCAGCACACACAGATAGAGAGAGAGTTGCTCTCTTCTTGAAAAATAGTCCTGCACCTCGAGAAGATTTTAGATTTCTCAATATCAAGTATATATCATCCATATGTACTCATCGAGGATGTTCCATGAACTGATTCACTCGACTCACTGCAAAAGAGATATCAGGTCTAATAATAGTAACATAAAGGAGCTTTCCCACCATCTCTCTATATCTCCTCTTATCAACCTCATTTGTATCATCATCGTATACCTTTATGCTAGGATCCAAAGGAGTATTAGAGGGTCGACACATAATCATGCCTGTCTCAACAAGCATATATGTAACATATTTTTTTTGGGTCATCACCAGATCCTGTGCATTCCTGGAAAATTCTAATCCTAAGAAATACCTTAGGGTGCCTAGATCCTTAGTAACAAACTGATGGCTTAGAAACTTTTTTGTCGTCTTTCTCCCCTGCATATCATCTCCTATAACAAGAATATCATCAACACAGACCATGATGACTACAGTTCCTCTAGGTGTCCTCTGCACAAAGAGTGAATGGTATGCATCTCTTGAACAATTGCTTCTCAATCAGATACGAGAGATTCTGAAACCACGCCTTTGGACTTTGCTTAAGGCAATATATCACCATATGAAGTCTACAAAACTGTTGACATTTCCCCTCAACAGCAAACCCTGGAGGTTGCGGCATGTAAACTTCCTCCTGTAGATCTCCATACAAAAATGCATTTTTAACATCCAACTGAAACAAACGCCAATCACGTACTACTACTACTACTACTACTACTACTACTACCGAAAGTAGAACACACAGTGTAGAGTGACGAGCCACTGGAGAAAACGTGTCCAAAGTAATCCATGCCATAGGTCTAAGTAAAGCTTCATGCCACTAATCTGGACTTGTAGCAATCAAGGCTGCCATTTGCATGATGTTTAACAGTAAACACCCATTTCCAATTGTACACAGAGGCACATGGAGGAGCAGACACCAAACTCCAGGTACCACGTGATTGCAAAGTAGCCATCTCCTCCTCCATAGCTAAACGCCAACGACTATCCTTCAAGGCCTCCTGGTAATTTCGTGGAAATTACACGGCACATAGAGCAACTGCAAATCTCTGAAAGTCCCTTGTCAAGCGATGAAAAGACACCTGGAAAGCAAGCGGATATGAAGCACAAGCATGTTTTTCTTCTGAACTGCAATGGGTATGTCCAAGTCCTCGGGAACCTCCTCTATCTGTGGTCCAACCTCTTGCAATGATCACTGTGCAGATATATCTCCAGACCCATCATTATAAACCATGTTATCGGAACAAACCTTGGGCGTGCTGGATGACGGGCGATGACCATGAGCAGAAGCGGGTCGACGAGTATAGAATTTTGGTAATGGTGGAACAACGGTCACATGCATCTGTGTAGACAGAAGGTGTGGAGGTGGTGGTGGTGCAACAAGCACATGTAGAGGAGATGACTGACTCGTAGGAGGAGGTCACATGTAGACTTCATCATTAGACTCTGAAGAAGCCAACCTGTCACCTGCAGGAGAGAAATACATCACGGACTCAAAAAATGTGACATTAACACTGATATAATATTTCCTACGTAATGGATAATAGCACTGATATCCCTTTTGGGTCCCGACGTGCCCAGCAAACACACATTTGATAGCGTAGGAGAGATCCTGTCAAGACCTCAAGACAACTAGTGAACAAATGCAACAAAGCCAAAGACACGAGGAGTAAGAGAGAACAACTCCTTCCCAAGGAAGGCTATAGAGAATGGAATTTTCTCACCCAAGATAGACGATGGCATGCGATTCACTAGATAACATGAAGTAAGAACAACAACACCACAAAATGAATGTGGGGAATGACTTTGAATAAGGAGGGTACGAGTGACATCAAGTAAATGGCGATGCTTTCTCTCTGAAATACACTTCTATTAAGAAGTGTAAGCACATGATGTTTGATGAATTATACCATGGGAGGAAAAGAAATGTGATAGAGCATGAGTACAAAATTCCAAAGCATTATCGGTTCTTACAATTTCACAGAAGAAGAGAAAGCATTCTGCACTTCATTGATAAATGTTTTGATCACATCCCCTGCTTCAGATTTATTCTTCAATAGAAACACCCATGACAAATGAGAAAAATCATCAACTGTAACAAGATAAAACCTATCCTTGGTGATTATAAACACGACTCGGACATCAAATATAGACATGAAATAACTCAAAGGGAGCTACTGCTCCCTTGACTCTGACGATTGGGAAAAGCATACAGATGATGCTTTCCCAACCAAGGGTTTAAATATCGATTTCAGATAGATATCGTATCGATACCATGTCAATACGATATTTCGTCGAAATTTTGAAAATATTTAGCCCATATCGATCATCATTTGTGAAGAAATGACCGAAAATTGCCCTCATATCGTCATTTCGCTCGAAATTTTGGTTCCTTGTGAAAAACTGAAATTTCGGTGAAATTTCACCGAAATTTCACGAAATTTGGTACGATGTTCCCAACTGACACGCTTCACACTAGGAGAAACCAGGTGAAATCTGCGGCAAAATGTGACACATCTTCTAGAGAAGGAGGTGGCTAAAACGTAGATGCCAAGTAAAGGGTGAGACTGGTCCGGTCGAATGAAAGGATGCACCTGCATAGGAAGTTCGGACAAGGCGATAAAGGCTACCATGCTCACGGCCACTGTCAATCACTCTGCCCGTAAGAATGTCCTGGAAAACAAGAGACAATGGGTCAAAAATACCCCGACCGTGCAAATCAGGAGCATGTAACACATTCTGCAGATGCATCGAAGGTGTCAAACTTTTCTTCCCATGTCCTGTGATCGGGGAATGAGTCCCATCGGTTATCCCAATGGTTCTCCCTAGAGGAACCTGTCTATATGCTATAAGCAGCACTCTGTCTCCACATAAATGATGTGTCGCCCTAGAGTACATAATCAACAATGTAATCTCAGATCCACGACAAGATGTAAAAGCATAAGTACTACCTAATGTGCTGGCTGTAGCGGAGGTACTGGCAGAGGCGGAAGCTGCCACATCTGAATGGCATCATGGAGATAAGGCAGGAGGCATGATATCCCTTAGTCTGGCTACGAGGTTATCAAACATTTGATCTGAAGTAGGGCGGCGGGTGTGGAATAGGGTCATGGTACACGAGCTCCGATCTAGGACCGTCGCACTGATACCATGTTGGAAGAGATGAGGTTCCTGAGAACCCTAGGCACTCTTATATAAAGGAGAGACCTATGTGTAAATTACATAAGATGGATACAGAGAAATAAAATAAAGAAAAGATACAGAGAAAATAAAGAAATATATAAATATCTCTACATTATTTTATATTATATAATGCAATATATTATCAATATAAATAAGAATCCACTTGTTTGGGGATGGACTCGAATAAAAGTTACGCAACCCTATCCCCTTTTTTCCTCCGGTCAAGAATGCAGGTCACCTCGACGCTCCCTTTTGTCATAATGCAACTTATTTATATTTCAATGCCATTTTCTAAAATTATTATGAACTTTGATAAAAAATTGAATTCGTATCCGTATGTGGTTTTTATTCGACCCCAATTCGAATTCCATGTTTATTGGATCCATATTTGGATTCAATCTTTATTCGATTCATATTTGGATTGACTCTTTATTCGATTCGATGTATTTGGATTTGATAAATATCCGATTGTAATTCGTACCTATACTTTTAAGGATATAATTTCCTTAACGCATATTCAAATCATATCTGTATCCATATTCGTATTCGATAGAGATGAGGCGAATATGGATTAAATAGGCATATCTGATCCGTATCCGATCCGTTTTCATCCATATCCCTAGTACCCATAATGCATCTACAGTGGACATTGGAAACATCCGTCCCAGCGATATTGTAAAAATTTTAGTTATCCACCACATCTAGCATGCTGGAATATTATGTTAGAATATTGCTAGAATCTCTTTATTCTCGAAATATTCCGTTAGAATAGTGCAAGAATCTCTTTATTGTTGGCATATTCTCCTAGAATATTCATAGAATTTTTTTTCTTTATTGTAACCCCACATGAGTAATATTGTATTTTTTGTTATTTAGCTCCTTAGGGTTTCCTCCTATATAAGGACCTTGGAGCCTATGGAATAAACCAATCTATTCTGAGTTTTTCCGCGTGATATTAGAGCAACAGTGCTAGACTAGGGTTCTGACCTAATCTCCCACCGTCACTAAATAGCCGTCGTCTTCCTTAAGCGGGTCCTCTACCCGAACTAGAGTGTCGTGCAAGGATGTGTGCATCGCCGCCAGGGCCTCCAACTCTCCTGTTAACCTCCACACATGGCCTCCAGCCTCCTGCTGAGCATCGCCAGGCCCTCCAGCACCTCTAGGCCGCCTCCAGCCATCCTGACCAGCATCTTCAGGCTGCCTCCAGCCCTCCTGCAGAGCGCCTCCAGCATCGCCAGGGCCCCCAGCTTCTTGTTGCATACTACCCAAGCCTTCCACACGTGCGCAGATAAGCCTGATTTGTCCCTATTATGCCACAAATGGGTCTCCAAACTCGTAAGATTTTTTCAGCCCATTATTGGGCACTTGATTCTCATCATTCTTCATGAGTGATTAAAGGTTCTCTATTATCTGATTATTCTTTCTCCCGATCATGATGGCTACATCTAGCACAAAGACAACGACCATCTTTTTAACATCCTATGTGATGATGCGAGGTACTTCTATCAAAGTAAAAGGCACTGCGAATTATGTGTTGTCGTCTCGGTCATTCATGCTAATCAGCAACGATCAGAGAAAGATTTCTATATTGACTGGTAAACAAATAATTATCTGGTGATCAACTGGTAGACGAATAGTGTGGATCCACAAATTGCGGCAAATATCTTGTAGAAGGAGACAACCAAGGAGATATAAGAAGAACTGGCACATACATATTCGCAACAAACAATCAAATCATGTCCGACTAACAACTATATGCAGATTTGGTCCGCATCTTAGTGTCAGACTTCACTGGTAGAATATTATTGTCTTCTTACATGCCTGTATGAGGAACTCACCATATTCCAACCGACCTGTTGTACGAAATAGATAACAGAGAGACCAGAATGGCATGTTTATAGGTTCTTGTTGGTTTACATCCAAGGCATCAGAATGTAAAGGTACAGTTTCTCGCATTAAATGATCTTCCAACAACTAAAGCCATCTTTGGAAGTCTGCAACAGATTGAGAATCCCAATACTCATGCACTATTGTCATAATCAACGGAGAATTCAACATTTATGGTCTCATCAGGGTGAGGTCGTTTCACCTACATGTGTGATTCGTCTAAAGAAGGCCATGACTCTGGTCGTGGTCGTGGTCATTTTCATACCCTGTGTATTCACTGCCAAAAAAATGGGTAACACATTTGAATAATGTTGGGCGAAGTTTGGGAAGCCTCCACAAGCACACATGACCTTCGATTATGATCATGCAACAAAAGAGGCAGCATCACATGATAGTAATGAACAAACAGTAACTCATGTTGCTCATCTTGCAATTCCATTAGGTACCATTGCCAATACTGCAACTGCTCATGCTCCTGCTTGGATCAACGACTCAGATGCATCCACTCATCTAACCGGAGAAGGTATCTTATTAACATCTTCATAGCCTTCTTCCACGTGAAGTCAGTCAGAGTAGCCAATGCGGCCCATTCCCCTGTTACCTCAGTTGGAACTATGGAGTTCTCCACCAAACTCTATCTTACTGGGGTCCACTATGGCCAAGATTTTCCTGTCATCTTACTTTCTGTTCATAAGTTGTGTGCTGAATTAAATTGTCGTGTGATTTTTGATGAGTTATTTTTGCTACTTTAAGGACATCAAGACGATGCAGATTTTTGGTGTGGGACATGAAAACATTGAAAAGGATGGACTTTATAATCTTGATATCCTGACAGATTCTACCTTTGTTGATGTCATGTCCATCTCTTCTGACCCTCTCCTATGGCATTACCATCTTGGTCATCCGTCTACTCAGTCTCCCTCCATGATGTTCCCTGAATTATCTCCACTAAAGATTTTTGAGTGCGAAGCCTATTAGTTCAAAAAACATCATAGGGCGCCCTTCCCGATCAGAGTTGAGCCTCACCAATCTACTCCCTTTGCATTGATTCATTGTGATATATGGGGACCCTGTCTGATTCGCTCTATAGGTGGTCACAAATATTTTATCCTTTTTTTTATGATCACAACCAATATTCTTGGGTGTATTTATAAAGGAGAAAAAATGGCAAAGCCTTCTCCCACTAGAAGTAGGGTCTGCTACATGGATTCTTGCTCAAATCCATGTTGAAAGATTCGACTATTTTTTATGCTGGTTGTCGACTACCTAATGCAACCCCCATAAGAGGGGATTTGAACCCTGATCTTTTGGGTGGTAGACACATTGCACTACCACCAGACCATTTAAGCGGATTCAAAATATTGTTAAATCTTTCTTTCATCTTATTAAAAATGCTTTCTCAAAATGTATTCAAAATTTCAGAAAAGATAAAACTCTTGAATTTGCTCAACAAGATTTGTCATCCATTTTTTATTCTCAGGGGACAGTGTACCATACCTCTTGTGCCTATGCCTCTACACAAAACGACATTGATGAGAAAAAACTTTGTCATCTTCTTGATATTGTAAGGTCTCTTCTTTCCCATATGAACGTTCCTAAAACCTACTAAGGGGATTCCATACACACAAACATTCATCTTATCAACAAGGTATCTTCGTCTGCCTTAAAAGTGTGTTACCCCTTTTTCTTTACTTTATCCTAATGAAATGTCGTTTCCATTGCCACTAAAAATTTTTGGGTGCACAACTTTGGTTCACAATTTTCACACTCCAGATAAACTATCTGTTCATACAGTAAAATGTGTCTTTCTTGGTTATTCACGAACAAAAAAAGGTTATACATGTTATTATGTCTCTGTAGATGTCATCTTTTTTTAGAAAACAAGCTTCTTCACACAGTTTGTCAGTGACATACCTTTAGAGTTAGCTCCACCACATACTGTGTAAGAAAGACGAATTGTTGGTAACCATGAATCTGTCCCACTGCCTACTCCTTTTCTGCAGGTAGATACATCTTTGAATGTCGCTCCCACTGCTCGATTGGATGCTCCACTGGATCTACCCATAAGTCTACGGTGAACTAAATGACAATGTATTATTCATCCTATCTCCTTCTTTACATCAACTGATAGACTTTCCAGCTATGACAGATAGTTCAAAGATGCCTTAATGGCAATTTCTGTTCCACAAGATTATAATGATGCTATACAGAAACCATGGTTGGAAAATGATCATGGATGAGGAGATGAATGCCATTCAATCCAGAGGAACATGGGATCTTGTACCTTTCCAAGATGAAATGAGATATGTTGCATGTCGCTGGGTCTTCATAAGAAAGCATTCTCTTGATGGGAAGATTGACGTATTGAAAGCAAGATCGATTGCGAAAGATTTTACTCATCCATATAGATTATTCCGAAACTTTTTCACCAGTGGCAAGACTGGGCTCTGTTCACACTATCTCATTTGTTGCAGTAAACAAACACTCCAACCAGATGTGAAAAATGGCTTCCATTATGGTGATCTTAAAGAAAAAGTGTATGTGATGCATCCCCCTGGATACTACGTCGAGGGGGAGTATGTATATCGACTTCGTAAGGCTATCTAAGGCCTGAAAGAAAGCCCATGATCCTACTTTGATAGATTCACTATTGAGATTGGTTCTCTTGGATTTCAGAGGATGAAATCAGACTACTCAGTTTGGCAGTTGATGATATGATTGTAACATGTGATGACCAAACATAAATTCAAAAACCAAGGCCTTCTCACAGAAGGTATTTGTTACAAAGACCTAGGTCGAACTTGATACTTCTTAGGAATAGAGGCTATCCATACAACGGAAGGGCTACATTTGTCTCAAAGAAAATATTTCATGAACATTCTTACAGACCGGTCTGCTTGGGTGTAAACCATCTAGTGACGCTGCATAGACACGAAAGCATACCACTTATCTAGATTCCATTTTTGAGGATCCTACCTTTTAGAGTCTTGTAGGTAAAGCGCTTTATCTCTCTGTCACCGGATCTATATATCTTATGTGGTTAGCAGGGCTAGCCAACATATGGACAAACCGTGCTACATGGATTGGCAGGAAGTTCTGATACTTCGTTATCTTAAAGGGAATCCAGGATGTGGTATTTTCTATAGAGCAAATAGTCATTCCAATATTACTACATATGTTGATGCAGATTATGCGAGCTCTCCAGATGGCAAGCGATCTACTACATGGTATACTATGTTTGTCGGAGGAAATCTTGTTAAATGGCATAGCAAGAAGCATATTGTTGTATCTAGGTCAAGCGCCGAACCAGAGTATAGAGCAATGGCTCAGGCTACATGTGAGATCACCTGGTTAACCTCTTTTCAGACAGAGATTGGTCTACCTACTTCCGTCCCAGTTCCCATAAACCGTGACAACAAATTTGCCATGTATATTGCAAGCAACTCGATTTTTCATGAAAGAACTAAACATATTAAAGTTGATTGCCCTTTTATACGAGATGCAGTACGATAGGGGATGATCTGCACTCCACATGTCTACCAATCTATAGTTGGCCAATATCCACACAAAGGCACTTCCCAAGAAGTGAACACTTGAGCTTTTTTGCAAGTTGGGCATGACTAACAGTTATGTTTCAACTTGAGGGGGGTATTGGAATATTTTGTTAGAATGTTGCAAGAATCTCTTTATTTTGGAATATTTCATTAGAATATTGCTAGAATCTCTCTATTTTTTGGACTATTCTCTTAGAATATTCCTAGAATCTTTTCATTTCTTTATTGTAACCCCTCAAAGTTATTATTGAATTTTATGTTATTTAGCTCCTTAGGATTTCATCATATATAAGGTCATCTGAGCCTATGGAATAAATCAATCGATTCTGAGTTTTCCACATAGCCAATAGTTCCTATGAGAATGCCTATGATGCTGTAGAGGCATCTCCTGATCCAAATTCCAGTGGACAAATGGTCCAACTCAATGCCATTGGTTACTCTTGTCTGATTCAGATTCTACAAAACCATGGGCTTACCACTTCCATAAGTGAGAGTACTACTGCCAGGCTCGCTACTACTTCGGTACAATAGCCAACTCTACCACGACTTCTGCCTCTGCATGGATAATTGACTTTGGAGCCTCTACACATCTGAGAGGAGAAGGTAATCTACTAACCTTCTCCAAACCCTCTTCATCTGTGAAGTCAGTTCGAGTCGCGAATGGGATGCATTCGCTTATTACTATCGTTGGAACTATGGAGTTCTCGTCCAAGCTTCGACTCTTTAGAGTTCATTGTACCCTTGATTTTCCTCTCAGCTTATTGTCAGTTCATAAGCTTTGTACTGAGCTTAACTATCATGTAACATTTGATGAATTTTGTTATAATTTTTAGGACATACGGATGATGCATTTTTTAGTGGGGAACATGAGAAGAATGGTCTCTATTATCTAGATGTACCCTCTAATTCAACTTTTGCCGGTGTCGTGTCTATCTCTGATGATTTGTTCCTATGGCATATGCGCCTTGGGCATCCTTTTGCAAAGCCCTCTCCATGATGTTCTATGAACTCTCTACTCCGAAGCTCATTTGGTGCGAGACATGTAAGTTCGAGACACATCATGGAGCTTCCTTTCGTGTTCGTGGAAAGTCACGTCATACCACTTTTTTTGGTTTAGTCCTTTATTGTGTTCGAAGGCCATGTCCGATCCGCATTCTTTGTCATGTTCGGGGGCCATGTCTGGTCCGCATTTTGAGTGCTCACAAATATTTTGTAGTTTCTGTGGATGATTATAGTATATCCTCTTAGCTTTATCTAATAAAAGAACGTTCAGAGATTAGTGAGAACGTCAAGAATTTCTTTCAATATGTCAGAACATCTTTGTCTACTTGTGTTCAAATCATTTGAACTGACAATGCTCTTAAGTTCATCCGACAAGACAACATCATTCTTCACTTCTCAGGGAAATGCATGTCAAAGAAATCATGCCCTTATATATCTCAGTAAAATCGGATAGCGGTAAGAAACCTTAAACATCTTCTCAATATTGCATGGTCTCTACTCACTCAGATGAAGATCCAAAGTGCTATTGGGGGATGCCATCCTTACTGTTGTCCATCTCATAAACAAGGTCTCATATTCTGTCCAAAAGGGAGGCACTCATTTTTCTCTATCATACCCAATGAGTCTTCTTTCTCGTTACCCTTGAGGATTTCTATGTGCATTGTGTTTATTCAAAACTTTCATGTTGCTGACGGATTATCACCCAAGGCTATCAAGTGTGTTTTTCTTTGTTACTATCGTACTTGGAAGGGTTATAGGTGCTATGATCTTGTGAAGCATCGGTATTATATTTTGATGGATAGCACTTTCTTTAAGTATACTAGCATCTTTACACAGTATGTAAGTGACATCTCTTTGGATCTACCACCTCCACCAATAGTTTATAAACGCAAGCACACCACTATACTTGTTTCTGAGTCTTTGCATGTTCCTTTTGTACAGGATGATATGCCTTCTTCAAGTACAACCATTATCGTTGCCCCGGATGGTCCTTAAGGGCATGTTCGGTAACTAGTCTGGATTGGGTTGGAGTAACCACATGTGATACTGAATAATAGCTGTTTGGATGGTTAGGAGTGTTGGAGATGGTTGGACTGATAAATGTGATAAGATGTCACATTGATTGTATTATTAACTTTTTATGATTATAAATATTTTTTTATGTTAACTTTTTTATTTGAGCGTGGTTAAAAAAATTATAACAAAGAAATAATGGGGCTATACAACTAATTGCAACCATGCAGAGGTAGAGCCGGGGGTATGCTAGGTTACCCTGAGATAAACTGGCAGCCAAACAAGCCCTAAGAGCTTCCTATAGCTCTCTAGAAATCGAAGAGACAATGTACTTTTCACCCTATCTTACATTTTACTCCTAGTGGTGGTTTATTTAGTTGTGACAAGAGGTTTGCAGATGCTCTGATGGTCACTTCTTTTCCCACAAATTATCACATGTCATGCCATGGACGAGGAGATGGGTACCCTTACCTTTCGAGACAGATGAGATCTTGTGCAATTCCCACGAGAGTTCAATTTGTCGCGTACAGATGTGTCTTCACGACCAAACAGTCACCTGATGGGTCCATGGACTGATTGAATGCGCGACTTGTTGCAAATGGCTTTACAGGGACATGTGAGTTAATTAGTTTGAGACTTTCTCTCAATTTGCTAGAATGAGTTCCATATGCACCATTCTTTCAGTTGCTGCTAATAAAGCATGGCTCAGCTTTTATCTTGATGTGAAGAATACCTTTCTCTATGGTGACCTTGAAGAGGAGGTTTATATGATGTAGCCATCGAGTTACGTAGTCAAGGGAGAGTGTGTATGCCGACAACGCAAGGCCATCTATGGCCTGACATAGCCCTCGGCATGGTTTGACTTACTGTTGAAATCAACACCATTGACTTTCAGAGGATGACATCTGACTACTTTGTCTGTTTGACAACGATCTAGTGGCTCTGTTATACTTGTTGTTTAGGTTGATGATATGGTTGTCACTAGTGATGATGAAGCAGGTATTACAGAGATCAAAACCTTCCTCCTATAGGTCTTGGTCATGAAGGATTTTGGATACCTCCGTTACTTCCTTGGCATTAAGGTGACATGCACTGCAGAGGGACTACATCTCTCAAAACGAAAGTATTGTTTAGATATTCTTACTAAGGTTGATCTACTTGGATGCAAGCCATCGAGAAACCTTGCAGAACTAAGGAAACATTCCATATATACAAAGTCCTAAGTTTGAGGATAACGTACAATATAGAAGCATAGTAGCAAGCTACTCTAATCTCATGGATGAGAACTCTTCTATGGAGTCAATTGTCACACCGATGTCTCTGCCTATGTAGTTGCAGTCTGCAGATTATGCTAGTTCGCATGAGGACCGTCAATCCATTACGGGCTATGCCATATTCGTTGATGGCAACCTTATTACTTGGCAAAGCAAGAAACACACAATGGTCTCTAGATCAAGTATAGAGGCAAAATACAAGGCAATGGCCCAAGCTACTTGAGAGATTACCTGGCTTATCTCATTTATGCAGGAACTTAAACTTCCTGATGCTACTCCCATACCTTAATATCGTGACAACAAGTCCACTACATAGACTGCTACCTATCTTGTATATCATGAGCGAACTAAGAACATTGAAGTTGATTGTCACTCCATTCATGATGTTGTGCAAGGAGGAAGGATCACTACCCCACATATCTCCATTGAGCTTCAACTTGCAGACATATTCATGAAGGTATTACCGAAGAAACGTCTTTCGTGATTGTTGGGAAAAGAAGACAAGTTGTTTATTCCGTAAATCGTAGGCTCTCTTATATAGGAGAGTAGCCTATGGGTAAATTACATAAAGCGTAAATAAGAAAAGAAACATTACACATAACAACGTAACATAAAATATATCTCTACACTCCCCCTCAAGATGGAGCATAGATATCGATCATGCTCAGCTTGGACGAGCACTTCTAGAATGGTACTCTAAGTAAGGCATTGGTGAAGATATCTGCAGTCTGGTCTCCTGAGCTGACATGAGATGTGGAAATAAAACCCTTCTGGATCATGACAATCAATCTTGATGTGCTTGGTTTGTTCATGAAATGATGGATTATTTACAATAAATATCGCATCTTGATTGTCACATTCCAGTACCAAAGGAAGGGGGACCTCTATATATAGATATGTAAGTACAGTTTTAACCCACATCATTTCTGTACTAACCTGCGTAGAGATATATTTCTGCACGACCTCCCCTACTCTGAGGTCCATGACCACGAAACTGAGAAGAACCACCGTGACCTTGGGATGCCGCCATTGCAGAGGACGTCTGATTGGCAGTAGAAGATGGAACAATAATATGACTGAGTCTGCGGAAAGCTTCCTCCATAGGAGGAATAGTAGAGTCTGCCAAGATCTGGGAACAGGCCGCCTCGTACTCTGGATCAAGGGCGGCTAGGAACACACCAACCATGGTGGCATTCCTATGGGCCTGTTTGGTTGCAGGGTTGGGCAGGGTTGGCCCAACCCTTATTACTATTCACAAGGGTACTTTCTCCTCACAGATTACTATTCACCCATCCCAACCCAACCCAACCCAACCCAGCAACCAAATAGGCCCTATAAGTCTTCTGATGCTCAGGGGTAGATGTGAGAGGCATAAAGCTATATAGCTTCTCAAACATCCCACGTAGGGATGTATACAAAGAGTGGAGTGGTCGTCCATTCTATTTGATAGTGAAGATATTATGTTGATGTTGTAGAATCTTTGTTTCGTTCTTTGTTTGTGAATAAGTAGACACAAGAATATCCCACATTGCCTTGGCTATGGGCTGATGGAGTATATCATTGGCAATCTCTATCGCCAACGTACTTGAAAGCCATACATTTGCATATGCATCATCTGCCTCCCATGAGGCGTTAAGCCCAGTCTTCTCAGTCGATTCTTCTTTGGTAAGTATGTGTTTCTTACCAGTAGACTCCATCCTGCTCATGAACTGTATAGACCACAGTTCATAATTTGACCCATCCATCTTGACTATGGGCGCAGGACCTCTTAAGGCACTTGTGGAAGGAATATCGGCCTTGTTCTTTAACATGTCAATTTGAGAAGACTAGGGTTGAATATTAGACAGGGTTGTGTCAACAATAACATAAGGAGATAGGATAACATGTGTAGACTCATGCAACCAATGTCAACATGGAGGAGGACTGGACAGCTGTGGGCACACACACACGCAGGAGGCTGCGTGGAGATGCACGCGTGCACAGGGGCTGACGAGGCACGCGCGCGCGAGGGGAGCTAGGGACGCACGAGGGCCGCTAGAGGCGCACGAAAGACTAGGCTGACGATGCGCGCGTGAGGGGCGCTAGGGGCGTGAGGAACGTACGTGGTGCCTGGTTGGGCGGCACACATGGAGCCGGGTTGGGTGACACGCAACGCACGACGACGGGTTGCACGACGCACGGCGTGAGGGAGGGAGGGTGTTGGGTAGGTCTAGGGTTTGGAGCTCCGTCTAGGACCGCTGTTCTTATACCATGTTGGGAAAAGAAGACAAGTTGTTTATTCCGTAACCCTGGGCTCTCTTATATAGGAGAGTAGCCTATGGATAAATTACATAAAGCGTATATAAGAAAAGAAACAAGACCATAACATAATAATGTAACATAAAATATATCTATACAGCGATTAATTTCCATGTTGGGCATGATCGATAGATATGCTCCAACTTGAGCAGTGTTAAGAGTTATTTTGTCTATTTATTTATTGAGCCGTGTAACCCTTTGGGATCTTCTACATAATTCTCTCTTTTTGTTCTCTAGGGATTCACGCGATATAAGAAACCCCATACCCATGGAATAAGATAACGATTCATTTTACTCTCCACAATCTTAAAGTAGACTTGATTAGTTGCTTATAAAATAAACCATTTGTTAATATCTCATAAAACGAAATATGAAAAGCGATGTATTTATATGATCTAGACTACTTTGAATATTACATGCATGTCCCCTAAAAATCAAAAGTTACACATGTATCACCCTCCCTCTCGTTACTCCTTGTGGTCAATATCACATGCTTATTCTACGTGTGTGCTTGTTACATTTCTAGTTATTGAAACTACTTTCGATTATATTGATTTAAAAATGGAAAAATATTTCTCCCTCCCCCACTTTTCCTTTTTTACCTATTACCACAACTGCTGAGGGAAAAAGGATGTGAACATATTAAGGCAAAAGATTATGGATGAGTGAAGGGAGGAGAGGCAATATGGATGGATGTTGGAAAAGTCACAGAGGTAATACTACACCTAACTGTGGAACTGTAGTGGCAAACCACCACCATGAGTTTTCATTGATAAAGCACAGCCATGAAGCACTAGTTATGAAGACCTGCAGTGGTACAATATAGTGGAGTACGAGCACGGGGATTCAACTGGTAGTCTCGCAGACCTCAAAGCACGGAGGCTCTAACAATTCAGGAAGACGAGGAGCTTAGTGGTGGGAAGAAAAGGGTAGTAAGAGACGAGGATACAAGCAACAGTGTGGGGAATTGAGGTATAAGATATGAAGAAAACTATGGAGAAGCAAGGACAAGAAAGTAGTTCTGTGGTTATCTATAAATTTACCAAATTTTAAATTAAGAATGTTAAACAGACAGTAGTAATGGAAAAATGGCAGGGGGCATACGAGTAAATCACGAGGTGTGTAATCTCTAAGCTTTCTTGGTGCTTGTATATCTAAAGAATTGTGAAGCATTTAGCAAATACTCTAGAAAATAATAAGAAATAGCATATATACCTTACAATGTCGTCACCAATCTCAGGAGTAACACTTATACTTCTACGTCTTATTTTGCGAGTATCTCCAGTCGATGAACCATCAGACCTGAATATAGAATGTCAATGGAGAAAGGCCAAATCAGAAAATGGCAATGATGTATTTGAATGAAAATTACAACTAAAAATCGTCAACTGGATTGTGATACTCCACGAACAAGTGCATGGGAGCGTTCTTTCAGAAGCAACAAATCTTGTGCTAAAATACAAAAACAAATGAAGAAATTTCTAGGTATAGGTTGGTCGGACCAAACATATTCAAACACCGAATTTTTCAAACTCGTCCAAACTCAAACTGATGAGAAAAAGGACAAGTTGTTTATTCCTGGGAACCCTAGGCTCTCTTATATAGAGGAGATCAAATGGGTAAATTACATAAGACATACATAAGTAACGAAAATAAACAAACAATATAGAAACATAAATATATCCCTACACTCCCCTTCAAGATGGAGCATAGATGTCAATCATGCTCAGCTTGGATGAACACTTTTGAAACGGTCTTCTGAGCAAAGCTTTGGTGAAGATATGCGGTTTGATCTCCTGAACTAACATGAGAGGTAAAAATAAAGCCTTTCCGGATCATGTCCCGTGTATAGTGACCGTCCACTTCAATATGTTTAGTTCCCTCATGAAATGCATGATTGTTCACAATAAATAGGACGACCTGGTTATCATATTGTAACCGCATAGGAAGAGGTACATCTATATAGAAGTCTACTAGCATTGCTCGAACTCACATCATATATGTGCTTGTGTGTGCCATAGACCTATATTCGGATTCAACACTTGACCGAGAAACCACAACTTACCTCTTACTATTCCAAGAGATGAGAGAAACAACAACAAATACAATGAAGCCCGAAGTGGACTTCCTTTCCGTAGGACATCCTGCATAGTATGCATTTGCACATTCTGAAATAATAAGAGTTTCTCCTTTCCTAAATAGCAATCCTGCACCTAGAGATGACTTTAGGTACCTTAATATCACATACATATAGCATCCATGTGTACACGTCACGGCTTCTCTATGAACTGACTCCCCGACTAACTGTAAAGAAGATATGAGGTCTAGTGATAGTAACATAGATAAGCTTTCCCACCAATTCTCTATATCTTCTCATACTGAGAACCATATGAGTAGTAGCTGGTCGACATCCAATCATGCATGCCTTAATTAACATGTCTGTAACATACCTCCTTTGGGTCATTACAAGACCCTATTGATTCCTGGAAAACTCTAACCCCAAGAAATGCCTTAGGGTGCCAAGATCCTTGGTGACAAACTGACGTCCTAGAAATTCCTTTGCCCTTTTTATACCCTGCACATCATCTCCTGTAACAAGTATCTCATTAACATAGACCATAATAACAACTGTACCTCTGGAGGTTCTCTATACAAACAGTGAATGATCTGCATTTGACCTCTTGAACCCTTGCTTTTCAATTAAATCCAAGAGCTTCTTAAACCATGCCCTTGGACTCTACTTAAGGTCATATATTGGCTTGTGAAGTCTGCAAAACTGTTGACACTCCCACTCATCAGCAAACCTCGGAGGTTGTTGCATGTAAACTTCTTCCTAGAGATCAGCATACAAAAATGCATTTTAAACATCGACCTGAAATAAAGACCACTCGCGTACCACTGCAACTGAAAGAAGAACACGTAGAGTGGAGTGGCGTACAACATGGGAAAAAGTTTCTAGATAATTCACCCATACATCTGAGGAAATCATCGTGTAACCAATCTGGCCTTGTAATAATCAAAGCTCCCATTTGAATGGTGTTTCACAGTAAACACCCATTTGCAACATACTATGGATGCCCAATTAGAAGCAGGGATCAAGCTCCAAGTGCCACACGACTGTAGTGCAACCATCTCCTCTTCCATGGTTAGACACCAACGACTATCCTTTAAGGCCTCCTAGTAATTCCGTAGTATTTCCACGACAGATAGAGCAACAACAAACCATTCTGAAATCCCCAATCAAGCGATCGAAGGAGACCTGGGAAGCAATATGATATGAGACACATGTACGCTTTTGCTCCCGAAGTGCAATGGGTATATCAAGATCATTGGAAATTCCTCCAATCTCCGAGACATCAGCCTCATGCAAGGGTTTCTGCTGAGACATATCACTAGAACCACCGTTAGAAACATTGTATTCAATACAAACCTGAGGCGTGCTGGATTACGAGCGACAAACATGAGTAGGAGCAGACCGACAGCTACAGTACTGCGGAAAGGGTATGGCTGGGACAATGTGAGGTAGTGGGACTGGAGGAGGTTATGGCAATGGTGGTGGTGGTGGCGGCAATGGAGGTGGTGACGACAATGGTGGTGGTGGGGGCGATGGAGGTTGTGACGGTAATGGTAAACTCATAGGTGGATGTGTATGTAGACCTCATGATTTGAATATGAGGGAGTCAACATGTCACCTGTAGGGGAAAATACATCACTGACTCAAAGAATATGACATCTGCACTAACATAATACTTCCTATGTAATGGATCATAACATCTATATCCATTCTGAGTCCTGGAATACCCAACAAAAATACAGTTGATAGCTCTAGGAGAAAGCATGTCACGACCAAGAGTAAAATTATGGACAAATGCCACAGACCCAAAGACCCTGGGAGTAGGGAGAATAAGTCCTTCTCAGGAAACACAATCAAGAAAGGAACCTTTTCTCCAAGGATAGTAGACATCATGCGTTTCACCAAGTAACATGCAGTGCGGATGGCATCACCCCAGAATAAACGAGGAGCTCGATTTTGAATCAAAAGAATCCTCGTGACATCCAAAAGATGACGGTGTTTGCGTTCAGCAACATCATTCTACTGTGACATGTAAGCACAAGAAGTTGGATGAACAATACCAAGAGATCTGAGAAAGCCATACATCTGTAAAGTAGAAAACTCCAAGGTATTGTCAGTGCGAATAAAATTCACATTAGCAAAAAACTGTTCTTGATCTCAACAGAAACGACTTATTAACAAGACCAGCTTCAGATTTGTTCTATAACAAGAAAATCCAAGATAATCTAGAGTGTTAGAAAATAAAATAGCTCTGATACCATGTAAAAATATGAATGCGGAAGCGTATCAGGGAAATAAATATAAAGAAATGAAGAATGTTGGATTTAACGTGGAACCATACTCCCTAAGGAGTAGAATGAAAACACGGTAGAACGTCTCAAATGGCTGATAGTCTAATGCTTTCTCATTGGATACATAGGGTGAGGAGCTTCTTATATAGCCCTCACGAAGTCTCCATATCTCCCAACTGGTAGATGTTGGACTAAAGACTTGGATGGGGTAAATGGATCCTGGAGAGATCCATTTACCTATTTCCCACATAAGTGCCGCATAACCAAATATTCCAACACTCCCCCTCAAGCTGGAGCATGCAATGTTCAGCTAGGACAAACATAAAAAAGTCTCACCCCACGCTACATGACACTGTAGACAATATCAACTCAATGCGTACAACTGTCGGTTGTTGTCGAGGACGTTGCTTCTCATGCCGTAAAGGTGAGGACAAACGGACTGGAGTGTGAGTCAAACTGAATCTCCTCGTCGGAGAGAATGTGCTCCGTACCATGCCTGTTAGAGTCACTACAGCTGAAGAATGAGTCTCTACATGGAGAACTCTGGCCCACCACGACATGAGGACAACTGCTCCATCTCTGAAACGGTCGAAAAGAGCATCATTAATTATCCATACGAAGATCTCTAAAGATGAGTCTCTCTCATAGGTACCTCGAAGTGGGTTCTCTTTCATAGGAACCTTGAAAGAATCTCGTACTGGAGTTCGCGATCGTTTGAGAATGGAGACTGAAGAAGTCTCCTCGTCGGAGAACTGGTCTCTCCCATCTGGCACAGAGAATGGTACTCTACTCTGGAGCCCCTATGAAACCACATGAAAACCCTAGCCAATATGGCAAAGGGAATGTGATCTCTACTTTGGAGTCCCTATGGAACACATGAAAACTCTGGCCAAAACACAAAAGATGGGGACCACAACAAATGATGGCAAACATGTACACATCTGAAAAAAAGACCGCATATATGTGCATGTCTGAAATGGAAGACTCGGAAACTTCTGATGTCGAATCTGAACATATGTAGAGTCTGAAAAATCATGCCAGTTTGGAATCTAACATCTAGAATCTGGATAATCTGACAATCTGGCATGTTGTGACACTACACAATACTCTCCTTTTCTCACATACTTGTCAGAAAATGACATCAACGAAGATGAGAGAAGACAAGCTAATGGGAAAAAACATGAAACCAATAAATCGATAATCATAAAAAAATAGACTTTTCAAAGCACCTTTTTAAACCATTTTAAGCCGTTTCAATTTTTCCAGCTTTTCCTTCTGTTTTTTTTTGTTTTTCCCTTTTTTTTCAAATCTTGCGGCCTTTTTTTGACAGATGGCCTGTCTTGGGCTCCTCTTTCTCATCCGCTCTTCTTTTTTTATACGGCCCAACATTGGGCTTACAGGAGTTTTTTTAAATGACGGCCCATTTTGGGTTTATATTAGGGTTCCCCAGTTGGGAACGCTCTCTCCTGAGATGCCCCTAACCCTGATAGGGGTCTTCACATGCCACCGCCTGGGATCGAAGGGGAAGCTCGGGGGCCACCGCCTTGAGGGAGATGCTCCTCCCTGGAGCATCGAAAGAGATCTAAGGGGTACGCGTGATCGGAGGGGTGTTCCACAACTAAAGACGGAGGAAGGGGAACAACGGGATTTGCCGATGAACAGGAGGATGATGCCATGAGGAAGAGGTGCAGCCATATGCACCTTCTGCGCTTGGAAGGACAAGGCATCGTCGACAGCGGTGAGTGCTTCGCTACCTAGAGGAACCACGATGGCTCGCACTGCCTACGCGAGTTGAAAAAGGGAGATGGCTCGACGCCTGGAGTAATGCCTGTAGTGCATGATGCTGTGGACTGAAGTAGTTGATCTCTGATCCTCATCGCATATGGGTGATGCTCTAGAGTCGCCTGGGGATTTGGGGGCTCTGCTTGCCTGATCTGCGTGAAGGAGTAGCAAGGAAGAGAGGGTTGCCATCGTCAGGATGAGAGTTCCGCCATGAGAGCTTGATGCGGCACAAGATGCAGTTCCTCGATCTTTTTTTTTCTCTTTTGCGACTGATTGCGGCGAGAACAGGCTCCAAAGCCCTAACTTGATGCTCCCGGAATCACGCAGTGCCAGTGAAGATGGAGATGCACTGCCAAGTCTGGAGAACATGGAGAGTAGACGTCGTAAGACCTGGAGGAGATGATGTTGCCGTGATTTAGGGTTTTGGAATAACCCATAAAATCCTCGAACAATGGTGCATCGTCGTCTGTGGTTGAAGATGCGGTAGGACATGGAAAGAGATTAGGGTTCCAAATCGGAACCCTAGAACTTGAATATTGATCTCGATAGAAAAAACTCAAAATAATATACTTCTCGAACAATCTTCACGAACAGAAATAAGAAGAACAATCGAGAACTGAATTTGATAATCGAATCTCGAATGACCAAAAACATAAAACTTCAATAATGATTTCTCAAGAATCGAACCCGCTCTGATACCATGTTAGAAAATAACATAGCTCGGATACAATGTTAGAAAATAGGAATGCGAAAACGTATCAGAGAAATAAATATAAAGAAATGACAAATGATGGATTTAACGCAGAACCCTACTCCCTAAGAAGTGGGATGAAACCACGGGAGAACGCCTCAAAGGGCTGATAGTCTATTGCTTTTCGCATTGGATACATGGGTGAGGGGCTTTTTACATAGCCTTCACGGCGTCTCCACATCTCCCAACTAGTAGATGTGGGACTAAAGACTTGGATGGGGTAAATGGATACTGGAGAGATCTATTTACCCATCTCCCACATAAGTGATATGTAACCAAATATTCCAACATAGAGAAATCATCCACAGAAACCGGATAGAACAGATGTCCAAGATGATCGAGAACACGACTAGGACAAAAATATCAAAACGAAACAACTCAAACAACTGACTAACGTGACGACTCGGAAAAGAACGATGGTGCTTCCCAAGCCGACATGCCTCACACTCCAAGGAAGTACGTATAGATATCTGAGGGAGAACATGACACAACTTCTGCAGAGGAAGGTGTACAAAGCGAAAATGCTACATGAAAGGATAAACAGATACAAACAGAATAGTAGCAACACCTACACATGGAGGCTGGACCACTCTGCAAAGCCCTCTCTGTTCACGGCCACATCAAATCACCCTGCCCGTGAGTATGTCCTAAAACACAAGAGAAGAAGGATCAAATTATGGCATGGCAATGTAAATCTTTTGTAACCTGACTAATAGACAAAATATTCATATGAAATGCTATAGCATGTAAGACATTTTGCAGGCACATCGATGGGGATAGAAACATCTCCTCCTGACCAGCAATGGGTAGATAAACCCCATTAGCAATCAGCACTGATCTACCAGGAGGGATAGATCTGTAAGAAGTAAACTGAGCCCCATCTCCACACATGATG
Organism: Ottelia alismoides; assembly: GCA_037367405.1. Classification (NCBI taxonomy): domain Eukaryota; kingdom Viridiplantae; phylum Streptophyta; class Magnoliopsida; order Alismatales; family Hydrocharitaceae; genus Ottelia; species Ottelia alismoides. The sequence continues at coordinate 1,001,992 of JAZKJV010001292.1, forward strand.
AGAAGCTCCGAAGTCCATGATCTAATCAGTCAAATCTGAACTGCTACAACTATTGAGTGTGTAAGCAATACCTGACGAACTCGTAGAAGCTCTGACAACAGCTGCAACATCTGAAGATCATGCTGTTGGGGCTGCGATGTAGTCATCATCTCTCTCAATCTCGAGACAATATCATCAAGCCTCACATCATGAGAAGGAATTGGAGTAGTCTTTGTCTGCTCAGCTACACGGGCAGACGTTGGATACCCATGCTTCAGATAGCATGTCTCCTCTGAATGTCCTAGACGGTGGCAATTTGAGCATGGGCACGCTGACGTCCTCCTCCTCGACCACAGGATCTGCGTTTGCGAAACTGTGAAGTAACAACTCTGCCACGAGAAGCTGCCCTTATAGAGGGAGTTTGGACCACGGTAGTAGACGAAGTAGTGATTCTACTTAGCCTCTTGTAGACCTCCTCCAACAGAAGTATCGTCTCTCCAGTAAGTAGTTAAGTACGTACTGCATCGTACTCTGAGTCAATGGATGACAGAAAGACTCCTGTAATAGTGGCATTCCCAGTGTTCGGAAATGCGGTCCATGCGACCGCATATGCGTATCCGGTCACTTGACCGAAGCGCATATGCCATATGCGGTAATATGTGGTCAAAACGCATATGCGGTCCGTATATGCGGTATATGCGATCGCATATGGGGCCGCAAATCTAATAGGATTCATGTTAATCTATGACATGTTTATGACACATTAACTCGATTTTTTCGACAAACTCTTATATCATCATTTACATTGATGCATCTTTTCATTATTTACGTATATGTTGCATTTGGGAATAAAATCTCGAACATTTTTTCTCATATCTATTTTCCCATATCGTTCTCAACACTTATTAATGAATTGTTTACTGCTTTTGAATTTTCTATCTAATGAAATTCATTCTAATTCTTCAAAGAAAACATAAAATAATTGACTAATACACTTTACATTTTGATGCTTCTAATAAATTTTATATGCAAATACAATCTTCCCCTATATTTTGTCTCAATATATTTGTCCCTTGAAGATACATATATGTGCATAATTTTGTGTGTATGATTTGTATATGTATGATTATTCTTTGGCTTTTGTTATCTATATGATCTGTATATAAATTAAAGGTTCTCTTATAGAATTCATGTGTTCTATGTAGAATCCAAATTTGTGTAAGTATATATATATATGCATTAAATTCAAAATAAACTAAAAAATAATCAATTTATAATATCATACTTATATATATATCTTATTGATTATAGAGGGGTGATCCTATGAGAGCCCATGTTTACGAGAGCATGAGAGGGGTAGATGTGAACCGTTGGATTATTAGTGACCACCAACGGTGGGGATGCAAATCACTTTTGTTCTCTCACCTCCTGCCCACCCCCATTCTCTTCTGCCCTAATCCGTCATGGCGCACCACCTCTGGCTTTCCCCAGCGCCGTTCGTCCCTCGTAGAGGATATACGAAGAGGATGTCCACCTCCTCCTCGACACAGCAACGCCCGCCCCTTACGGAAGACGCACGAAGAAGATGCCGAGCATCCACCTATATCTTTTCCCAACGATGCTAGGCCCTCACAGAGGACGTATGAAGAGGATGTCGAGCATCTCCCCGTCGAGCTTCAGGACCTGCAATCCTTCTTTGAAAATGGGATATGCCCCTTTCTCGGTGCAGCAACTATACTGACATCGTCAGGCGTGTTCCTCGTGGTGGACTTTTTTTCTATTTTGAAAGTTTTTCCTGTATCTTTGATTAAAAAAGGAGAGATTTGAGTTACATGTTAGGCTAGATTCATTCTACTGATTGTTCATCAATTTCTCTACTGTTTACTTGTAATCTTCTAGGCATATCATATTATTTGTAAAAAATGATTTTTTGTGTGCAGTACCTTTCAGACGTTTGTTTTTTATATGTTGAGGAACGTTATATTAAAGGAAAAGGACTTGGTCGATGTGGATATATAGCAAATTATTTCTAAACCACAAAAGCGTGCCATTTTTTTATTATATTATAGCATTCGTATTCTACGGTCTACCATAATAACATTTGTTCATATTTATCATTATTGATTCTAGAATTCAGAATCTGTATAATTTTTCATATTTTAGAGCTGGTGGATAATGTAACTCCTTAAATCGATACTGAGAAAACATATTGGAAATTCTATTCGAATATCTAAATAATAAATACTAGTAACAAATATATGCTAGAGCCAATAGGTCTCCATCATATATAATAAACACTATAGAGTTTATAAGACTAGTTCTGACTCAAATTAAAATTAGATTTCAAAAGTTTGATCTTCTTATTCGATCGGTCAGTTTTTCATTCTCACTGAATCCACTTGGTACAAAAAATCTAATAATCACATATATGGATTCGAGGAAATGAATTCATTTCCTATTTGTATGAAAATCCAGTTTCATTTCTCTGATTCATAATGTTAAACAAGATATAACATCCTTTTTCTGAATGCCCGGAAGGCAATAGTTAGAAGGATCAAATTCATGTTGTTACAACAAAGAAAACTTAATCATTGAGAACTGTAATTACATAATCTAATTTATGGACATTCCTTGTGTCAAAATTCTTGTTGCTTTAAATACCGAAATTACATCAAGGGCAAATAGGTGTGTGGGTTAAGAAAACAAGTACGAACATTTCTATGTTGAAAATACTTTTAAATGCAGACATACTATGCACATTTAGGAAATTTGTGTTAGGGAAACAACTAGAGGAGAAAAACATGATCAACAACACACATGGGGAGGGGGGATCGTCTGTTGTAGCATCCCCAGCTGTAATGCAGAGGATGCATGATGGACGACCCGTATGCGGGGGCGGGGAATAGTCGGCCCTCATTCGGGTCGTTCACATCCGACGCATTTAAGACATCCTCTCACTACATATGGACTTTACTTATACATTATTATATTCGTCATGAGAGACTTGGTACATTTGTCACGGCCTTTTTATCACCCTTTTAAAAAGGGTGTTGGTACAAATCAAGAATTCTCATGTCTTTAAGGGGCGGGCGTTGCTGTGTCGAGGAGGAGGTGGACATCCTCTCCGTATATCCTCCACGAGGGACGAACGGCGCTGGGGAAAGCCAGAGGTGGTGCGCCATGACGGATTAGGGCAGAAGAGAATGGGGGTGGGCAGGAGGTGAGGAGGTGGTGCGCCATGACGGATACGGCTTCCGTTAGCCGCGTGTTTACATTGTATCTTTGGTCTTCCTCTTCTCTCCTTCATCCCCTCCTAACCCTGTAAGTATCTCTTTCTATATCATTCGTATTATATAATAATGGGGCGAACACCAACGAGTGTATCCCCCTTTTTGAGCCTCAAAAAAAACTTCTCTCTGTGTGTAGCCCTTGTGTGGGTTAAGAAAACAAGTACGAACATTTCTATGTTGAAAATACTTTTAAATGCAGACATACTATGCACATTTAGGAAATTTGTGTTAGGGAAACAACTAGAGGAGAAAAACATGATCAACAACACACATGGGGAGGGGGGATCGTCTGTTGTAGCATCCCCAGCTGTAATGCAGAGGATGCATGATGGACGACCCGTATGCGGGGGCGGGGAATAGTCGACCCTCATTCGGGTCGTCCACATTAAGACATCCTCTCACTACATATGGACTTTACTTATACATTATTATATTCGTCATGAGAGACTTGGTACATTTGTCACGGCCTTTTTATCACCCTTTTACAAAGGGTGTTGGTACAAATCAAGAATTCTCATGTCTTTAAGGGGCGGGCGTTGCTGTGTCGAGGAGGAGGTGGACATCCTCTTCGTATATCCTCCACGAGGGACGAACGGCGCTGGGGAAAGCCAGAGGTGGTGCGCCATGACGGATTAGGGCAGAAGAGAATGGGGGTGGGCAGGAGGTGAGGAGGTGGTGCGCCATGACGGATACGGCTTCCGTTAGCCGCGTGTTTACATTGTATCTTTGGTCTTCCTCTTCTCTCCTTCATCCCCTCCTAACCCTGTAAGTATCTCTTTCTATACCATTCGTATTATATAATAATGGGGCGAACACCAACGAGTGTATCCCCCTTTTTGAGCCTAAAAAAAAAAACTTCTCTCTGTGTGTAGCCCTTGGCTACGAGCCGTGCTTTGAAAGTCTCTACTTTCCCATCAGGTCCCCTCTTTCTCTTGAAGATCCATTTGCACCCAATGGGGTTTTACCCTTTAGGTGGATCCTCTAGGGTCCATACACCATTCTTATGCATGGAGTCAATTTCTGACTTCATTTCTAGCATCCATCTATCCATGTCATGATCCGCGAGTGCTTCATCAAATGAAGTAGGATCATTGTCAATCTCACTTGACACATGGAATCCATACCTTTCAGGTGGTGCAACCACCCTCGAACTCCTTCGAAGAGGTATAGGTGTTTCATCTTTATTTACTTCTTCAGTTTCTGGTCTAGGAAGCTCAGAATCCTCAAGGGATTCAATGAGTTCCTCTACTTCATTTTTATCTTGACCTTTAAGGAAATCATCCTCCAAAAATTTCACATTTCTGGAGACAAAAACCTTTTGGGTCTCAGGGTCATAGAGCTGATATCCAATACCATCTCTAACATACCCAATGAAGTAACACTCACGAGTGCGAGATTCCAGCTTACTTGCATCCATGTTCTTTGCATGGACCAAGCAACCCAAACCCTCAAGTGCTTAACACTAGGTTTGGTTCCATACCAGAGCTCATGAGGAGTCTTAGGTACAGATTTGCTAGGAATCTTATTCAGGATATATATTGCAGTCTCTACTGCATATCCCCAGAAACTAAGTGACAAATGTGCTTTACTCATCATTGAACGGACCATATCCATGATGGTCTGGTTGCGTCTTTCAGCAACATCATTAAGTTGGGGAGTTCCAGAAGTAGTGAGATTGGAGATAATTCCATTCTCTTCGAGGTATTCCTTGAATTCATCAGAGAAGGTACTCGCCACCTCGATTAGATCGAATCCGTTTAATCTTCCTATCGGTTTGGTTCTCAACCAAAGCCTTGAATTCTTTGAACCTCTCAAAGGTTTCAGATTTATGACGTAATATGAAGACAAACACGTATCGCGAATGGTCATCAATAAATGTCAAATAATATCGATATCCATTTCTAGTCGCGGTACTGAAGAGACTATATACATCGGTATGTATTAAGTCAATAACACCTTCGCATCTAGTAACCTTGTTATGGAAAGGCATCCTAGTCATTTTACCACGAATACAATGTCCACGGGTAGGTAAAGATTGAACCTGCAGAAAATCTAAAGGTCATCCTTTATCAATCTATTGATCCTATCAACAGATAAATGACCAAGCCTTTGATGCCAAATCATATTTGAATGATTTTCATTATTACTGGATCTTTTAGGGTTTTTATTAGTGGTTGTAACATTCATGACATGTTCATTAATGCACAATTCATAGAGTCCTCCAGAAGTCAAAATACCATCTGCAATATATTTATCATAATGATTTATGACTAATTTATTACAGAACAGGAATGAATATCCACTTCTAACTAGCTTAGATACAGATATTAAGTTCCTCCTGACTTCAGGTACATAAAGACACTCTTTAAGTACTAGGACTCTACCACTAGATAATGATAGCCGACAAGTCCCGACGGCGACTGCTGCAACACTTGCATCAGATCCCATCTGGATGACTATCCCCCTTCTTCAAGTTTCTAGTTTCCTGAAACAAATGCAACAAATTACATACATGAACAGAAGCACCAGAATCAACAACCCAACTTCCTTCTCGTCCTACGAGAAAGCTGGTTTCAATGATAAAAGTAGATTTCATACTTGCTGGGGCTTTACCTTTGTCGATCGACTTCAGGTAATCCGGGAAATTACGCCTCCAGTGCCCCGGCTTCTTGCAGTGGTGACAGACGTCGGTTTTCTTCGACGCCATTAAAGTGGAGGCATTGGAAGAAGAGCCAACACTTTGTCCCTTCTTCTTTCTCTTCTGGCCGGGCCCCTTCCGAGAACCATGCTTCCGACCGCGCTTCCCTCTGACCTGTGCAACCATTGCACTGCCAGTGGGACCATCCTTCTTCATCACGTCTTCTGCAGACTTTAATGCAACAAGGAGAGCAGCACTTGTCAATTCCAACTTGGTTCATGTGGAATGACACTACAAAGTTATTGAAAGACTTGGCAACGACAGCAGAATGAAGTCAGCTTGCATATCTGCTCCATTGTTGCCCCAAGAGTCCCAGCTCCGACAAGTACCCCAAACATTTTGAGTACATGTTCATTGGACCGAAGTTCCTTCCTGCATCTTGCAGCGAATGAGGTCTTTCATAACATTGTATCGATGGGTGCGGTTAATATCACCAAACATATCTTTTAGGTCTGCATGATCTCCTGGCAAGTACTCATCTCCACATGTTGTTTCTGAAGAACATTGGAGAGAGAACCCAAGATATAGCATCTAGCCAAGACATGATCCTCATCATACTTATCATTGTATGCTTTATCTTCCTTAGATTTAGGGTTTTCAAGCTTGTTTTCAGAGAGCATATAGCTGATGCGCTCCGCCGAGAGTACAAGCTCCAAATTACGGATCCAATCCGAGTAATTTTGGTCCGGTCAATTGGTTGACCTCCAGAAGCCTGCTCAGTGGGTTCATGGATTTCATTTTTCTGAAATTGAGAATGCACTATATTAGAACATATAATCATATATTCAATTTAGTTTTATTTGATTAAGGCATTTTAAATCAAATTAGTCTTGCTATGTCAACAATGAAAGTTTATTCCCTTATTCACTTTCAAAGTAGGAGAATATACTTACCGATATATCTCAAGAAAAGAACTGGGATCTCCTCTTTACCTTTGTCATATCCAATAATATGAGAACTTATGACTCCAATAACGAGAAGCGGGAACACATTCCGCCTTGCAAGTCCAACTTGCATTTTCCCAATTCGGTCTTTAATACCCGGGCCCACCACCCCTAAGGTGATGTTGACCCGTCATTAATTGAATCAACCGTCAACGGAATACAACTTGCTATGCGCATCCAATATCGCCCAAATAATATGAGGACTCGATATTGGGGTCACTACGCATACGTCCTTTACTCTTTCGAGAAGCGACGAGCCCGATCCAAATGGACCATAGCAGAGCTGTCACTTCGGACAGGCGTCTCCCACATATAATATCTGGCGACGAAACCCTTCGCCTTGACGGGAGATCATGGATGTCACTTATGTGATCCTCCACCTCTTATTCAAATTCTAATTAATTAACGTGAATCATATTCATATAATTAATTCTTCCAAGGGAATTATTAACTCCATCATATTAGAGTATTCTAATTGGACATAATTAATTCAATCATATTAAATTAATTATCAATCCAATTTAATCAATCAAACTTGAATGTCTTATTTGAATATATATGGTATTATTCTCAAAGTACGTATTAATTCGTATTTTAATAATTAGAAAAATACATCTTAATCCCTCGGACATTATCCCGGCCCTACCCGCTGTCATGGCCAGTACCGACGGGAGTGGGACGGACCGCATACGTTGCAACCCGCTACCCCAGCGATCCCCGACTAGACACCATATCCACCTCGGGAAAGGATAATGCCAAATTGATTAATTTGTACTTGAGATGATCATCGGTTCTTCAACCGAAATTGTACCAATATAAGTAATATCAAAACATTTTTGATTATAAGGAAATTTGCTAGACAAATTCCCAAACCCTATTCAAGCATCAAGTTTGAATATTGTGGTTTCAATTATGATTTAGATCAAATCTAATCAATCAATTTGTTGGGGCCAAGTCAATTAGGCAAATAATCATGTTCCAATATTTCACAAATATTTTCAAGATTATTTCACGAAATTAACAATTATATTTCACTAATTGACAATCACTTGGTTCTAGATTAGGAATGTAATTTCAGTAATGACCCCTACTCACTAAAATTAACATATCTCAATCAATTTAAATCCAAATTAGACAAACTCAATTTTCAAAGATTGCTAACTTGATTTAGGACAGAAGCCAAGTGATGTTTTCACGTATTTCGAGGCAGATGATAACAGTAATTAACATTAATCATGTTAAAATCTACTGTTCCCGCAATAGTGCAAATATGTTTATTAAAACATCCATATCTTGAGCATACGAAATCCGATTTACGCAAACTCAGATCCTATGGTTTCCTTATTTAATGGGGAACAAAATCCAATATTAAATTCATGTTTAAACAATTTAAACAGTGCCGAATTTATTTACTAAACAGATCTGCGAAATCAAATGCGATTAAAACTTTCGCGACCTAAACGAACCCAAGTCGTCCTCGGTTTTCGAATCATATTCGAAACCGTCGATCTAAGGCTCTGATACCACTTGAAGGATATGGAGAAATCCTCAAGCGCATCACGAAAGCGTGATCGTCGTATCGGATACGACGAAAACGACTAGTCATACTAGTTGTTCGGTGCAGCGGAATTTAAAAATTTTTATCGATGAAACCACATGATCCGAGAACCATTCTCAAATCGTTTCATCTATAACCACAACAAGTATAATGCAATACCTCTTGAAGCGTGGTTGATCAAGTCTCTAAGAGAAGAGACCTCCTGTCTCAAGTCCGATCGTCGGAGTAACGGCTTGCGAGCGCGGGGATGAGTCGCGATGTCCTCGCAATCCAAGATGATCCAAGCACGGTTGCTCCTGATCTCGTCACACGAGATCAAACGTCTCCTTCTAGAGTGAAGCACTCCAAGTAGACGAAGAACCGCAGAGCGTCGAAACGGCAGCACGATGGCGCGGGCGTCGACGATTCTCTCCACCAAGATATGGTGGACGACCACCAAGAAGAGAGGGAGAGAGGGCTGTCGAGTATGGAGAAAGAGAGAGAGAGATGTGTGCTACAATAGCATGTTAAGAGAGAGCATGGTATGCCTCTCTATTTATAGGGTTTTGGGATCCACGGATCTCAATCCATGGGACATATAAAATCAATGGATGAGATTGATTTATGTCAATCCAATGGTCAAGATTGTTATTGGTAAAACCAACAACTTGTGATTTAATTTTTGATTAAATATATTTGATAAATCAAATATATATTAATATCAAATTAAACCAACCAAATAAGGAGTGAAAATACAAATGAGATCCACCTTCCCCATTAGGGGGAGTGGACGGCTACCAATTCCATAAAGGAATTGGTGCCGCCACCTCCTTCCCATATGGGGAGGGCAATCTCATGGATTCCCATGAGATTGCACATCTCCTTGTTTTTCTCTCAACTTATTTTCCAACAATTATTTGTTGGCATTTTATTCACCAAAAATAATTCTCAATTATTTTGGGAATATTGCAATCTTGACATTGGAAAATTGTGAATCATATTCACAACCCAAAACTAAATGTAATTTACATTTTCAATTAATTAGACAATGTGTATCCAATACACATTAATAATTAATCTACAAATATAAATTATAATTAGCTCTCTCTAATATATTATAAATCACATTTATAACATATTAGGAATAATTGGATATTACTATCCACATTATTCTTATCCATAATAATTAAATCACATTTAATTATATTGGATAATCTCTCATACATCATGATAATTAAATCACATTTAATTATCAATTTCTCATTGCTTAGATCTTATGGAATTATTCTTAAACCATTTAAGAACAATGTTATTACTCCTTAGATACTTGGAGATAAGGACAGGGCGATTGTATTGTTCCACGTATAGTGACTTGGACATTGAGATCATATCTCAATTCCAGATCCCATGGACCTCTCACAGATGCTTGATTAAATCAAGACCGTAAACCTAATCTTCATTGTATCTGAATCTCATTCAGATCAATGTCCAGTATATGGACTAAGATTAGGTCACTTCTCTAATGAGAGGAGTCACTAAAATCCAGACCTGTTTCATCACTCCCTCGGAATGGAAGCGTCATGGTTATACAATCGTTTATGATCAAATCACCCTTCAGGTATTCCCAATACATGCACATCCTGCATACTGGAAGACTTATGATCATTATGAAGATATAGATCACTTTTACACTGTCATCTTCATAGTCTGATCATCAAGTTTCTCAATCTTGTTCCTTGGGATATGGTATAGATCAAATGCTTTCACAAATCATATATCTTACATTCAAATTCATATCATGCTTCTAAAGCATGATGACCATGCATGGAATTTGGTCAATCCCAAAACCTCATGAGTGAGCTCATGTCTCCCGGTTCACAAGTGAACCTGTATGATCCCTTTGAGAGATCATATTACTCATATGCCCTTACATGCACACCAGCTCGCCGGTATATAGACCTTGGTTAGGTCATCAACCTATTGGTCTGCCAATTGTACATACTCAGACATATAGCAATACATCTGTCTCTGGTCAGAGGATGTTTGCCTGTGATGTGACAGTATTCATCATAGGTCTTTGGTTATCTCGATCTCGTTAAGTCAACTCATTGACTCAACTAATCTGATACCTCCTAATCAATATTCCCATGCAGAGGACCTGCATCAATGTAACATCCATATCTGCACAAACCCGAACCCGACCTGATTAGGGTCCGTATAACTCAATAAAGTTATTAATCAATGTTAGATAACATAAATCGATCAATTGATCGTAAATCAAAAGTTGTTCGGGAAAAATCGAAAAAAAAAAAACGATCGCATCGTAATGCGTGCCCGAAAAAGCCGCGACGCAAACTTGGAAACCGCGAAACAAATCGAGACCACCCAGAAATCCGATTCGACAAAATAAGATCAAAGAAATTGACCGTTCGTCGATCGGAGGTCGTTTGATATTTTAAAACTGCAAAATTTAACCATAAATCAAGACATTATCTCGGAAATTTCGGGAATTCATTTTCGATCCGAAGTATATGAATATTATACTCATTTTGATCGTCATTCAAAGACGATCGAAACAAGCTATTATTCATCAAAATCTGAGGCTCGAGGTATGTATACGATCGACTTCAGTATTCTAGAGAAGAAAGAGAGTTAAAGTAAAAAAAAAAATTTAATTTTTCTGCTATTGTCAGAACACAGCAGACAGTGACATTTGGCTCAAATTTTTACTCCATTTGGCTCTAAATGTTGTTACACTTGTCAAACACATAAACACCCCCTTCCCTTATTTATATCAGCCCCAAATCCCCTCTTTTCTATCCAAACCCCATCCGAAGGAAGCTCAACCTTTCCCATCTTCTACAACAGCAGCTGCAGCCTTCTCTAAGCTGGAGAACCCAAACCACTTCTGCAACTTTCCACTGACCATCAGATGCTGCTACTGTATGCAGCTTCAACGGCTATTGCCTATCCTCCAGTAGCTTGCAAGCTGCTGCATTCAGGTAGCAGTGCTGCTGCTACAGTCCGACAACCTGGGAGCTAATTCTCCTCCCAGCCAAGCAACCGAAAGACTTGATACATCTTGCCTTTGGACCGTTCCATGCAACCACCAACTCCTGCTGCTGCAGCTATTGGAGGAGCTGCTGCATGCCAATTTTCATCTCCAAAACTTGAAGATCTTCATAGGTAAAATCTTTCCCCCTCTTGCTGCTATCCATGTGGTTTCCATATAAATTTAAATAAGGAGAATGACTGATTATTAGCCCTGAATGCACACACAGATGATAACAATTTATGTCACCTGGTAACAAAATTCAAAGTTTAGATGATAAATTTCACCAAGATTTGATGGCAGTGCTATTATTAGCCAAGTTTTTTCCCACTTTCCGTGAAGTACGCTACATTTATTCTGTATTCTAAACGGATCCCTTTTGGGTCAATAATTGGTTGTTACTGTTATATTACAAAAGGTACACTGAGTTTTTTTTCCAGTAAATAAAAGCATACAAAATTGCTTGGTGAATCGGGTAGCCTTGCATGCAAAAGTTACATAGCACACATTTGAGACCATGTTCCAACCAAAAGTAATTACCACTGCTTATCAAGTAACCAATCAACCATGTCATCTTCAACAATAAGCAAATTTCATGTTAAAGTTTACTTTGTAGGGATTTATACTTTTCCAGTAACCATTCCCATTACACGGGTTTTCCAGCACGTGGGCAAGAACAATGGATTAGGGGCTAACATTGGAGGAGCACATGAAATGACGTTTGGAGGATGGTTGTCTAAATTGCTATCAATTGGTGGAAATTACCAAAAAAAAATTGATCTTTTGCTTTGGGGTTTGAATAATAGAATTAAGTTGGTTTTTGGTGGGAGTTATGGATATGAATTTTGAGTGTTTGGTCCCATGATGTTGGTGATTTGGAGATGATGACAAAGGAATGGCTTTCTCTTTACTTTCCCATATGAATCGTTTTTTTTCTAAGGGTAACTATAATCCATTATGGATCTGTTTAAAGGTGACAGATCTATCTAGTAGACCCCACTTATCGTCGTGAAAGATCTGGTTTGAGGCTTTGGGTCAAGTTGAGTTGCTCTAGTTCTGGTTGGTTAGTAGTGAATGAATCGAGGAGGACGTCATGCTAATTTATCATTTCATGTTGATATAGGTTATTGGATGTTCTCAATGTAAGCTAAATGAGTGAAGATCTAAATGATTTGAACCAATCGATGTATATATTTCCCATGAGTTGGTTGAATGTCCCTTTTTCTTTACAATTGGTGCATGCCTTTGTATGGAGGTTGAAGTTGTTTTTAATAAACATGCATTCTTTCATCAAGATGTCCAGGCTGGAACTTGATGTGTTCGAAATTATGCACAAGGCAGAGAAATATGGAAAAGATTTAAAGTATGATACACTCATTAGACCTTCTGTGAACTAGGCACCCCCATCTAGCTACCTTTTAATACTTAGTGGCATTATCAGATCAAACTGGAGCAAACCTATAATTTTATTTTTAGTAATATATATGGGCTATGGTGATAAGTATTTTGACATATTCTTATATATGATCCAATTTATCTACTCCCAGTTGCTTAGTGGTTTAAATCAATAAGTGATTAGTTCTAAATCTCATTATTTTAAGGATGAGAAGAATTGGGAAGTTTTGCATTAATCTGAACTTGGCTCTAGGTCCATCGAATAGCTGCTAAGCTCATGATTTAAAAATAATAAACCGTGACCTCAAAGAGCGATCATTTTCATTAATTAATTTTTTAGGTGTACTCTACGAACTACGGATCTTTTAGGTATACTCTACTAAATATAGATCACTATTGAAATACAAATATTAAAATATTTTCTTAAAGTCAACAAATGATTTCTCAAGATCATTATGAATAATCATCAATCAATTAATCCTTATGTGTAATCTACTATTTATACTTGCCACTAAAGAAAGGATGAAGTAGTTACGAAAAAATTGAATCGGTAATGTTAATAAAAATTATCGACAATACATCTAGATCTATACGATCAACCACAACAGAGATCGAGAAAGGATGAAGGATCAAGTCATTGATGACTGATAATTAATGAGTGCCAGTCATGGTGACCTTTACGCCTGACTGTGCGAGGGGGCGGTGACCCTCAGCTGGGCGGAAGATTAGGAAGCCCAGTTAGGGCAGCGGCCGCTTCGTGCGCGGGTCTAGGATCCCAGTCTTTTTCTCGGTTTTTCGCGAGCGCTCGCAGTTTTTACGCCTCTCTGGGATCCACAGGTTTTCTTTTAAAGACCAGTTCCGCTGACCCTTGTTCTTTAGGGTACCTAGGCTGGAGGACCCTTGGTTTTAGTTTTTCGAGCTCGTTAGCCCGTACCGGTCGGGCCGGTTTTTCTTTTAGAGCGACTTTTCTAGGGAGTCTCTCTCACCTGTCTCAGTGGCGTAGTTTTGGAGTAGACCTATCCCTCTATTGGACCGCCCTTCCAATAAGAGGGCGAGACGGAAGAGCCTCTTTTGTAGGCTACTTCACCGCTTGAGTTTTGTTTATTTTTCGCCAACAGACTTGGCGTTGCTACATCTGCATCATCCATGTATACATCTGAATCCTCTATGGCTACATCTGAATCAGTTACAGTTGAATCTGAAAATGATACATTTGAGATTGGATTGAGTCACAATTGAGTTGGCTAAAGTTGGATTACAGTTGAATTGGTTACATGGAAGCTTGGTTACAGTTGAGTTGGTTTCCGTTGAACTAGTTACTTTTCTGCCAATAATTCATGGCAAAGAGAAAAGACCATATCATGAAAATCATCCTTATTAGACTATCCACTAAGCTTGAGAAAATCAACAAGGAAAGATCAAAACCCCAGATCCATGATATACTCTTACTATGATCAATCCACAAGATTCTTAAACATCATTATAAGCATTAATAGAGATAATAATTATATCAGAGTCTCATCATTCATATTCTCAAGACCAATCAAACTTGTATTATAATTAATAGAAAGACAATGACTTAAATATGGATCACATGATATTGGTATATAAATGATTAATGTGGGTAATTAGTGTAGGATGAGTAGACTGGGGTTTTACATACCAAACAACTTGAAAGCCTGTTTCATTGCAAGTAGCTTTAAATTTTAATTGTCAAGGCCAAATTACTTGCTTTCTTTTGGAATCACAAAATTTCCTGTTATTTTTAATTAATTAAGATTTACTCAACATTTGTTGATGTTCTTTTCTCCCTATTCCATGGATTGCAGGCAAAATACCTGCACCGTTGTATTGGGAGAGTTGAATGTCAGTTTCTGAAGCAAAACATAGCAGGTATGTATGTTATAGTTTGTTCAAGATATTTATGCTTTTATTTCTCTTCCGATAAAATTGGGATGCATGTACATAATGCAATTTCTGTTGTTACATGTTAACTGATATGGGATTTATGCAATATAAGTGTGACATGTTATAGTTCTGTGGCTTGTTAGTTAATGTGAATGTAATAAAAAAAAATTTTCCCCAAATTTTCAGTACCCTAATGTGGTCCTTAGAGAACATGATACTACGACTGATATGTAAACGGGTTTCCCAGATCCGCGGGAATGGGCCTCACAGTTTGGTATCAGAGCAGTGGTACCCCGCTACATACATTCGTAGTATTATAGTTCCGATCGCATTAGGTCTTGAATAGCGACAGTTCTTTGACTTGTCGCGAATCCGAAAGGGAAATATGACATTCCAATTTCCATAACCACAATGTCACCATTTGCAACTAATTTCCATTGCATCCCAAGAAGAGAAAAAGCATAGTTAGAAATATCCATGAACATTAACTATTAATAATATCGGTTCTTACATAGAACCATGACGTCCTGAACCGATCTTTTTGTATTTTAATGGAATCTGAAGCGATAGATGAACTTCGAGTTTCTAGCAAGTAGAGTTGCAAAGACCATAGATCCTCTCTATCACATCCATAGGTCAGGTGGTCAGTTGTTCAGCATAAGACTGATAGTCAAAAAGTTACCAATGTTGATTGGTGGCCACGAGATGATCACTGATTGTCTCCTACTACAACTTGACAAGTATGACCTGATCACGGGAGTGGATTAGCTGTCAACTCATTATACCTAGTGAATTGTTTCATGAAGACGGTTGTCTTCAGGATTTTGTACCCGAGTTTACCATTAAGGGTACATTACACGATTCCAAAATGGAGTAGATCGCAATATTGAGAGATCAGAGACTCATAGATCGAGAATGCGACACATTTCTAGTAATTGTCCGAAAGACATATGATGGAGAGCCGATGACTCAGAACATCAATGTAGTATCAGATTATCCTGATGTGTTTCTAATGATTTCTCAGGTTTAATGCCTGAGAGAGAGATTGAGATCATATTACAGCTAGATCTCGATAGCTCCTTATCACATGGCACCGGCCGAGTTGAGAGAGCTGAAGATGGAATCGCATTAATTACTTGACATAGGTTTCGTAAGGCTGAACACTCCACCTTGAAATGCTTCAGTTCATTTTGTTAGAAAGAATGATGGATCGATGAGACCGTACATAGAAATCATTCAGATAAACAAGAAAACGGTGAACAACCATCATACGATGCCACACATAGATGACTTATTTGATCAGTCACAGGGATCTTCGGTATCCTCGAAGATTGACATTCAACATGGCTACCATCAATTGAGGATTAAAGAGTTAGATAGTCCGAAGATAACATTCAAGACTCGATATGGACATTATGAGTTTGTCGTAATGTCGTTTGGGTTTACAAATGCCCTACAACTTTTTATGAATATGATAAACATGATTCCGTCCATACTTGGACGAGTTGGTAATTGTATGCATTGACGATATATTGATATATTCTCGAAATAAATAGGGATCACATCTATGATCTAAAGACAGTCATGAACACACTTCAAGAAGAACAAATTGTAAACCAAGTCGAGCAAATATGAGTTCTAATTATCCCAGGTCTCATTCCTTGGGCAATGTCATTTCTGGAGTAGGTGTCGTAGTCGACACTGCGAAGATTTCGACAATCATGTCTTGAGATCAACCTAAGATAATCATTCATATTCACGGCTTCCATGGACTAATGGAGTATTACAGACACTTCATCAGTAGTTTTCCCGAGTCATTCTTTTCTGACAAGATTGACACGATTGACACAGAAAAGAGTTCCTTTTATTTGGGATGATCCATACAAACAAGCCTTCAAGACACTGAAGGAAAGATTGACGACTGCAAATATTCGTTTACTTTAGGCACTCAGAATTTTCCAGTATATACAAATGTTTCAAGTGATAGTTTAGAAGCAGTTCTAAGCAACAAGGTCACATGATTGCTTATGTATCACGTTAGTTGAGGACGCATGCGCAGAATTACTCCATCCGTGACTTAAAGTTGGCGGCAGTCGTTTTCGCTTTGAGAATATGACGTCACTATCTCTATAAGGTGATTTTTGAGATTTCATAGATTACGGGAATTTGAAGTACAACTTTGGTCAAAAGGAGTTGAATATGAGACAACGTCGATGGTTTGAATTACTGAAGGATTTGACTATATGATCTCTTATCATCCTGGTAAGGGAAATGTGGTGGAAGGTGTGCTTAGCAGAAGAACTCATGCATATACAACAAACTAGTTATATACGAAGATGTATTGTAATCTGCGCCAACATTCAAGCGGGTCGGGATGAAGAGCGATGCGACACATCATGTTAGCAGATGCATAACCGGTAAGATGGTCAGAGCTTAGCATAGGTTACCACCAAGGTTATTACAGACTCTCCATGTTCCCAAGTAGAAGTGGGAGAGTATTGCTATGAATTTTGTCACTGGACTACCGAAGACATTAGATGGATACGATACTATTGGATCGTTGTTGGCGGATTGACCAAGCCATCC
The DNA here is from genome assembly GCA_037367405.1 of Ottelia alismoides. NCBI lineage: Eukaryota > Viridiplantae > Streptophyta > Magnoliopsida > Alismatales > Hydrocharitaceae > Ottelia > Ottelia alismoides. The sequence goes on from JAZKJV010001292.1 coordinate 1,019,381, forward strand.
CACTTTATACATGTCAGCATGACATACACTTCATCCAGATTAGCTAAATTATATGTGAAGAACATTATTAGAATTCATGATATACCACGTAAGGTAGTGTATGACAGAGACTTGATGGTTTACATCGCACTACTGGCACCAGTTCTTATCAGTCCTTCAAAAAAAAAAGCTAAAGACAAGTTCCGCATACATCCACAGACCGACGGACAGAGCAGACGTATTATTCGGACACTTAAGTATTTGCTACGTGCATGCACTCTAGTTAAGAGAGTCTCTTATGAGTACCACATGCAATTGGTAGAACTCCTGCATAAGAACAATCATTATTCCAGTATTGGTATGGCTTCATTCAAAGCCCTATACAAGCGGGTATGCCTCATACCTCTCCATTGCTCTGAAGTAGGTGAACACGCTCTTTACTCCGTAGATCTCTTTGAAAAGATTGTAAGGGCAGTTGATCTAGTTAGGAGAAAGCTTCTGACAATGTAGACCTGTCAGAAAAGCTATGCATATAGTCAGAGAAGAGTTTTGGAGTTTCAGGTAATCCAACATCTTCTCTTTATCCATTCAAAAATATGACTTAGGAATATTCAATTTAATCTCTCACACTGATGAAATATCTGTAAACACAGATAGGAGATTGTGTGTTCCTACGAGTATCTCCTACGAATGAAGTACAGAGATTTGATGTCCACGGCAAATTAGCGCCGATATATTGGACCATTTGAAATCATTACTCATATGAGTAAGTTGGTATATCGAGTAGCCTTCATCTGCAGTTGTCAGTCAAATACGATGCCTTTCATATATCCAATCTAAGGAAGTACCTACGTAATCCTCGCCACGTCATCATCTACGAGAACCATGACGTGGAGCAAGACTTGATATACGAGGTGATGTCTTTACATATACTCGAAAATGTTGTGAAGAAGATTCACATCAAGGAAATTTCCCTAGTTAAAGTGTCATTGCACTGACATAATGTCAAAGAGGCAACATGGAAGACGGAAGTGGATATGCGGGCACGATACCCACAGCTCTTTCAGGTAATTGTCAAAACAAGCCATTGGATTATGTATGCTAAAAGAACATGGCTTGTTTTCCTTTTGAGGTTTTTATGGGTTGAAAACCCTTTGAGGTTTTTATGGTCAGATAAGATCCAAACAAAACACATAGTGACCTTGACTCGAGTCTCGAGGACGAGACTCCCTTTGAGGTTTTTATATTTGTAACATCCATATCTGCACAAACCCGAACCCGACCTGATTAGGGTCCGTATAACTCAATAAAGTTATTAATCAATGTTAGATAACATAAATCGATCAATTGATCGTAAATCAAAAGTTGTTCGGGAAAAATCGAAAAAAAAAAACGATCGCATCGTAATGCGTGCCCGAAAAAGCCGCGACGCAAACTTGGAAACCGCGAAACAAATCGAGACCACCCAGAAATCCGATTCGACAAAATAAGATCAAAGAAATTGACCGTTCGTCGATCGGAGGTCGTTTGATATTTTAAAACTGCAAAATTTAACCATAAATCAAGACATTATCTCGGAAATTTCGGGAATTCATTTTCGATCCGAAGTATATGAATATTATACTCATTTTGATCGTCATTCAAAGACGATCGAAACAAGCTATTATTCATCAAAATCTGAGGCTCGAGGTATGTATACGATCGACTTCAGTATTCTAGAGAAGAAAGAGAGTTAAAGTAAAAAAAAAAAAATTAATTTTTCTGCTATTGTCAGAACACAGCAGACAGTGACATTTGGCTCAAATTTTTACTCCATTTGGCTCTAAATGTTGTTACACTTGTCAAACACATAAACACCCCCTTCCCTTATTTATATCAGCCCCAAATCCCCTCTTTTCTATCCAAACCCCATCCGAAGGAAGCTCAACCTTTCCCATCTTCTACAACAGCAGCTGCAGCCTTCTCTAAGCTGGAGAACCCAAACCACTTCTGCAACTTTCCACTGACCATCAGATGCTGCTACTGTATGCAGCTTCAACGGCTATTGCCTATCCTCCAGTAGCTTGCAAGCTGCTGCATTCAGGTAGCAGTGCTGCTGCTACAGTCCGACAACCTGGGAGCTAATTCTCCTCCCAGCCAAGCAACCGAAAGACTTGATACATCTTGCCTTTGGACCGTTCCATGCAACCACCAACTCCTGCTGCTGCAGCTATTGGAGGAGCTGCTGCATGCCAATTTTCATCTCCAAAACTTGAAGATCTTCATAGGTAAAATCTTTCCCCCTCTTGCTGCTATCCATGTGGTTTCCATATAAATTTAAATAAGGAGAATGACTGATTATTAGCCCTGAATGCACACACAGATGATAACAATTTATGTCACCTGGTAACAAAATTCAAAGTTTAGATGATAAATTTCACCAAGATTTGATGGCAGTGCTATTATTAGCCAAGTTTTTTCCCACTTTCCGTGAAGTACGCTACATTTATTCTGTATTCTAAACGGATCCCTTTTGGGTCAATAATTGGTTGTTACTGTTATATTACAAAAGGTACACTGAGTTTTTTTTCCAGTAAATAAAAGCATACAAAATTGCTTGGTGAATCGGGTAGCCTTGCATGCAAAAGTTACATAGCACACATTTGAGACCATGTTCCAACCAAAAGTAATTACCACTGCTTATCAAGTAACCAATCAACCATGTCATCTTCAACAATAAGCAAATTTCATGTTAAAGTTTACTTTGTAGGGATTTATACTTTTCCAGTAACCATTCCCATTACACGGGTTTTCCAGCACGTGGGCAAGAACAATGGATTAGGGGCTAACATTGGAGGAGCACATGAAATGACGTTTGGAGGATGGTTGTCTAAATTGCTATCAATTGGTGGAAATTACCAAAAAAAAATTGATCTTTTGCTTTGGGGTTTGAATAATAGAATTAAGTTGGTTTTTGGTGGGAGTTATGGATATGAATTTTGAGTGTTTGGTCCCATGATGTTGGTGATTTGGAGATGATGACAAAGGAATGGCTTTCTCTTTACTTTCCCATATGAATCGTTTTTTTTCTAAGGGTAACTATAATCCATTATGGATCTGTTTAAAGGTGACAGATCTATCTAGTAGACCCCACTTATCGTCGTGAAAGATCTGGTTTGAGGCTTTGGGTCAAGTTGAGTTGCTCTAGTTCTGGTTGGTTAGTAGTGAATGAATCGAGGAGGACGTCATGCTAATTTATCATTTCATGTTGATATAGGTTATTGGATGTTCTCAATGTAAGCTAAATGAGTGAAGATCTAAATGATTTGAACCAATCGATGTATATATTTCCCATGAGTTGGTTGAATGTCCCTTTTTCTTTACAATTGGTGCATGCCTTTGTATGGAGGTTGAAGTTGTTTTTAATAAACATGCATTCTTTCATCAAGATGTCCAGGCTGGAACTTGATGTGTTCGAAATTATGCACAAGGCAGAGAAATATGGAAAAGATTTAAAGTATGATACACTCATTAGACCTTCTGTGAACTAGGCACCCCCATCTAGCTACCTTTTAATACTTAGTGGCATTATCAGATCAAACTGGAGCAAACCTATAATTTTATTTTTAGTAATATATATGGGCTATGGTGATAAGTATTTTGACATATTCTTATATATGATCCAATTTATCTACTCCCAGTTGCTTAGTGGTTTAAATCAATAAGTGATTAGTTCTAAATCTCATTATTTTAAGGATGAGAAGAATTGGGAAGTTTTGCATTAATCTGAACTTGGCTCTAGGTCCATCGAATAGCTGCTAAGCTCATGATTTAAAAATAATAAACCGTGACCTCAAAGAGCGATCATTTTCATTAATTAATTTTTTAGGTGTACTCTACGAACTACGGATCTTTTAGGTATACTCTACTAAATATAGATCACTATTGAAATACAAATATTAAAATATTTTCTTAAAGTCAACAAATGATTTCTCAAGATCATTATGAATAATCATCAATCAATTAATCCTTATGTGTAATCTACTATTTATACTTGCCACTAAAGAAAGGATGAAGTAGTTACGAAAAAATTGAATCGGTAATGTTAATAAAAATTATCGACAATACATCTAGATCTATACGATCAACCACAACAGAGATCGAGAAAGGATGAAGGATCAAGTCATTGATGACTGATAATTAATGAGTGCCAGTCATGGTGACCTTTACGCCTGACTGTGCGAGGGGGCGGTGACCCTCAGCTGGGCGGAAGATTAGGAAGCCCAGTTAGGGCAGCGGCCGCTTCGTGCGCGGGTCTAGGATCCCAGTCTTTTTCTCGGTTTTTCGCGAGCGCTCGCAGTTTTTACGCCTCTCTGGGATCCACAGGTTTTCTTTTAAAGACCAGTTCCGCTGACCCTTGTTCTTTAGGGTACCTAGGCTGGAGGACCCTTGGTTTTAGTTTTTCGAGCTCGTTAGCCCGTACCGGTCGGGCCGGTTTTTCTTTTAGAGCGACTTTTCTAGGGAGTCTCTCTCACCCGTCTCAGTGGCGTAGTTTTGGAGTAGACCTATCCCTCTATTGGACCGCCCTTCCAATAAGAGGGCGAGACGGAAGAGCCTCTTTTGTAGGCTACTTCACCGCTTGAGTTTTGTTTATTTTTCGCCAACAGACTTGGCGTTGCTACATCTGCATCATCCATGTATACATCTGAATCCTCTATGGCTACATCTGAATCAGTTACAGTTGAATCTGAAAATGATACATTTGAGATTGGATTGAGTCACAATTGAGTTGGCTAAAGTTGGATTACAGTTGAATTGGTTACATGGAAGCTTGGTTACAGTTGAGTTGGTTTCCGTTGAACTAGTTACTTTTCTGCCAATAATTCATGGCAAAGAGAAAAGACCATATCATGAAAATCATCCTTATTAGACTATCCACTAAGCTTGAGAAAATCAACAAGGAAAGATCAAAACCCCAGATCCATGATATACTCTTACTATGATCAATCCACAAGATTCTTAAACATCATTATAAGCATTAATAGAGATAATAATTATATCAGAGTCTCATCATTCATATTCTCAAGACCAATCAAACTTGTATTATAATTAATAGAAAGACAATGACTTAAATATGGATCACATGATATTGGTATATAAATGATTAATGTGGGTAATTAGTGTAGGATGAGTAGACTGGGGTTTTACATACCAAACAACCTGAAAGCCTGTTTCATTGCAAGTAGCTTTAAATTTTAATTGTCAAGGCCAAATTACTTGCTTTCTTTTGGAATCACAAAATTTCCTGTTATTTTTAATTAATTAAGATTTACTCAACATTTGTTGATGTTCTTTTCTCCCTATTCCATGGATTGCAGGCAAAATACCTGCACCGTTGTATTGGGAGAGTTGAATGTCAGTTTCTGAAGCAAAACATAGCAGGTATGTATGTTATAGTTTGTTCAAGATATTTATGCTTTTATTTCTCTTCCGATAAAATTGGGATGCATGTACATAATGCAATTTCTGTTGTTACATGTTAACTGATATGGGATTTATGCAATATAAGTGTGACATGTTATAGTTCTGTGGCTTGTTAGTTAATGTGAATGTAATAAAAAAAATTTTCCCCAAATTTTCAGTACCCTAATGTGGTCCTTAGAGAACATGATACTACGACTGATATGTAAACGGGTTTCCCAGATCCGCGGGAATGGGCCTCACAATCAAGAGGTCGATCAGATATCAGTCTAATGAGATAGGATTGCCATCTCCCACTCAGACTGGAGATCACTACTTGTCAATCATTAATGATGCTTGATGAGTCCTCTATAGAACTCCTTAGATATTCATCCAAGCATCAGCCTCTATGATTCAATCAATGAATCAACAGATGTATGATTATCAAGTTGGCCACGGTACATAACCCTAATTGTACAGAGGGACCTTATGGTGCATTCATTCATTCAATATCAGAAAGGAAGTGAAACATAACTAATAACTTTTATTGATAAAATTATTTATTACAATAACATTTATTGTAGGAATGGTTCGCCTTGGGCTCACATTGCTAACAAATATAAAGTAGGATTTTTACCAGTCGTACCCCTCTGAGATATTGCAATATCACTTATGCCCCTCTCTTTTTTTAGGAATGACAGGTTTGCACTCACTTCTTGTCGTTCTATCACTTGCGCCTCTATGTTACTTTAGTCGTCAATGAGTTGAACTTAACCATGGTTTTTTCAAATCATGTGAGATTAAGAGGGGCATAACTGTCCAAAATCTCCCCCTGCTCCTCCACCCACTCTCTAACCTCCTCTGCACCCTGCTCCTCCTCCTTCCCCCTCCTCCAGCACCCCCTCCTTTGACGCCCCTCGTAGACACACTGGAGACGTGCTCGAAGGTTTCGCTGCAGAGGGATTAGAATCGACCTTGGACTTGATGAGGGTGATCTCGTCGTGAAACTCAGTGAGGAGGGCAATGGCGGAACTGACATGGGCATAGGAGCCCTCGGAGACGATGATGGCGGTGAGATATCCTTCGTAGAAACTCTCGATGTTCATGTCGGCCATGTTGGACTCAACGATGATAGAGACGACTACATCAAAGAGTGGCATGAAGATCTTTCCATTTGCCATGGTGGGGCTCAATATTGGCATGAAGATCCCATGGATCTTCTCCTCGATCCTGACGATGTTGCTGCTTGAGGGGGTGAAGGATATGAAGGGGAGGAGGAGGTCGTCTTGGGAAGGCTGGAGGTGGAGGAAAGGGGGGATGGGGGCGGAGGATAGGAGGGGATAGGTGGGGTGGATGAGAGGAGGGGTGAAGGAGGGTGAGTCTAGGGACGGAGGAGAGGGGGTGGCGGAGGAGGAGGGAGGTTAGGGGTGGAGTGGAGGGGGAGGAGGGGTGGGGGGAAGGGGAGGGAGGAGGATGGAGGCTAGGGGTGGAGAGGAGGGGGAGGAGGGGTGGGGGGAAGGGGAGGGAGAAGGAGATCGGCGTGGGGAGGAGGAGGAGGAGAGGGAGGATGAGGCTGGCATGAGGGGAAGGAGGAGGAGGGAGAGGAGACTTCACAGCCCCTTTTTTTCTAATTTATTTCCACTTGTTCCCAAAGTTAACGCCCGTTTGCATTGGTGATGGACTGCAACTAACCCAAGGGATACAAGTGATAGAACGGCAAGAAGTCGGGGACAAAACTGATATTCTCAAAAAGGGAGAGGCATAACTGAAATTGCAATATCTCGAAGGAGCACAATTGATAAAAATCCTATAAAATATATATGACGCCGGGTGTAATTATTGAACTATTTATAAGCGTGTAAATATCTCCTGTAATATTTGCCCCCATCATATGCATACTTGGAGATCTCAATGTAGTTCCTAATTGAGTTCATTTCTTATGAAGAAGACTCATATGTCAAAGCAATTAGCTACATCTGTTCACATAAATCAGCAATCAAAAAATGAAACTCTCCATCGAAAGAAGGAATGCCAGCTTACCAAGATAAACAACCAGAACAAATATACATGTTTGTTTGTATGTTTTTTAAAATAAGTGTAAGACTACCCAAAAGAGAACACTTGGAGTAGCTTTTTATCATAGGAAAAATAAAAACACGTTTAGTTATAAAGACTGCCCAGAAAAGTATTCATAACTACCTTGAAATGGCCACTCCATCTGCAAACTCTCTAAACGAGTGCCTGTCTGCACCCAATATCGAGCGGCCCCGTGCTCTAAGAAGAGGGTGTTCGGGGCTGCACGAATAAGACCAATAAAAAATGTCAATAAGAAAACATGTCAGACAGATGGGATAACTTTTTTTATCTTTTTCGAAAAGATGGGATAATTTGTTTCACTTTTTTGAAAAGAAAAAGGATGCCACCAGAGATTGATCGTCATCCATAACTCACCACCTCCCCCAGATGAAAATCACTATAAGGATGCTAGAAACAATCTCCCCAGGACCAATGTTTAGCATAAACAGACCAGCATACCTTTGCTTCCGAATGTCCCATTAATTCCAAGTCACCCTTTATTAATTCTTTAATTTTTTGAAAAAAAATAACAATGAACTACCAGAGATTGATTGATGGTCATTCAAAATCCACTACATCAACAAATATTAAAATCACTAGTAAAGGATTCTAAAAAAGAACCCCTGGGATCACATTTTTAGCTTTAATAGACCATTTGCTCACAAATTCCACTTGAATACAACAAGTTCTTTCCGCATCCTGCACTTCAGAACCTTTCTCGTGTGAGCCACTCCACAAAATTGCGAGTTGTGGAGAGATAAGAATGAGTTGTTTATTCAAGAGGCTCTAGGGTTCTCTTATATGGAGGAGAAACTTGTTTGGGCAAATTACATAATATAGTCTGAAAGAAAAGAAAATACATAAAATAATGAAAAGACAACTAATATCTCAGTACTCCACCTTAAGATGGAGCATGGATATCAATCATGTTCAGTTTGGAACATCATCTCTGAAATGCCCCTCTGGCGAGGGCCTTGCTAAACAGGCATGTTGGTTCTCCTGAGCTGACATGAGAGGTGGAGATGAAATCCTTCTAAATCAAGTCACTAGTGTAATTACATTCTACCTCGATATGCTCCATCCTATCATGGAAGGAAGGGTTGTAGGCAATGAAAAGAGCACCCTGCTTGTCGCATTGGAAATGCATGGGAAGGGGCACATCAATAGCTAGGTCAGTCCGAACGGATCTGACCAACATCATCTTTGTTGAGATGCTTATATCTCTACGTCTTTATTTATGTTTTTCTATTTCTCCAGTCTATATTATGTAGTTTTCCCTTAGAGCTTTTCTCCTACATAAGAGAGCTCTAGGGCTATGAGGAATACATCTTTTTCATTCCAATCCTTTTTACCTGGTGTCAGAGCGACGATCCTAGACGAAGCCTATACCCTAGTTCCCTACGACACCAAAACCCTAGCCCCTTCTCTCGTGCGGTCGCCGCCCCACCCACCACCCGCAGCAGCAGTGGCGGCCACAGCTAGTCGCCACTAACGCTGCCGACTAAGCTCCAGCCGTAGCTATCATCGCCGGATGTTGTTGTCGTCTCTTATAGGATGTCGCCTTCTTTCTCTCTTTCACGTTGATCGTGAATCAGAGGTCTGATTTGGTTCCTACGATTTGGGATTTGATCCTATAAAACCATCCTAAGCATCTAAAATAGCCTCCTGTAGATGGAAGAGGTTGTGGTATGAGTCTACACCCACGTCTATCTTCCTATATGTCAATGTAGACATTGTTCTTACAGTTTCCAACCCCAGTCTTAAGAGATTGTTGACATCATGTCAGATAACAAAACGGATATTCCATCCCTGGGTGCCTTCAAAGGACTAACATCCATTGTCATGATGGATGGAATGAATTATAAACTGTGGGCCAAGCAGTTCGTGAGTTTAATGCAATATAATGGCAAAAAGCATATCCTCATACAGGAGGAGACAGTTGATAAGACTGAAGTTAACGCCTCATGGGAGGCAGACGATGCGTATGCACACATATGGTTTTATGAAATGATATCCATAGAGACACCCAATAACATATTGAGTCAGTCCGCGACAAAGGTTATGTTGGACACTCTCATTGCTACATATTCTCCGGTGAAGAACGAGTCGAAGATTCTGCAACTTCAGTACAACATCTTCACTTCGAAGCAGAATGGTCGTCCTCTCCATACCCTTTACACTTCGCTAAGGGGTATGTTTGAGAAGCTACATGGTTGCATTTCCTTGACTGCCACACCAGAAAAGCTCAAGGCATATAGGGATTCAGTGATGACGGGAGTTTTTCTAGCGGTACTTGATACTTACAACACAGATACTTACTGATGCTACCATACCTTCGATGGAGGATGCATATCGCAGGTTGGGTAGGCTCTCCATATCTTCCGGTGGTACTCAGCTATCTCAGACATCCTCAGCCATGGCACCATCCCATGGTGGGGGGACCTACACAGTTTCATGGTCGAGGTGGTCGTGGCAGGGGAGGGGGTAGTCGGCTCCCTCGTCAGCCTTGTACTTACTATCACATGCCAGGTCACTTTGAGGAAACAAAATATTCCAAGCATGGGTTCCCAGCTTCAGCGCGTGTGGCAGAGCAAATCCAGTAGGTTGGCAGTTCTTCACCTACATCTGATCAGAGATTTGACAAACTTATGGTGAGGCTTAGGGAGATTATGCCTACTCCTGGGTCAACCAGGAGTCCTTCATGATACTCAAAGGTAGCTGCCTCTGCATTAGCATCTACATTAGGTATAGCATATGCCTTTACTATTTGTTATAGGGCAGATTTGTTAGAATGGATCATGGATTCAGGAACATCCCATCCAAGGTTTTAAAAAGTGTGAGGCGTATCGAGGCATGTTCCGAGTGTTAGAAAATAGAGAATGCGGAAGCGTATTAGAAATAATGTAAACAAATAAGAAAAAGATGGGATTTTACGTGGAACCCTACTCCCTAAGGAGCGGGATGAACCACGGGAGAAGGCCTCAAAGGGTTAGGTTATGCATTGCACTTTCTCAATGGATACATGATATCTGGGGCTGCATATATGGCCTCCACAGAGCCTCTAAGTCATACCCCTGGTAGATGTGAGACTAAACATATGGATGGGGTAAATGGATCCTAGAGAGATTCATTTACCCTCCTACAACTCATATGGCGCGCAACCAAATACTCCAACACTCCCCCTTAAGCTGGAGCATGCAATGCTCAGCTTGGACAAATAGAAAGAAACTCAACTCACGTTACATGACACTACAGACAATATCAACTCAACGCGCACAACTGTCGGCTATTGTCGAGGACGTTGCTTCTCATGCCGTGCAAGTGAGGAGGACGAACGGGTTGGAGTGTGAGTCTATTGAATCTCCTCGTCGGAGAGCATGTGCTCTGAACATCGCCTGTCAGAGTCACTGCAACTGGAAATGAGTCTCCTCGTTGGAATACTCTGGTCTGCCACAATATGTGGACAAATGCTCCATCTCTGAAAAAGGATGAACTGGAAAAAAGTCATGGAAGTGCAATCCTCGTCGGAATCTACGGTCGCTAAAGAATGGAGTTTAAAAAGGAGCAGAAGAAACCCTCAAAGGGGCGGATATTGCATTCCTTTTCTCAATGGATACAAGAGGTCTGGGGTTCCTTACATAGCCTCCACGGAGCCTCCAACTCCCACCACTAGTATATGTGGGACTAAACATACGGATAGGGTAAATGGATCCTGGAGGTATCCATTTACCCATCTACAACATAATAGGTGCACAACCAAATACTCCAACACTTTATAAATTAACATGCAGAAAAAAATTGAGTCTTGAGTCCTTAAATCTAATGCTTCTACTCTTTAGTATGAATCAAGCATAAATGTTTTATTAAAATGTTTGGATGCAAGTCCCCTACTTTGACCTAAATTAAGAAAAGTATATTTTGTAGTCTCATCTTTTCTTCTATTCAATGGGAATAAATTAATATGCATCAAAGCATGCATGAACAAAGATGGTCATAACATGCAATATTCAAGTATTTTATCCCCCAATCCTTATAGTAAAGTAAAAAGTGATCACTGATTTACCGCTTACTCTCTTATCATTCTCAATTGAATGACAAACATATCTCACATAATTTTGAAAATGGTGTGTTACATCTACTCTCTTTATTAAATTTTATTCAAAACTTTAAATTTTGCAGAGAGTTACTCATTATTGTACTCCCATATACATATTCACATGCCTCCTTACATATTTAGAGTCCAAAAAAACATAGTTATATAACAACTTTGATGTTTAAACCATGATGCTAGCCTTAAAATGTCATGGAGTTATTTATTTAATCATAACTATTTAATTTCCAGAACTTGAAAATTGCAATTACGATTAATTATTATATTTTATGAAAAAAAATCTTTCACGAGTGAGGCTTATGCCTCGAGGCAATACTTGGTGTTGGAGTATTTGGTTGTGCACCATATGAGTTATGAGAGGGTAAATGGATCTCTCCAGAATCCATTGACCACATCCATATGTTTAGTCCCACATCTACCAGTGGTGGGACTTGGAGGCTCTGTGGAGGCTATATAAGGAGCCCCATACCTCATGTATCCATTGAGAAAGTGCAATGCGTAACCTGGCCCTTCGAGGCCTTCTCCCGTGGTTTCATCTCACTCCTTAGGGAGTAGGGTTCCACGGAAAATACCGTCCTTTTCTTATTTCTTTATCATTATTTCTGATGCGCTTCTGCATTCTCAATTTTCTAACATGGTATCAGAGCGGGTCGATTCTCGAGGATTTCAAGCTCTATATTTTTGTTCATTCGAGATTTGATGTTATGTTGAAGAAGTATTTGTTCATGAGATCTGTCCAAGTTTTTATAAGTTTTGATTTTCTTATGAAAACCTAATTTCTGGACATCTCCGTTCCACATCAAAACTCTGGCCGCATATCCCTTTTACGTCATTCAAGATCTATCTCCTGGCGGAGATCCACTGAGGGTTTTCATCGAAAACCCGCCTCTCTCCTGCTAAGCCGCAAACGACGGCATCAACCCTCCATCCCTAGTCGCATCTCTGGCTGCAATTTCCGCAGGCTTTTGCATCACATGCTTGGCAGCGCTCTACAGCAGTGCTGATACCATATCCAAGTGCATCTCCAGGGCGATGTTCGCCATCACAGATGCGTGCGACCTCCAATTCCAGTTCCCTCGCGGATCGCGCGCACAAGGCGTGCACCTCAGGCAGTGGTGCCCCCGTGCGAGCCCTAAGGAGCGATGGCAACAACACATACCCCTCCAGTTTCCTCTTGTTCCAGGTGCACCATCGCCCACTAGTTCCAGTAGCTCCCCATTCCAACTCGAGGGGCGTCTCCAGACCCTCATCTTGGCTCCACCGCTCATCTTCCTCTCTGGGGCTGAAGACTCCCTCGCGCTCGTCATCTGCTGCTCCAGACTCCAGGACGGCGCTCTAGGCATGAAGCAGAACCCCAAAGGCGGCGGCGATGTTTGGAGGGTTCCCACGATGGGAACCCTTGGTCGAAGGCCCTGTTTTATAATAAAAAAAATATCCAGCAAAAAAGGGGGGGACTGCTAGACCATTTTTTTAAGTGAGACAAGTTGTTTTGAGCCCTAATGGGCCATATTTCGAAAAAAAAGGAGAAAAAATTTGAGAAAAAAATAGGCGTGTACATATAAAAATCGTACACAATTAAAAAAAGGAAAAACATGTCTCAAAAAAATATGAAAAGCCGAAAAAAATATTGAAACCGCTTGACGGCTATAAAAATTGAAAATAGCCGAAAAAATTTGAAAAGAAAAGTAGAAAAACTATTGTAGGTTTATTTGATTTCTTGTTTTCTCCCCATTCTTCATGTCTTCTACCAACTTTGTCGATGTCATTTTCCGACAAGTGGAAGAAAGGGGGAGTATTGTGTACAGTGTTACAAGCCACATTCATTAGATTCATATTATCAGATTCAGATCGTCAGATTCTTCAGTCTCGATGACCAGACGAATTTTCCAGACTCTACAGACGATCAATTGTTCAGACTCGACGCCAATTGTTTTCGAGTCTCTAGTTTTAGACACGCACATGTATGTGGTCTTTTCAAACACGTACATGTTTGCCATCTTTTGTCGTGGTCCCCATCATTCTTTTTATTTCGGCCAGAGTTTTCATGTGAGCCATAAGGACTCCAGAGTAGAGGACCATTCCATATGCCATGTGGGTAGGGGTTTTCATGTGGTATAATAAGGACTCCATAGTAGAGTAGCATTCTCTATGCCAAATGGGAGAAACCCGATTTTTCGACGATGAGACTCTTCAGACTCCATTCTCCAGCGACCGTAGACTCCGACGAGGATTGCACTTCCACGACCCTTTTCAGTTCGGCCCTTTTTAGAGATGGAGAAGTTGTCCACATTATTGTGGTGGGCCAAAGTACGCCGACGAGGAGACTCATTTCCACTTGCAGTGACTCTGACAGGCGCAGTTAAGAGCACATGCTCTCTGACAAGGAGATTCAGTTACTCACACTCCAGCCCATTCGTCCTCCTCACCTGCACGGCATGAGAAGCAACGTCTTCGACAGCAACCGACAGTTAAGAATGTTGAGTTGACATTGTCTGTAGTACCATGTAGCGTGAGTTGAGTTTCTTTCTTTCTGTCCAAGCTGAGCATTGCATGCTCCTGCTTGAGGGGGAGTGTTGGAGTATTTGGTTGTGCGCTTTTATGTTGTAGATGGGGAAAAGGATACCTTCAGGATCCATTTACCACATCCGTATGTTCAGTCCCACACACGGTATTAAAAGGCGCGCCTCGAGGCGATCGAGGCGTACGCCTCGAGGCGAGGCGGATCTTTTTAGCCTCGAAGAGTGTGCCTTGGCCTTGTCCAGTGAGGCGTGTGCCTCGAGTGGCTGAGGCGTAGCCTCGAGGCATTCCGCCTCGAGGCGGTCGACTTTTTTTTATTTTTTTGAAGATTCTTTTTTATGATTTTAATAGTTTACATGGTTGTTTGAGAAGCTTATAAATATATATTTGTTTAGGATAATGATTATACAAGTCAAATGCCTAAATCTGATGTTTCTTTCGTACCCATAACTCCGTATTTACTATTAATTATGTGTAACTATTTCAGCAAAGTGCTTCATATTTACTATTAATTATGCCTAACTATTAATTTATGCAAGATGAATGCTTAAATTTGACCTCTTTCATATTCATATTACCATTAACATGCCAAATTATTTTAGTGAACTCTTACTATTACATCCTTAAACATATAAAAATGTGTATACGAATTCGGATACTCATATAAGAAAACATATAAACAGCGAGACTCTTATACTGGTAGGGTATGGTGGCACAGGGAGGGCATCAAACCGTTCTTCATCTGGGTATAGTTGAACATATAGTTAGGATTCAAATAATATGATTCATATCAACAACTTGGATATTTATAATGACAACTATAACCAGTCCGTTTTAGATAAATTTTTAGTGTTAGTTATAACCAATGATTTCCTTTTGATTGGGTAGAAATTTAGAAAGGTTTATGGCATTGAGTCATTGACATATCCTTTTTCATGTTCTTAACTTCATAATATCATCATATAATTACATTGTTATATACTATATGTTTGTCAGATTATATTATTTCACCAATAAATATAGTTATTATATATTTTATAATTACTTTTCTATACAAAACTGAGGCTTATGTCTCGACCACCTCGAGGCTATGCCTCGCCTCGCTTCCAAGGAAAACGCCTCGTTCAGCCTTTCGTTTTTTCGAACCTTGGTCCCACATCTATCAGGGTGGGACTTTGAGGCTCCGTGGAGGCTATACAAGGAGACCCAGACCTCCTGTATCCATTGAGAAAAGGAATGCAATCTCCGTCGCTTTGAGGGCTTTTCCTGTGGTTTCATCCTACTCCTTAGGGAGTAGGGTTCCACGTAAAAAATCTTTGTGTTCTTCAAGTTTATCATTCCAGTCTATGCTATGTTTATCATTTCTCTTTTACGTTCTTTATTTTCTAACATAAAGAACATGCATAACAAAGTAAAAATAAGCTTAATATGATAATAAACTAAAAAAATGCTTTTCAGTGTATTGTGAGCCTAATGACTTGAAAATACTTATCTACGAAATATGAAAAGCTTACAATCAAAAAGGAAAGAAAATAATATTGTAGAAAAAATAAAAAAAATCAACTCATACATGAGGCAGCACCTCATAAGCCTCGAGGCGCATGTCTCATTAAGGTTGCATGAGGTTATAGCCTCGAGGCACGTTTTTAAAAACAATGATCCCTTCATCTCTGTGGTGACAGAGATCAATTTAGTGTTTTCAGTCCAACCCAGCCCGGACGATCTGCGGTGATAGCAGATGGGACACACTCTTCCATTATTGGTCAGGGGGAGTTGCAGTTAACTCCTGCAATGCGGCTTCAGAATGTTCTTTACACCCCTAAGTTTTCTATGAATTTATTATTAGTCAAATCACCAAGGATTTACACTGTCATGTCATATTTAATCAATCTGCTCTTGTGTTTCAGGACATTCTCACGAGCAGGTTGAATGGATCTAGCCGTGAGCAAGGAGGTCTCTATAGACTAGTACAATCTCCTTATGTCGATGCCTCTTCTCTTCGCACTGGGTCTGCGACTCCTTATATGTGACATCTATGATTTGGTCATCTTCCTCTACAAAAGTTATGTTACATTTTTCCACAGATTTCTCCTCACACTACTTTTCAATGCGAGGCCTGCCAGCTTGGGAAGCATCATCGGTCCACTTTCCAGATTCGTCAGGGTCAGAGTAGTCCTGTTTGAGTTAATTCATTTTGATATTTGGGGTCCCAGTCATGTCCCGAATCATCAGGGGCATAGATTTTATCTTGTTACAGTTGATGAGTTTTCAAGATTGTCTTGGGTCTTTCTTCTTAAAAACAAATCTGATGTTGGTTCTATTATTCAGTCATTTATTAATGAAATAAGGAACATTTTTTTAGCAAAAGTCAAGTTTATACGTTTAGATAACGCTCGAGAATTTTAAAATACTCAGTTTTCTCAGTTTCTTGCGTCCCATGTTATTATTGTGCATCAAACATCTTGTGCGTATATTTCCCAACAGAATGGGATGGCTGAACGAAAACACTACCATCTTCTAGATGTTACCAAGACTCTTTTGATTCAAAGTCGTGTTCCTCATCTGTATTGGGGAGGATGCGGTTCTCATTGATTGTTACCTGGTAAATCGTATGTCCTCTTTGGTTCTGGGGGAAAGATTCTGTTCTTGATTGTGTTTCCCGAGATAGATCTTTTCTCACTTACGCCTCGTGTCTTCGGTTCAGTGGCTTTTATTCATCATATGTCTCCGGGTCTTGACAAGCTCTCTCCTAGAGTTGTCAAATGTGTGTTTGTAGGGTACTCCAAGACCCAAAAGGGATATCGTTGTTTCGACCATGTTCGACGAAGGTTCTATGTTAGTGTATATGTCACCTTTTTTGAGTCTATTATGTATTTCTCTCCTATAAGTGACAAGCTCATTCCTTCGGAGGATGGAGAAGAGGTCTATATGCCTCTACCTCTGATCCCCACTTCACCATCATCGTCACACCAACTCCTCCTCCTCCACAACCTACGACGCCAACTTTCTTTCTCCAGGTTTACCAGTGTCGACCTCATGCTCATGTGCCTCCTCCATCATCCAGCACACCGAAGGTATATTCAGAGCATTTGAGTTTTGTAATGGCACTGGTCACTTGCACATACAACTTGAGATGCGAGATGTTCCAGATGATACACCTTCTGTGAGTACTGAGGATCAGGATGTACCTATTGCTCTATGGAAGCAGAGGAGTGCATGCACTATGCATACTCTTGGTTCATATTGTTGGTGGAAATGAGCAATCTCTTTATTCCATATAACCCTCGGCTCTCTTATATAGAGAGGACCCATGGGTAAATTACATAAGAGGCTATAGAGAAAACAAAAATAAAGAAAAAGATACACCGACTACAAATATTCTCTACACTCCCCCTCAAGATGGAGTATAGATATCAATCATGCTCAGCTTGGAAGAACATCTCTGAAAAGGTCCTCTGAGTAATGGCTTGGTAAAAATGTTAGCAGTCTGTTCCTCTGAACTAACATGTGAAGTAGAAATTAAGCCCTTCTGGATCAAATCTCTAGTGTAGTGGTGGTCTAATTCGATATGTTTTATTCTTTCATGAAATGCTGGATTATTGGCAATAAACAAAGCTGCTTGATTGTCACACTGTAGTAGCATGGGTAGAGGTACATCTATATGCAAGTCTTCTAATACAGCTCGAACCCACGTCATCTCCGTGCTTGCTTGCACCATGGCCCTATATTCAGATTCAGCACAGGATCTCGCCACAACAGTTTGTTTCTTGCTTTTCCAAGAAACGAGAGAGCTCCCCACAAAAACTGCAAAGCCTGAAGTAGATTTACGATCCTTGGGACACCCTACCTAGTCTGCGTCTGCACAGGCTGAAATAGATAAATTTGTGTTCTTTCTAAACGGCAACCCTGAGCCTGGAGAAGACTTTAGATACCTCAGTATCATGTATATAGCATCCATATGTACTTGTCTTGGCTGCTCCATAAATTGACTCGCTCGACTTACTGCAAAAGCAATATCAGGTCAAGTTATAGTGATGTAAAGAAGCTTACCCACCATCTCTCTATATCTTCTCCTTTCCACCTCTTCAGTATCATTGTCATATAATTTCATACTTGGATCCATAGGAGTGCTTGATGGTCTACATCCAACCATGCCCATTTCAACCAGCAAATTTGTAATATATTTCCTTTGGGTCATCACCAGACCCTATGCATTCCGGGCAAATTCGAAACCCAAAAAATATCTTAGGGTACCAAGATCCTTCGTGACAAACTGACGGCCCAAGAATGCTTTTGTCATATCTACTCTATGAACATCATCTCCTATAACCAGAATATCATCAAAATATACCATGATGACAACCGTACCTCTAGAAGTCTTCTGAATGAACAATGAGTGATTCGCATTTGATCTTTTGAATCTCTATCGTTCAATTAGGTGGGAAAGCTTCTGGAACCACGTCCTTGGGCTCTGTTTAAGGCCATATATCGCCTTGTGAAGTCTACAACCATATGATTCTCTCCCTCAGCAGCAAACCCCGGTGGCTGCTGCATGTAGACTTCTTCCTGCAAATCTCCATACAAGAATGCGTTCGACATCAGGTTGAAATATGGACCAGTCATGTACCACAACAACAGATAGAAGAATGCGAAGAGTAGAATGCCGAGTAACTGGAGAGAATGTATCCAAACAGTCCACGCCATAGGTTTAAGAAAAACCTCTCGCAACGAGCCGTGCTTTGTACCGGTCAAGACTGCCATCTGCATGGTACTTTACTGTGAACACCCACTTGCAACTAACAATAGATGCGCCAGATGGAGTGGTAACCAAGCTCCATGTATCGTAGGACTATAAAGCATGTGATGCAACGTGAAATAGAAATATAGGGCTGCATTTATTTAATTTTTATCCGTTAATTTTATTTACGTTTATTTTGAGTCGTCGTATTTTTAATTAAATAAAGAGATCGCATGTGATCTCAATTAGTTAGAGATTTGAATTTCAAATTAGTCGGTTAGAGTCAAATTAGGATAATTAGTTTGAATTTGAATTTGATTTCTATTTTTGTAATCTCATCCCTCCTATATAAAGGGATGATGGGCTATTGTTATAATAAGTTCAGCGATATGAAAAATTGAGATTTTATTCTCTATCTCTCCCCCCCCCTCTCTCCCCTCACGTGGTCTTCACGTTTCTTTTCTCCATCCCCTCGTGTTCCTGACGAGCTTCTCCTCTCAACCTCTCCAATTTATTCCTCTCTCGTCTCTCTCCTCCCCTACGTGATCTCCGCGATTCTCTTCTCCAAAATCCCTCGTTTTTCCGACGAGTTTCTCTTGTCAAGCCCTCTATTTTTTCTCCACCAAAAATTCTACCATCAAAATATTTTCTTTATCGTCGACACGCCGAATTCCAGTTTGCATCATTTGGTATCAGAGCATGGCCTACAGATCGTCCTCATGATCTGACGATCCGTCCAGACATTCGCGCCGACCCCAGTTCTTCCATGGGATGATCGGGAACGCTGATTCGGATTTATCCACCTCCAAGCCTGCAGATCCAACAATTCGTCAGGAGACGAATTTTTCCAAGCGGAGGAGAGTTGATGCAGCGTGAAATGGAAATATAAGGCTGCATTTATTTAATTTTTATCCGTTAATTTTATTTACGTTTATTTTGAGTCGTATTTTTAGTTAAATAAAGAGATCGCTTGTGATCTCAATTAGTTAGAGATTTGAATTTCAAATTAGCCGGTTAGTCGGTTAGAGTCAAATTAGGATAATTAGTTTGAATTTGAATTTGATTTCTATTTTTGTAATCTCATCCCTCCTATATAAAGGGATGATGGGCTATTGTTATAATAAGTTCAGTGATATGAAAAATTGAGATTTTATTCTCTATCTCTCCCCCCCCTCCCATCACGTGGTCTTCACGTTTCTTTTCTCCATCCCCTCGTGTTCCTGACGAGCTTCTCCTCTCAACCTCTCCAATTTATTCCTCTCTCGTCTCTCTCCTCCCCTACGCGATCTCCGCGATTCTCTTCTCCGAAATCCCTCATTTTTCCGACGAGTTTCTCTTCTCTAGCCCTCTATTTATCTCCACCAAAAATTCCACGATCAAAATATTTTCTTTATCGTCGACGCGCCGAATTCCAGTTTGCATCAGCATGCATTTCTTCTTCCATAGCAAATCTCCAGCAGTCAATTTTCATAGCCTCTTGATAAGTCCGTGGTATCTCCACGGAAGACAAAGCCGCAACAAATCTCTGGAAGTCACCTGTGAGACGGTGAAAGGAAACTTGGGAAGCAAAGGAATAAGACGCACAAGTCCGTTTCTGCTTCCGAATAGCAATAGGGATATCAAGATCATTGTCCATTGTACTCGATGGTGCACCCTCCTCCTGCAAAGAAGAATCCTGCACGCGAACATTATTTGACCCATTATTAGGAATAGCATCTGAACATACCTGAGGCGTGATGGATGCTTGACGTACCGCCTGAGCAGGACCTACTGACTAGCGTGTATAGAATTTAGGTAATGCTGGGATAGGTGGTTGTGGTGGTGGTGGAGATGACATCGGCGTGACAACCGGGACAGGAATGGACAAAGGTGGACTCAGACTAGGAGGAGGAGGAACATAGACGTCATCATTAGATGTGGAAGAAGCCAACCTATCACCAGCAGGGGAAAAGTACATAACAAACTCAAAAATTGTAACAGCGGCACTGACAAAATATTTCTTGTTTATAGGGTCATAACAACGGTAACCCTTCTGAGTCCGAGAGTAACCTACAAAGACACACTTGACGGCTCTAGGAGAAAATTTGTCAAGTCCAGGAGACAAGTGGTGAAGAAAAGCAACAGCACCAAAGACACGAGGGGTAAGAGAAAACAATTCCTTATCTGGGAAAATAACAGAAGAGGAATTTTCTCACCAAGAACAGAGGACGACATCCGATTGAGAAGGTAGCATGCTGTAAGGACAGCATCCCCCCAAAAAGTGATAAGCGCACATCTCTAGATAAGCAAGGTTCGAGTGATATCAAGAAGATGATGATGTTTTCTCTCTGCCACCCCATTCTGTTGAGATGTGTAAGCACATGTTGTTTGATAATAAATACCTTTGGACGAGAAGTAATGGGAGAGAGAGTGAGTGCAAAATTCCAATGCATTATCCGTACGAACATATTTGACAGAAGAAGAAAAAATATTCTGCACTTCAATGATAAGATTTTTAATAACATCCCCTACTTCAGATTTATTCTTTAAAAGAAATACCCACGATACACGAGAAAAGTCATCAGCTACAACCATATAGAACATGTGTCCTTGATGATCGGGAACACGACTCGGACCCCAAATATCAATATGAAACAATTCAAATGGGGAGCTACTGCTCCGACACTGATGACTAGGGAAGTTAGAACGATGATGCTTTCCCAAGTGACAAGCTTCACAACGAAACGACGAACTCAAAGAGATCTGAGGCAAGAGATGACGCATCTTTTGAAGCGGGAAGTGGCCAAAGCGTAGATGCCATGTGTACGGAGAGACTGATCCGGTTGAGTGGAAGGAAACGCCAGCATATGAATTCCATACCTGACGATAGAGACCATTCTGCTCAGAGCCACAGCCAATCACCCTGCCCGTTAGTATGTCCTGAAAAATGAGAGACGATGGGTCAAATATAGCGCGACAGTGCAAATCCATCATAATCTGACTAATGGATAAAAGATTCATGGAAAACTCAGGAGCATGTAGGTGATCTCCCCCTGTCCAACGATGGGGGAATGAGTCCCATCAGCTATGAGCACCGAGCGTCTAGGTGGGATGTCTCTATATGACTCAAGTCTATCTCTGTCACGGCAGAGGTGATGGGTGGCGCCGAAATCCATAATCCAATCTGAGAGATCATGACAGGAAGAAAAGGCAGCACTACCAGAGGTACTGGCAGCGGCAGAAGTACTGGCAGATGTTGAAGCGGCAATGTATGAAGATCCACCTGGAGAATTAGTGGATGGTTGAGGCATAATATCACACAGGCATGCCACAAGCTCTTCGAACCAGTGATCTGAAGTGGATGTCAATGGAGATGTAACATGCTCAGCTACACGCGTTGATGCTGGAAACCCTTACTTAGAATAGCATGTATCCTCGGAGTGACCTGTGCGATGACAGAAAGTGCACGGTTGGCGAAAACGACCTCCTCAGCCACGAGGTCCACGTCCACGAAAGGAAGACTGACCACCTCTCCCTCGCGATACAACCATCGCCGAAAGGGGTGGAGTAGATGTGCTGGAAGAAACAGAGATGCGGCTGAGCCTCCGGTAAACTTCCTCCATAGAAGGAATAGTGGCATCAGCAAGTATCTGAGAGTGGGCTGCCTCATACTCGGGATCAAGTGCTGCTAGTAGTACTCCTACCATGGTAGCATTGCGGAAGGTCTTCTACTGCTCAGGAGTAGCCGTGAGGGGTATAGTACTATATAGTTTCTCAAACATCCCCCCCAGGGACGTATACAAAGAGTGAAGTGGTCACGCATTCTACTTCATCGTGAAAATGTCATGCTGGAGCTGTAACATCTTGGTCTCGTTCTGCACCTGTAAATATGTGGCGGCTAGTATATCCCACATCGCCTTGGTGGTGGGCTGATGGAGGACATCATTGGCAATCTCCATCGACGGCGTTCCTGATAACCAAACCTTGGCATATGAATCATCGACCTCCTAGGAGGCATAGATCCCAGTCTTCTCTGTCGGCTCTTCCTCGGTAAGTATATGCTTCTTACCGTTGGACTTCATGAAACTCATGAACTGCATCACCCAGAGCTCATAGTTCATCCCATCCATCTTGACTATTGGCGCTGGACCTTTGAATGTGCATATGGAGGGCATATCGACTTTGCCTTCTGACATGTTGCTGGAGACGGAAAACTAGGGATTGTAGACGAGAAACCATTGTCTACATAAACTTGATAGGATTTGAGTGCATATGTAGACTTTATGCCCTCAAATCCATGGAGAGATAGCAGTTGACGGAAGGAGCGTCGGCATCGAAGAGAAGAGAACCCGACAATGGGGGTCCCCTACGTTGGAAGTTGCCTGCGTTGAAGGTCCGCGGCTTCGAAGGCTGGCAGCAAGGAGTGTGCCAGCAGGAAGGGGGGTTGCCGGCGGGGAGGAGCGGGCTACGATGGGGGGTTGCCGGTGACGAAGAAGGGGTGTCGACGAGGAGGAGGGGGTGCCGACAGTGCTGACGAGACTCAGCGGTGGTGGAAGGTCACGACGGCGGTGAAGGATGAGCCGACGGCGACGCCGAGGGTTGGAGAGAGAGAGATAGGGGGCAGCGGCGGGATGGGGCTTTTAGGGTTTGGGTTTTGGCTCTGATACCATGTTGGTGGAAATGAGCAATCTGTTTATTCCACAGAACCCTATGCTCTCTTATATAGAGAGGACACATGGGTAAATTACATAAGAGGCTATAGAGAAAATAAAAATAAAGAAAAAGGTACACTGACTACAAATACTCTCTACACATACGTTTCCTTGGATCATCTCTCCGAGGATTTTAAGAGGTTTGTTGGGGGCCTGTCAATCATGGTGATACCATGGTCTTATCAGGAGGCGTTGCAGAGCAGTCAAGGCATATGGCGATGGAGGAGAAGATGGCAGCTTTATAGTCTCGGGATACATGGAGTGTTGTACAGGCTCATCCAGGTGTGTCGGTTGTTGGCAGTAGGTAGGTGTTTACTGTAAAAGACCGAATTGACGATACCATGGCCTCAAATTTCAGCGAAATTCGGTCGAATTTCTGTCGAATTTCCAGTCGAAATCAAAATTTGACCGAAATGACCAAAACATGGGGGTCCTAGTATAAAAAATGACCGAAATGACCGAAATTTCGATCGAAATTCAACCGAAATTCCATCGAAATTCTACTTTAGTCGGTACCGAAATGGTGATCGAAACCGACATTTAAGGCCTTGGATGATACTATAGACAGATATAAGGCCAGATTAGTTGCTTATGGGTTCACCTAAACTTATGGGGTAGATTATCATGATATTTTTTCTCATGTTGCGTGTCACTCTACGCTGCGGATTCTAATTGTTGTTGTTGTGGTACGTGACTGTCCACTTTTCCGATTAGACGTCAAGAATGCACTTTTGTATGGAGATCTGCAGGAGGAAGTTTACAAGCAGCAGCCACCAAGGTTTGCTGCTGAGGGGGAGTCCAGGATAGTATGTCGTCTCCACAAGACCATATATGGCCTTAAGCAAAGTTTAAGTGCATGGTTTCAGAAGCTCTCATTGTTGATTGAACAGAATGAGTTTGTCAGATATACTACAGATCATTCTCTCTTTGTTAAGAGAACTCGACGAGGTACAATTGTTCCAGTTTATGTTGATGACATCATTGTTACTGGCAGCGATGAAAAGGGCATTGAGGAAGCTAAGGACTTCTTTGGACATCAGTTTTTTACCAAGGACCTTAGCAAGCATCGTTACTTCCATGGCTTGGAGTTTGCATGAAATCATCAGGGTATGTTTATGACAAAAATGAAGTATGTTACTTACCTTCTATCTGAGATCGGCAAGACAGGATGTAGACCTGCCACTACACCAATTGATCCCAATGCTAGGCTCTATGATGATGACATTGAGGAGGTGGAAAAAAGACGTTACATAGAGCTAGTGGGGAAGCTGCTATATGTTATTATTATCATGCTTGATATATCATTTGTTGTGAGCAAAGTCAATCAGTTTATGAAGCAACCCAGACAGGCCCACATGGATGCAGTTTGCATGATCCTAAGATATCTGAAGTTGTTGAAACGATTGTATCATACCATATCATTTTTATATTTTATGTTTTCTTTGGGTATCACTTATGTAATTAACCCATGGCTCTTCTCCTATATAAGAGAGCCCCGGATCTCTTTTATCATATGAATCATTTTTATCCCAACATGGTATCAAAGCAACGGTCCTAGACCAGGGTTCTCGTACCAAAACCCTAACCCTAGCCCCAACCCCCCTTCTCTCTCGGTGTGCCGCCCTTTGCTGCACCCCCTCTCCAGCGCCGCCGCTACTGCATCGGCTTCTCCCGCTGCTGCGCTGCCGCTACAGCCGCTGCCAGCAGCGGACCAGCCTGCGGCCTCTCCTGCACGCCACTCCACCACCGAAGGCCCACCTCCAACCCGCCCTACCCCTGGCACCATCGTAAGGCCCCTCCCGTTACCGTTGGGGGTTGGTACACGATCTTTTGTGGTAGCACTGAGGTCTGATTTGGTGCTAAAACAGAGATATAATCTGATTTATCCCTTCTTTTGAGGCCCTAGACCTCCAACAAAGATATAGGGATGAGTGTATAAGTCAACAGATACAACTCATCCCTCCTATGTTGTTGTAGACAAATCTATTCTTGATTTTTTTCCCCGCTTGTTCTGTATCTTGGCATATTGAAGCATGTCAGAGAATAAGGGTGATGTGTTCTCCTCTGCTGGTGCCATCAATGGTCCGGCACTTATTGTGAAGATGGACGGGACCAACTACGAGTTATGGTCCATGCAGTTTCGTACCCTAATGTAGTGCCACAACAAGGAGCACATTCTGACTGACTCGGAGCCGACGGACAAGACTGGGGCCAATGCATCGTGGAAACAAGATGATGCCTATGGTCGTATTTGGCTCTCTGGGACACTTAGCATGGAGATTGCTAATGATATCGTCAATCAGTCGACTGCAAAAGCCAAGTGGGATCTGCTGGCCGCTACCTACGGACTAGCAAAGAATGAAAGCAAGATTTTCCAACTGCAGGTCGACATTTTCTCGACCAAGCATATTGGTCGACCTCTCCACGCTCATTTTTCTCATCTGAGAGGCATGTTTGAGAGACTTCACAGCTTCATGTCGGTTACTACAAACGTAGAACAACAACAGGCGTATCGAAATGCTACTATGACCGGGGTATTCTTGTCATCCCTTGACTCAGAGTACGATGCAGCTCGTACTCAACTTCTGACTGGCGAGAGCATACCACCAATGGAGGAGGTCTACAAGCGGTTAAACAGGATTACTACCACACCTACAACTACGCCATAGTCGATGTCATCGGCTATGGTTGCTTCTCGTGGACGAGGCAACATGTCCCAGTTCCGTGGCTGTGGACCTCGTGGTAGAGGTGGAGGACGTCAGTGTGGTCCATATTCTTATTGTCATCGTTCTGGTCACTCAGAGGAGACATGCTTTCAGAAGCATGGATATCCGGCATCTGCACGTGTTGCTGAGCAGACTGACTCTTCACCTGCACCCACTACAGATGCACGTTTTGATGATCTTGTCTTGAGACTTCGAGAGATGGTGACCACTCCTGTGACTCAGACTGCAGGCTAGTCAGATGCAGCGGCCACCGCCAAAGCATTGCCTAGTTCTTCAGGTATTTCATATGTGCTTACCAGTAGTAGCAGTTCTGATGTGACCGATTGGATTATGGATTCTGGAGCTTCTCACCACATGTGTGAAGATCGGACGGAGTTTACCTCGTACAGGTTTATCCCTCCTGGGCGATCCGTGATCATAGCCAATGGAGTTCGGCTACCCATTGTTGGTCATGGGGAGAATGCTTTAGCCCATTCTATATGTCTTCAGAATGTTTTACATGCTCCAGACTTCCAAATGAATCTTTTGTCTATTAGTCGGATTACAAAAGATCTCCACTGTCGTGCCATTTTTGACCCCTCTTCTCTTATGTTTCAGGACATACTAACTGGCAGGATGATTATTCATGGTCGTGAGCAGAGAGAGTTGTATAAGCTTGTCGTTCCATCATTTTCTGGGGTGGCCTCTATTCCTCTGGATCAGTTTCGCCTTTCATGTGGAATATTCACTTTGACCACCTACCTCTTCAGAAGAAGACACGTGTTCTCCCGCAAATATCTACTCATACTGCTTTGGACTATAAAGCATGTCAACTTGGCAAACATCATCGCTCCTCCTTTCTGAGTCGTCCGAGTCGTAGTAGTAGTCAATCATTTGAGTTGATTCATTTCAACATTTGGGGTCCGAGTCGTGTTCCTGATCTTCAGGAGCATCGATTTTATATTGTTGTTGTGGATGATTATTCTAAACTTTATTGGGTTTTCTTGTTAAAGCAAAAGTTTGAAGCATGTGCTATAACTAAGACTTTTCTTATTGAGATTAATAACATCTTCTACTCTATACTTAGAAGAATTTCTACATCTTCTAAAGTGAAATACATTCGTACTGATAATGCTTTGGAATTTTATATTCTACACTTAGCAGAATTTCTCAGGTCTATGAGTATAGTTCATCAGACTTCATGCAATTATACATCACAGCAATATAGTCTTGTTGAATGCAGACATCGTCACCTCTTAGACATCACGAGGACCTTGTTGATTCACAGTCATACACCTCATTCTTTCTGGGGGGATGCGATTCTCATCATCTAGTACTTGGTGAATCGCATGCTATCCATTATTCTTGGAGAGAAGAGTCCTTTCTCGATTGTGTTTCCCATTAAGGAACTTTTCACGCTTACACCACGTGTCTTTGGATCGGTGGCTTTTGTCCATGACTTCACTCCTGGCCGTGACAAGCTCTAACCAAGAGTTGTCAAATGTATCTTTGTTGGCTATTCTCGTACCCAAAAAGGGTATAGATATTTTGATCCTGTTGGGAGAAAATACTATGTGAGCGTTGACGTTACATTTTTTGAGCCTATTATGTATTTCTCTCCTACAGGTGACAGGTTGTCTAATACTGGTTCTAGAGAGGATGTTATGGTACCTCCACCTCAATCTTCTCCGTCTCATACTCCATGTGATGTTCCTAGGTCTTCACCTCCTCCACCATCACCCCCACCGCCACCTCCACCTCCTACCACAGAATCTATATTCTTACCCCATGTTTATACTCGCAGGTATTCTATTCGCCCCTCTGCTCATGCGTTGTCCACATCATCCACCATGCCTCAGGTATGTCATGAACATATTATTTCTATTGATGGCACTGGAGAATTGAATAATGTACAGGAAGAGTTGATTCCAGAGGATAATGTGGGTGACGATCTGAAGATACTGATTGCACTAAGGAAACCTCGTCACCAATGTGTCACATACCCAATGGCTGCACATGTTTCCTTGGATCATCTGTCAGAAGCCTACAAGAAATTTATAGTGGGACTATCTGTTGCTACTATCCCACGGACGTATCAGGAGGCGCTTCAGGACAGTAGGTGGCGATTTGCAATGGAAGAAGAGATGGCAACTCTACGATCACGGGGCACATGGAGCATTGTCTCGGCTCCATCATGTGCCTCTGTTGTGAGTTGCAAATGGATATTCACGGTCAAGCAAAGGGCCGATGGCAACGTCGATCGATTCAAAGCAAGGCTTGTGGCTCGGGGGTTCACCCAAACCTATGGGGTGGATTATCAGGACACCTTCTCTCCAGCAGCAAGACATTCAACACTACGCATTCTTCTATCTGTTGTCGTTTCACGGGACAGGCCTCTGTACCAGCTTGATGTGAAGAATGCCTCTATGGGGATCTACAGGAGGAAGTATATATGCAACAGCCACCAGGATTTACTACTGAGGAGGAGTCACAGAAGGTGTGCAGACTTCATAAGGCGATTTATGGTCTAAAGCGGAGTCCGAGAGCTTGATATCAAAAACTATCGGAGTTGATAAAGCAGAAGGGGTTTGTGCGGTCTACTACGGACCACTCATTGTTTGTACAGCGGACACATCGAGGTGTTGTGGCTATTCGTGTTTATGTGGATGATATTGTCATTACAGGAGATGATGAGCATGGTATTCTTACTGTCAAGGAGTTCCTTGGTCAGGAGTTTGTAATAAAGGACCTTGGCAATCTTCGTTACTTTCTTGGGTTGGAGTTCGCCAGGAACTAGCGTGGACTTTTAATGACTCAGAGGAAATTTGTTATGGACCTTCTCTCTGAGACAAGTATGACAGGGTGCAAACCTGCTACTACTACTATGTATGCAAGCATGAGATTGTATGATGAGGATACTAAAGAGATTGACAGGAGATACAGAGAGCTTGTTGGGAAGCTACAATATGCCACCATTACCAGGCCGGATATTGCTTTTGCAGTTAACAAAGTCAGTCAGTTCATGAAGCAATCCAGGAAGGTGCATACGGATGTTGTCCATATGATCTTGAGGTATTTGAAGACTTCACCTGGTTTAGGCCTTATATTTAGGAGGGATGCATCACTTGAGGTGACAGGATGTGCAGATGCAGATTATGCTGGTTGTCCCAGGGACAGAAAGTCCACTTTTGGTTTTGCTATTTTTGTGCGCGGTTCACTTGTTTCATGGAGAAGCAAAAAGCAGACAGTGGTGGCCAGATCTAGTGCTGAATCTAAATACAGGGTCATGGCTTCAGGATGTGTAGAGATGATGTGGGTTAGATCAGTATTAACTGATCTTACTGTTGAGGTTTCTCTTCCTATGAAGCATTTATGCGATAATCAAGCAGCTTTTTTTATTGCCAATAACCCTGCTTTTCATGAGCGGACAATACGTATTGAGCTGGATTGTCATTACATCAGAGACATGATCCAGAAAGGTCTTTTATCCACCTTTCATGTTTCCACAGGAGATCAGACGGCAGACACATTCACAAAGGCCCTGGCTAGAGGTCCATTTCAGAGGTGTTGTTTCAAGCTGAGCATAATTGATATTTATGCACCAGCTTGAGGGGGAGTGTTGAGATGATTGTATCTCACCGTATCATTTTTATATTTTACGTTTTCTTTGGGTATCACTTATATAATTAACCCATGGCTCTTCTCCTATATAAGAGAGCACTGGGATCTCTTTTATCATATGAATCATTTTTATCCCAACTGAAGTCTTCTTGGGATGCATGCCTTCTTTTCAAAAGAGATATGTCTCTTACAATTACAGGATGTGCAGATGGAGATTATGTTAGGTGCCCCAAGGACAGGAAGTCCACTACAGGCTTTACTGTCTTTGTTGATAGCTCGTCAGTTTCATGGAAGAGTAAGAAAAAAACAATTGTTGCTCGATCTAACGTTGAATCAAAATATAGGGCTAAGGCCAAAGGGAGCACGGAAATGATGTGGGTCAAGTCCGTCCTGACTATCCTACCTATTGAGGTGCCTTTTCCTAAGCATCTCAACTGTGATAATCAAGCAGCTCTATTCATAATTAATAATCCAGCCTTTCATGAGAGAACGAAGCACATTGAAGTAGATTGTCATTACACTGTGATTTGATCTAAGAGGGGCTTATTTCCGCTTCTCATGCTACACCAGTCGATCAGATTGCAGACATGTTTACCAAAGCTCTTGCGAGGGGTCCTTTTCACCGTTTTTATTCCAACCTGAGCATGATAGATATATATGCTCCAGCTTGAGCGGGAGTGTTGAGATACTTATATCTCTACGTCTTTATTTATGTTTTTCTATTTCTCCAGTCTATTTTACGAAATTTTCCCTTACAACTTTTCTCCTGTATAAGAGAGCTCTAGGTCTATAAGGAATACATCTTTTTCATTCCAACCCTTTTCACAATCTTCATACTCATTTGTGTCATGGCTTCGTATTCCTACTCTGCACTTAATCTGACGACCATCGTATTCTTATTGCTTTTCCATGACAACAAAGAGCTCCTTAAGAATACAGCAAAACCTAAGGTAAACTTCCTGTCCTTAGAACATCCTGCATAATCTGAATCTGCGCATGTTGTAACTGCAAGAGATGTTCATCTACTAAATAGAAGACCGGTGCCAGGGAAGATCTTCTGATATCTCACAATGTTGAGCAATTTGTATCTCATTATGCTTATTCTTATTTATATTCCTTTCATGTGTTTCTTATCATGTGTTTCTTATGTAATTTACACAAGGCTTTTCGCCTATATAAGAGAGACCTAGGGTCTCTATAATGACAGGACACTCTATTTTTCCAACATGGCATCAGGGCAACGATCTTAGATGAGGGTTCTGTATCTCACCAAAACCCTAACTCTACCCACCCCTTGCCAGCCATCGCTCCCCCCTCGCCGCCAACTGCCTCCTCGCGGCCCGCCATCTACTGCCGCTACAGGCCGCCAGCCGTAGCCAATCGTCGCCCTTTCGGGTTGCGGGCTACAGTCCCGCCTCCGACCGGCCGATACCCCATCTTCTATGGGTTGCCCTACCTCCATCGGGTTGCAGTTCAGCCATTGCTGCAACCGGATATGGTTTAATTTCGACCGGGAATCATGATTTTAGACACATAAATCACGATTTCCGTCCCTAAAGTACAAGGATTGAAGAATATTATATGAGTCTACACGTCTCCTTGTGTAGACTTGCTCAGAGTAGTCTACTCCCCAGTTTTGTCCTGGATTTTCAGCATTTTTATCAAAATAGAGAGCAAGAGTGACGTATTTTCGTCGTCTGGAGCCCGACTCCTATCGTAAAGATAGATGAGATCAACTACGAGTTTTTTTTTGAAGCTCAGATCAACTACGAGTTGTGGTCTATGCAGTTTCACACCCTTATGCAGTACCATAACAAGGAGCATATTTTGACTAATTCTGAGCAGATGGACAAAACTGAGGCTAATGCTTCTATAAAGCAAGATGATGCCTATGCACGGATTTGGCTTTCCGGGATGCTCACCCCGGAGATTGCCAACAACATCGTCAATCAACCCACAGCCAAGGCTATGTGGGACATCTTAGCATACACATATGGGCAAACCAAGAATGACATCAAGATCCTCCAGTTGTAGTATGACATATTTTCAATCAAGCAGAATGGTTTCATGCCCACTTCTCGCATCTTCGACGCATGTTTGAGCACCTCCATAGTTTTTTGCCCATTACTACCAGCACTGAGCAACGGTATGCATACCGGAATGCCACTATGATAGGGGTCTTTCTATCATCCCTTGACTCTGAGTACGATGTATCACGTACTCAACTGCTTACTGGAAATACGATACCACCAATGGAGGTCTACAAGAGGTTGAGCAGAATAACTACTTTGTCTACTACCATGTCCTAAACTCCCTCTGTAATGGCAGCTTCTAACGGCAGAGGGAGTACTTCACAGTTCCGCAGGCAAGGATCTCGTAGTCGAGGAGGACGTCAGCATGGCCCAAGCTCACACTACCACCGTCCAGGTCATTCGGAGGAGACATGTTATCTGAAGCATGGTTATCATGTGTCTGCCCATGTAGCTGAGTAAACAGAGACTACCCCGACTACTTCTCATGATGCGAGGCTCGACGATATTGTCTCTATATTGAGAGAGATTATGACTATATTGTCCACCCCAGCTGTAGGATCTTCAGATGTTGCAGTTTGTCAGGTATTGCTTATAAACTTACCAGTTGCAGCAGTTCAAATTTTACTGATTAGATCATGAACTCCCGGGCATCTCATCATAAGTGTGGAGATCGAGCTCAATTTAGTTCTTACAGATCTATCCCTCCTGGTAGATCAGTGGTGATGGCAAATGGGGTTCATCTACCCATTATTGGTCAGGGGAGATTGTCCTAGACCCCTCGATGCGCCTGCAAAATGTACTACATTCTCCAGCATTTCAGATGAATTTTTGTCTATTACTTAAATTACAAAAGAATTACATTGTCGTGCCATATCTGACACATCTTCTCTTGTGTTTCAGGACACACTCACAGTCACAGGCAGGGTGATTGAATGTGGACAGAAACGACTTTACAGATTGGTCCAGCTTATGTGTGATGGTGTTACTACCATTCCTTCTAGATCAATTTCTCCTTCCATGTGGCATCTTCGCTTCGGACACCTTCCTCTGTAGAAGCTGTGTCATGTTCTCCCTCAGATCTCTACTTGTACCACATTGGAGTGTGAGGCGTGCCATCTTGGCAAGCACCATCATTCTCCTTTTCCGAATCGCCAGAATCGTCAAAGTAGTCAGTCGTTTGAGTTGTTTCATTTTGACATCTAGGGTCCTAGTCGTGTTCTCGATCATAAGACATCGGTTCTATATAGTAGTCATTTCATTATCTTGGGTTATCTTGGGTTTTCTTGCTAAAGAATACGTTTGAAGCTGGTCCTATCATTATCTAGATTATCTTGAGTAACAGTCATCTCCACCACCACCACCTCCTCCGTCTACCCTGACACAGTTCCTGCCACAGTTTTACATTCGCGGGTCCTCTACTCGCTCCTATGCTCAAGCGCCTTCCCCGTCATCTAGCATGCCTTATGTATGTACTGAACACCTTGTTTCTACTAATGGCCCAGGTGATATGCTTGTACCATAGGATATTGTACGAGGAGTTGATAACAGAGAACAGAGAGGCTGATGATCTTGATGTACCTTTTTCCTTGAGGAAGTCGCGTCGTTACAGTGGCACATATTCTTTTGTTGCGCATGTTTCCTCGGATCATATTTCATAGGAGTACAAGATATTTGTCGTAGGACTCTTTGCTATCACTATCCCACGAACATACCAGGAGGCCATACAGGATAGTAGATGGTGACTTGTTATGGAGGAGGAGATGGCCGCTTTACAGTCCCGCGGTACATAGAGTGTTGTGTCTATCCCTCTAGGTGCCTCTATTGTGGGGTGCAAATGGATCTTTACAGTGAAGCAACGGGTAGATAGCAGTGTGGATCGCTACAAGGCAAGGCTTGTAGCATGAGGATTCACCTAGACTTATGGGGTGGACTACCAATATATCTTCTCACAAGTGGACAGACATTTGACATTGCACGTTTTTCTATCGGTAGATGCGTCTCGGGACAGGCCTCTTTACCAATTAGATGTGAAGATGCGTTTCTATATGAAGATCTACATGAGGTATATATGTAGCTACACCAAGGTTTGTTGATGAGGGGGAGTCTCAGAAGGTGTGTAGGCTCCACAAGGCGATTTACGGCTTGAAGCAGGGTCCAAGAGCTCAGTACCATAAGCTATCAGAGTTGATAGAGCACCAGGGGTTTGCACGGTTGATTGTGGATCATTCGCTTTTTGTTCAAAGGACACGGAGAGGTAGAGTCGCTATTATGATTTATGTTGATGATATTATTGTCACGGTGATGATAAGCAGGGCATTCAAGCTGCCAAGGTGCTCCTAGGTCAGGAGTTGTGACTAAGAATCTTGGTAGGCTTCATTACTTCCTTGGATTTGAGTTCGACAGGAACCAAAGTGGTCTTGTGATGACCCAGAGGAAGTTTGTGACTGATCTTCTACTTGAGATAGGGATGATAGGGTGCAAGCATGTTAATACTCCTATAAATCTGAGCATGAGATTATATGATGTTGACACTAAGGAGGTAGATAAGAGGAGATACTGGGAGCTTGTTGGGAAGCTTCTCTATGCCACTATCACCAAGCCAGACATATCCTTTGTTGTAAGCAAGGTAAGTCAGTTCATGGAGCAGCCCAGGAAGGTTCATATGGATGTTGTCTATATGATTCTGAGATATTTGAAGTCTTCATCAGGTTTGTCTTATATTCAACAGAAGTACATCTCTATAGGTGACAGCTTGTGCAGATGCAGATTATGAAGAGTGCCCATGAGATAGGAAGTACACTTCTGGCTTTGTTTTTTGTTGGGATCTTACTCGTGTCATATAAAAGCAAGAAGCAGATAGTGGTTGCTAGATCCGGTGCAGAATCTGAGTACAGAGCCATGGCTCAAGGGAGCACAGAGATGATGTGGGTTAGATCAGTCTTGACTGATCTTGTAGTTGAGGTACCTCTTCCCATACAGTTTCTATGCGACAATTAAGCATCTCCTTTTATTGCCAATAATCCAACATTCCATGAACGGCCCAAGCATATAGAGGTGGATTGCCACTATACCAGAGACATAATCTATAAGGGTCTCATATCCACCTTCCATGTTTCCAATGGATATCAGACGATTGATATATTCACCAAAGCCATTGCTAGAGGTGCATTTCAGAGAAGTTGTTCCGAGTTTAGCATGATAGACAAATATGATCCAGCATCCAGGTTGAGGGGGGTGTTGAGATATTTGTATCTCATTATACTTCTTTCTTATTTCTATTTCTTTCATATGTCTCTTATGTAATTTACCCAAGGCTTTTCTCTTATATAAGAGAGTCCTAAGATCTCTATAATGACAAGCCATTCTATTTTTCCAACCAAGAATAATATGGACTGCATATATATAAGCATGTCGAGGCAGCTCCATGATCTTGCTCACTCTGTTCACAGCAAAGGATATATCTACCTTGGCGATTGTCACATATAAGAGCTTCCTAACATGCTCTATGTTTCTCCTAGTATCTATCTCTTATGTATCATCAGCATACAACTTCATGCTTGGATTCACGGGAGTAGTGGCATGCTTGCAATCTGACATGTTTGTTTCGGATAGAAGATCTATAACGTACTTCCTCTCGGTCATAACAAGACCTCGATGGTTCCTAGCGAAATAATGTAGATGCCACAGTCCTTGGTTATAACTTATAAATTGTTGACCAAGGAAATCCTTAGCTACACGAATGCCATACACATCAGCCCATGTAACAATAATATCATCAACATAAACCAATATAGCAATTGTACCTCTCTTAGTTCTCTGAACTAATAATGAATGATATGCAACCGATCTCATAAATACATGCTTCTCTATCAAGTACGAGAGTTTCTAAAATCATACTCTTGGACATTGACTAAGGTCATGCATAGCCTTATACATAACCTTGTGAAGTCTACACATCATATGACACACCCCCTCAACAACAAAACCCTAATGATTGCTGCATGTAGACTTCCTCCTGCAAGTCACCATGCAGAAACACATTCTTCACATCAAGCTGATATAGGGGCTAATCGTTGCAACAGAGAGAAGTATCTGCAATGTAGAATACTGAGCCACTAGAGAGAAAGTATCAGGATAGTCCACCCCATAATTCTGGGTGAACCCACGAGCCACAAGCCTCACCTCGTAGCGATCCACGTTGTCATTTGCTCGGTGCTTTATCGTAAACATTCACTTGCATCACATGGCAAATGCTCCTGTAGGAGCTGTAATAATGCTCCATGTGTCACATGATTGTAACGCGGCCATCTTTCTTTCATGGCAAGACATCGCTGATTGTCCTGTATCACCTCCTAGTATGTCTGTGGTATCTCCACAGCTGATAGTCCTACAACAAACCTCCCGAAACTCTCTAGTAGTAACCCCAAAGAAACATGGGTTACAAGAAAACAAGTAGCACGTGTATGTCTCCGCCGTCATAGAAAACTAAGCACATCAAGATCACATGCCACCTCCTCAACCTGTAAACTAGCTTCCTAAGAGAGCACCAGCTCATCCTTTAAAGTAGCATACTGCATGGACAAATCAACTAGTGCCATCAGTAGAAACAATGAGCCAAGTACATATCAGGGATGTGCTGGATATTGGGAAGGTCCATGAGCAGGGGGAACCGTGGGAGGTCTATGAACAAAGAAACGTGGCAACAAGTGGGTCATACTAGGTGGCAGTGGAGGAGACACAAGAGCAAGTGGTGGTAGAGGAAATAGTGGTGGTGGTGGAGGTGATAGTGGGGTGGAGGTGGTAAAGGTATTGGCGGGACAAAACGTGGTGGTGCCATATGACGATGCACATATACCCCCTTTCCAGAGTTAGACAAAGTCAATCTATCGTTTGTAAGAGAGAAATACATGACAGACTCAAAAAAAAAACGACGTCAGCACCGACATACTATTTCAGTCTAATAGAGTCCAAACAATGATACCCTTTCTGGGTAAGAGAGTAGCCTACAAAGACACATTTGACAGCTCTAGGGAGAGCATGTCACGACCAGGAATCGGGTGGTTAACAAAGGAAACAGAGCTAAACAAATGGGGTATAAGGAAGGATAGGTCCTTTTCGAGAAACACAATCGAGAAAGGGATCTTCTCTGCTAAAATAGAGAATGACATATGGTTCACCAAGTAGCAAGCAATGAGAACCACATCACCTCAAAAAGAATGTGAAGCATGACTCTGAATCAAAAGTATCCTACTCACATCAAGTGACAGTATGTGCGTTCAGCTACACCGTTCTGATGAGAAGTGTAAGCATATAAGATCTAGTGTGCTATGCCAAGAGACCAGAAGAACTCCGAAAGTTGTAATGTGCAGAATTCTAAGGCATTGTCAGAACGAACAAATTTAAGAGTATGAGAGAAATTGTTCTTTATTTCAATAATGAAAGATATAAAGATAAACCCAGCTTCAGACTTGTTTTTCAAAAGAAAAAAAATCCAAATAGTCTAGCTAAATCACCCACAGCTACTGTTGGGAGAAAAATAAAATTTGTTTATTCCAGAAACCTTAGGCTCTCTTATATAGAAGAGAGACCTATGGGTAAATTACATAAGATAGACACGAGAAAAGTAAAATAACAGAAACGGCACATCAGAACATAGAAATATCTCTACACCCCCCCCCCTCAAGATGGAGCATAGATATCGATCATGCTCATCTTGGATGAACACTTCTGAAATGGTGCCCTTAGCAATGCCTTAGTAAAGATATCTATTGTTTGTTCTCTTGAACTGACATTAGAGGTAGAAATCAAACCCTTCTGGATCATATCTCTGGTATAATGGTAATCCACCTCAATATGCTTGGTTCTTTCATGGAATGCAGGATTGTTTGCAATGAATAAAGCAACCTGATTATCACATTGTAGTTGCATGGGGAGAGGCATGTCTATGAGCAGATCTGCTAATACTGCTCGCACCCACATCATTTTTGTGCTTGCTTGAACCATAGCCATGTATTCTGATTCAGCACTTGATCTGGCCACCACCATTTGCTTCTTGCTTCTCCAAGACACAAGAGAACTTCCCACAAACACAGCAAAGCCTGAAGTAGACTTTCTGTCCTTGGGGCATCCTACATAGTCTGCATCCGCACAAGCAGACACGGAAAGAGTTGCTCCCTTCCTGAATAATAAGCCTACACCTGGAGAAGATTTTAAATATTTCCAAATCATGTATATAGTATCCATATGAACCTGTCGGGGCTGCTCCATGAACTGACTCACCCGACTCATCGCAAAGGAGATATCGAGTCTAGTGATAGTGATATAGAGGAGCTTTCCAACCATCTCTCTATATCTTCTTCTGTCAACCTCCTCCGTATCATCATCATATAACTTCACACAGGATCCATTGGTGTACTAGATGGTCGACACCCAATCATACATGTCTCATCAAGCATGTATGTAACATATTTCCTTTGGGTCATCACAAGACCCTGCACATTCCCTGCAAATTCCAACCCTAAGAAGTACCTTAGAGTACCAAGATCCTTGGTAACAAAGTGATGGCCCAGAAATTCTTTTGCCATCTTGACCCCTTGCACATCATCTCCTGTAACAAGTATGTCAACCACATATACCATAATGACAACAGTGCCTCTATGTGTTTTCTGCACAAAGAGTGAATGGTATGCATCTGACCTCTTGAAACCTTGCCTCTCAATCAGATCTGAGAGCTTCTGAAGCCATGTCCTTAAACTTTGCTTAAGGTCATATATTGCCTTATGCAATCTACACACCTGCTGACACTCCTCCTCAACAGCAAACCCAGGTGGTTGCTACATGTAAACTATAGATATATATTATTCTCTTATGTATCTTTATTGTTATTTTACTTTCTTGTTGGACTCTTTATATAGTTTACCCATAGGCTACTCTCCTATATAAGAGAGCCTAGGGCTGATGGAATAAACAAGCTTTCTTATTTTCCCAACATGGTATCAGAGCGACGGTCCTAGGCTGGAGTTCTTGAACCAAACCCTAACCCTAGCCCCCCCCCCTTCCACCGTCAAGCCTCTCCTGCGCCTCCGACCTAGCGACGCCGACCTAGGTCCTCCTTGTCTCGCACGCCGTGCGCGGGAGCGTGAGCATGCGTACTCCATCGCCCAGCCCACGACCGCACGCCGTTGATCGCTCACGTACTCCATCGCCTCACCGTACGCGTGAGCGTGCGTGATCTCGCCTCCATCGAGATAAACCCACGCATGATCGTGCTGTGCGTGCGCTACTGATCTCCATCTGCGCGTTATTCCAGTGTTGTGTGTGCATGATTGTTGCACTGCCGCATGCAAGCACAGCACGAAGGCGCGTGCTTCGCCTGTATGGGTTCTGCGCGTTTGATCTGCGCGTAAACCTGCATCCAGTGCGCATCTTCTTCCTGCGCGAAATCTGCGCGTGACCCCGCACCTCTAGTGTGTGAAACGACTTCAACCCTAGTGTACGTGCAACACTAGGTCTAGTGTGTACGTGTACTCAGATCTTGGTTCGCGCGCACTTCCAATTAATGGGGTTGGTTGTTTGAGTCTACACATCCAACCAATCCCATTCATGTCCCTGTAGACGATCATATCTTCAGTCTACAACCCCAGTCCTCTAATATCAATATGTCAGAAAGCAAGGCAGACATCCCATCCAAAGGTGCCTTCAGAGGTCCAACGCCAATCGTGAAGATGGACGGTTCTAACTATGAACTGTGGAAAATGCAGTTCAT
Organism: Ottelia alismoides; assembly: GCA_037367405.1. Lineage (NCBI taxonomy): Eukaryota > Viridiplantae > Streptophyta > Magnoliopsida > Alismatales > Hydrocharitaceae > Ottelia > Ottelia alismoides. Next base: position 1,059,056 of record JAZKJV010001292.1, read on the forward strand.
GAGTATGATGAAGTCAACCGGTAAGAAACATATTCTTACTGAAGAAAAGCGTGCTGAGAAGACTGGAGTCAATGCCTCATGGGAGGCAGATGATGCATAAGCCAAAGTTTGGCTATTTGGAACTCTGGTCATTGAAATTGCCAATGATATTCTTCACCAGCCCACCGCCAAAGTTATGTGGGATATTTTGACTGCTACATATTCTCAGGCAAAGAATGACACGAAAATACTACAACTCCAGCATGACATATTTACTATTAAGCAGAATGGACATCCTCTGCACTCACTATACACATCTCTACGAGGGATGTTTGAGAAGTTGTATAGCTTTATACCTCTGACAGCCACTCCAGAACAACAGAAGACCTACCGGAATGCTACTATGGTAGGAGTTTTTCTCGCTGCCCTTGATCCTGAGTATGAGGCAACACGTTCCCAGATCTTGGCAGATTCCACTATTCCGCCTATGGAGTAAGCCTTTCACAAATTGAGTCGTATCACTGTTCCTTCTTCTACCACCAATCAGACTGCCTCAGCTATGGCAGCCAATCGAGGTCGTGGAGGTTACCATCATCAGGCTCGAAGTCGAGGACCTCGTGGCAGAGGAGGTCGTGTTCGTCCATTGTGTACATTTTTCCATCACACTGGACATACCGAACATACATGCTACTCTAAGCATGGATTTCCTGCTTCTGCATGGGTCGCTGAACAGATCGAGCCCCCATCTGCCTCTTCTATGGATTAGTGCTTTGATGATCTTGTAGCCTATCTACGGGGATTATTCCTCCATCTGGCCCAGTTGCTTCAGCACCTACTCCTGAGGGCCAATCCGATGTTGCCACATCTGCCTCTACATCCACCAGTTCATCAGGTAGCACATATGCATTTACTAGCAGTAGTGGATCAGATACTTTAGCATGGATTATGGACTCTGGCGCCACACATCATCTATGTGGTGACCAAAGTCCACTTACAGGGTACAGGCAGATCTCTCCAGGTCGTACAGTGGTAATTGCCAATGGAACACATTCTCCGATTACTGGTCAAGGAGAAATTAAACTGACACCAGCTATGCATCTCAAGAATGTGTTACATGCTCCAGATTTTTCAATGAATTTGTTGTCTATTAGTCAAATTACAAAGGATTTACAGTGTCAGGCGATTTTTGATCCATCTTCTCTTGTTTTTCATGACATACTTACGAGCAACGTGATTGGGCATGGCTATGAGCAAGGCGGTCTCTATCGCCTGAGTCGGGCTCCTTTTGTTGGATCCTCATCCCTACCTGTTGGATCTATTTCTCCACTACTATGGCATCTGCGCTTTGGACATCTACCGCTTCAGAAACTCCGTCGTGTGTTACCTTAGGTCTCGCCTCACACGTCCCTTCAATGTGAGGCTTGTCAGTTGGGAAAGCATCATCGATCTACCTTTCCCGATCGTCAGTGTCGGAGTAGTTACTCCAAGTTTGAGTTCTTTCATGTCGATATCTGGGGTCCTAGTCGTGTGCCTGATCATCAGGGACACAGGTTTTATATAGTTATTGTGGATGATTTCTTTCGTGTGTCATGGATATTTCTGTTAAAGAATAAATCTGAAGCAGGTAATGTTATCATCAATTTTCTTAATGAAGTTCGTAATGTTTTTCTGCATCTGTTAAAACTGTGAGAAGTGATAATGCTCTGGAATTTTGTACTCATACCCTATCCAGTTATTTTTCATCACAATGGATCATCCACCAGACATCATGTGCCTATACATCCCAACAGAATGGGGTGACTGAAAGGAAACATCGGCATTTGCTTGATGTAACCAGGTCGCTTCTTATACAGAGTCATGCTCCTCACTCTTTCTGGGGTGATGATGTTCTTACAGCATGTTACCTTATCAATCGTATGCCATCATCGGTTCTAGCTGAGAAGATTCATTTCTCTCTTATTTTCCCTGACAAAGAATTGTTCTCCCTTACTCCTCGAGTGTTCGGTTCGGTTGCCTTTGTCCACTAGTTGTCTCCCGGAACGGACAAGCTCTCTCCTAGGGCAATCAAGTGTGTCTTCGTTGGGTACTCCAGAACTCAGAAGGGGTACAAGTGTTACGATTCATTGCGCAGACAGTACCTTGTCAGTGCTGACGTTACATTTTTTGAATCTGTTATGTATTTCTCCGCCTCAGGTGATCAGTTGATACACCATGATAATACTAATGCAATATACATGCCACCACCATCGCCAACACCACCATCACCACCATCACCACCACCAGATCCGTTACAATCTTCTACACCTCCAGTCATTGTACCTGTTTCGCCATTACCATTTCACTATACCCGCAGGCCTGCTTCTGCTCATGGTCATCGCTCATCATCTAGCTCACCTGAGGTATGTTCTGAAGATATTACTATTGATGGATCTGATGATTTTCCTGAGCAGGATGTGTTACAGGGGCCTGATGAGAAGGCGGATGATTTAGATGTTCCTATTGCCCTACGAAAGTCGAAGCAGAGTTGCGCATCATATCCTATAGCATCCTCTGTGTCATTTGATCAATTAACTGGAGATTTCAGGGATTTCCTCGTTGCATTGTCAGCAGTAACTATTCCACGGAATTACCAAGATGCGTTCAAGGATAGTAGATGGCGTTTAGCCATGGAGGACGAAATGGCAGCTCTCCAGTCTAGAGGTACCTGGAGCCTGGTTCCTGCTCCCGCTGATGTGTCTCCAGTAAGCTGCAAGTGGGTATTTACAGTCAAGCAGAATGCAGATGGCAGTATTGACGAATACAAGGCTCGCCTTGCTCCTCGTGGTTTTACACAGACATATGGGGTGGATTATCTGGATACATTCTCGCCGGTGGCTCGCCATTCCACTCTACGGATCCTGCTTTCTGTTGTCGTCACTCGTAATTGGCCACTATACCAGTTGGATGTGAAGAACGCGTTTTTATATGGTGACTTACAGGAGGAAGTCTACATGCAACAGCCACCTGGTTTTGCTGTTGAAGGGGAGTGTCCTAAGGTGTGCAGACTTCATAAGGCTATCTATGGCCTTAAGCAGAGCCCCAGAGCTTGATTCCAGAAGCTCTCAGACCTATTTGAGAAACAGGGGTACAAACGCTCTAATGCTGATCATTCCTTGTTTGTACAAAAGATTCCCAGAGGCATTATTGCAACTGTGCTATATGTAGATGATATTCTGATTAAAGGAGAGAAAGAAACAAACTGTTGTGGCAAGGTCAAGTGCTGAATCTGAATATAGGGCTATGGCCCAGGTTAGTACAGAAATGATGTGGGTAAAGGCTGTGCTTACAGACTTACATATAGAAGTCCCGCTTCCTATGGCTTTGGAATGTGACAATCAGGCGGCCTTATTCATTGCTAATAACCCAGCTTTCCATGAACGAACTAAGCACATTGAAGTTGACTGCCACTTTATACGTGATATGATTCAGAAGGGATTCATTGCTACATCCCATGTTAGCTCAGAGAATCAAACGGTAGACATTTTTACCAAGGCATTACTTCGAGGGCCATTCCAGAAGTGCTCGTCCAAGCTGAGCATGATTGATATCTATGCTCCAGTTTGAGGGGGAGTGTAGATATAGATTATTCTCTTATGTCTTTATTGTTATTTTACTTTCCTGTTGGACTCTTTATGTAGTTTACCCATAGGCTACTCTCCTATATAAGAGAGCCTAGGGCTGATGGAATAAACAAACTTTCTTATTTTCCCAACATAAACCTCCTCCTATAGATCGCCATACAAAAAGAATTTTTAACATCTAGATGAAATAGAGGCCAATCATGTACCACAGCAACTGTAAGAAGTACATAGAGAGTAGAGTGTAGAGTCACTGGAGAAAAAGTATCCAAGTAATCAACTCTGTAAGTCTGAATAAATCCCCGTGCTACTAATCGTGCCTTGTAGTGATCTAGGCTACCATCGGTGTGATATTTGACAGTAAATACCCACTTGCAACTGACAATGGACGCTCCAGGAGGTGGTGACATCAGACTCCATGTACCACGTGATCGTAGTGCAGCCATTTATTCTTCCATAGCTAAACGCCAGCGGCCATCCTTCAATGCCTCATGATAATTTCATGGAATGTCCACGACAGATAGAGCCACTGCAAATCTTTGAAAGACCCCGATTAGGCGGTGAAAGGAAACATGAGAAGCAATGGGATAATAAGCGCAAGATCACTTCTGCTTCCGAACAGCAATAGGTAGATCCAGATCATGGGGCAACTCCTGCATCTGTGAGATATCCCCCTGCAATGAGCTCTACACAGATAAATCTCCAGACCCATCGTTAGACACATCGTTATCAGAAGTTCAGAACAAACCTTGGGCGTAATGACCAATGGGCGTGGATCATGAACAGAAACAGTCCGACGGTATAGAATTAGGTAATGGTGTAACAATAGGAGGTGGAGGAGGAGGTGGTGGTGACTGACTCACAAGTGGTGGAGGCATGTAGACCCCCTCTTCAGACTCGAACGAAGCCAATCTGTCACATGTAGGTGAGAAATACATGGCATACTCAAAAAATGTGACAACTGCACTGATATAGTATTTCCTGCGCAACGAATCATAACACCTATATCCCTTTTGGGTCCTCGAGTACCCAACAAACACACATTTGACAGCTCTAGGAGAGAGCTTGTCAAGACCTAGAAACAACTGGTGGACAAAAACCACATAACCAAACACACGAAGAGTGAGTGAGAACAATTGTTTCTCAAGGAAAGCGATAGAGTAAGGAATTTTCTCACCCAAGACAGACGACGACATGCGGTTAACCAAGTAGCATGTTGTAAGAACGGCATCGCCCCAGAACGAATGTGGGGCACGACTCTGAATGAGAAGAGTCCGAGTGACATCAAGTAAATGGCAATGTTTCCATTCTGCAACACCATTCTGTTGAGAAGTGTAAGCACAAGATATTTGATGGATAATGCCACGGGATGAAAGAAAGTGGGACAAAGCACGAGTACATAATTCCAAAGCATTATCAGTTCAAATAATTTTCACAGAGGTAGAGAAAACATTCTGCACTTCATCGATAAATTTTTTATTACATCCCCAGCTTCAGATTTATTTTTCAGAATACCCAAGACGAGCAAGAAAAATCATCCACGACAACCGGATAAAAACAATGTCCCTGGTAATCAGGAACACGACTCGGACCCCAAATGTCAATATGAAATAAATCAAAAAGGGAGCTACTGCTCTAACTCTGATGACTAGGAAAAGCAGAACGATGATGCTTTCCCAACTGCATGCCTCACACTCGAAAGAAGACCCTGGTCAAATCTGAGGCAACATATAACATAGCTTCTGAAGAGGGAGGTGACCAAACCGTAGATGCCAGGTATAAGGAGAAACAAAATCCCGTTGCAAAAGATGAAGCACCGGGGACTCCGAACAAGATGATAAAGACCACCCTGCTCACGGCCACACCCAATCACATTGCCCGTAAGAATGTCCTGAAAAACAAGAGACGATGGGTCAAAAATAGCTCTACAGTGCAAATCTTTTGTAATCTGACTAATTGATAACAAATTCATAGAGAAATCAGGGGCATATAACACGTTCTGTAGGCGCATGGAAGGTGTTAAACATATCTCCCCTTGACCAGTGATTGGGGAATGTGTCCCATCTACAATAACAACAGTTCTTCCTGATGGAACTTGTCTATAAGATATAAGTTGATCTCTATCTCCGCATAAATGGTGTGTATCCCCAAAATCCATAATCTAGTCAGTAATCTCAGAGCCATGACAGGATGTAAGAGCAAAAATACTACATGAGGTACTGGTTGTGGCAGACGTACTGGCAGACGCAGAGGCAGCAACATCTTGACCACCAGAAGAGGAAGAAGCAGAGGGCATGATATCCCGCAGTCTAGCAACAAAGTCATCAAATATCTGATCAGAAGAAGCAGCAATATGAGGCTCAACCTGCTCTGCAACACAGCCGGAAAACCATGTTTGGAATAGCATGTGTCCTCCGTATGGCCTGATCGATGACAATAAGTGCATGGCTGACGAAGGCGACCTCTCTACCACGAGGTCCACGTCCACGGGAAAACGAAGATCCTCCTCGACCTCGAGAGGCTGCCATAGCCGAAGAAGACTGGTTAGCGACGAAAGATGGAGCAGTAATCCTGCTAAGTCTACGGAATGCTTCCACCATTGGAGGAATAGTGGCATCCGCAAGAATTTGGGAACGAGCAACATCATACTCCGGATCAAGGGCTGCTAGGAATACACTGACCCTGGTAGCATTCTTGTATGTCTTTTGCTGCTCTAGAGTCGTCGTTAGATGCATAAAACTATGGAGCTTCTCAAACATACCACGTAAGGAGGTATACAATGAATGAAGAGGGCGTCCGTTCTGCTTCACTGTCAATATGTCATGCTGAAGTTGGAGGATCTTCGTCTCATTCTTCACTTGAGAATATGTTGCTGCGAGGATGTCCCACATCGCCTTAGCAGTAGGTTGATGTAGTACATCATTGGCGATTTCAGTCGTCAATGTACCAGAGAGCCAAACTTTGGCATAAGCATCGTCAGCCTCCCATGAGGCATTTACTCCAGTCTTCTCCAATGGCTCATCCGCAGTAAGAATATGCTTCTTACCACTTGACTTCTTAAGGCTCATGAACAGCATAGCCCAGAGCTCATAGTTTGATCTGTCCATTTTGACAATAGACGTTGGACCTCTAAATGCGCTGGTAGATGGAACATCAACCTTACTTTCTGGCATGTCGCCGATGGAGAAAGACTAGGAACGAAAGACTTGCGAAGATATTTGTCTATACGGACATGTGAGGATTTGGTTGCACGTGTAGACTCAAACTGCAACCAACCCAATTAATGAGATGAAGGTTGCGCGAGAGGAGATGCTAGATCACTCGTAGATGGACAGGATCACACTGTACAGGCCTCACACAGGTGATGCGGCGAGATGCGAGGCTGGGAGCCTGCAACTGGAGGCGCACAGGCTGCACTGCGTAGAGGAGCGAAAGGCTGGGGAGCCCGCTGTTGCGCTGCGCAGGGGCGGGGCTGGGAGCGATGCGGGGTCCACGCCCGCGAGGGAGAGGCGGCGCGCGCAGAGGGAGAGAGGAAGAGGGGGTGGCGTGTGGGCTTGAAGGTGGGGCTAGGGTTAGGGTAAGTGTGCCCCAGTCTTGGACCGCTTCTCTGATACCATGTTGGAAGAAAAAGACAATATGTTTATTCCAGAAACCATAGGCTCTCTTATATAGAAGAGAGACATATGGGTAAATTACATAAGATAGACATGAGAAAAGTAAAATAATAGAAACGGTACATCAGAACATAGAAATATCTCTACAAGAACCTCATAGGAGGTATGGTCATCGAGGGGAGTTTGTTGAATTATCCTTTTGTCTACTTCTCAGCCTTTTTACAGGGCATCCGATTTTCGATGCCACGGTTTTTGGAGCTCTTTCGGATTATTCTCAGAGATAGTCGGTCATTCACTTTCTGGACAGATGATTGGCCTAATGGTGGAATGTTGGCAAACCTGCTTCTCGCGTCTTTTCGATATGGTCGCTGATTGGGAGGCTAGTGTGGCGAATTGTTAGGAGAATGGTAACTGAATGCCCGCTTTTGTTGTGAATTTCTCTGATCAGCGAATAGAGGATTTTCTTCAACTCATAAATTCATTGAGCATAGTGTTGGGTCATGTGGATGGAAGAGATCATTGGGTGGAGAAGGGTGGAGATTTTTTTATAAAACATGCATATAAAGCTATGGACTTACCTTCAAGCCCATCGACGGATCACCTGGCTCATGACTGCAAGCTCGTTTGGAATCTCAATGTGATAAGTTGTATAGCAATGTACCTACGGCAAATGCGGAGAGCATGTATTTTGATTACAGATCTTCTAGGTTTTGTGTGGGCGCTTCACAAACTTGTCCGCTTTGTAACAATGAGGTTGATATGATTAATCATCTTTTCTTCTCATGTGAAAAGACATCTAGGATGTGGCATGTGCTTGGACTTGTTTGGTTGAGTATTCAAAACCAACAAATTTTTTTGGGACTCTTTTCTATATGAATAAGTATCGTCCCGATGAGAAGGTTCTCTTCCTGGTTGCAGTTGTATGGGTTGTATGGTTAGCTAAAAATTAAGTGATCTTTTCCTATGAGTGGTTCAATGTATGGGCTAAGAATATAGTGATCGCATCAAAGAGATGTAAGGACACGATGGAGTGGATTAAGGGCTTTTTATAGGATCCCTTGAGGAATATCATATTAAATCATAACTCAAATGTTGTCAGGGGAAGGTTCTCTTAGGCGCTCGCCCAGTGCCTTTCACTTCCCGTTGAAGCACCCGCCTCCACATAGCCCAACCAAAAGTGATTTGCCTGTGGGGCAATGAGCCAAGGCCTCACCTCCTGACAACGTTGTCATGAATGCTTCTCTTCACCCTAGCCAAAAGGCCCCTGGTCTGAAAAAAAAGAATGGTATCACTAAAACCGTTTCTCGATCAATATTCCGACAAAGACTCTCAACGTTCATTTTCCCTATCAGGATTCATCCAGTCCCTATGTATTTGAGTGATTCTGAACATGCCTTCTACCTATTACTTTTATAGGATGAACCACACTAACCACGTTCGAGCTATCTCCATTCTGGCGTGGCGTGATGAATGTTTTTAGGCAAAATTGCTCGTTTTTTAAGCCGGTGCTGGGCAACGGGAGTTCCTTCCGCTTTGCCGCCTATCTCCATTCTGGCGTGGCGTGATGAATGTTTTTAGGCAAAATTGCTCGTTTTTAAGCCGATGCTGGGCAACGGGAGTTCCTTCCGCTTTTGGACCGATGACTGGTCCGGAAGGGGTGCTTTCAACGTGATGTTCCCGCGTCTTTTTGCCTTGGTCGAGGATAAGGAGGCGTCAGTGGCCTCGTACTGGGCGAACGGCTGCTGGAGCCCTCGGATCGCTGCGAACCTGTCGGATCATCGGTTGGATGATTTTCTGTCGTTAATGGCTCGGCTTGTTGATGTTGCTCAACCGAATATTGGGCGGGACCACTGGGCCTGGAAGGATGGATCGTTCTCTTCACGTAAGGCGTACTCAGCTCTCGCTCTTACCCATAATGCCGATGACGATATCTTGGTGCATAACTGTAGATTCTTGTGGGGCCTCAAATTACCTGAGCGCATTGGCATCTTCTTATGGCTTCTTCGTAGGGGAAGACTATTCACTCGTGATCGGTGTGCAACTCTTTTTCCGAATGTTGACTAGATGTGCGGCCTCTGTGATGCGGAGCGGGAAACAATTTCTCACCTCTTCTTCGAGTGTGGCCCTGTTCGTGCTCTTTGGGATGATCTTCCTTGGGTCAACGTCGTCTCCTTTCCTGCTTTGTGCGAGAGCTTGGTTAATTCAAGGGGCAGGGAAAGGAGGCTTTTACTTGATCCAATCGCAAGGTTGTGGAGCATATGGATGGGGAGGAATGAGGCACTATTTGCGGCTCAGCGGTTCTACACGGAGAACATTTCATTGCGTGCTAAGCGTCTTCTAGAGGATTGGACCCAGGGATAGGTCCGTTGTGGTTGTATGGGGGATCCATTGCTTGTGGCTAACCGTTCGGGTAGTCCCTTTTGTTTTACTTTTCTACCTTCTCTATAAAAACTGTCTTCTTTTTGTTTTTAATATATTGGGGTGAACACCGTCGAGTGCTTCCCCCTTTTTTGAGCGTCAAAAAAAAACCACGTTCGAGCTAGCAAGACAAAAATTTGGGTAACTGCATCCAAATTCAAACTGGCCATACTCACGTCACAAATAGCAAAGGCGACGCCAGCGACCACCAATGAGAAACTTGTGACCAAAACCACTGCAAAAAAATTGCAAAAGCTTTTATTCATTGTGTGTTTTGAGCAATTACATTGTTTCTTTGCGAATTTCTATAGAAAGCTTTTGTATATGTGCCCCTAAATACTCCTTCCTAATCACCCACTCTGTCTCCTTTTGTCTCCCTCATCTATCAATATGGGGTTAATTCTGCAACGCTAAGAACAAAAAAATACCTGGAACTTGTTGTCCTCTGTTCTATGACAGCTTTCCTTCTGCTGCGTCTCCAAACAGCATTTGTAATATTTGGTTCACTATAAGATGAGCTGATAAAGAAATTGGCAACATAACAGAAAAATAAGCACTGGTAGCCAGGTAAAAAAAATTTATTTATATGTTCGAATGATGCAGAATTTAGAGGAAAATGTGTCAACAACATGCGACAAAAGAGCAGATCATGACTGACAAATCAAAATGGTCAGCTGGATTGTGAAAGAAGAAATTGGTAAAAACCAAGATAACCTCAGTTTTCCTGCGATAATTGGCTGCAATAGTTTGTGTCGTGAAGATACAGCATTTGATGCTCCTGCCCTTTGCTGATTATTAGACTGAAAATTCTCTTCTTGATCATGACTGATATATCAAATGGAACATTTTCGCAATTAGAAATAAGAAATGATAACAAGGGAAAGAAAAATCAAGAAAAAACTAAACAGCCGACTAAAAAAGTCCTGAAAATAAATAAAGAAATTCGGAACAAAAGTTGGCCTGAATGTCTACCATGAGTCGAGCCATGTGTCACAAAACAGAAGATCGAGAGCACGTTAAATATTAGAAAACAATCGTTAAATATTAGAAAACAATCAATCAATCAAACCACCTGAATACAATGACTTGCATGGACAGCCCTTCTCAATGAAAGGAAAAAACCACATGAATGGATGCCCTATAGCACAATGGTGGCTAGGTTTTTCTTCTATTTCATTTAACAATCAACAGTTGGGGGTGTATAATATTTATAGGGTTAAGAGATCAATGGAACCAAATACAATACAGCTTTCAACAATCCCTGTCATGTTGGACGTAAACAATCATGCCCAACTTGCCAATATTCATTCCATGTTACATTTTAGTATGTCCTTTGGCAAAAATCACCAACAGTTGGTCTCCAGATTTGATGAAGGGAAGGCAAAGTTGTTCACCGTCGATCTAATTGTCGAATGAAAATGCTGATTGTTTTCCACATGTTGGTTTTTGTCGTCACATCAGGTTGTTGCGAGATTGATGAATGCTTCTAATCACAATAAATGTTCATGGACTTTGATTTCAACTCTTATATCTTGGTGCATAATCTGAACCCAAAGCATCTTAGCCACATCAAGGCCATAGCACATGCTCAATCTCAGCACTCAATCTGGTGCCCATGATTTGCTTCTTGATTTGTCCTATGACGGTTTCCACCCAAGTACACAACGTAGAAAAAAGTAGAATGACGGGCACTACCTGATCAAGCCCAATAAGCATGAGTATAAGCTTTGAGTCTCACATCCTACCTTATAATTAGAAGAATCATTTTTCCTAGGCATCTCTTCAAGTAGGAAAGGATAATGTAGACAGCACTCTGGTGAGCAACAGCAGGGGCATGCATGAACTAGCTCAAAAGTAGTTATAGGCAATGGCTTGGTGAAGATGTGAGTCATCCGATCAGAAATACAGACACGAGAGGTAGTTACATATCAGTTCTGTACCATGCCTGATATAGCAACAATGTTGGTGCTCTACATGTTTAGCTCTCTCACGAAAAACTGGATTGTTAGCTATTTAATAATATTGTTTGATTATCGCATATCATTTATATTAGGAGAGACGCCTCCATAAGAAGATTTGTTATAAGAGATTTGTTGGTTTACATAATCCACCCGGACACCTGTCGAATGATGCGAATGGATGGGACTAGATAACCTGGATCGTTGCAAATAATAAGCTCAAACAACCACAGCGCCACGTAACACTTTCAGACATAGATAAACAAGTAAACCACAAGTACATAGGGATTTAACACGGAAACCCTCCTGGATAAAAACCACGACCTAAGTCTCTGACTCGGGCTTTCAACCATACCCACATGGGTCTTACCACTAAACCGAGTTGTTTACACAGGCAACCTAGTCGTTTACAACCTGAGTTGGTTACGCGGTCAACTCAACCGTTTACAAGAAATAATTCTACCAACCTCAGTATCAAAGTGTTATAAAATTAAAATAGCTCTGATACTATGTTAGAAAATAAAGAATGAGGAAGTGAATTGATAAACATAGCAAAAACTATAGAAAGATAACTATGAACATTGAAATTTTTACATGTAACCATACTCCCTAAGGAGCGGGATGAAACCACAGGAGAACGCCTCAAAGGGCTGATGTGTTTATTGACTTTCTCGACTGTTACAAGAGGGTGAGGGGCTTCTTATATAGCCCTCACTGAGTCTTCACATCCCACGGACAGTCGATGTGGGCCTAAACAACTGGATGTGCACATAAGTGACGCGCAACACATCTACTCCAACACAAACTAAATGTAACATTTGAAGACCCGATTAGACCTCGTTTAATCCAATAAAGTTATCAGACAATATTAAATAACTTAAATCGGTCAATTGAACGTGAATCAAAAGTCGTTCGAGCGAAATCGACCAAAAATCAGTCGCATCGTAAAGCGTGCCACAGAAAAGCCACAACACGAAATCAAAAATTGCAAAACCAATCGAGACTACCCAAAAATCCGATTCGACGAAATAAGACCAATGGAATCGACCGTTCGTCAATCGGAATTCGTTTGATATTTTTAAAGTACAAAATTTAACCCCAAACCAAAACCGTATCTCGAAAATATAGGGCCTTTATACCCGATTGAGAGTATATCAACATTATACTCATATTGATCTTCGTTCAGAGATGATCAAAACAAGTCACAAATCATCAAGAAGCGAGACATGAGGCGTGTCTACGGTCAAATTTTGTATATAACAAATAAATGAATGAAAAATGACATTTTAAAAAATAAATTATTTTTGTTCTGTACATGCCCATGCGAGGGATCCTCATTTTAGTTTTCGTACGAGCTCGTTAGCCAGTACTAGTCGGGCCGGTTTCTATAGTAACTTTTTCATAGAGTTTCTCTCACCCGTCTCGAGGGTATAGTTTTGGGGAGACCTTTCCCTCTATTGCACTGCACCTCCAATTAGAGAGCGAGACGGAAGAGTCTCTTAAGAGACTACCTCACCGTTAGAGTTTTGGTTACTTTCCGCCGACAGGCTTATCGATCCTACATCCGAATCATCCATGTCTACATCCGAATCATCTAAGGTCACATTTGAATTAGTTACAGTTGAATTTCAAAGAGTTACAATTAAACTCGGAATGAAGAATTATGGATCTTGCCTAAGAGATGAAGTCAATTATAAGTTGTGTTGTCTAGAGTTGATTATAATTAAGTTAATGGATGTGTTGAGAACCTAATTAAAATGCATTACACCACATTGCATGCCTACAGAGGCACCCCAACCCTAAGGCGTTATTCACGCCTTAGAGTCATAGGTGTGAAGTCATATATTGACCAAGACTACGGACTATCCATTAAACTAGAAAAATATATATATATATAGAATTGAGAACCAGGTTAGAATATTATCTTTTCCATCATCAATAAACTAAGAGTTAAATAAAGCATCACCTCACCAACTCCTTATTAAGACCCATAACCTAATCTCAATGACAAGAAAACAATATATACTTACTAACCTCAATTACTATGGTATGTTATAAATGCGAAATATTGCGATAATGAGTAATTGGAGGGAAAGGCATGCAGAATAATTTTAAAACATTTTTCTATGCAGGTAGTGGTAGATTTCAAATTCATAAATGCATGTTTATTTGTTCTCTTTTGAACATATTAAATGCATGCTTATTTTAATAAGATTTTGGAAGTAACAGCGCTCGCTGACGCCATTTCTACCTTTCATATATGACAGGCAAGCAGCATGCTTCTCAGTAGATGGGGATGATTCCTGTCACACGGGCATATACGAGATGGTACAGTTACCTACAGTTACCTTTATCAGTTTTTGTTCAATTCATAATGTAAATATTTCCTTTTATCTTCAGTAAATTTTGGGATATATGCATAATTGTCAGTATGTTATATATCGTGGAAATTAATGAAATGCAATGTTGGTGGCACTTGCCGTTGTTGATTATGTGGTTGTTATATTGATCTGAATGTCACATACAAATAGCAAACGTGAAAATTTTTCTCCTGATTATCAATAACTTAATGCGATCACTTGTGAATGAAATGTTGCGAATGCAACGTAAACGGGTGCCCGGATCCCCGAGAGCGTCATAGTTTGGTATCAGAGCCATGGTACTCCACTACACGCATTTGCAGTATTACAATTCCGATCGCACTAAGTTCTCGGATAACGACAATCTCCCGACTTGCCGCGAGTCTGATAGGGAAATATGACATTCAAATTCCATAACCACAAATCTCATCAATTTCATTAATTTTCATCTTATATCCCAAGAAAAAGACAAATATCATAGTATCTGTGAACAGCAAATTTTATGACTAATAATGGTTCTCATGTAGAACCATGATGTCCAGAGCTGCTCAAGATATGACTGACCGTTTCGAGCGCATTATGACCACTCTCACCGACCTCCAGCAACAGCAGGCTACTATGCGAGGTCAGCATGACCAAATACTCGCTCAGCAGACAAAGATTGCCGATAGACAGGATCGGCCTCAATCAGTCGAGGTACAACAGCCTCATTTCGATGATCCAAATGAGGAGACGCTGGAGCATGGAGCAGATGATGGAGTATTCACTGACAGATTTCGTAGAGATATGGTGGGATGCAGTAGTTTCTGAATTGGGCTATGGGCCTACATGGAATGATTTTGAGATACAATTCAGATCCCACTTTTTTCTGCGAAGTGGAACGAGTCCCCCCGCCGTTTGTTTGCAGAGCTTCGACAGGGACGGATGACAGGCAGAGATTACTTTGTCAGATTCCAGCAACCGCCGCATTTCCATATGTGAATCTGAAAAAGGTCATCAAATGTATGCGAGAAGAGGTACAGGAGAAGCTGGCCGGATTACACATCACTTCTATCTCTGAGGCTACTGATGCAGCGAAGAAGATTGAGGATATCCGAGAGAGATGTTTTGGGAATTCGACTAGAGCGGCACCGAGACCACAACCATCTTTTGGGCAGATTTGTCGACCATTTCAGCAGCAAAGATCAACCAGACGATTTCATCCTACAGGTTCGTCATTTTCAAGCAGTGCTCACTCATCTCCATTGACTATCTTAAGAGGAGCACTTATCGGGCGTGGCACAGATTCCGCTCGACCATCTAGATCATAGCAAGCAGACAGACCCCCAGCAGGACCGACTCAGAGCATAGACACAACCACTCCATCAACCAGACGATTTCATCCTACAGGTTCGTCATTTTCAAGCAGTGCTCACTCATCTCCATTGACTATCTTAAGAGGAGCACTTATCGGGCGTGGCACAGATTCCGCTCGACCATCTAGATCATAGCAAGCAGACAGACCCCCAGCAGGACCGACTCAGAGCATAGACACAACCACTCCATCTACCCGGTCAGTCCGATGTTACTTGTGCCATAAGTAAAGACATTACCGGCATCAGTGTCCCTAGACATCTGGTGAACCTCGCCCACAGCTACAGTCGCCACAGTCACAGGTACAGCATACAGAGAGTTCCCATGGCAGGAACTCCAACTTCAAGAGGCAGTAACAGAGACAGACACAGAGTATAGCATATTCTAGTATAGCACCAGCCAGACAGTGTTAGCTACACGCAGTGACAGAGGAGCAGGCTCATTCAGCAGCAATTGTAGTGAAAGGTATGGTCTCAATCTTGAGCCGACCTTTCCATGTTTTGTTTGATTCTGCAGCGACACATTCCTTCCTTACATCGAGACTGGTAGCTTCATTAGGAAGAGTCGCAGATACTATCTTCTCTATACACATCTGTGGGCCAAGTAGCCAATTTTTTATCATTTCCCTGATAGTCATGCACTTGCCAGTACTGATTGCTGGTCACAAGATGATCGTAGATAGTCTACTACTACAGCTTAATGAGTTTGACTTGATTCTAGGCATGGATTGGTTATCATCTCATTATGTTCTTGTTGATTGCTTTAAGAAGACAGTTGTCTTCAGGAATCCAGATTTACCGGAGTTCACTTTTGAGGGAACAATACATGACTCCAAGATGGAGTACATTTCAGTGTTGCGAGCTCAAAGATTACTTGAGTAGGGATGTGATCCATACCTAGCATTTGTTTGGGAGGTATCTAATCAGGAGCCGATGACATAGGACATCAAAGTAGTATCAGAATATCCAGATGTGTTTCACCAATGCACTTGCAGCTTGCATGGATAAGATGAACAGGATTTTCTGTCCATATTTGGACAGGTTTGTGGTGGTGTTCAGTGATAGTGTGCTCATATATTCTTGAAATGAATGGGATCATGCGAATGATCTATGGATTGTACTGGACACGTTGCGAGAGCACAAGTTGTATGCCAAGTTGAGCAAGTACGAGTTCTGCTTATCCCAGGTCTCATTCCTTAGGCATGTCATTTCTGGAGAAGGCATCGCAGTTGATCCTGTGAAGATTGAGGCAGTTATGTCTTGGGAGCAACCCAAGACAGTTATACAGATGTGGAGCTTACTTGGACTAACGGGCTATTACAGACGTTTTGTTAGTGGGTTTTCACGTATTGTTCATCCTCTGACACGATTGACACAAAATGGATTTCCAATCATTTGGGATGATTCATGTGAGCAGGCCTTCAGAACAATAAAGGAGAGATTGACTACAACATCTATTCTTTCTTCCTTCAGGCACTCACTCAGGACTATACAGTATACACATATGCATCTGGAGAAGGTCTAGGAATTGTATTGATGCAGAGAGATCATGTGATTGCTTACGCACCATGATAAGTGAGACCACATGAGTGGAATTACCCTATCCATGACTTGGAGTTAGCGGCAGTTGTCTTCGCTTTCAAGATCTGGCGTCACTATCTTTATGCGGTGAATTTCGAGATTTTCACTAATCACAAGAGCTTGAAGTACATATTTGATCAAAAGGAGCTGAACATGAGACAACGCAGGTGGCTCGAGCTACTGAAGGACTACGATTGTACGATCCCTTACCATCCCGGTAAGGGAAACGTAGTAGCAAATGCGCTTAGCATGAGAGCTCATGCTGAGGGTACAACAAACTAACTATACACATGGGATAAACTCGCATCTTTGACTGATTGGAATCCTTGGGAAAGTGCATCCATATCTACTGTCGTACCTCAACGATTCAGCATCTTGTGGGATCGTATCGTCGAAGGTCAGAAGACGGATCCTTGGATTTGTGATTGATACATGCGTGCTGTCAAGGACGAGATTGATGATTTTGTGGTGACAGAATCCATTTAATGGAAAGCATGTCGGGTTATTGTGTCCAACGACAAGCAGTTGCGCAGAGACATTTTAGATGAGACGCACAGTTCATGACTATCTATTCATCATGGCAGTACAAAGACGTATTACGATTTGCTTTGACATTTCTGGTGGGACGGAATGAGGCGCGATGTGGCGCAACATGTTAGCAGATGCATGACCTGTCAGATGGTCAAGGCCAAGCATAGTAGACCACCAGAATTACTGCAATCTCTCCCCATTCCCGAGGGGAAATGGGATGGTATCTCTATGGATTTCATCACGGGATTGCCGAAGACACCAGGTGGCCATGATTTTATCTGGGTAGTTGTTGACAGTATGACCAAGTCGGCCCATTTCATACCTGTCAGTATGACTTACACTCCATTCAGATTAATCAGGCTATATGTGCAGAATATCATCAGACTTCATGGTATACCACAAGGTGGCAAAAAACGGTATGCGGTATACAGTCGATAGGGTCACCGATTACTGATTAAACGGTATGCGGGAGTTTAAACGGATATTAAACAGTGTATGCGGTTTTACATTTTTAAATTAATAAAAAATATTACGTATATATATTTAATAAAAAAGTATAAATAAATTATAAAAATATAATCACATGTTCACAACATTGATCATATATTGTCAATTTCAATGACTTCTTCATCCAAATGCGACATGTCAAAGTAGATAGCATAATCAATATAGGGTTTACGTAACCTTAATGCAAAACGCGGCCGCTTAAACGGCGTTTAAACGACCGATTACACCAGTTTAAATGCTCTGACCGTTTACATAGCCGATTAAAGGTAATACAGTCGGTCAAGGGCCGAATGAGTTTAAACGGTCGTTTAAACGACCGCATGAACCGATTTTTGCATCCTTGGTATACCACGCAAGGTGGTGTCTGACAAAGACTTAAGGTTTACATCGCACTACCGGCATCAGTTCATGTCAGTACTACAGACAAAGCTTAAGATGAGTTCGGCATACCATTCGCAGACTGAGGGCCAAAGCGAGCGCATCGTTCAGATACTTGAGGATTTGCTTCGAGCATGCACTGTGGAGTGGAAAGGGTCCTAGAAGGACTATCTGCCATTGGTTGAATTCATGTACAACAACATCTATTATTCCAGTATTTGTAAGGCATCATTCGAAGCCCTATACGGGCGGAGATGCCTTACACCTCTCAATTGGCGTGAGGTACTCTCTATTTCGTGGATCTCTTGGAGGAGACTGCGAGAGTTGTTGATCTTGTGAGATGAAGGCTTCTGACGGCGCAGAGCCGCCAAAAGAAATATGCGGACCGTCAGAGGAAAGATTTGGAGTTACAGTTATCCAATCAATCCCCTTCTCTTACTCCCTTTACAATATAAATTACAAAGTTTTATCTTAATCAGGACAAATTACCTATAAATACAGGTAGGAGATTGGGTATTCCTCCAAGTATTTCCCACGAAGGGAATACAGAGATTTGGCGTTCGTGGCAAACTAGCGCCACGATATATTGGTCCATTCGAGATTTTAGCAAGAGTGGGGAAGGTAGCCTACCGAGTAGATATTCCTCCACACCTTTCAGACATCCACACCGTATTTCATTTATACATCTTGCGGAAGTATGTGCACAACCCTCAACACGTTATCAACTACGAGAATTTAGACGTGGACACTGATTTGACATATGAAGAGGCCAGTGCAGATACTCGGCAGCACCGTGAAGAGGCTTCGCAGCAAGGAGATTCCATTAGTAAAGGTGTTGCGGCATCGACACGACGTCGAAGAGATGACATGGGAGACCAAAACCGACGTACGGGCACGATACCCGCATGTAATTATTAAAGCAAGCATATTTAATTATTTACATATTAAAAGAATATGGCTTATTTTCTCTTTGATGTTTATATGGTCAGTTGAAATCAAAATAAGACATAAAGTAACCTTGACTCGAGTCTCGATGACGAGACTCCCTTTGGATTTTTATATTTGTAACATCTGAAACCAACTAAAACCAAAATCGACCCGATTGGAGTTCGTTTAACCCAATAAAGTTATCAGACAATATTAAATAACTTAAATTGATCAATTGATCGTGAGTGAAAAGTCGTTCGGGCGAAATCGACCAAAAATCAATCGCATCGTAAAGCGTGCCACGGAAAGACCACAACACGAGATCAAAAACTGCAAAACAAACTGATACTACCCAAAAATTCGATTCGACGAAATAAGACTAATGGAATTGGCTGTTCGTCAATAGGAGTTCATTTAATATTTTAAAATCACAATTTAACCCCAAACCAAAATTGTATCTCGAAAATATCGGGCGCTTATACCCGATCGAAAGTATATCAACACTGTCAACAGGTTTGTAGACTTCGTAAGGCAATATATGGCCTTAAACAGAGTCCTAGAGCTTGGTTCCAAAAGCTTTCAGATATGATTGAGCGACAGGGATTCAAGAGGTCAAATGCAGATCATTCTTTATTTGTGCAGAAGACGCCTAGAGGTACAGTTGCCATCATGGTTTATGTTGATGATATAGTTGTTACAGAAGATGATGAGCAGGGAATCAAGATGGCAAAAGAATTTCTGGGTAGTCAATTTGTGACTAAGGACCTGGGCACCCTAAGGTATTTCTTGGGGTTGGAATTTGCTAGAAATGCACAGGGTCTTGTGATGATCCAAAGAAAGTATGTTACAGATATGCTTGCAGAGATGGGCATGATTGGATGTCGGCCTTCTACTACTCCTATGGATCCTAGCATGAAGCTATATGATGATGATACAGATGAAGTCGATAAGAGAAGATACAGAGAGATGGTGGGAAAACTTCTTTATGTTACAATCACCAGACCGGATATAGCATTTGCAATGAGTCGAGTGAGTCAATTCATGGAACAACTCTCTTATTTTTCTCCAACATGGTATCAGAGCGGCGGTCCTAGACTGGAGCTCTCGATTCCTGAAAACCCTTATTCCAGCTTGACATCAAAAATGCATTTTTGTATGGAGATCTACAAGAAGAGGTTTATATGCAGCAGCCTCCGGGGGTTTGCAGCTGAGGGGGAGTGTCAACAGGTTTGTAGACTCCATAAGGCAATATATGGCCTTAAACAGAGTCCTAGAGCTTGGTTCCAAAAGCTTTCAGATCTAATTGAAGGAGAGGGATTCAAGAGGTCAAATGCAGATCATTCTTTATTTGTGCAGAAGACGCCTAGAGGTATAGTTGCTATCATGGTTTATGTTGATGATATAGTTGTTACAGGAGATGATGAGCAGGGAATCAAGATGGCAAAAGAGATTCTGGGTAGTCAATTTGTGACCAAGGACCTGGGCACTATTGGAAATGCGAGCCCACGGCGAGCCATGATGCAATAAATGTTATTGCAATTCACTCCTTAATCTGAAATGAAGAATACATAATTTGCATAATAGGTCCCTTAGTACAATTAGGGTTATGTACCATGGCCATCTTGATGATCATACAGCTGTTGATTCAACTATTGAATCATAGAGGCTGGTGCTTGGATGAATATCTAAAGAGTTAGATTGAGGACTCATCAAGCACCGTCAGATGATTGTTAAGAGATGATCTCCAGCCTGAGTAGGAGATGGCAATCCTTATCTCTGAAGGCTGATATCTGACCGACCTCTTGATGCAGGTCCTCTGCATAGGAATAGAGATTCGGAGGTGTCAGACTAGTTAGGTCAAAGAATTGACTTAACGAGATCGAGATAACCAAAGTCCTATATCGTATGCTGTCATGATATAGGCACGCATCCTCTGACCGGAGACAGATGAGTTGTTATATGTCTAAGTATGTACATTTGGCAGACCAATAGGTTGATGACCTAATCAAGGTCTACACACCGGCGTGTTGGAGAGCATATAAGGGCATATGAGTAATACGATCTCTCAAAGGGATCATACAGGTTCAGTTACAGAACCGGAAGACATGAGCTCACTCATGAGATATTGGGAAGAATCAAATTCCGTGCGCACGGTCGTCTCGCTTTGGAAGCTTGACTGAATTTGTAGGTTTGATATATACTTTTGGAAAGTATATGATCAAGACCTAGGTATGATATACGCTTTGGAAAGTGTATGATTGATACCAACTCCCAATGATCGAATGAGAAACATACTGATAAAACCATGAAGTAGACAGTATAAAGTTGATCCAATACTTCGGGTTTAGTCTGAGTCTTCCAGTATGCAGGATGTACAAGTATTGGGAATACCTGAGGGTGATGTGATCATAAACGATTGTATAACCATGACGCTTCCATTCCTAGGGAGTGATAAAACGGGTCTGGATTTTAGTGACTCCTCTCAGTAGAGAAGTGATCTGATCTTGGTCCAAGTGTTGGACATTGATCTGAATGTGATTAAGATACAATGAGAAGATTAGATTTACGGTCTTGATTTAATCAAGCATCTATAGGAGGCTCGCGATCTGGATTTGAGATACGATCTCAATATCCATGTCACTGTATGTGGAACAATACAATCGCCCTGTCTTTATCTCCAAGTATCTGCGGAGAAAGAGCATTACCCTTGAAGGAGTTCATGGATAATTCTATTGTTGATTTATGTATCCGAGCATTTAGAAAATGGATAATTAAATGCGATTTAATTATCATGATTAATATGAATTTGATTCATATTACAAAGAGAGCTATCTTAGATAATTAAATGTGATTTGACTATCAAAGATGTAAATAATGTGAATATGATTCAAATTATTTGAACACAAGAGAATAGAGATCCAAGATGATTAAGTGTGATTTAATTATCATGGATATGAAAAATGTGGATAGCAATATCCATATTAGTCATATATATTATAAATGTGATTTATAATATATAAGAGAGAGATGTTTGTAATTTACATTTATTAATTAAATGTTAATGTGAATTGGATTCACATTGAACATTAAATTGAAAATGTAATTTACATTTTATTTTGGGTTGTGAATGTGATTCACAAATTTTTAATGGCAAGATTGCAATGTCTACAAAATAATTGTGAATTATTTTTGTAGAATAATTTGCAACAAAAGTTGTTGCATAATCTTGGAGATTACATTAAAGAGATGAGAGCCACCTTCCATGTATATGGAGTGGACGGCCACCACTCCTATTTGGAATGTGTGGCCGTCCCCTCCTTCCAACATGGAAGGAGGCACTCTCTCTCCTATGATCTCCAAGAGATCTTGATTTAATTTGGTAATTAAATTATGTTGATTTATCAACATATATTTAATCTAAATTAAATTAATTGTTGTTGGTTTTACCAACAAAAATCTTGACCATTAAAAGAAACACAATCAATGAGAGCCATTGGATTTGTGTTGTCCCATGGATTGAGATCCATGGATCCCAAAACCTTATAAAAGGAGAGGCACCCCATTGCTCTTCCTTACACACAATGCTTGAGAAGCATATCTCTCTCTCTCTCTTTCTTTCTCTTTCTCTCCCTCTCATGGCCGTCCACCATGGATGCCCTAGAGAGGCTCTCCATCGCCGCGGCACCGTCGTTATGCTGCCCGATGTTTTGCTCGTGGAACTCCGTCTACTTCGGCATGCCTTGCTCGTGAAGAAGACGTCGGATCTCGTGTGTCGAGATCAGGAGATCCACCGCTTGGATCATCAACATGGATTGCGAGAAGCATGCGGTTCATCCCCGCGCTCGCAAGCGTCTCCTCCGACGGATCGGACTTGAGACAGGAGGTCTCTTCGTTTAGAGACTTCATCGCAACCACGCTTCAAGAGGTAAACCTAATACTTGGTTGTGGTTTAGACGAAACGATCCGAGAAGTGTTCTTGGATCATGTGGTTTCGTCACATGAAAATATTTTAGTTTCCGCCGCATAGAACAACTAGTGCGACAAGTCGTTCTTCGTCGTATTCGATACGACGATCACGCTTCCGTGATGCGCTTGAGGATCTAACCATATCCTTCAAGTGGTATCAGAGCCTTAGGTCGGTGATTTTGGATACGATCCATAAACCGAGGACGACTTGGGTTCATTAGGGTATGCGAAAGTTTACTTGCATTTCATTTTCGCATCTCTGTTTTGATATTATTTTCGGCACTGTTTAAATTGTTTAAACACGAAAATAATATTTGGATCTTATTCCCTATTAAATAAGGAAACCGTAGGATCTGAGTTTGCGTGATTTCAATTCCGTTTGCTCTAGATATGCTCATTTTAGTGAACATGTATCCACTGTTTCGGGGACTGCGGATCATGACGTAATTAAGATGTTAATTGCGGATTTAAAACGCCTTGAAATGCGTGCAAATCACTTGGGTTCTGTTGTAAATCAAGTTAGCAAACTTTAGAAATTTACTTTGCTTAATTTGGATTTAAATTGATTGAGATATGGTATTTTTAGTGAGGGTCACTGCTGAAAATACTTTCCTAATCAAGAACCTAGTGATTGTCATTTAATTAATTAGTGAAATTAAATTGTTTAATTTCCTGGAATAATTATGCATAAATATTTGTGAAATATTTAATGATAATTATGTCCTTAAATGACTTTGCCCTAACCAACAAATGATTAGATGTGATCTAGATCAAGGTTGGTTACATGATATACATGATCAACATTCCAACAAACATGTTGCTTGAATAGGACTTGGGATTTGTTTAGCAAATCTCATTATAATGTTAATCAAAATTGTTTTGATTATTACTATATGGTATAATTTCGGTTGAAGAATCGATGATCATCTCAAGTACAAAATGATCTATTTTGCATTATCCTTTCCCGAGGTGGATATGGTGTCTAGTCGGAGGGCATTGGGGTTGCGGGTTGCAACGTATGTGGTCCGTCCCACTCTCGTCGGTACTGGCCATGACAGCGGGTAGTAGGGACGCAAACGGATGCGGTTATATTCGTATTCGTTCGTATCCGTATTCGTTTTAAAGAGGATATGGATCTTGTTTTCCCAAAATAGGCGAATACGAATACGAATACGAATGTTGGAAACGAACTTTTTGCGGATACGAATACGAATACGAATCCTTACTTAACGAATACGAATACGAATACGAATACGAAAAATAGAACGAATACGATTACGAATACGAATATTCGTTACTAAATTAATTTTTTTATTTAAATTATTTAATACATAGGGACTAGGATACTAGGGTTCGACTCTTCCCCAACCCCTCTCCCACCCGCCTACCCGCACGCCGCCCCCTTCAAGCCCCCCTGTCGTCCCCCTCCGCCCCTCCTGCCACCCTCCTCCGCCCCCCGCCGCCCCCTGCCATCCCCCTCCTCCCCTCCTTGCGGCCCCCTTCACCCTCCCTTCCACCGCCCAGCATCTTGCGGCCTCCCTTCGCCCCTCTTCCACCCCCTCCGCCCCCCAGCCGCACCCCCTCCGCCCCCCAGCCGCACCCCCTCCGCCCCCCTGCCGGCCCCCCTTCCGCCCCTCCTTGCGGCGCCCTTCCGCCGCCCCAAGCCGCCCCCTGCCGCCCCCCCTGCTGGCCCCCTTCCGCCCCTCCTTGCAGCCCCCTTCCGCCGCCCCCAGCCGCCCCCCTGCTGCCCCTCCTTGCGGCCCCCTTCCACCACCCTCTTCCGCCCCCTTCACCCTCCCTTCCACCGCCCAACCTCTTGCGGCCCCCTTCCGCCCCTGCCAGCTGCCGCCCCCCATGCAGCAGGCCGTCGCAGCCCCCTCCTTCCCCTTCACCCAGCCCGACATCGCCCCTACCGCTCTGCCTCTGCACCTCCATTTGCGATCGATCTCTGGTAAATTTCATATTCTTGTAATGTTTTTTATGTATAGATTATTTTGTTAGAAATAATTAGAATATGGTTGATGTTATTAGAAGATTCGTATGGAACGTATGGAATGTTTTTGTTTATAAAACTTATCGGAATATGCTTGTTTGATTGTTAACTTCAATGTTTGTAGATTCAAGTCATACTATGGAAGTAATGCGGAAGTGATTGCCACATAATCAAGTATGCTTTTATGTATATTTTTTTATTGCAATATTCGTTTGATATTCGTATTCGTTCGTAAAAGATTCGTATTCGTATTCGTATTCGTATTTTGAGGATATGGATCTTGATTTTTTACATTCGTATAACATTCGTATTCGTATTCGTATTCGTAATATAAAATGAATATGGTTATGGTATGACCTGAATTCGCATTCGTATTCGTTCGTTTGCATCCCTAGCGGGTAGGGTTAGTATAATGCTTAAGAAATCATGATGTATTTCTAATTATTAAAATTCGAAATAATACGTATTTGAGATAATACCATAATTCAAGTAACAATTAAAAATTGTTTGTTGGATATTAATTGGATCATTAATTTAATATGATTAGATTAATTGGAATCCAATTAAAATTAAGACACTATATTATAAATAGATGTGTTATTTCCCTTGGAAGAATTAATCATAATGAATATGATTCATAATGATTAATTAGAATTTGAATATGATATGGAGGATCACATAAGTGACATCCATGGTCTCCCGTCAAGGCGAAGGGTTCCGTCGCCAGGGATTGTATGTAGGAGACGCATGTCCGAAGTGACAGCTCCTGTATGCAAGCGCATCTGGATCGGGCTCTTTGCTTCTCGAAAGAGTAAGGCCGTATACGTAGTGACCCCAATATCGGATCCTCATATTATTGGGGCGATATTGGATTGCGTATAGTGAGTACTATTCCTGTTGACGGTTGGTTCAATTAACGACGGATCAACATCGCCTTAGGGGTGGTGGGCCTGGGTGTTAAAGACCGAATTGGGAATGCACGTTGGACTTGCAAGGCGGAATGTGTTCCCGCTTCCTTTTTATCCGAGTTGCAGATTCTCATATTATTGGGATGTAACAAAGATAAGGAAGGAGATCCCAGATCTTGTTGAGATATAATGGTAAGTATATCTCTTACATTGAAAGTGATTAAGGGAATGAACTTTCAATGTTGACAAGACAAGACAACTTTGATATAAAAATCCTAAATCAAAGTATAATATATATATATATATTTATATATTTATGCAAATTTCTTATTTCAGATAATCCTTCATTAAAACCCACTCAATGATATACTCAATAATAACCAGTAAAATATCATGGATTGGACTCATGATCCAGATATTGTACTTGCAATTGGACACATAATGTATGTGGTTGCAATGTGCAAGTTTCCTCATAATATTGAGGAATGACAATTAAATAGATAATAGGACTACAACCCTAGGGTTTGTATGTCTCTATAGTCTTGATCTCTCATCGGATGTACTTTGGAAGTGACATGTCGATGATCGCAATTGTCAAATAATCCTTATAAAATTAATGAAGATATTCTGGCATACATTTGTGCTCTTAACATTTAACATGAATGAGATGGTTCACTGCATCATGCAGAATGGTGGCTCTATAAGAGATGATGTATTCAAATTGTTTGAGTACCTACCTGAACCTATGTTTTAAGAGTTTAGATGGATTTAGATGATGAGTGTCATCATTCTACTATCTATACTCTGGTCATTCATGAAGCTTCATAATATTCATATTGTATGAATTTAATGAAGCATGTATAAATGTTGAAATGCTCTTACATAAGAGATCCTTAATCTTAAGCAATGGTTGCTTATAGATAAAGGGAGCGCAGTGGAAGCATAGGTTGGACCCGAGTAAGAAGTATGATCAAAGAGTTGACTATACATCTATGACTTCCATATGTCATCCGAAGAGTTGGATGAATGCCAATACTGCAATAAGTTGATGTGTTGATAGTATGACTATCAAGTCTATCTAGAATCCTTAGAGAATGACTCGGATGGAGCATCGGATTAATCTACATAAATCATTGATAAGATAAAGTCAAATAATTGTATCTCAATCTTCTGATGACATTTGCAATAGGTTGCATATGTTTTAGAAGACTGGAAAATTTGATCTTAAAGGTTTATAGTTATCCACATGGATATTGATGCAATTGTTGCAACAATCTCTGTTGGATTGATAGACTTGTTAATTTCAGTGGGAGAGTCCTTAGTCTTAGAGAATGTCTCTATGACCTAGATATAAGAATACACTCATTGTTTGTTTCTAAATGTTAGAAATGAACATGAATCTGAGATAGAACTATCATAAAGAGTTATGATGTATATATTTCAGATAGTAATCTAATAATCTAGTGGACTTCACTAAATTAGAAAATTAATAAATGGTTCATTAACATTTTTAAATACTGAAATTAAACCTTAAGATCAATAGGAGGATGAAGATTATTTGACAATGATCTAGCATCAAGCCTTGGACATTTGTCTATTGATTTGATCAATAGACTAGTAAGAGATGAAACTTTAGAATGTCTAAAATTTCAAAACTTACATACTTATGAATATTGTATTCAAAGAAAAATGTCCAATACACCCTTCTTAGAGAAAGGTGTAAGATGTCAAGGTATTCAGGAATCAGGATCTCATACATATTGATGTATGTGGATCATCTATATCATAGTAAACATTGTGGATATGTGATATCTATCGATGATTATGTATGATATGAGATTTCTTCTCTTCACCTAAGAAACCTTTGAAATGTTTAAAGATTTCATTATTTTTGGTTTAGAACCAAAGTTTGAAGGAAGATCAAATGAATTTGATCTAATCTAGGTAGCAAGTACCTGTTAGATAAATTCAAAGAATACCTTATAGAGATATGAATATCATTTCTATCTCAATCCTCCTAACACATCTTAACTCAATAGAGTTATAGGGAGATACAAAGGATCATGTGTGACATGATCTTATCAATGATGAATTTTAGCATAATTATCCCTTAGTTTCCAGGTATGTATGTGTAGTAGAGACTACAATGTATATCCTTAATAAGGTTCCATGTATGTTGGAATCTAGCACTTGAGAGTGCTGCTTTATTAGGAAAATAAAGGATGGTATTGGATACCTACTTTATGACCTTGAGATTCTTAAAGTATCTCATCTCTGAGAATGTGATTCTTAGAGGTTGAGACTCTTGAGAATCAAGATGAAAATGAAGTGTAGGAACTCATTTAATCTTGAGAAGATAATGAGGCTCCTGAATTGGAAACTAAAAAGGACAATTAATGATGAAACATTAATACCTCTTCAAATGAGTTTGAGGATGTATTCGATGTGTCAGTTAAGTCTGACAATGATCGGACTTCATGTGATGAAGCTCTTAAGGATCATGACATGGAAAGATGGATTTTAGCAATAAAAGTCTAACGTAGACTTCATATACAAGTGTTGTATATGGACCTTCGAGGATCCACCTATATGGGTAATACATGTAAAGGTGTAAATGGATCTTAAAGAGAAAGGGAACCTGATGAGAAGGTGGAGACCTTCAAAGCATGGTTCGTAGCCATGAGCTACACATCGGAAGAGAAGACATTGCTTGCGATGAGACTTGCTCTTCGGTGACCATGCTTAAAAACATCAGAATATTGCTAATCTTGGTTGCACAACTTGACTATTGCATCTTCAAAGATGTAAGTCAAAATTGCATTCCTCTATAAATACCTCTCTGAGGATATTCACATGAAGTAGCCCCAGGGCTTCATGATTGAGGAAAGCAAGGTGTGCAAGCTAAGGAATCCATCTAAGGACTCAAATAAGCTTCTATGAGATGGACCATAAGATTTGATGAAATTATAAATGTTATGATTTCAAATGAAATCTTGATGAGCCATGCGAAGCTTAGTGGGAGTGCCTATGTGTTCATTGCGCTAAATGTAGATGATATCCTGATCATTTAAAATGATATAAGGATAATAATAAGTGTTTTATAATCTGATTGTTCCATAACTTGAGATATGATCTCAAGGATACCTCTTGGATCTTAGTTCTGAAGGTGTTCAGGAGCAAAGAGAAGAGGGTATTGGGACTGTCACATTAGTAGTACACCTTGGACATATTCTATTTTAAGGAAAATCCAAGAAAGGCTACCATCCCTTAAGATATGGTTCTGACCTGTCTGAAGGGATAGCACCTCAAAGAGTTGAGGAAGTAAATGCTAGAACTACTTGCATTTGTGCATTAGTTACGAGAAGCTGAGTGTATGCGAGATGTGTACAAAAAGCCAGATATCTACCATGCAGTGGGAGTAGTAAAATGTTACTAATCCTACTATGGAAATAAAACACTTAATTGCAGTAATAATAATATCTTCAAAGATGATGAAACTTAGAGATAGTGATCTCAAGGTCTTATATTCAAAAGTTTAAGACCATGTAGATAGTGATCTATAAAGGTCTAAACTTTAGATACCTTAGGAGATAGAGATCTCCGGGAATGAAGGTATTCTAATAAAGATTATGGGGATACTGGTTATGAAGTCAGGGACACTGTAACCAACTAGATTGAGTATTGGTTGCATGAGATGCAACATTCGCATTAGATGCGAGCACTGTTACTGGGAATATGCAAGTGTCGTAAAAGGACTTGGCGTAGTCTCGCGGGAACAGAGTGACTGATCAGCTTACCTAGCTATTTTCTAAATAGCCTATGATTGTCACATGAGTGCGGGTCTAAATGATTAGCCCATTAATGGCTCTTTGGGCTAGTGGGAGATTGTTGGAAATGCGAGCTCACGGCGAGCCATTATGCAATAAATGTTATTGCAATTCACTCCTTAATCTGAAATGAAGAATACATAATTTGCATAATAGGTCCCTTAGTACAATTAGGGTTATGTACCATGGCCATCTTGATGATCATACAGCTGTTGATTCAACTATTGAATCATAGAGGCTGGTGCTTGGATAAATATCTAAAGAGTTAGATTGAGGACTTATCAAGCACCGTCAGATGATTGTTAAGAGATGATCACCAGCCTGACTAGGAGATGGCAATCCTTATCTCTGAAGGCTGATATCTGACCGACCTCTTGATGCAGGTCCTCTGCATAGGAATAGAGATTCGGAGGTGTCAGATTAGTTAGGTCAAAGAGTTGACTTAACGAGATCGAGATAACCAAAGTCCTATATCGTATGTTGTCATGATATAGGCACGCATCCTCTGACCGGAGACAGATGTGTTGTTATATGTCTAAGTATGTACATTTGGCAGACCAATAGGTTGATGACCTAATCAAGGTCTACACACCGGCACGTTGGTGTGCATATAAGGGCATATGAGTAATACGATCTCTCAAAGGGATCATACAGGTTCAGTTACAGAACCGGAAGACATGAGCTCACTCATGAGATATTGGGAAGAATCAAATTCCGTGCGCACGGTCGTCTCGCTTTGGAAGCTTGACTGAATTTGTAGGTTTGATATATACTTTTGGAAAGTATATGATCAAGACCTAGGTATGATATACGCTTTTGGAAAGTGTATGATTGATACCAACTCCCAATGATCGAATGAGAAACTTACTGATAAAACCATGAAGTAGACAGTATAAAGTTGATCCAATACTTCGGGTTTAGTCTGAGTCTTCCAGTATGCAGGATGTACAGGTATTGGGAATACCTGAGGGTGATGTGATCATAAACGATTGTATAACCATGACGCTTCCATTCCTAGGGAGTGATGAAACGGGTCTGGATTTTAGTGACTCCTCTCAGTAGAGAAGTGATCTGATCTTGGTCCAAGTATTGGACATTGATCTGAATGTGATTCAGATACAATGAGAAGATTAGATTTACGGTCTTGATTTAATCAAGCATCTATGGGAGGCCCGCGATCTGGATTTGAGATACGATTTCAATATCCATGTCACTATACGTGGAACAATACAATCGCCCTGTCTTTATCTCCAAGTATCTGCGGAGAAAGCGTATTATCCTTGAAGGAGTTAATGGATAATTCTATTGTTGATTTATGTATCTGAGCATTGAGAAAATGGATAATTAAATGTGATTTAATTATCATGATTAATATGAATTTGATTCATATTATAAAGAGAGCTATCTTAGATAATTAAATGTGATTTGATTATCAAAGATGTAAATAATGTGAATATGATTCATATTATTGAACACAAGAGAATAGAGATCCAAGATGATTAAGTGTGATTTAATTATCATGGATATGAAAAATGTGGATAGCAATATCCATATTAGTCATATATATTATAAATGTGATTTATAATATATAAGAGAGAGATGTTTGTAATTTACATTTATTAATTAAATGTTAATGTGAATTGGATTCACATTGAACATTAAATTGAAAATGTAATTTACATTTTATTTTGGGTTGTGAATGTGATTCACAAATTTTTAATGGCAAGATTGCAATGTCTACAAAATAATTGTGAATTATTTTTGTAGAATAATTTGCAACAAAAGTTGTTGCATAATCTTGGAGATTACATTAAAGAGATGAGAGCCACCTTCCATGTATATGGAGTGGACGGCCACCACTCCTATTTGGAATGTGTGGCCGTCCCCTCCTTCCAACATGGAAGGAGGCACTCTCTCTCCTATGATCTCCAAGAGATCTTGATTTAATTTGGTAATTAAATTATGTTGATTTATCAACATATATTTAATCTAAATTAAATTAATTGTTGTTGGTTTTACCAACACAAATCTTGACCATTAAAAGAAACACAATCAACGAGAGCCATTGGATTTGTGTTGTCCCATGGATTGAGATCCATGGATCCCAAAACCCTATAAAAGGAGGGGCACCCCATTGTTCTTCCTTACACACAATGCTTGAGAAGCATATCTCTCTCTCTCTTTCTTTCTCTTTCTCTCCCTCTTATGGCCGTCCACCATGGATGCCCTAGAGAGGCTCTCCATCGCCGCGGCACCGTCGTTATGCTGCCCGATGTTTTGATCGTGGAACTCCGTCTACTTCGACATGCCTTGCTCGTGAGGAAGACGTCGTATCTCGTGTGTCGAGATCAGGAGATCCACCGCTTGGATCATCAACATGGATTGCGAGAAGCACGCGGTTCATCCCCGCGCTCGCAAGTGTCTCCTCCGACGGATCGGACTTGAGACAGGAGGTCTCTTCGTTTAGAGACTTGATCGCAACCACGCTTCAAGAGGTAAACCTAATACTTGATTGTGGTTTAGACGAAACGATCCGAGAAGTGCTCTTGGATCATGTGGTTTCGTCACATGAAAATTTTTTAATTTCCGCTGCATAGAACAACTAGTGCGACTAGTCGTTCTTCGTCGTATTCGATACGACGATCACGCTTCCGTGATGCGCTTGAGGATCTAACCATATCCTTCAGGCACCCTAAGGTATTTCTTGGGGTTGGAATTTACTAGAAATGCACAGGGTCTTGTGATGACCCAAAGAAAGTATGTTACAGATATGCTTGCAGAGACGGGCATGATTGGACGTCGACCTTCTACTACTCATATGGATCCTAGCATGAAGCTATATGATGATGATGATGATGATGATACAAATGAAGTCGATAAGAGAAGATACAGAGAGATGGTGGGAAAACTTCTTTATGTTACAATCACTAGACCGGATATTGCATTTGCAGTGAGTCGAGTGAGTCAATTCAAGGAACAACTCTCTTATTTTTCTCCAACAAACATTATACTCATATTGATCGTCGTCAGGAGACGATCAAAACAAGCCATAGATCACCAAGAACCTAGACACGAGGCGTGTGTACGGTCAACTTTTATATAATAAATAAATGAATGAAAAATGACATTTTAAAAAATAAATTAATTTTTTTCTGTACAGTAGCCTCGAGCCTTCACTTGACACCTCAACTTCGTACATTTGACAACTTAAAGAGCTCTCTCCTCCCTTAAAAATACCAGTCTTTCCCCTTTATTCTCTTCCCATTTTCTTTCAATTTTCAGTGGAAGGAGGCTTCGGCCCTCCCTTTTTCTGCAACGGTGGCTGGAGTTGCTCTTGTTCAAGCACAAGCAGGACTAGGGTTTCTGCAACCGTCAAGGTTGTAATTTCCTCCCTACTGTTGCTACAGTAGCCATTTCTCCCTCTAAAGCATCTCGAGCTGCTCCTTGCAGCTGAAGGCTACTGTTGCATGCCCTCCTACATGTGCTTCTTCTCCAAATTTGGGGCAAATTTAGGTACAATTCACATGCCCTCTTCTTTTGCTGCCATGCATGCTTATTTGAAATTCCAAATTTCTATTCTTTGATGGTTTGACCTATATTAGAAGCCTTCATTAATAAGTATGGGACGCAACTAATCATAGGACTGATGTACAATCGGGTACTCTTGCACATACGGGTGTTATTGTAGTAGCATATCCTTAATAAATTGAATGAGGTTGCCAAAGAGATCCCCATTTCAAGAGAGGTGTGATTATAGTTGTCCTGAGAATTGCAAATTTTAATTGCAGGCACTTAAGAAATAGTGCATGTATTAGATTCTATGTTAAATTCTATTGGAAATGAGAATGCTATTTGAGTGACTACCGAATTCTAAATTTTTGGCATAGATGATAGTTGTTTATTTACACGATTGTGCATCTAAAGAATATAATTTCTTGTTTATCCAATGAAGACAAAATTTTACATCGATAGGATTTTTACACCCATAACCTTGAGTAATTTCGTAATAACATTCATAACCCTATATAATCGCGAATTACACGTGAAACCCCAAATAGTCCCTCCGTCTCACACTTATAACCCTCCGTTAATTTTACAGTTAACCCAACCATATCATAGGGTTAACATAACCATTGTATACCCAATAGCTATTAAAATATTTAAAAAAAATCCTCCCCTGGCTAGCCGCCCCCCTCCCTCCATGCTCGCCTCCCCCTCCCTCCAACCCAGCCACCGACGCCCCCAACACCCTCCAGGCCAGCAACTGCCTCCCCCTCCTGGCCCGCCGCCCCCTCTCTCCAGGCCTGCCGCCTCCCTCTCCCTCCAGGCGAGTCGCCACCCTCCCTCCAAGCCGGCCACCAACGACCCCACCCCCTCCTGGCCAGCCATCGCCTTCTCCCCATCTTGGTCCGCCGCCCCCCTCCCTCCAGGCATGTCTCCTCCCTACCCCTCCAGGCGAGCCACCCCCTCCCTCAAGGCCGGCCACCAACGACCCCACATCCCTCCAGCACCCCCCCCCCTCATGCCCACCATCCCTCCCCCTTCAGGCCTGCCGCCACCCTCCCTCTCCCTTTAGGCCCGCCGCTTTCCTCCCCCTCCATGTCCGCCGCCTCCCTCCCCCTCCAAGTCCGTCGCCCTCCTCCCTCCAAGCCATTTGCCTCCCCCCCCCTCCCCCCTACAGGGGCCGACAAGGCACGAGAGAGGCTCTTGGCAGAGGAGCTGGAGGTTTTGGGCACGGATCCCGCGGCTGGGATCTGGATCATTGGTGGAGACCTAAATGTTACGCTGCTCCCTGAGGACAGACCGCGCACGGGTGTTGGAGGGATGTGGGTTCAGAGGTGTTCAGAGGTATGATCCAATGCTTGGGCTTATCAGTTGTCGATGCGGCTGGTTGCGCTTATACCTGGCAGAATGTGAGGTCGTGTTCCAGACTCGATCGTTTCTTGTTGTCTACAGAGGTGGTGGAGGCGTTTCCTCTTGCTCGGGTGTGGGCTTTGCCTCGGACGTACTCAGATCACACTCCTATCCTTTGGTCGTCCGGCGAGGATGGGAGAAGTAGGATCGTTTTCCATTTCGAGCGGAGCTGGCTATTAGAGGATGTCTTTAGGGCACTGGTAGCTGAGTCGTGGAGAAATTGTGAGTCGGTGGGCTCGGCGGTCTCGCGGCTTGCGGATAAATTGAAGGTCCTCAGATCTTTCCTTACCGCATATGGCATGAAGGTTAGGGCTCGATGGAGGGCCAGACGAGGTGAAGCGATGGCAGGGTTGGTGAGGTTGGATGGCCTGGATGATGAGAGGGGCTTGGATCAGGAGGAGACGTCGGTGAGACTACGCTTGCTCGAGGAGATCATGTTGGAGGACAGAAAAGAGGAGGTTGAATGGAGGCAGAGATCGAGATAGAAGTGGTTGAATTTTGGAGATGCCAACATGAGGTTCTTTCATTCGATGGCATCCGGGCAAAGAAGAAGGAACTTTTTGCATGAGATTGGGATTGGGGATGTCAGGTTGTCGAGGGAGGAGCAGATTGGCGGTGTGTTGTGGAACCACTTTGCGGAGCCTTCGCGTAAGAGGCAGGGGAGAGGGGAAGGCTGGGGTGGACAGAAGTTGGTGTGGGCTCAGTGAACGCTAGGCAGGTGGAATTTTTGTGAGCTGATTTCTCTGAGGAGGAGGTGAGGCGGGCAGTTTGGGGCCAGAATGTGGATGGGGCTCCAGGTCCTAATGGATTTCCGGTTCTGTTCTACCGCGAGTTTGGGATCTACTGAAGGATGATGTTTTGGAGGTTCTCTGTGAATTCAAGGATGGAAACAAAGGCTTTGAGAAAGTGAATCATGCGTTGATTTTTCTTCTTCCTAAGAAGGAGAATCCGTTGAATGAGGGGGACTTCAGGCCAATTTTGATTTCCAACGCTCTATACCTAGTGGTGGCAAAGGTGCTGGCGAACATGCTCAAGGTGGTTATGGGATCGGTGGTGCTTCAGGGCCAGTCCACCTTCGTCCTAAGTCGGCAAATGGTCGACAGTCTTGTCGTGGCGTCGGAAATCTGCCTTGAATGGAAGTGGTCCAAGCAAAAGGGGGCTCTTTGGAAGATTAACTGTCGCAAAGCATATGATTGTGTCGACTGGAAGTTCTTATGGACCTCCTTACGGTGGAGGAGGTTCCCTGAGGTTGGGTTCAGTGGATGAAGAGATGTGTCACTACTCCTCCATTTCGATTCTGGTGAATGACAAGGCTGAGGGAGGTTTCTTCCAGCCACAACAGGGTATCCATCATGGATGCTTGCTGACTCCTATGCTCTTTGTCCTTGTGACGGATTGTTTGGCAGTTTTGTTCAGGCACGCGGTGGAGTCTGAGTGGTGCGAGGGCTTCCAGTTTAGGGATATTTCTGTCCCATTGCTTCAGTATGCTGATGATAGGCTCATTTTTCTTAGGGGGTTGGAAGAGCAGAACCGCAACGCAACTCTCCTGGTGGATATCTTTGGCAGCCTATCTGGGCTTCAGATCAACAGCAGAAGTTGGTGGTGATTACCATTGGGTTGGACACTTCAGAGAGTGGCAGAGTCACTGGGTGGGCGGGATGCCCACTGGGGGGCCTCCTTATCTCCTACCTGGGATTACCGCCGGTGGATGGCAGACTTAGGAAGTCGAATTGAGACAATGTTCTACGCAGAATGGAGGAGAGGTTGGCTGGTTGGAAGGCGGTCACTCTGTCTAGGGGAGGAAAGCTGACCCTCCTTAAGCACATTCTTGCTGTCATCCTGATTTTCTTCTATTTTGCGCGGACGATGCCGGTTGGGGTCAGAAGAAAGGTTGAATCTTTGATGAGGTCCTTCTTCTGGTCGGACGGGAGGCAGCAGAGGCGCGGTAAGCATCTGGTGAGTTGGGAGGATGTTAGGAAGGGGATTTGTGATGGAGGCCTTGGGGTCCGTGATGTAGAACTCATGAACAAATCTTTTGTTGGCCAAGTGGGTGATTAAAATTTGGGTACTTTCGACCTCGTTGGCGGCCAGAGTTTTGAGGGCTATTTACAGGGTCAAGGGGGAGTTGGTTGCGGACAGAAGAAGATCAGATTTCCGCTTTGGGATGGGATCCGTGCTGTTGTACCGAGTGTTGTTCCTAGTTTGCGTCCGAGGCTGGGGAACGACCAGGGATTTGGATTTTGGCATGACGACTGGACGGGAGAAGGCGCTCTTGGCCGGCATTTCCCTAGATTGTTGGCTCTGGAGACTGATAGAGATGCGCTTCTCGCTAAGGTGGCGGACTCCGGCTCGTAGGCCCTGCGATTCGTCTCGGACCTGTCGGATCAATACATGGATGACTTCTTGCGGTTGCTGGTGGAGTTCCCTTAGCCGAAGGAGTGGACTGATGAGGCTGACCATTTTGTATGGGAGGGGTGAAATTCTCAGTTAAGAAAGCTTGTGACAATGGGTGTCAAGGCCTCATAGATCTTATTCAAGCTTCGACAAAGCGACAGGAGTTGCCGTACCCGAAGCATCCTAATTGGATGTGTGTTCCAAGCACAATCGCAAAATCTAGGCATTCTCGCATTAGGGACAAGATCCAAAAGTTGCTTCACCTCATCCGCACCACCTTCCAATTTGCTACATCTCCAATAAATACACATATCGCATCCATGAGGCATGTTTCCTTGCTTCTACCAATCTCCACTAGAAACAGATTGTTCATCGTCCCTTGCTCTGCAATCTCACGAGTTTTTGATCACCAAACATTAGTGCCAAGGCATGTAAACCATTAATGCCCAACTTACCGCAAGGGAAACAATGAACGGGATCACGACATTCCTTCACCCAATGACAAAGCCCGTCACACCGTAGGCACTTTCTAACAGGCAACCTCCTTCGCACCTTCAAATCAAAAATCACCCTCGAAGGAATGCGTTGTCGATGTTGGATGAGAGTCTAGTCGTCTTTCTATACCACATATGACTCGCACAAAGACTCCTTAATCCAACCCGAGCTTTTTCTTCCATCTCTCCAATCTAAAACCTCGTCTCCCCCATATCCTGACCAAAAGGTCGGGCCCCCCTCCCCCCGTCCTCCAAGCATGATGTATTTTTGTTGGGTGGGCACTTCCGTCGCCTATTGTATCTATCATAGGTTGGTGTCGGCTTTGTCCCGAACCCATGAGGCATTCCGGCGTGTGCATTCATGTAGGAATGCCGAAAAGCACGTGCATTTTAGATAGTCCAAGAGCAGCACCTCTATCTACTATTGAACCCCTTCAACTAGTTTAGCCGCTGATGCTCTCTATCTATCATTTCCCAAATCTTCCCTTTCAATATTTTATTTTATGACTATTTATGGTCTTGGAATTCAGCCAGATTGGTTGAATATGAGAAAGGCAGTCATACCTACTCCTCTCACTGATTATTTCCAAGCAGGCCATACTTGATTTATATGCTC
This sequence comes from Ottelia alismoides, assembly GCA_037367405.1. NCBI lineage: Eukaryota > Viridiplantae > Streptophyta > Magnoliopsida > Alismatales > Hydrocharitaceae > Ottelia > Ottelia alismoides. The sequence continues at coordinate 1,097,390 of JAZKJV010001292.1, forward strand.
CAATTTAAGGATAGTGATAGTGTTAGAGCCGTTTACTTGATCTTGCTATTTTTCCCTCATACTTTAGGATGCCTATGCGATTGTTTGTTGGTTTCCTCCGTATAAAGAGGTCATAGATCAACACTATATTATAAAATTTGAATATGGTGGAGTGTCGAGGCAACATGGGTTGGGCCAATGAGAGTCACTGTGGCGCATCAACTTGAAATACTATGAATGATCGACTTTACTCGTTTATAGAAAGCAAGGTTCCATCATTACCTTATATAGAGGCAAATTAATTAATGATAATAAAGAGGGTTAGATTTAAAAAGAAATGATAAAAATATTAGCAAATTCTGTGACTTAAATCAGAGAAGCCATGGACTCATTTCAACCAAGCCCTTGGGCCCAACGCAAGAAAATAATCAACAAGGCACCAAATTCTAATCTCTATAAAATATTCACTGCTATTTTATTCGTATGCTGCAAAAACTAAAGGAGCGTCCCAGAATCCTGCAATTGATTTACATTTAAAGAAGTTCACAGCACAAAAAAATAGCATTAACCATTTCACCTGTCAGAAGCTCCGCACAATGGGCTATTCGGCTCGAGTGGAGAATCACAAGAGTCGTTCTCCGCGGAGTCACTCTCTCCTTCCACAGACATGTGAGATGTAAGTAATGCTTTAGTAGAAAATGGAATTAATTGACCAGGAAACCGAACAAGGTCCACAAGGAAGTCCACTGAATTGAGCACAACTACCACCGACAAATGCTTGTAAGAGTCCATGTATTCAACAGTTCCATCATTGGGTATACCCTGACAAAAAATGCACATAATGCTGAAAGTAGATGATGAACAGCGAATGTAAACTAGGTCAGTAAAGCTGAGAAATAGAGCAAGAAGTTAGTACGAAAGGATCACAATCACAAAAGAAAGAATAGTCTTTTGCAAAAAAAAGGCAAATAAAATAAATTGCTCAGAAACAATAGAAAAATTACCATCATTAGTTTGCTTTCTAAGCCAACAGAATCGGCAAGAACCTTGAAAAGAATTGCACGTGGTCGACAAGAACCCTGCCTAATTTGGCCCAGGAGGACACCCTTGTTATCAGGTAACTGAGATGTTTCCTCAAAAAATGATTTTGCAGAGCATAGCTCAGACAGCGGTCGTTTGTAGAAATCAGATACCTATGTGAGAAAACGGAAACAAAAAATAATAAGGGTAACCCCTCTCAAATCAAAAAATGTTAAGGAAACAATACCCTCAAGTTTCATACAGGATCTATTCGGACACGTTTTACACAAAGGAACTAAATGTAAATGCAATATTGGAAGTTTCACCACTATGACCTCCGCACACAAAAAAGCAAGTTAACATTCAGAATACACAAGTGGTAGAAAGGGACAAAAAAGTAGAGCAGAAAAGAAAAAAATAAGAAAAATTTGTGCATCGTAAATGATAAGATGAGCTCTTCCAGGAGAGACAGAAGTGAATCGCCATATCGAAGGACTAATCCTTACATTTGTTATGAGACCACCCACCGACGGACCCACACACAGGATTATTCCCTAATATTAAACCATATAAGACTAGTTTGCTAATAGATTTGAGCAATAATTTTACATCAGAGGGGCAACTAATTTTGATGCAGATGATTCGATCCATCGAACCTTGACTTTCTCCTTTTGCTTGTATTAAAGGATGATTGTAGGGGACAGCGAAGAATGAGTTACTTTATCTATGGGTGGTCCGTTTGTTGGATTGCTAAATATAAATGTAGTGAGAAAGACATGCCTTTTGAAGTCCAACAGGTAAGTAACTAGTCAAAACTTCGGTTTTGCTAAAATTTTGAGACAAAAAATTACTGTTAAATATAAATAATAGATTTTTTTGAAAGAAAAAGGACTTCCACCGCATATGTATGTGCCCAAAAACTTCATCATTTATCACCAAAAAGTATTACAATCCTATGTCATGTATAGTATAAATAAAAATTACAGGTTCCAACTCTCAACTAGTGTCTTAGCATACATCACCACGTTCTCAGTGTAGAAACGATCCTGACAAAACACCACTATATTTCTTGCGAGCCACAGCACCCAAACCATTGTCACGCACTATGATCTTTCCTTCTCTGTGCCAATCCAATCTACCCCCAAGGATCTCCAGACACCAACGACGTTGTCAGTATTCATCGCCTGATACCGAAGGAGGTTTCAGGCTCCCAACGAGCTCCCCCACTTGAAGAAAGATGGTGGGCATCCTTGACAACAACCAGGCACCGAGGACAAGCCGAATCAGCCTCCTGAACAAAGTGAGCAAACATGGCCCTAGTCAGCAATTTCTCTCACCTAAAAAGCCAAAGAAACACCTTCACACGAGTTGGGATCTTCGACTTCCAAATCTGCCTGCAGTCTGCGGCACACCCTCACCAAAGGCCCTTCAAGGCCATCTAGGCCTTCCTAACTGAAAACGAGTCATCACACCAGATCCAACAATCACGCAAATGAGTGGGCCCTTCCACAGTCTCAAGCTCCTCCAGCAAAATCATAAGATCCTCCAGTTGATATGAAAGTTCAGATCTAAACTGCAAGAAGAAAGAGTGTCCATCCCAGGTTTCTGCCACTGAACAATCCAGACGTTCAGCCAACATCATAAGCCTCAGAAACTTCTCCTGTAAAGCCCCACCGTTGCTCCAATCGACTGTCCATAAATGGAGCCTCGTTCCATCCCCAACAACCGGTCTCAAGAATGGACAGATCTCCCGAGCCACACAATAAACGCACTGCCAAAAATACAGAGGTGCGGACACAAGAACACAGCCACTGGGGAAGGTGAGACCAGTCCCGTAGATCCTCCTAATCAGGCTGCAAACCAAACGGTTGCAGTCTCCCCAAATACAGGTGACCCACTTACTGAGCAAGGCCTTATTCATCTCCTCCAAGCTATGAACACAAGGCATCTGTTCTCTTTCGAACAAGACATGGTATTCTAATCCACAAAGGAAACCCCTTTGATCGCCCAGTTGACGACCAAAAAAACTGTCTCATATTGGCTCAAGCCTCTTCCACACACCAATAGGCACCAGTCTTGCAGAGAAACAAAATATAGGTATCGCGGACAGGACTGACCGTAGCAACACTAGTCTACCACCCCTGGATAAAATGGCTGACTTGCAACATACCAGTCTCAGCTCCAATATCTCCACCACCGGTAGCCAATCAACGATACACATTCTCCTAGATATTAGGGTACACCAAGGTATCTCAACGACAAGTCCCTACGCGACGAGCGCAACCAACCAGTACAAAGGTCAATCTCTGGATTCGTCGAGTTAAAAGGAATGAATTCGGAATTCTCTCTATTGAGCCTTAGACCGGATACAGCAACAAAAATATCAAGAACCATCAAGAGTCCCTTGCAGCTTCCTGTGCCACCTTCCGTAAAAAAATCGTATCATCCGCATACTAAAGGATGGGAACAGAAATCTCCTACGTTGTGTAACCACTGCAGAAACCTCTCGACGCGGTGCGGTCAACCATGATTGTCAAGGCATCGTTTGCAAGGACAAAAAGTAGAGTCGTAGAGGTGCCAATGGGAAACACTGACGAACTCCACAATGAGACTGAAAATACCGCCCTTTAGTTGCCCATTCCCCAGAACTGTACATGAAGACATCGTGATATAACGCATCATCCACGAAATTCATCTATCCGAAAAACCAAGTATGTGCAGGGAAGCCCACAGGAACCTCTATCAACACAATCGTATGCCTCCGAAAAATCCACCTTCCACAACACTCCCTTAGCTCTCCTCCTACACCAGTTCATCGTAATCTCCGATGTCGTAACCACACTTTCCATTATGTGCTTGTCATGTGAGAAGACTCTGTGAGTAGGTGAGATGATCGTGTCCAGCACTACCATCGATTGGTTGGCCAACAGCTTTGAGAAAATCAAATAAATCACATCGGAGAGCGCAATCGGCATGTAGTCCTCAATCACTATCGCAACAAAGGTTTTAAATTTCGATATCGAATATCGTATCGACACCATGTCGAAAAGAAATTTCACCAAAAAGTCATCAAAATTTCGATAAATTTCGGTCAGATTTAGCCCAAATCGAGCTACAATTGTGAAGGAAGGTACCCATATCAGCATTTCGCTCGAAATTTCGGTCGCTGGACTTTTATTGATATCTTGAGCATCCGAACTCCAAATCAAGTAATTTAAATTTCATTTTGTTGCTAATTTTATGCTCTACATGATGGCATTATTAATTCACTGATTTCATGCATAATGAAATATGCTAAATTTTAGTTATTTAATGTGTCAAGTGCTCTTCATTTAAATACCATTAATTGAACTATGAATCAGTTTTATGCATCAAATGTTACTGAAACTATATCTCTCTCTTGCTCGTTTTTATAATTAATTTAGGGCATGTTCGAGCTTGTAAACAATTGTTGCGTAGCATAGGATTTTGTGGTATTATACGTGCATCAAAATAAAAAAATGCATATTCTGCATTCACCCCATGCATTGCATTTCATTGCATATTGCATTACATTTATTTTGCATAAAATTAAAATAAAAATGCATGATATTCATTCCCCGTTCTGCATGCATCATTGTTTTGCATAAATGTCTTGCATTATTATTTGTGACATTTATTGTGCATTGTTTGGCTGGTGTTTTTCTGTGCATCATTTTGTGGTTTCTTGTCATTCTATCTGCATTAGGAGACCTAGATCAAGAATTTAATCACTCAATTTAAACATTTAATATCTAATTAATCGACGAGGAGGCACGTGTCCCTGTGCTCAGCCTTGGTATGCTTGTCATGTAAAATTAATCGCCACAAATTCAAATGCATGGTCGATTCTGATAGATCCATTGTTTCCTCTTGTGCTACGATAACACGACGATATTAAATAGGCTAATTTTGAGTTTATCAATAAGCCTCCATGTGATGACATATCCAAACAGGAAAGAACCTTGTGGAAATGAAGATGGGAATGGCTGTCAAAACTTCCTTCAACAGAACAAGTCTCCCCAACCCCCTAAGAAAGACGAGAAGCATTCCATCCTGCTAGCTTCCGCTTCAACCTCTCAATCATCGGGAGCCAATCAAACTACATCAATCTACTACAGGTCAAAGGGAGGTTAATCTCAGCTTCAAAGAGTCCAAAATGCACAAAAGTAGACTTGACTCTATTTACTACCATGCCAGAAAGTTCCCCAAATATGTTTAGCATGGTGCTCATGGTCCTAATCTTTCTGCATCCCCCTCAATCATACACATACTACAAGAGCAGGATAGATATGTCAACCCTCTCTCTCTCTCTGGATCACCTGGTTATAACAAAAAGAAGCGGTGTCAGGGGCAACCTTGGTGGACCTTCCTCTGGGGTTGGAACAAACATCCCTCTGGTCGGCCATTGTTCAAGACCGAGAAGGATGAAAAAGTGACATCTGTTCATCCACGTAATCCCGCAGCTCAGGAAAACTGTGCTTCATCATGGCTGACCAAAGAAAGCATCAGCCAACACAATCCTGCGCCTTGGAGAAATCGACCTTCCACAATAGGCCATTACCCCTTTGTTCTTCCCGTCACTCACCATCTCAGAAGCCATCACAATAGTATCCATCATCAACCATTTAGGATGAACAACGTCTGCATCAAAGTAATCAAATCCTCCAAAACAATGCTCAAGCAATTTGATAATACTTTGGCAATTATCAGGTAGACTCCATTAGACAAAGCTATAGGGCTGAAATCTACAATTCTCACAGCACCTTCCTTCTTGGGGAGGAGGAAAAGCAGTGCCAAGTTAATCCCGTTAAAACCATGATTCGTCATAGCGAATTCATCCATCGCCGCAAGCAAATCTACCCGAGTGTCCCAAAAGTCCTTAAAGAACAACATCAGGAAGCCATTAGGTTCGTGCCCCCTTCAGCAAAAAGCTTCCAGATCATAGTATGGACTTCAACGGCAAGAAAATCCCTTATTTGTTAGTTGGGCGAGAGACATGATGTAACTTCCTAACCATCACCAAACTCAACTTCGCGACCTGCAGGTCATGCGATGGAAATACTCAATCGATGCCTTGCCAACATCACGATCTCCCTCAAAACGATCCTCGACAACCGAGATAGTCTTAATGAAATTACGATGTTGCCTCTCGTTTGCCACAGCATGGAGAAACTTTGAATTCGTATCCTCCTCCTTGATCCAACATTGCCTAGACCTCTGCCGTCATTCCACCTTGTGCTTCTTATCTTCCTTAAGACTGGTTGGCATGTCTCTCTCTCCATAAACTCAAGCGAAGATAGCTCGCATATGTCCTCCGTCCAATTCAGGTCACTAATTGTGCTCTTAGCCGCAACACAACAAGCAAAACGACCTTCATGTACTACGTCCTTATAATTGCATGGTTACTTTCGTAGAGCCTCTTGCTTGTGAAAGATTCAAACCACAGTAGTGCCCTCCCCTCAAACACGGACTAGAAGTCTACAACCATCCCTTAGAAGCTCTCCTAAAGTAACTAGGACTTCTAAAATCTAAAGAAAGATCGGAGAGAGAGGCCTCTCCCTAAATGACCACAAGATCAAGTTATGGTCTGGATCATGATAGAGCCAAGACCCGCGTCAATGCAAAAGACTATGTGGAGCTTTACAGAACCAAGAAAACAATCCAATGTGGATCTCGAACGAGAACTGTGCCACGAGAAATGATAGTCTAAGGCACCCAAGACCTCAAGCTGGAGATTGTTCACAACTTCAAAAAAATCAGGTGATCCTAAATCATGCCTCCCAATGCAAGTTCGAACAAGCGGAGGATAAAAGTGTAATATTGAAGTCACACTCAATCAATGAGCCCTCAGTGGAGTAAAACTACCTAGCACCCCCCAATATGCACATGAGAAAACAAAGCTTGAACCCATTCTCATGTTCTTCAATAGCATAGAGACCATGTGGTTGCCCAATAGCTCATACTCAAAGAGGCCATCCTTCCAAGCCACAATCAAACCCCCACATTACCAATAGTCAGTACGGTCCTCTGGTCTGTTAGATAAGCACCCATATCAGTGATCAGAGATGTCTTGTCTGTGACGAAATCTTTGTCTCCTAAACAAAAACAATGTCCCCACACCATTCGTAGAAGTCTCTTTACAGATCCCCTCTTCTATGGGTCACCCAAACCCTGAACATTCCACGAAATGACCTTCATCGAGAAACATTTTTTCTCGGAGTTGTCGACTACGTCTGCATCCTTGGCAATACCCTCACGGAATAAAGCACTACTAGGTAGTATGCAGGTCGACAGAACCATGGAGGGCAGTTCTGATCAGCCACCTCTGAGGGTCGATTTGGCGCCACCATCTTCTTCCTCGCAACAACGTCCAACAGATATACCCGTTTAGGGCAGAAACCACGACAATGGTCATCGCCCCACAGAAGAAGCAGTGTGGGATGTCCTAGCATATATCACCAATCGATGGCCAAATATCCCATACCTAAACCAGCTCTCTGCCCTCTTCGCTCGAGTCCGACGAAGACATAAAATCATAATCTTCCAGCATGCCTCTTCCTCCTCCCTTCCTTTGTCAATGGCCCTCGCCCACTTTTTGGCCCCACTCAGATACCCCTAACCTCAAACGCCCAAGCCCCATGAGAGGAAGAGCGAGAACCATCCTCTCGCGTGCGAAACCCTTGTCCCATACGTGTTCCACCTCCCAGCATCATCATTGTGCTGCCTCCAAACTTCCCCCCACCATGTCGTCCTTCAGAGCATCCTAACGCTAAACCCCAAGATTTTATCATACATGTCTGCCTAAAGGAAATTAATAAGGCTCACATGCTCAAATGGGTGGCATGTTTGGGGGTGAGGGTGAGGACCTCACCAACCATCCTCTTAGGGACATGTACAATATTTGTGCTTAGCCTACCAATGTCGAGTCTTCACAGCACCTTTCCTCTGATTTTCGAAACGGGATTTGCTCGATCATTCACGAGTTGCATACGCATATGCACCCGATTCTGAGCAAAGAAGAGTTCTGTTCTGGAGGGATGATTGGTCCAGAAATGGTCCCCTTTACGAGTATTTCCTATGCCTCTTAGCGCTCGTTGATGATCATGATGACTGTTGAGAGCTTAAAGCATCCTTGGTCAATGCTAAGTGGATGTCGTGCTTCTCCTCTCTCTTGTTTAAGCAACATTTTGGGGAGTGTTTACAGATGTTAGAGGTGATTGCTAGTTGTATGAGCCCTTCTGAGGATTGTGACCACTAGATTTGGTGAAATGGCAACTCTTCTTTGAAGAATGCTTACGAGGCTTTCAGAATCATCTTGATTTTCAATCCATGTATCAAAGAAGGTTACAGCTTGATTCGAAGATCAAGATTTTCCTCTGTCTTCACAGACTCGAACAGTTGCTTACCAAGGTCACAAGATCCATTTGTCCCAAGAGAGTATGGCAGACCGCAAACACTAAATGGATGGACCTTTCCTCCTACCTCAACTTCTGGAGTTATTTGATAGCCAGTCAGTTTATTGCGGCGTGTTGCCAGTATCCGTGTGACTTGGCTTTCGCATAATGAGATCATTTTTAGATATGATAGTTTTATGTTGATAATGTGACCTACCTCACTAGATCTCTTCTCAAGACCTGATTGTTGAAGTGTTTTGTCTTTCTATTTACTTAATATAATTTTAGGGCAGACACCTACAGAATATTTCCCCTATTATAGCTCAAAAAAACTCCACCCACACTGTAGTAGTATATGTAATCATGCCACCTTTTCTCCAGCTCACTCCCCCGCACTTGTTGGGAAAAATAAGAGAGATGATTTATTCCTTGGAACCATAGGCTATCTTATATATAGGAGAGACCTATGGATGAATTACAAAAGAGAACATAATATAAAGAAAAATAGGAAAACGATACAGAAATAAGAAATATTTCTACACTCTCCCTCAAGATGGAGCATAGATGTCAATCATGCTCAGCTTGGATGAACATTTATGAAACTATCTTCTGAGCAATGGCTTAGTGAAGATATTAGCAGTTTGATCTCCGGAACTAACACGGTGTGGAAATCAAACCCTTATGGATCATATCTCTTGTATAATGACAATCTACTTCAGTGTGCTTCATTATTTGATGAAATGCGGGATTGTTTGCAATAAACAAGGCAGCTTGATTGTCACATTGTAACTGCATAGGAAGAGGTACATCTATATGCAAATCTGCTAGTACTGCACGAACCCACATCATTTATGTGCTCGCTTGTGCTATAGCCCTAGATTCAGATTCGACACTTGACCTAGCAACAATATCTTGTTTCTTACTCTTCCAAGAAACAATAGAACTGCCAACAAAGACAGCGAAGCCCGAAGTTGACTTCCTATCTTTAGGGCACCCTGCATAATCGGTGTCAGCACATGCAGAAACAGAGAGACTTTATCCCATCTTGAATAGCAGTCCAATACCTGGAGAAGACTTTAGGTACCTTAATATCACGTATATAGCAACCATGTGTACTTGTCTGTGTTGCTCCATAAATTGACTCACCAGATAGAGCAGCCATCTCCTCTTCCATGGCTAGATGCCAAAAATTGTCCTGCATAGCCTCCTGATAAGTCCGTGGTATATCCACGGCAGCCAAAGCAATAGCAAACCTTCGAAAGTCCCATGTAAGTTGATCAAACGTAACCTGAGAAGCAAGAGGATATGAGACCCCACTACGCTTTCCCCTGCGAAGTGCAAAAAGGAACATCCAGATCATTAGGAGCTTATTCAATCTGTAAAATATCCTGCATAGAGACCTGTCTAGAAGCCTCGTCGGACCCATCATCAGAAATAATATTTTCAAAACATACCTTTGTCGTACTGGATGACGGGCATTGACCGAGAGAATGAGGTCTATGAGTATAGAATCGTGGTAATGGTGGAACGACAACAACTGGAGATTGGAGAAGTGGTGAAGATGGTGATGATGGTGATTGTGACGGAGAAGTAGGAGACTAGGAGGTGATGGTTCAGATGTGGAAGAGATGGTGAAGGAGGTGGAATAACCGGTATGGGTAGAGGAGGAGGCATATAAATGTCATTATCTGATTCAAAAGAAGTCAACATGTCGCTTGTAGGGGAAAAATACATCACCGATTCAAAAAAAGTAACATATGCGCTAACATAATATTTTCTGTTGAGAGGGTCATAACCCCTATAGCCCTTCTGCATGCTAGAGTACCCAACGAAAATACACTTGACAGCTCTAGGAGAGAGCTTGTCAAGACCCGGAGACAACTGGTGAACAAACGCCACTAAACCAAAAATGTGTGGAGTAAGCGAGATAAACTCTTTATCTGAAAATGTCATAGAAAAAGGAATCTTCTCACCTAGAACCAACAAAGGCATGCAATTCACCGGATAGCATGTCGTAAGAACCGCATCTCCCCAGAACGAATGAGGAGAATGGCATTGAATAAGAAGTGTACGAGTGATATCGAGTAAATGACGATGCTTTCTCTCAACCACTCCATTTTGCTAAGACGTATAGGCACAAGAGGTCTGATGAATGATACTACAAGAAACAAAGAATTACGACAGTGTACGAGTACAAAATTCCAACGCATTATATGTTCTCGCAATTTTAACGGAAGAAGAAAACATATTCTGCACTTCATTTATAAATCATGTAATGATATTCCCAACCTCAGATTAATTCTTTAACAGAAAGACCCATGACAGACGCAAAAAATCATCAACAGCAACTAAATAAAACTTGTGTCCATGATGATCAGGGATACGACTTGGATCCCAAATATCGACATGAAACAACTCAAAAGAAGTACTATTTTGACTCTGACGACTGGGAAATACTGAGCGATGGTGCTTTCCCAACTGACACGCCTCACATTCAGAAGAGGCACGAGGTGAGATCTGAGGAAGAACTTGACGCATTTTCTGAAAGGGAAGAAGACCAAAGCGCAGATGCCACATGAATGGTGAGACAGATCCTATAGAATGGGGGGGGGGGGAGACCAGCAGATGGATTTTAAAAGAAACGGTAGAGACCTCCTTGCTCACGACCACAACTAATCACCTTGCTCGTAAGGATGTCCTGAAAAATAAGACAAGATGGGTCAAAAATAGCTCTACAATGCAAGTCCTTCGTAATTTGACTAATGGACAGTAGATTTATAGAAAAATCTGGAGCATGCAACACATTTTATAGTCGCATCAAAGGTGTCAAGTGATACTCCCCCTGTCCAATAATAGGGGAGTGAGTCCCGTCAGCAATAACTATTGTCCTCCCTGGAGGGATCTGTCTGCAAGCAGTAAGATGAGCTCTGTCTCCACACAAATGATGTGTAGCTCCAGAATCCATAATCCAATCTGTAGTATCAGGCCCATGACAGGATGTAAAGGCAAAGATGCTACCTGAGGTACTGGTACTAGTAGAGGCAGCAACATCTGGAGAAGACGAGGAGGCAGTGGAACCTCCTGAGGGCAAAACGTCCCTCAATCGAGAAACAAGGTCATCATATCTCTGATATGAAGGAGTAATAGTAGATGAGTCAGCTTGCTCCGCAACACGAGCTGAGGTAGAGAACCATGCTTAGAATAGCATGTATCCTCTGTATGACCTTGACCATGATAGTAAGTGCATGGCTAACATATACGACCTCCTCTACCCTGAGGTCCACGTCCACGGAAAAAGGAGAGCCTCCTCTACCCCGGGAGGCTGCCATGGCTGAGGAAGATTGGTTCGTAGTAGACGGAATAGTAATCCTACGCAGTCTACGAAAGGCTTCCTCTATGGAAGGGATAGTTGCATCTGCAAGGATCTGAGAGCGAGCAGCTTCATATTCAAGATCAAGAGCTGCTAGGAATACACCGACCATGGTAGCATTCCTATAGGTCTTTTGCTGCTCTGGAGTAGCCGTGAGAAGCATGAAACTGCGTACCTTCTCAAACATTCCACACAAGGATGTATACAACGAATGAAGAGGTCGTCCGTTCTGCTTGACAGTGAAGATATCATGCTGATGCTGCAGAATCTTCGTCTCATTCCTCGCATGTGAATAAAGGGTTGTGAGGATATCCCACATCACCTTAGTGGTGAACTGATGTAGCACATCATTGGCGATCTGTATTGTCAATGTACCAGAAAGCCAAACCTTGGCATACGCATCATCCGTCTCCCATGAGGCATTAACCTCAGTCTTCTCCACAGGCTCCTCCTAGTCCTCGGTAAGAATGTGTTTCTTACCATTAGACTTCATGAGACTCATGAACTGCATAGCCCAGAGCTCATTGTTTATCCCATCCATCTTGACTATAGGCACTGGACCTCTGAAGGCACCTGTGGCAGGTACGTCAACCTTTTGTTCTAATATACTGCGGGGAGAGAAAGGCTAGGGTTAAGTAGACCAAATGAACAAGTGTCTGTATGAGGACTTATGCACCCAAATCCATCAAGCAGGGGGAAAGATCCAACGGCTGTGTGGGGAGTTGCAGCACACGAAGGTGCTACGCGCGAGACGACAACGCGCGAAACTGAGAAGTGCAGTCACGCAATGTGCCGGAGGACAGCACACGTAGGCAGCGGCGCACACGCGCAGGTGCTACGCGCGCAGGCGGCCATGCTGGTGGTGCGGTACGGGTTGGCGACGCGCGGTCGTAGAAGCGGGGAGAGAGGCAACATGCGGACGGCAACGACGACGTGCGGGCGAGGGCGACGCATGGAACGAGGGGACTGGAAGTTAGAGTTAGGGTTCGAGAGCTCCAGTCTAAGACCGCCGCTCTGATTGCATGTTGGGAAAAATAAGAGATGATTTATTCCTTGGAACCCAAGGATCTCTTATAGAGAGAGACCTGTGGTAAATTACAAAAGAGAACAGAATATAGAGAAAAATAAGAAAACATTAGAGAAATAAGAAACATTTCTACAGCACTCATCAGCCTTTTTCACGACTATGGCTTCCCCTTCCCATGTGATCAATTTCAACTGTCACAGCTAAGATTTCAAAGGGTTCACGTGAGAAGCAAACTCAACGTGAACTGTTTTTATTTTCCCATTCCCAAACTTCTAATTGGAGAGTCCAGTTTACAGTGCAACAATTTCTACGGACAATGTAACTTTGCCAGACTTTGTTTGACCTTATTTGGGATTTGAATTGCTGTATTAAAATAACTATCTAAAGTAATTGCAATCATTTACTTGTTTTAATATTGATTTCTGCTATACACTAAAGAATTTGTTGCATATTTGATTCAATTTTCCTAAGAAGCATATTTTTCACCATACCTGCATTCACACTAGAGTTCCAAACTGTGGATCGCATCAACTTAACAAGCGCTCCATCTCATTCAAGTTAAATTTACATTCGTACTTCCATTTGATCCATATCCTAACCTGAAGAATCAGATCCCACATCCACATCTAAAGACTCTTCTCTATCTCAATTTAAGGTCACTGAGAGCACTAATGTGCTCCAACAAACCCATTAGTGCTTATAGTGGAATGAACTTGAAACGTCCCTAATTCCCAACTAGAAAAAGGAAATAAACCGATCTTGGAAGTTTGATGGGGAAGTCACAAGATCCGCTGGATAGGGCATGAAGTAGGATTCATGGTTTTAAAAGAGGGACCAAGTTTCAGGATCCTTTGCCAACATCATATCATTGAGATATGTGAATGTAAAGAAAGTTTGTTTGGGTCGTGGACACAGAAAGAGCTCGTTCTTCAGTTATTTAGAAAAACTAGTTTCTGAAGTTCAGATTCTAATAGAGGGGCCCTTTCTTTTACTTAAGATGGAATAATCATTGTCTTTCCAACAATTATTCGTGTCCACATATTGGGATAACACAATGAAGATGCCTGAAAAGGCACCCCTCCCACTTCTTCTCATGTTTTACATGCCATATTTAGCTGTATCTACCCTACTTAGCTTTTTATGCGGTTGCATTTCCCTAGGCTAAAGAAGCAAGAATCAATTAATATTATAGGGCTTTTTAATAAATACTTTGCAGTTGCTTACACTTGCCATAAAGGAACTTTTCACAATGGCAGTCCCATATCAATAATGTAGGCGCCTACAAAGAAGACTTGTCGATGCCTCGAAACAGATAACAGAAGTCGAAGGAAATATTAAATATATTATTTGGATTTAAGCCAAAATGATATGCAAACTACAGTAGGAAATAAGTAGGAAAGTCTTCATCAATCACGAAACACATGTTGGTTATTTCATGGTAAAGGAATTTTAAAACAAAAAACAGACGAAAACTGGCCGCATGAATATGACAAGACCAAAAGATACAAGCAAAATAAATGAGGTAACAAGCGTATAAAGCGGAGTGTTACGTCGAGGTGATATAAATCCTACCAATTCAGCAATCTTTTTAATCACAAATGCTGGATTAGAATGGTGTCCCTTCACTAGTGCCATACTCAGCTGCTTTAGCATGGAAAGCTTCTTGTCTTTTTCGGCGTCAACAAGTATTATCTCATCCCTTGGTCCAGCCATGTCCGTCAAAAGGAGTTCATCAAGGGGAGGTATTATGTCGAGCTGTGTCTTCAGCTTTCTATCCTGCTTGGAGTGATCTTTGTGAGTTTCATAAAAAAAAGTTTGAAAAGGGACAGTGTAGGCTATTAACACACAAAAAGAAAGATAAAACCTTTTTCATTTCATTTATCAAGCATAATATAAATTGAAACAGTGACTTGAATTTTTTAGGGGAAAACGGTGCACTAAAGATGGTGCACACCCAAAACTTATGTATATATAAGTCGAATCAAGATTACATTTTAATTACCCACCCCAACACGCAATTAGATGGGCAGGGTGGAAAGCAGTCACTTTATCTAGAGAGGGTAAGTTAGTTCTCCTGAAGCACGTACTCTCGGCTATTCCTATCTTTTTCTACTCTAGTCGATTGATGCTGATGGGGGTACGAACGAAAATTGAAGCTTTGATGAAGAGATTCTTTTGGTCTGATGGGAAACAGCAGGGCCCAGGGATGCACCTCGTAAGGTGGGACGAGGTCACGAGGGGGCGCAACGAAGGTGGCCTTTGGGGTTCGCGACGTGGAATGTATGAATAAGGAGCTCATTGCCAAATGGGTGATACGAATTTGGGGCTCTTCTACTTCGTTGGCTGCTAGATTGATAAGGAAGGTGTATGGAGTTGGTGGCAAGCTTGTAACCAAGAGAGTGTGTTATGAGTCCCCCCTCTGGGTTGGTATTCGAGAGGTCCTGCCGATGATGATGCGCAAGCTCAGGTCGAAGGTGGGGAACGGGCATCTATTTCGCTTCTGGCATGATGATTGAACTGGAGAGGGCACTTTGGAAAGAAGATTTCCACGCCTTTTTGCCTTGGCAGGTACAAAGGAGGCCATGCTCTCTCAGCTTGCGGATGGTGAGACTTGGTCGCCGCAGTGTCTAGCGGATCTTTCTGACCAACGGATGGAGGAGTACAATACCATGCAGAATGAGCTACCACCACCTGAGGATTTCTCGTTGGATAGAGACCACTTCAAGTGGATCGACAAGAAATTTTCAGTCAAGAAAGGCTAAAAAGAGTTGAGGACAAGGGAAGAGGAACTAGATAGGGAACGGTGCCAGGACATGACGGTTCTTTGGGCGTTAAAGATCCTGACTAGAGTAAAAATTTTCCTCTAGTGTTTAAGAAGGGGTCGCTTATGCGATAAAGATCGGAGGGGGGAGTGTTAAATTTGTCAGACATGCAATGCGACGGATGTGAAGAGGCGGAGGACTCAGACCACTTGTTCTTCAAGTGTCGGGGGTCTGAGCGGGTCTGGAGAGCGATGGACCTTCCATGGGTGAGGAGTGGTGGGACTGCAGATTTCTGGACTTCGATCCGGTCTGGTGGCACAAACTCTAACGATGATTGCTCCAAGCCTTTTGCGACCCTCTGCGCCATCTGGTCCGGATGAAACGACTTGATCTTCAAAAACCAGAGCTTCTATTTTGAGAATGTAGTGACCCACTGTAATGCTCTTTACAACTTCTGGATCTCATTGTAATGTATTCTAAACATTTGCTTAATGGAATTTTACGGCGGTGACCCCCACGATGGGGAATCACCAGTTTCAGTCTAAAAAAAACACGCAATTAGGTTTTGCATAGCCTTAAATGTCGTCGATATTTCGGTTTCACCGACTTGGAAGTATTCTATATACCATTTAGAGAAAAACAATAGATGGAATTAGATGATATAAAGACAAGAAAAGCTAAAAAAATACTCTCCCTCAAGTAGTAGAATATCTATTGGCCATGCCCAACCTCGAAGGCAATGGTGAAATGTGTTTCTTCTTATAAGCTTTGGGAAAATTACCTGTAAGCTGAAGCTCGATAAAAATAGTGTAGTAATTTTTCCTTCATGCATTGTATCTTTGATAAATTCGCAGTCTACTTCTATATCCTTGGTACGCAAGTGAAAAGAAGGATTCATGGCAATGTAAGTGGTTGACTTGTTGCCATTTTAAAGAGGAATAGAGTTCTAAATGATAGCATACGTTAATGTAGAAAAGAGACAAGCCAATTAATCTAACATGAGGCGTGCATCATGGCTCTATATTCTTTTACACATGATATGGAAAAAACTATATATTTCTTAGTATGTCGAGTGACCAGATTTCCCCTAGCAAACATACTAAAATAACTGGTGAAGCATTTGTCCTCGGCAGTGCACATGAAATCGGTCGCACAGATTGCATATGTGACCGCATATGCATGAGCAACATTCATATCAAACTGATTTTATGAATTGGTGCATTATGCATCCTAAGCGCATATACAGCCCGCGTATTCCCGGCATATAACGCACATCCCTGCATACTGCTCCAGCAGCTTGGGGGCTCAACCTCCAGCAACTCCAACTCTCCAATTCTCTCATTCAGGTGCTTACCTCTATAGGTCTGCCTCTTCATCCATTCAACTATAAGAATATGCAATGCATTTGTCTACAATTGTGATGCATTACGCCATTATGCATATGCAATATTTTATCTTTTGCTCACGTATTGTTCTCATGAGTTGCATGCTAGGTGGCCGACAGCCGGTGCAAGAGTTTAAGAACACTATTTAGGAATTTGTCTCAAAACAGTTCGAAACTTTTCAACATGGATTTAAGCAAACATTTAGATTGCACTAGGGCATTCCCTACTAGCGACGTGTTGCATCGTCCGAATGCAATGAGAAGTTGGCAAGGGCCGCTACATCGCTGCTTGAATGTGGTTCAAATTTTATAAGGGTTCTCGCATGAGGAAAGCATGCGAGTAAATAAGTTAGGTCTGTTACATCGCCGCCCGGATGCGATCCAAAATTTACAAGTGTTATCGCATGATGGACGCATGCGAGTAAAGTACTTAGTCTAAAAGAGGTGGCAAAGGAGGTGGCAAAGGAATTTGCGGATAGTTGGAATATTGGCACTTTGACTGGAAAAACTGTGGAGATAGTAGATACGATGGAGAGAAAGCATATTCATATACTATATCTCCAAGTGACAAAATAGATTGAAGAGAAAGCGAAGGAGATCGAGATGACATGCTTTAAACTTTAGTATTTAGGTAAATATAAGGCCAGAAATGGTCTTGGAGTGATTTGTTCATAAGGATTTGAAGGATTGTGTGATTGAGGAGCAAGGATTCGAGTATCCGATTATTTTGCTAAAATTAATGCTCGAAAAAGATATTCAGAATATCATCTAAGTTTATGCATTGCAAATTGGTTTAGATGAAAAGATTAAACAAGCTTTTTGGGAGGATTTGTATAAGATTATGCAAGGAATCCCACAAAGAGAGATGATTTGCCTAGGTGGAGATATTAATGAACATGAGGAAAATGATGCTTCAGGGTATGCTAGTGTTCATGAAGGCCATAGCTTCGGGAATAGAAATGAAGAGGGAAAAGTCATTCTAGATTTTGTAACAGCTTATGATCTTTTCATAGCAGACACTCTCTTCAAGAAGAAGGATGAGCATTTAAATAATAATGACCCAACTAGAATACAGATAGAATACTTTGCATTGATGAGAAGAGATCGGTTGTGTTGCAAAAACTGCAAAGTCATCCCAGGAGAGAGTTTGGCAACCCAACATCGCTTGTTAGTCATGGATGTGCAAATAAAAGAGCTAGTAAAGAAAAGGAGAGTTTCCAAGATGACTAGAACTAGATGGCAGATTCTTCAATTGAAGCAATCAATCTTCAGGGAGAAGGTTTTAGAAGACTTGTCCTGGGATTGTAATGGAAGTGCAAACGAGATGTGAGAGGTTGTAGCATCTTGTATCCGAAGGTAGCCAAAGAAATGCTAGGTGAGTCCAAGAGAGGAGCTCCAGTCCAATAGGAGGCTTGGTGGTGGAGTAGAGGAGTGCAAGAGAAGCGCAAAATAAAGAGCATGCTTCGAAGCTATGTCTAAGGATAAAACAAAGGAAACAGACACAAACTACAAAATAGCAAAAAGGGAAGCAAAGAAGGCTATAAACGAAGCTACGTCAACGTATGAAGTTTTGTACAAAAATCTTGACTCTAAGGAGGGCCAGAAGGATATATTCAGTTTGGCTAAAGCAAGAGAAAGAAAGATCAAAGACCTTTCTCAAATGAGCTCCATAAACATAAGGAAGCGCACATGCTCGTTACTCAGATGATATAGAGAATAGATGGAAACGGTATTTCCATACGATTTTATTGGGGAAGGAAATAGAGAGATCACTTTGAGAGATCTAACTAGTGAAAGTTACTTGAATCGTGCAAGCTATAGACAAATACAAAGGAAGGAAGTAGAGGAGGCTTTGAAGGTTATAAAACCCGGGAAAGGTGTCGGACCTGATGACATTCCTATAGAAGTTTTTTTTACACCCAAAAAAAAGGGGGAGACACTCAGCGGTGCTCGCCCCAATATATTAATGAAGTAGAAAAAGAAATAAAAAGAGATAAAAAAGAGAAAAGCAACAGCTGTACAAAAAATGCCACAGCCCCAAAAAAGAAAACCAAACTGGGGCCAAAACCACAACCCAATCATCCACTAATCTCGCACATTGAATAAGAACGTTGTCCTTATAGAAGCGTTGGTCCGAGAAGAGGGCTTCATTCCTCCCCAACCAAATCGACCACAGCCTCGCTATGGGACGCACGATGTCCCTTCTCTCCCTGTTTCTGTTATTCACCAGCGAGTCACAAAAGGTCGTCAAGTCATCTGTGCACACCCAATCCACATCCTCTTCCTCCCAAACCCCTCTGAACATGGGGCATCCGAAGAATAAACGATCAATGGTCTCCACCGCCGAATCGCATAACACACATCTATTAGAGATATTGCCTATTAGCCTTGCACACCGATCCCTCGTCATCAACCTTTGCCTGTGGAATAACCATAAGAAGAAACTAAGGCGCTCGGGGAGCTTTAGGCCCCAGAAGAAACCACAATCGCGCACCAGCATGTCCGACCGCGCAGGCGGGGTCCGAGCAATAGCCCCATAAGCTTTCCGTGTCGTGAAGGGACCGCCCCGCCAGGCCCAATGATCACGACCAGCATTAGGCCTACCAGCGTCCCCGATGGCGTCCGTAAGGGAAAGAAAGTCTTCAAGCCTCCGATCCGAGAAATTTGCCATGAAAGGCGGAAACCAACACCCATCCGCCCAGCAAGAGACAACAATGGCATCTTTATCAGCCGCCAGCGCAAACAAACGAGGGAAACGCACACTCAAGGTCCCCCATCCCGTCCAATCGTCTTTCCAAAATTTAAAGGACTCACCATTTCCCACCACCGGCACAAACAGCGACAAATTCCTTTCAAAGACCTCCAGCACCCCCCGCCAAAACGGAGTTTGAGCTCTGACCACACCGTCCCGCGCATCCAACGCCCCGCTTTCCCCATGAATCTCCCGCAAGATGCTGGTAAAGAAGTCATCACCCTGGCCCCAAATCCTGTTTGCCCATTTGAGAAGGAAAGCATCATTAACAAGCTCCAATCTCCGTACGCCCAGCACACCTTCATGCTTGCCTCTAGTGACTTCATCCCATCCTACCAAATGCAGCCCTCCCCCCGCTTCTTCATTCCTTCCCCACAGAAATCTTCGCATAAACTTTTCAAGACGGTCGAGGAGCACCTGGTTGAAGGAGGGGGACGCGAATACTGCGTACTTCCACCGTATTGCTAGTGGAAGGCGCAGGGCCAATGTCTTGCGTTCGATTATTGTTGGTGGGTCACGGTGGAGGGGAATAAAAGAATGGGCTCGGCTATTGCTGATCATTTCAGGGTTGTCTCCGCTGATGTCATCTCGCGGCGGTGGAGATGGTTGGGTCGTGATTGTAGGTTGGTGGAGGAATCTGCTTGTGATTCGCTGGTTCATGATGTCACTCTGGAGGAAGTCAAGGACGTCGTGTGGGACCTTAACGGTGACGCTGCGCCTGGCCCCGATGGTTTCTCGATTTCCTTCTACAAGGATTTCTGGGACGTTATTGGGCAGGAGGTACTTGATGTGGTTCTCGAATTCTGCAATGGGAACAGGGGTTTTGACCGTATCAACCGGGCGCTTATTGTGTTGCTTCCCAAGCGTTCGACGCCGGCCTCCATCGAGGATTATCGCCCAATCGCTGTCTCAAACGCCCTGTATCTGATCACGGCAAAGGTGTTAGCGAGGAGATTGGTTGGCGTTCTCGGGAGCCTGATTTCCCCTGCGCAATCCGCGTTTGTTCCTGGCCGTCAGATCTCTGATTGCACGACGATTGCTTCTGAGATCATTGCCGAGTGGCGGAGGAGAGGCACGAGTGGTATTCTGTGGAAAGTGGATTTTGCCAAGGCTTACGATAGCCTTGATTGGAAGTTCATGTGGTCCGTCTTGAGGAGGGTATGTTTCCCGGAGCGGTGGATTTCTTGGATGAGACGTTGTATCACCACGGCATCTTTCTCGGTATTGATCAATGGTAGGCCGGAAGGGGGTTGGATTCAACCCCGTAGGGGGGTGCGGTAGGGGTGCCCACTCGCACCTCTGCTCTTCATCATTGCGGTTGATGTGCTGGGGGGCATGGCTGCGGGCGTGGTCGGCCATGGTCTTTCTAGCGGCTTTTCGAGGGGCGAGGTGCGGGTGTCGATCTTGCAATACGCGGACGACACTCTTTTCCTCATTGAGGGAGGGGTCGAGGAGGCCAGGGCCATGGCCACAGCTCTGGAGGTCTTCTCGGAGCTTTCTGGTTTAAAGAAAAATGACTCTAAGTCTTTGTTTATCCCTCTCGGGCAGGCGGAGTGACTTGGTGATGGTTTGGCAACCTGTTTGGCTTCCGTGCGTGCCTCCCTCCCTCTGGACTATCTCGGCATGCTTCTGGGTATGGGGAGGGCGAGGCTCGGTGATTGGTTGAGGGTGGTGGAGAAGGTGGATTTGAGGTTGGCGGGTTGGAAGGCCTCTCTCCTTTCGAGGGGAGGTAGGCTGGTTCTGGTCAAGGCGGTGTTGTCGTCCATTCCAATTTACTTTCTTTCTAGTCGCAAGCTTCCGAAGGGATCCAGACGAGGCTTGAGAGGAAGATGCGCGCTTTCTTGTGGAGGAATGGCTCTAGTGGGCGCGCAAGGGTCCATCTTGTGGGCTGGGAGGATGTCACTCGGAGGAAGAGTTGGGGAGGTTTGGGGGTGAGATCTCTTCAACAAATGAATGAGGCGATGTTGCTTAAATGGGCGAGTAGGGTCTGGGGTCCAGGTGACGAGCTGGTTTGCTTGGTGCTTCGGAGCATTTACGGGGTGAGGGACACGCCCCGTTTACAGGGGCTCAACTTGGCGGCTATGACGCCTTTCTGGCGGGGCGTGGTGCAGGCGTTTGATAGGAATCTCAACCTCTTCAGGCCGGTGCTTGGTAGGGGGGACTCTTTTGCTTTCTGGGCCGACGACTGGTCGGGAGCGGGACCGCTTTGTTCTCGTTTTCTGCGGCTTTTTGCGCTGGCGGATAATAAGCTATGTTCGGTGGAGGAGTGCTGGGTTGATGGATGTTGGTGTCCCTCGTTCTCCGCAAATTTCTTCGATCGACGCTTTGAGGACTTTTTGGCTCTACTGGACGCTGTGGGGAGTGTGGGTGCCCCTGGTGGGGGTAGAGATCACTGGCTCTGGAAGGAGGGGAGCTTCTCGATTAGGGGAGCTTACGGGGCCATTTCTAGGCCGCCGCCGGCGGCTTCGGAGGTCCTCAACAGGGACTGTGCTATTATTTGGGGCCTCAATCTTCCGGAGCGTGTGGGGATTTTCCTGTGGCTTCTTAGACGCAAGAGGCTGATGACGCGTGATCGGTGCGTGAAACTCCTGGGCATCAGTTCGGAAAAATGCTTAATTTGTGACAATGCTATCGAATCGGTGAACCATCTCCTTTTTGCTTGCCCTGTGATATCATAGATATGGCTGGATGCTGGGATACTGTGGTGCCGGTTCGACAATTTCCTTTCTTTCTGGAATGCAGTGTATGAGAATAGGGCGAGATCTAGAAGGGAACGGCTCCACCCAATGGCTATTCTGTGGGCGATTTGGCGTGGCAGAAACGATTTGGTGTTTTCGGGTCAGAGGTTCTACAAAGAAAATGTGCAGTGCTATACAAGGAGGCTGGTGGACGAGTGGTTGTTGCGTTGATCCGCTTTTGTAGCTTTCTTCTTTGGGTGGCAAAACTATGCGTTGTAATCTCTCTATTATTTTAGTTATAAATATATTTTGATGGGGAGGGCACCACCGAGTGCTTCCCCCTACCTCACAGTTTTCATAAAAAAAACTTTTCAAGACGGTTGCGAATCCCCACCGGCATCCGACGATTCGATAAGAAATACACCGGAATCGAGGAGAGCACCGCCTTGAGAAGAACAAGCCGTCCCCCTCTCGAAAGCAGGGCCGAACGCCACCCAACCAAGCACTTCTCCACCCTCTCACGACCACAAGCCAATCCCTGATCCTGGCCCTCCCTACCACCAACGGCATACCAAGGTAATCAATAGGTAACTCACCAGGAGGAGACCCCAAGACTCGGCCGCAATCAATCGCCTCCGCCTCCGAAAGGCCAAAAGGAATCACCTTGGATTTGTTCCCATTCTTATATAGACCCGATAACTCGCTAAATAGCTCAAGCGTCGCCGCCATTCCCGAGACCTCGGACAAGCCTCCCTCAATAAAGAACATGGTGTCATCCGCAAACTGTAGCAAGGGCACGCACATCCCGCCCTTGGAGTACCCCGTCGAGAGCCCAGAAACAATCACACGATCCGCCATGCGAGCCAAGACATCAGCAGCCACCACAAATAGAAGAGGAGCAAGGGGGCAACCCTGGCGCACCCCCCTTCTAGGCTGGAAGAACCCCCCCTCCGTACGGCCATTGATCAAGATTGTGAAGGACACCGTGGTCACGCAACGACGCATCCACGATATCCAAACCTCAGGAAAGCCATGCCTCCTCAGAACCGACCACAAGAAGCTCCAGTCGAGGCAGTCGTAAGCTTTGGCGAAATCGACCATCCATAGAACCCCTGCTTTCCGACCTTCTTCCAATCGGCGACCAACTCCGATGCCAACGTAGTGCAATCCGAGATCTGCCTGCCCTGTATAAAGGCCGTTTGAACCGGAGATATTAACGTATCAAGGACCCGAGCAAGCCGACGAGCCAACACCTTAGTGACAATAAGATAAATGCCGTTGGATATCGATATGGGACGAAACTCCTCAATACGCTCCGTCGCGAAGGATTTAGGAAGCAGCACAATGATGGCCCTATGAACCCGATCAAACCCTGCATTCCCACTGCAAAACTCCGTAATAACCTCCAACACATCTTCTCCCACCATCTCCCAAAAATCCCGATAGAACGCTACCGGAAAACCATCAGGTCCCGGAGACCCATCCTCGTTCAAGTCCCATACGGCCGCTCTGGCTTCATCCATCGAGACCGCCTGCATCAACTCCTCGCAAGACGCATGCGAAATGGACGTCGCCCTGCATCCCGACCACCGCCACACCCTCGGGGAGCGCCTCGCAGCGAAGTCCTTGAAAAGAGCGGCTAAGGCACGCCCCATCTCTCTGTCCCCCACAACCCGATCATCATTTATCGAAATAGAGCGCAAAGCGTTAGAGCGCTTCCTTCCGCTAGCAACACGGTGAAAGAAAGCCGTATTGGCATCCCCCTCTTTAATCCAAGTCATCCTCGACCTCTGCCGTCATTCAGTACTCCGCTTCTTATCCTCAGCCGCAACACGCCTTTGTGCAAGAGAACGCTCACGTAACTCCTCAGGCAGCAGCTCCCTATCGTTCTCGATGATATCAAATTTGGCAATGATTTCCTCTGCCTCTATCTTGGCGGTAACCCTTGCCACCCTCGACTCCTTCTTGAACAAGGAAAGCTTCTTCCGCAGCGACGAGAGCTTCTGAGAAAACCTGGAGACTGCGGACCCCACAAATCGCAACTGAGACCAATGCGACGACACCATATCCTTGAAGTTCGCCTCCTGCAACCAACATTTCTCGTATCTAAAGAGGCCCCTCACCGTAGGGACCTCACCGGACTCCCAAAGAATAGGCGAATGATCTGACATAGAGCAAGGTCGAGAGGACACCGAACAAAGAGGGAACGTCCCAAGGATCTCCCCAGAAGCCAAGAAACGATCAATACGAGAGCGGGAATCATTATTCCTCCATGTGTATTTAATATCATCCGCCACCAGAACCTCCAACGCCAACGAATCAACCACCTCAGCAAAATCAAGGGAGCCTGGGTCCTGGCCACCCCTGGACCGGGGTCGATCCGACGAATGGAGTGTAACATTGAAATCTCCCCCAATGAGCCAAGGTATCCCTTCAAACGCCCGGCTCGCCTCACGCATATCATCCCACAACTCCCTTCTCTTAATGTGGCAGCAAGGGCCGTATATACACGAGAAAGCGAAGGGCAAGGCAGTATCACCTCGCACCAGCAGCACAGATAGCATTTGTCTCCCCATAAGCACAGAGCCGAAGGAGAAGACCGTCGATCTCCACGCGATCAGAATACCACCCGTCGCCCCGTCCGCATCCAACATCCTGAACTCATCCAATCCACCAGCACCAAAAGAACGCCAAAGGACATCATCGATCCCCCGCAGCTTCGTTTCTTGAATGAAAACAATATCACACCCCCACTCAGAGAATCTCGACCCCAGAGTCCTCCTCTTATCCGCCTCCCCCAGGCCCTTAACGTTCCAAGAGAGTATCTACATAAAGACATTCCTATAGAAGTTTGGAGAGTTTTAGGTGAGCGTGGTTTAACTTAGCTTATAAATTTTTTCAATGTTACTTGGCAAAGCAAGAAATGACTGAAGATTGAAGGAGAAGAAACGCAGTGCCTCTTTATAAGAACAAAGGAGACATTTAAAATTGTTTAAATTACAAAGGCATCAAGCTGATGAGTCACACTGTGAAAATTTGGGAACATGTGATCGAAAGAATGTTGAAGCAAGTCTCCAAAATTAATAAAAAACCAATTCGGATTCATGCCAAGTCGCTCAACTATTGAAGCCATCTACTTGTTGAGGATAACAATGGAGATTTATAGAGTTAAAAGGAATAACCTCTGTATGATTTTTATTGATTTGGAGGACTTAAGATACGGACCCAAGGGAGATATTGTGGAGAGTTTTGGAGAAGAGACAAGTACATGTCCTATACATTAACCTCATAAAGGATATGTATGATAGGGCTTCATCTTGCGTAAGGATACAAACTGAGAAGATCGACTATTTTGACATCAACATTGGTTTATATCAAGGTTCAACTTTGAGTCCGTTCCATTTTACTTTGATTACGGATGAATTGACAAGTCACGTTCAAAATGAGATACCTTGGTATTTGTTATTCGATGATGATATTTTGTTGAATGATGAGACTAGAGATGGAATAAATGAGAAGTTTGAGATCAGGAGACATGCATTGGAGACTACAGGATTTCGTATAAGGTTAAGACTGAATACATGGAGCACACTTTTGATGGAAGCAATGGTGAAGGAATCGAGGCGAAGATTGTTGACGATAACATTCAGAAGAGAAATTCTTTTAGATGATTGAGATCTATTTTTCAATATGATGGAAAAATAAATGGAGATGTTAATAATAGAAAAAATGCAGGTTCGCTACAGTGGAGAGGAGCCTCTATTGTTATCTGTGGTAAGAAAATTCCTTTGAAATTCAAAGGAAAGTTTTAGTAAGCAGTTGTGAGACCTACTATACTCTATGGATCTTAATGTCGTCCTGTGAACCATAGATATATGCAGAGAATGGAAGTTGCAGAAATGAAAATGCTAAGGTGGGTATGTGGACACACACGTAAAGATCGGAGTTGGAATGATGTAATCAGAAGGAAATTTGGAGTAGCTCCGATTGAGGATAAGTTGCGAAAAAACCGCTTGAGGTGTTTTGGCCATTCGCAAAGGAGGTCAGCTGATGCAACTGCTAGGAGATGTGAGTTTTGGGATGTTGAGCCGGCTAAGAGAGGGCGAGGAAGGCCCAAGAGGTGTTGGAATGAGACTATACGAAGGGATCTTGATTTTTTGGATCTAAGCTCGAGAATGACCTAAGATAGATCTCAATGGAGGCAAAGAATTCATGTAGCTGACCCTACTTAATGTGATCTCGGTGTGCCAATTGCTCTGCGAAAGCAGAGACGTACGTGTGCTACATATCCTCTTGTCGTCCATGTTTCCTTGAGCAGACTGTCAGATGATTTCATGAGGTTTACCTTGGCATTATTAGTCGTGAAGATACCATGGACAGATAATGAGGCCATTCAGAACAATTAACGGCGTATAACCATAGAGGAGGAGATGATCGCACTTCAGTTGCGTGGGACTTGAAGTCTTTTTTAAGCTCCAGTTAGCGCATCCATTGTTGGGTGCAAGTGGGTGTTCACTGTGAAGCACTGTACAGATGGCAGTGTAGATAGCTATAAGGCGAGACTTGTGGCATGTGGGTCCACCCAGACATATGGGGTGGATTATCAGGATACTTTTCCTCCAGTTACCAGACATTCTACTCTATGTATCCTTCTATTTGTTGTTGGGCACAAGACTTTCCTCTATACCAACTTGATGTGAAGAATGCCTTCTATATAGTGATCTACAGGAGGAGGTCTACATGCAGCAGCCACCTGGGTTTGTTGCTGGGGGGTGTCAGAAGGTTTGCAGGTTACACAAGGCTATTTATGGCTTTAAGCAAGTCCAAGAGCATGGTTCTAGAAGCTCTCGGACTTGATAGAGCAGCAGGGGTTTGTGCGATCGATTGCAGACCACTCTTTGTTTGTGCATAGGACTCATATAGGTACAGTTGTTATTCTTGTCTATGTTGATGATATTATTGTCACAGGAAATGACGAGCAGGGCATTCATGTTGCCAAGGATTTCCTAGGACAGCAGTTTGTGACCAAGGACTTTGGTAGTTTACGCTATTTCCTTGGACTGGAGTTTGCCAAAAACTAGTGAGGTCTTGTGACAACCCACAGGAAGTACGCTACAGATCTTCTTTCTGAGACAAGCATGGAAGATTCCAAACCTGCCACTACTCCTATGGACCCAAGCATGAAGCTCTAGGATGATGACACTGAGGAGGTCAACAAGAGGTATAGTGAGCTCGTTGGTAAGCTCATGTGTGTGACCATTACCAAGCTAGATTTTTTTGAGTAATAACGAGGGGGAGCCCTCCCAAGATGGGAGTCACCACACCAAAATTTCATTAATTACTGTGAAAGTACATCAGCTGGATACCCAGAAATTGTACAGAGCATTACACTGAGCAAATACATTTTCATAGTAGAAGCGTTGCCCCTTGAAAATGACATCATTCATATCGAGCCAAATAGCCCACAGCGCGGCAAAAGTCCTGGAGACATCACCGGAGGATCCAAGCCCCACCGCCTGAATAGATCTCCAAAACAGATCTGCACAGGATGCCTGAACCCATGGCAGACCCAAAGAGGCCCACACATTCGCCGAAGTCCTGCAGCCGATGAAGCATGAAAGATTCTAAACCTGCCACTACTCCTATGGACCCGAGCATGAAGCTCTAGGATGATGACACTGAGGAGGTCAACAAGAGGAGGTATAGTGAGCTCGTTGGTAAGCTCATGTATGTGACCATTACCAAGCTAGATTTTTTTGAGTAATAACAAGAGGGAGCCCTCCCAAGATGGGATTCACCACACCAAAATTTCATTAATTACCGTGAAAGTACATCAGCTGGATACCCAGAAATTGTACAGAGCATTACACTGAGCTAATACATTTTCATAGTAGAAGCGTTGCCCCTTGAAAATGACATCATTCCTGCCGAGCCAAATAGCCCACGGCGCGGCAAAAGTCCTGGAGACATCACCGGAGGATCCAAGCCCCACTGCCCGAATAGATCTCCAAAACAAATATGCACAGGATGCCTGAACCCATCGCAGCCCCAAAGAGGCCCACACATTCGTCGAAGTCCTGCAGCCGAAGAAGATGTGATCCGCATCTTCCACACCACCCTCACATCTGTCGCATTCGATGTCCGTCACTCCCAGCAGTCTACCCCTTCTCACTTTATCACATAGCCGATCTCTTCTTAAACACCACAGGAACACCTTAACCCAAGTAGGAATCTCTGCTGCTCAGATCATCTTCATATCCGCACATAGAGCCTCATCTTGGTCCACCACACTTCCACACAACTTCCTATAAATCTTTATCGAGAACTTACCATCTGCCCACTCAAAGTGATCAGGCTCGCCCGACATCTCCCCGTCAGAGGGAATCTCCGCAAGCAGCCGCCAATAATCATGCAATCTCTGATCCGAGAGAGCCGTCAGAAACCTCAGTGCCCACGATCCAGAATCCACCACCTCCGCCACCAGTGCCCCCTTGTCAACGGCAAGCGCCATCAACCTAGGGAAGCGGATCGCCAGCGCCCCCTCTCCCGTCCAATCATCCTGCCAAAATCTGAACCGGAGACCATTCCCCAACCTCGGCCGAAGGCAAGCCCTGAGCCCCAGAATCACGGCACGGATCCCGCTCTACAACGAAGACTCATGACGCTTTCTTGCAGCCACCAATTCTCCCGAGACCCCATAGATCGCCCTCAACAACCGCAACACCAGCAAGTCGGAAGAGCCCCAAATACGCACCACCCATTTGGCTAACAAAGCCTTATTCATTAATTCCACATCCCTGACTCCCAGGCCACCCTCCGAAACCGGTATAACAAGATCCTTCCAAGCCACCAAGTGCAATCCCCTCTTTGTCTGCCTTCCATCTGACCAGAAAAAGGATCTCATCAACGACTCCACCTTCCTTTTGACCCCAACAGGCATTAGACGGGTCGAGAAGAAAAAGATTGGAATGGCGGAGAGGACGTGCTTTAGCAATGTAAGCTTTCCACCCTTGGACAAAGTTGTAGCCTTCCATCCCTGCAGCTACTCCTCCATTCTCCGAAGAACACAATCCCAATTAGACTTCCTCAGTCTACTGACAACCAAAGGCAACCCCAAGTAAGTGATCGGCAGGCGCCCAGAGGGCAACCTGCCCAAAGGGCTAACCTGTTACTCTCCTCATCCTGCATCCCAAGGGTAACCAGAGTCGACTTGTGCCTGTTAATCTACAAGCCAGAAAGGCATCCAAACATGTCCACCAATACAGCCGCATTGTGGTTCTGCTCCTCCGTCCCCCCCCCCCAAGAAGATCAGCGTATCATCCGCATACTGCAGCACCGGAACAGAGATGTCCCCCAATCTGAATCCCTCGCACCAGCTCTCTTCAACCGCCCTTTGAAACAATACCGCTAGGCAATCCGCCACCAACACAAAGAGCAGGGGAGCTAGGGGGCAACCTTTACGCACCCCCCTCTGTGGTTGAAACCATCCTCCCTCTGGTCTGCCATTAACCAACACAGAGCAGGAACAAGTAGTGACACATCTCTTAACCCAAGCAATCCACTTTTCTGGAAATCCTCTTTTATGCAACGTTACCCACAAGAATTTCCAACTGATACAATCATAGGCCTTGGCATAATCAATCTTCCAAATAGCCCCTTTCTTCCTAGACCTTTTCCATTCACGAGTGACTTCCGAGGCGGTCACGATTCCATCTGCCATACATCTGCCAGGAATGAACGCAGATTGAGCTGGTAAGATCACGAAAGACAAAACATCTCTAAGCTTGCTCGCCAATACCTTGGCCACAATGAGATAAATGCCATTAGAGATCGAAATAGGCATGTAATCTCCAACCTCTACAGGGTTCTCTTTCTTCGGTAGTAGAAAGATCAAGGCCCTGTTAACCTTCTCAAAACCCATGTTTGCATCCCTGAATTCATTCAGAACCTCCAAAACGTCGCTCTTCAGCAGGTCCTAGAACTCCCTGTAAAAAGGAGACAGAGAAGCCATCCGGGCCCGAAGCCCCATCCGCATTCAACTCCCAAATGGCCCTACGCACCTCCTCCTCCGTAAATTCTGCCACCAGCGAATCAGCCTGGGGTCCAGTCAGGGACCCCGCCCCGCGACCCGTCCAACCCCAGCCTTCTCCCTCACTCAATCTCCTCGAAGTCCTAAAAAAGTGCTCCCGCAAGGCGGCCCCAATGTCCCTTTCTCCCGATACCCTTTGACCCCCCACCTCTACATCATGTAAGAAGCTCCTTCTCCTCCTTCCTGACGCCACCAAATGGAAGAAGCGAGTGTTGGCATCACCTTCCCTTAGCCACCTCTGCCTCGATCTGTCTCCAATGAACCTCTTCTTTCCTGTCCTCCTGATATACAACTTCTAACCACGCTGCCCTCTCCTCCACCTCCTTCGAAGTCAGCCTCCGGTCATCATCGAGCCCGTCTAACCTGCTTATCCCTGCCTCTGCCTCGGCCTTGATGGTCCTCCGCCTCCTGGCAACATCCTTCCCAAACGACAACAGCAACCGCCTAAGAGCATCCAGCTTGGCCGCAAAGCGTGACACCGCCGAACCTGCCACCGAGAACCCCAGCCAATGCTGGCTCACCAGGTCCCGAAATCCTTCCTCCAACAGCCACTTCTTCTCAAACCGGAAGGAGAACCGAGCCAAGCATTCCTCCCCAGAGAACCATAAGACCGGAGTCTATTGTGCCTGAGGTGGGCGATGGAGCTTGGATCATCGATGGAGACCAAGCAAGATATATCCTTTGCTATGAGCAAAGTGAGTCACATTATGGAGCAGCCCAGACAGGCACATATGGATGCAGTCCATGTGATTCTGAGATATCTGAAGGCATCACCTGGTACTGGACTTCTATTCAGCACATCCCTTTTAGTTACAGCATGTGCAGATGCAGATTACGCTAGGTGTCCCAAGGATAGGAAGTCTACTCCAAGCTTTGCAGTGTTCATAGAAATTCCTTGGTATCATGGAAGAGAAAGAAGCAGACTGTGGTTGTCAGGTCTAGTGCTGAGTCAGAATACAAGGTCATGGCACAAGCTATCTCAGAGATGATGTAGGCTAGATATTTTCTTACTGACATGACTATCGAGGTGCCTCTTCACATGCACCTCCAATGCGACAACCATGATGCTATGTTCATTGCAAACAATTCAGTCTTCTACGAGAGGACCAAGCAAATAGAGGTGCATAGTCACGACACTCGTGATATGATACAGAAGGGTCTCATCCCCACTACTCACGTTAACTCTGGAGAACATACAGTAGATATATTTACTAACGCCTAGCCAGAGGGCCTTACCAGAGATGTTGCTTCAAGTTGAGCCTGATTGTTATCTACGCTCCAACTTGCGGGGGAGTGTTGAGATATTAGTTATCTTTCACATTGTCTATGTAATTTCTATTTTCTTTGTTTTCTTCTTGTAATTTGCCCAACAGGTTTCTCTCATGTATAAGAAAACCCTAGGGCCTCTCAATAATGCAATTAATTCTTTCATCTCCACATAGAACTTCCGAACAGATGATAAGCTAAGAGGAAATACAGAGGGCACAATGGAACTCCACAGTTCCAACAGCAGTAACAGGGGTATAGGTCGCGTTAGCAACCCATACATCGTCACGGAAGTAGAGGGTTGAGAGAAGGTAAATAGACTACCTTCTCCCATCAAATGTGTGGATGCTTCCAAATCAATAATTCACGCAAGGCCAGAAGCAGAAACAGGGTTGGCTACCTGAAGTTGTAGGAAATTAGGCTGTGGGAAATAGAGATTAGTGACCCGACTCACCTGACATTAGTTTATGACACATTTTGTCGAGAATTTCTAGAAGGGCAAGTCAGCTCTTTCGAAAGAATGTGAGGATGAGGGCTTGTGACCTCGAAGAGTAAGTCCGTCAAGTCTTTCTCTTCTTGTCTAAGTCTCATGGCACTATAGAGAGGAAGGTCTCGTCTTGATTTTGTTGTTCTTGGACAAGTAATCCCCTCATCTCCATAATAAGCACTAAGGGATCTAAGAGGAAGTCTTGTTCAGGCCCGCATTTGACCTTTTCTATAGTCGGACAGATCAGCAGTAGTAGCATTGGTAGTGCTTTCATTAGTGGAAGTGATGGCGTTCTGTAGAAGTAGCCTCAAGCAGGAGTATTCTGAAGTATTAAATGGTGACGGCATTCCATCAAAATGCTGACCAGGCAAGTCCTCGACAGTATCATAAGATGTCTCATAACAAGTTGTCTCATAGGCACTATTGGCATTAGATCATTGACGGGTAGTAGCAACACCCACAATGAATGCACGATGGATACTAAGGAGAAGTAAAATCACGACCACTACCATAGCCAAATTCTCATCCACACCCTGAGTCGCGACCCCGACCACGACCAAAGTCATGGTCTTAACCTCCTCGAAAGCTATGTCATCCTTTATTCCTGGACGACGCATAGTTAGCGGAATTCTCTGCAAATGGTAGAGCAAAAGGACGTTCAATATATGTCTCGAGTTCCTGCAGACGACTAAAGATGGTCTCAATCTATGGCAAGGTATCATCCATCAAAAACTAGTCATTTACAGCTTTGTATCGTAGATGTAGTCCAGAAAGGAAGCATGAAAACATGTCATTCAAATCGCTCTCCATCAATTTATCACAACATGTTGGCTGAAAATTAGAAGCTCCTCAAAAAGATCAATTAGGGACAACACCCTCCTCTGACCTTCTTATCCGTGATGTTTCCCTTGAAGAAATTAAAGATGATGTTTGGGATCTGAACCTCGACGTTGCCCCTGGCCCTAACGGCTTTCCTATTTCTTTTTATAGGGACTTCTGGGACCTCGTTGTCCCCGTCATTGAGTTCTTGAAATCTGAGCATTTGTTGTGATCTGAAGTGGCACTCTTCTTCTTAGAGCATGGCCTCGCTGTTAGAAGGTGGCAGCGATCTGGAGGTGCAAAACTAAGGTTTCATTGGAAACCCTAAATCCTTGAAGACGATATTCTGAACTAGAACTAATCTGTCCAAAAATTAGGGTTTTAAAAAACCCATGTAGAAAACAATCTACATAACTTGAACCAATGATGACATGAACTGATCTGCAGAAGTTGAACAAGATGCTTGCATGTTAGAATTAGGGTTTCATGAAACCCTAAAAATCTTGAACAAATCACGAATAGCAAACAAATAATGAATATAAAATTAACCATCGAGAATCGGACCCGCTCTGATACTGTGTTAGAGATCGATAATGCGGAAGCATAATATCAGAGAAATAAAATAAACATGAGGAAACATCGGGATTTTACGCGGAATCTTACTCTGTAAGAAGCAGGATAAAACCACGGGAGAATGCCTCATAGGGTTAATTCTTCTATTGAAGTTTCCCATCTGATACAATAGGTGGAAAGCTTCTTATATAGCCCTCACTGAGTCTCCAAGTCCCACAAATAGTAAATGTGGGACTAAACCACCGGATGTGGTAATTAGACCCTGGTGGGATCCCATTATCCATCACTACATGTGACGTGTATACTCCAACAAGAACAATGGAGGAAACTATAGTGACATGATGATTTACTCATGCCATCCACTAGACGGCCAAATAAAGTGCCATAGAAAAATATTTATCATATTCCTCGCTAAAATGAACCTTGCCAAGAAAGTCATGCATATGCTGCCTCTCCCTACAAAAACAATGGAGGAAACTGTAGTGGCAAAATATTAACACTTCTTTCATGCCACCCATTTCTTACAAAATCTCCAACATTAGAGAGAGAGCTAGAATAGGTGTAATACACCTTGTTAAAATCAATCCTATTAAGAAAGCCATGCATATGTTGCCTCCCCCACATAACAACCAACTCAGAAGCAACAACATTCTCCATGATACATTGACCCTTACGAAGATATAATCTCACATAGACGGCATCCTAAGAGATTAATGATCAATAAGTAGATGGAACGTGCTAAGGCTGGCGGTCTAAAATCTTCAACATGTTTAGTTGTCACCTTCTTGGGCAAAAGGAACATAGAAGAGTAGTTAATATACTCAATGCTTGAATCATCCACCATAATCTCCAACAACTACAACCACATCTAGTGTAGCCAAATCCCAAAATTGTCTTCAAGAGAGAACGTACAAACCACTGAGTTCTAGAGAACTCTCCTACTTCAAGGCAACAATAACAAAACTTTTTCCCACATTAAGTATGGTCGGCTACATGGATTCTTTGCCTCCATTCAGATCTATCTTGGGTCAATCTCGGACTTAGATCCAAAAACCTAAGATCCATTCGTATAGTCTCATTCCAACATTTCTTGGGCATTCCTCGCCCTCTCTTAGCAGGCTCAACATCACAAAACTCGCATCTCCTAAGTGGTGCATCAACCGACCTCCTTTGCAAATGGTCAAACCACCTTAAGCAACTTTCTAGCATCTTATCCTTGATCGGAGCTACACCAACTTCCTTTTGATTGCATCATTCCGAATCCGATATTTACATGTGTGTCCACACATCAACCTTTGCATTTTCATTTCTGTAATTGTCATTCTCTGCACATGTCTATGGTTCACAAGCCAACGTTCAAATTCATAAGGCATAACAGGTCTCACGGCTGCTTTGTACAACTTTCCTTTGATTTTCAAAGGAATTTTCTTATCACAGAGAACAGTAGAGGCTCCTCTCTACTTTATCCAACCTGCATTTATTTTATTAGTAATATCTCCATCAATTTCACCATCATGTTGCAAAATAGATCCCAAGTATCTAAAAGAATCTCTCTTTTGAATGTTATCGTCACCAATCTTCACCTCGATTCCTTCACCATTGCTTCCATCAAAAGTACACTTCATATATTCAGTCTTAGCCCTACTTATAC
Organism: Ottelia alismoides; assembly: GCA_037367405.1. Classification (NCBI taxonomy): domain Eukaryota; kingdom Viridiplantae; phylum Streptophyta; class Magnoliopsida; order Alismatales; family Hydrocharitaceae; genus Ottelia; species Ottelia alismoides. The sequence continues at coordinate 1,132,662 of JAZKJV010001292.1, forward strand.
GAAATCCTTTAGTTTCCAATGCATATCTCCAGACCTCAAGCTTCTCATTTACTCCATCTCTAGTTCCATCAATCAACACAATATCATCGGCAAATAACATACACCAAGGTATCTCATCATGAATGTGACATGTCAACTCGTCTATAATCAAAGTAAAAAAGGAATAGACTCAAAGATGAACCTAGACGTAGAACAATGTTGATGTCAAAATAATCAGTCTTCCTAGATTGGATACTTATACAAGGTGAAGCCATATCATACATATCATTTATGATGTTAATGTATAGGACGGGTACTTGTCTCTTCTCCAAAACTCTCCACAATATATCTTGTGGGATAGGATCATAAGCCTTCTCCAAATCAATGAAAATCATGTGGAGGTTCTTCCTTTTAGTTCTATAATTCTCCACCGTTCTCCTCAGCAAGTGGATGGCTCCAATAGTTGAGCGATCTTGCATGAATCCGAATTGGTTTCTTTTACTATGGAAAATTACCTCAACCTTCTTTCGATCACACATTCCCAAATTTTCATAGTGTGACTCGTCAGCTTGATACCTCTGTAACTTGAACAATTTAGAATGTCTCCTTTGTTCTTATACCACGATGCTTCTCCTCAAATCTTCAGGTATTTCCTTGCTTCGCCAAATAATATTGAATAAATTTATAAGCCAAGTCAACCACGCTCGCCTAAAACTCTTCATACTTTATAGGAATGTCGTCAAGTCCTACACCATTCCCATGTTTCATAACCTTCAAAGTATCCTCTACTTCCCTTGTATCTGTCTATAGCTTGCATGATTCACATAACTTTCACTACTAGTTAGATCTTCCAAAGTGACCTCTCTATTTCCTTTCCCAATGAAAAGCTTATGGAAAATACGGCTTCCATCTAGTATCTATATCTTTTTGAGTATTAAGCGCATGACCTTCCTCATCCTTAATACATCTCACTTGAGAAAGGTTTTTGGTCTTTTTTTCTCTTGCTTTGGTCAACCTGAATATATCCTTCTAGTCCTCCTTAGAATCTAGATTTCTATACAAATTTCATAAGCTTTTGACTTGGCTTTGTTTGCAGCCTTCTTTGCTTCCTTCTTTGCTATTTTGTAGTGTGTGATTGTTTCCTCTGTTCTATCCTTAAACATACCTTTAAAGCATGCCCTTTTAGTTTTTAGCTTCTCTTTCACCCCTCCACTCCACCACCAAGCCTCCTTTTGGGCTAGAGCTCCTCCCCTTGACTCGCCTAGCATCTCTTTAGCTGCCCTTCGAATACAAGATGCTACCGCCTCCACATCTCATTTGCAATTCACTACAATCCCAAGATAAGTCTTCTAAAACGTTCTCCCTAAAGCTTGATTGCTTCAGTTGAAAATTCAACCATCTAGTTCTAGTGATCTTGGAAACCTTCCTTTTCTTTACCAGCCCTTTTATTTGCACATCCATGACTAACAAGCGATGTTGGGTTGTCAAACTCTCTCATGGATTACCTTGCAGTTTTTTGCAACATAACCGATCTCTTCTCCTCAACGCAAAGTAACCTATATGTGTTCTAGTTGGGCCACTCTTATAAGTAATTGAATGCTCCTCCCTCTTCTTGAAGAGAGTGTTTTCTATGAAAAGATCATAAGCCATTATAAAATCTAGAATGATTTTTCCCTCTTCATTTCTATCCCCGAAGACATGGCCTCCATGAACACTAGCATACCATGAAGCATCCTTTCCCACGTGTTCGTTAAGATCTCCACCTAGGCAAATCATCTCTCTTTGTAGGATTCCTTGCATAATCTTATCCAAATCCTCCCAAAAAGCTTGTTTAATCATTTCATCTAAACCAATTCGCGGTGCATAAACTGAGATGATATTCAGAATTTCTTCTTCGAGCACCAATTTTAGCAAAATAATCTAAGCCCTTAGCAAAATAATCAAAAGTCCTACTTCAAGGACTTCAAAATTTTTAGGGGTCTCATTCTCTGTATTGTTCCTTCACCAAAAGACTCTAAGGCCTAATGTGATCACCAACTGTCTCCACAACCTCTTTACCTCCAAAAAACTGTGGACCCATACTCAGGATGCCTGAAATAACCTGTCGAAAAATCCCAATCTCTTTTCGTCTTATCTCCTTTAAGCCTACCATACTAGCATGCAAATGAAAAAAGGGATTTTTATACCTATAAAACCATGTATACTTTTATAATTACATGTTGAACCCCCTATAATTCCGAATAATTCTGAAATAAATGAAGAACCATGAAAAGTAACTTCTATTTACATGTAGACCCTTTCATAATTTCCTCTGCTAACTTAACCATACCGTTTGGTTAATCAACCCAAAGGTTTTTTATTAATTTTTTAATATCCGCACAGTCCCCCCACATCCCCTACGCATTTCCTTTCCACTTTCTCAACCTTCACCCATGCCGCTAATACCAACCCCTCTCCCCTTACCTCCACAAGCAATCCCTTGTCATTGCCCGCGCTTGGAAGGAATCCATGCCATTACCGTAACTTTTCCATGATAGTGATAGATCGTGGCAGATTCAGCATCATCTATCTCACCTCCATAACCCCCACCTCCACCATCAAGATCCACAACGCCTGCGAGCTCCACGTCCTCCTCCTCCACATCACCATCATCACCCTCATTGGCTTTTCCAACAACGATAGCCACATCTACCAAGAGAGAAATGGGGTTATTCTCCTAGGTGAAAGGTTCTATGTAGAAAACATTATCGAACACATTAGGATCCTACGAGATTCCTAACCCTTATAACTGTTATATTTTAACCTGTCAATATAAAGTTTTTAGGTGGATGTCTTCTCGATGCTCCACTCTTTTTTTCTTCAAGAAAAATACAAAAGGCTTATAGGCATCATGTAGATCTATGTGCTCCAACTCACATGAGGGGTGCTCTTCTCATCATTGAGGGCAATTTGAGCAGCACATAATGGGGATTTTTCCACGAGAGACACTATGCAAAAGAATGTAATCAATAACACTAGGTCTCTAGGGGAATTCTGATTTTTGTAACTAAACTTGTAATTACTCCTTTATAATTACACTGGGTGTGGCCCGCTATGGGCGCACGAGGCACACCTCTCTTTCAAAAATAACTATCATAACAATAAGCATCATTATATACACCATTGTCGTCCGCCCATGTAATGGGATAATCCATGAAGGCGACTAGGAATGTCTAGCAAGAACCCATCACCAACGCACTCCATAGTGACAAAAGGTTCGTAGTGATAGGACAATAGGATAGAAAACTCCCACCTGACATGGCCCCAAGACAAAAATCATGCCCTTAGCATTTGTGCACAAAGGATAAACTACTTTCACAAATATGTATTTACTAATAAGGCACCTAATGCATAATCATGACTATTATATTTAACCTCGAATCTTGGATAAGACCTCCAACGGGGTTGTGACCCCTGCACCTAAGCAAATCCTTATGATCTTCTACTACACAATATCATTAAGAAACGAGAGCATATGACATCGCTATCCCAGCAACACCTTTGATGATACCCCTGACAATAACAATCCAAGCCCATCCCTGACATTGTTCATCTCCCTTTCCTGTAAAGATGGAGAAAATTGGGTATTTATGTCAAGAAACGATCTTGCGAACAATCTAGAGAATCCAAGCCCTATTACTACTGTTAACAACAAATTTGGCCATATTGGACATCGACCTATGTAAATCAATTGATAAGACGGGTAATGGCAGCTGTCTCTAATGTAGGTGAACATTTTAAAGACCAACTTGACTATGTAGCAAAGAATTTTGATAAACTTAACAATAGAACCAACCTTGTTAAATTGATAAAGCAGAAATAAGTCAATGATGAAATAACAGCCAAAATATGACTTCTGAAGTGATAGCATGATATGAATTACTCAAAGATGGTTGCCATCGTCACTGCACATACAACCAAAATGTTGTGCAGTGATATGTATCTACTTACCGGAATAACAACATAGAAACCATTGGGTATCTTTCGAGAATAACTTCCAGTTGACCACAAAGTCTGGGATGCGGTCTGAGCTGACAATTCTCCATGTTGTGGGTTTTGTCGGCCCATTATACTTGACCTCTCTTCTTGGGATGTTATTGTAAGAGAATGTACACCCTCTACAAAATCAGATGGCCACCAAGTAGCATCAGAATGGCCCAGTTCAGATAGACTAGACCGCTCTTGCACTTCCTCCATCTCCATAAACTTATAGAACATACAGTCATTTCCAAAAATGCTCAAGCCATAGTTATAGTTCACATCTTGATGAAACCAGAAACCAAGAAAGAGTGATTGTGCAATCTGCATGGCATCAACAAATGGATGTCAAACCTACAATCAAAGCGGAAAAGATGATTCTACCAAAGCAAAGATCATACATCCCCAACCAAATACGTAGGCACGTGTTATTTAAAAGAGCGAAATCCTCAGGAGAAAACCAGTGTGCAGTAATGGCAATCTGTTACAGTATAACGGGAAACACAAACTTAATAACATTATCTACCTTGTCTGGACACAACTGGTCTTGAACAGGTGGAGGAGAATTAGTCTCTTTGTTTTTGACGTAATTAAGCTCCCTTTTGTGGCACTGCCTGGTTGACACTCATCCCTCCTGATCTTTTTTTTGTGCAAGTAATGACATGAAGGCTAATTAGTTAAGTTACGAACTTTGTAATATTGCCCGCTCATTGTCTTTTGAAAAGAATCTTGCCATCTTCTCTAAGGGTTTGGGTAACTTATTTATATTTAAAAATTTTGTATTTGTGAGTTACTGGTATTCTACATTTTTTAAAAACATAATTATGATTTTTTTTCTTTATAAATTCAGTGACAGAAATTATTCTTTCCTTCTTTAGCAAGCTTCATAACTTATTTTGCTGGCTATATTTTAGGCAATGAGTTAAAATACATGATTTATTGGTAGGATATACGAGGATTTCAGTGTGATATCAATTATTATCAATCTTCACCCTTTAATTGTTTTACCATAAAATTAGTGATAGCAAGCCTCTGAGTGCAGCATGTTCTAGTGGAATCCATTCCACTCTATCTAAGACACAATTCCATTCTCGCTAAATTAGTAAATCGCAAACGTCAGCTCTAGTTTGTCTATGAGCAAGCCAGAATGGATTTAATGCTACCCAAAGGCACTATACGCTTCAGGTTGCTTCTCCATACACAACATGGGCGGACCTCAGTAAGGCTCCACCAGGCACGTGCCCCCCCCCCTCCTAAATTCCATGACAGCCACAACAATACTATTAACCTGTTACAGTGTCTACCTTCCCAATAACGAAAAGTTGCCCCCCCCCCTGGAACGCATTTAGCACCTCTCTTAAATAATCCCATGCATGCTCCAACCATGACCTCTTATAAATAGAAAATGCCCTTTTTCTCTAAATGAAATACCAATATCGTACAATGCATGAGCATCATCCTTGAGTATCTTAAGAAATTGCAACACGCAAACATCAACTCCAAGAAAATTCTTTCTCAATGTGTATCCACTCAATCGTGAGTTAGTTTTCCTTCAAGATTTTAAGACACGTTGCTCGATTGTACAATTCTCATCTATCAATATTCGAGCATGACTATTGGATTAAAAGTATAAACTTTTTTTACTGAGTGTATGTAGGCTAAATGCAATTCTCAATCATAATTGAATTCGATTCGAATCTTTTAAAAGTTCAAGTGCATCTATTTAGTTATATGCAATTGATATGGATGTATAAAAAAATCACATATACCTATATTAAATTTCACATAGACATATATATATTTGTGTATAGAAATCAGTAGGCAAAATACCATCATGATTCACGTAAAAACGAATTTTCTATAAATGTTGATGTTAATTATTTTCTTACCCTTATAAGAATGATAAATAAAAACAGACCTGTTTGATGGAAACTTTTAAAAAATTAAAATATAATGGAGAATACATCTGTAATAATCAAAATCTAATCAAGATATATTTAGAAATGTTGTAGAAAATATAAACCGTTCTATATGCATGAAGTTGAAGGCGATTTCAAACTTCTAATAAATTGATTGATGGATATTTCTATGATTAGGTGGTTTGTTCACAGCATCCTGCAATTTTTTTTCAAAAATAATTATGCAGGTGATCCATTGAATGGTGATGCAACTGTCGCCGTTAGCATATTTGCCATGACCATGTGATATATTTAGAATATTAATATTGTGAAAAAAAAAAGACAAATAAATTGATATTATTATCTAGATTCGATAAATATCATCAATTAGATGCAATACTGATATTAGAATTTATGATGGTATTAAAAACTCTTAATATTACATGAAAATTTTGTCAAAAAATCCCAATCTCCCACTTCCCATTATCTTTTTTTTTTTCAATCGAAAATTGCTTTCATAGCTTGAAATCATGAAAGTCGGATAAGGTCATTTTATAATAAGTACATATATTACATGTATATTATATATTGGGGCGGATACCAACACGGGAGTGCCCCCCCCCCCTCCTCATTCAAAAAAAATGTATGGACTTTTATAGATTTACAAGTAAAACATGCGTTTCTATATGTATGCATCACTCTATGTATATTAATAATTACTCAATTTTTGTGAATGCCCCCACCTGGCATGAAATCCTGGGTCTACAGCTAGTACACGAGTGCCAATTACTTTCCATCGACTGGATGGGTGGTTAGTACTTCTCAAAAAGAAAAGTTGACACCTACAAGCTTGCTTGGCTAAATTCCGAACTATATACACCATATCCAACACATTCCAATGCCCCATAACCGCAATCCACCACACGACTTGCATTACATGAGGCAAGATCCAGATTGAAATTTCTTATTGAAGAACGAGACATAAGAAAATTGAGTGAGAAAACAAATTATCAGGGACCATCTGATCGGATGCAATGCAACATTATGATGAGATACCCAAAGCCCGTTTGAAAAGAAACTCGGAATTCGTTCATTCTAAGCATTGTTCAACTCCCCGCAATTCTACAACAAAGAGAGAGAAAAGAACTCCTGTCACGAAAAAAAACATTGCAAAATGTTGTAATGAAGCGAAGACACAACGACGTCTTTTCCAGGCGTTTTTCATGACGCGAATTACCCAAACCCGAACGTAAGAACATCTCGAACTCTCCAGTTTCTGGTCATTGTGAAGTACCACGCGTAGCAAGCATGAAACCCAAACTCGTGTAAATTGCAGCGTATTTGTGGATTCGAGAATTGCCGAGAATTAGAAGATTCTCATGACCAGAAATTCCAAGCAGCCTCAAGCAGAACAGGCTAAACAACTTCACATGAGGAATAGTAACGGGGATCGGAAACTTGAAATAAAGGGGAGAAGAGGAAAGGGGGACGGAGAAGGAATCCGCCTCACCGGAGGATCCGCGCGTCCATCACGGAGAAGCGAAGGCGGAATCTCTATCTGGAAGAGAGGGAGGAGGGAAGGAGCGGGCGCGTTGCTGTAATGGTGTGGTGATGGAACGAGGTAAAAGTGGAGGGGCAGTGGTGGGGGAGACGAGAGAACGAGGGACCAAACCTTCCGGGAGGACCCCGAGGCGGTGGATCCATTGGGAACCTTTTTCCGTGTTTGAGGGTTCGGAAGCTAATTACGAAGGGCGAAGGAAATTTTTCAAATTTTTCTTTTGGGGTTCTTGGGGCATGTTTGTTTAGTGGGTTGGGTATCATACTCTAAATAAATAGTAGTTGTTTGAAGGTTTTGGGAGGGTTGTAATGATAATGGTACGATGTGATGTTGATTATGTGTTATATTAATTTTTTTAATGATTATAATAATTTTTTATGTTAATAATTGTATTTGAACATGTTTAAAAAATATTATACCAAAGAAATTGTAAGGTCAATACAAGTAATTCCAACCTAAAAATGCAGGGTTGAAGCTAGAGGTATGCTAAAGTACCTCGGTGTACCCAGACAACCAAACAGACTCCTGAAGAACAACAATAAAGTCTTGAAGTCATTGGGCCCAAGATAAATGCTATTCAAACTCATTACATTTAAACCTATCATGTTTTACCTTTTGTCTTTCAATGAACTTGTACATGTAATTGTTTTTCCTTTGGACCAATGTGGAAATTGGATTTAAGTTTTTCCTTTGAGGAGTTATCAACAACGATATCTCCTTACAATAATATCAAAAGTCAATCTTTGAGAATTGCATCCAGAACACTTGTTCTAATGTTTACGATAATTACATAAAAAGCCATATCCATGCATCAAAGTGCATGCCAATTATGGTCGTCATTTCGAAACGCGAAAAAAAAAGATCTGATCTGACTTTTATAAGGAAATGCTATATCTTAAAGTTCAAGGTTTAATGTCGTATTGTTACATTTCATAAATGGTTATCCTAATTGGGCATCAAGCCATAGATCGATCTATTTCATAATTTATTTTAATGTTTAATATCAACTTATTGATTAATGTCGTGTATAGATTCCTAAAGTAGCTATTTGATCCCTAAATTGCATGGCAGTATAAAAAACAATACGAAACCAGTTTTCAGGCAATAATATCAAAAAGATTAGAGGCAATGCTAGATTTACCCCTAAAGATGCCCCTTTTCCTCCCTTGTGTGACCCCCACCACCACTTTGCTCGATCATATTCCCATCATCCCTTATCCCTCAGTCCATAGTCCATGAACCTTCATCATATCACACCTTGCCCATGCAAAAGGTATGGGTATCATTATAATTGTGAAAACTCGAAAGGTCACGAGTGCAAAATTCCATAAATATAATGAAAATACAACATATAAATAATATTACATTTATCAATCCAAATCTTTTATCCATCCAAACACCAACTATTCACAAAAGGGTCAATATTCACAATAACTTTTAAAGGAGGCTACCCCAATCCAATCTTATAAACAAACAAGGCCTCAGATTTTGAAGTCACAGAGTTGTTGAGAAGGCTTTGGCCTAGAGTTCCTAACAAGTCTAGAACCCTAATTGTTGTATCAGCCAAATCCTCAATCAAACAACAGTTAACCTACGAATAAATTAAGCGATAAATACGAGGGAGTTAAAATTTATTATAACTCAGATAAAGATGTGTGTAGGTCTAAGTAATCTGAGTGTCGAACATAGGGGGCAAACAGTATAGATTGGAAATGAATATCAACTATTGTGAATTTATATCAATCTCCAGTTATTTTCTTTCTATAATTTTTATTATTTTTCTGGGTTTTAAATTAGTATGATTTTTTCTGGTTTTAATATGTTTTATGTTTTTATTGATTTTTAATTTTTACAAATGGTTTTCTTAATTTTTGAAATAAAAGATATTATAGATAATATATATAGGGGCTCGGGAAGTTGCACCCAGCCATTTTTTTCTTTATTGATTTTTTGTGTTTTTGAAATGAAACCTAGGGGGATTTAAATCACAATATATCACCATGGTATCATACCAATTTCAATTAAATTCGACATTTATATCATCTCCATCAAGACTATCATATTTTAATGGTCTTATAATTATTGAAATTGCCCTTATGTGGATGGCCATGTTAGGAATGTTTGTTTTGCTTGAAATTTGAGAAACATATTCCACAGAAGAAACTAAGTAAGACCCCATAAAATTTCTTCAAAAACATCAAAAATCAATAAGAAAAATAGTCGAGTGTAGCAAGTTGGCTGCCCCCTCCCCCTCGGTGTAGCTTCCCTTTTCCATACACACACATGAGAGAGAGCTAAAAGAGAGATAGAAAATGCTTTTATATTTAAAAAAAAGTCAAACAAACTAAAAATAAAGGATATAATTTTAGGGGTTTTAAATATTTTGCAAATATTTTTGATAATTTTAAAGATTTTTTTATGTTTTTTATGTAATTAAAAGTAAGAAATAAATAAAATAAAGAAAAACAGAAAATCTGGAGATTGAAATGGGCCTAATAAATATCTAATAGATCAGACAAGGTCCAATATCAATTTTCCTTGAAACTAAGACATATAATAAAAATTCGGAGATAAAAAATATTTTTTCATATCTTTTAAACATTTTTGCTAATTTTTATAAGGATTTTAGGGTTTTGTGATTTTTAGATTTTATGTTTTGTATTTCTTAATGATTCTTAGATATGTGGTAGATAATACTATAATATATGTAATATATTTTTTGGAATTTTTTAAGATATTTTGTAATTTTTAGGATTTTTAAAAGTCAAATAGTAGAAAATACATTTTTTTATATTTTTACAATAGGAAAATGAATTTAAATATCTTAATATAGCTATATGTGATACAGTGTATTGTAAGGTATTTAAAATGTTTTTTCTTAAAAATTTTGGACTCAATTAAATAATTATAACAATTAAAAGAATCAAAACACTTAAATAAAATAAATATGTAAGAAAAAGGACTATTTTGCAATTATTAAAACTTAATCCTGCATTTAAAAATGATATAACCTAAGTTCATGGGCTATCAGATATATTCCTTGATTAAATCCACATCTAAATAGCGCTTGGAAGGGGCTATTTTAAAAAGTTGAAACATGTAACTTAACCAATTAAATTTGCATTTAATGTAAAGTAGACATGGTCCAAAATGTAATTACACAAAAAGTTTCCTTCAATTAATATTGGGTCCCATGAATACATGGCATAAAGTACAATTTAACCACAAAAATCTTCATGTGGGAGCCCATGTAAGGTGGCCTAAACTGGACTGAAATGTGAATATAGGAATGGTTAGGTTTTTTGAGCAAAATCCCATAAATATAAAAGAAAATATTTACAATACTAAAATGAAAACACAAAGGGTGAGGGGTCAAGTGATATTACCCCTCCAATGCACGCTAATCAATGGTGATGTGCACCTCACTTAAGTGATTAAGGGCCCAGATGGCCCGATACTCCTTCATTGTCGGACGGTTCCGATTAGATCACATGCTCGACAGATGGTTGGGGATGGACGTGTTGTGGCTCGATCAGACGATGGTCGTGCAATCTGGATGTCTCTCATGATGAGACGATAGAGGAGGTCTCTGGAAGAACCTGGAGGAATAGATGCATGGGGTTGGCTCGATCCGTGCAATCGCATGTCTCCAATGGAGTTCTTGATTGTTAATAGTACCAGAAGAGTCCTGGAGGTGGTTCATAACTGATGATGTGCTCAAATAGGTCCATGCCCCATCGATGGGGGCCTGAAGGCTCATGGAGCTCAAAGCACCTAGCAGGTCATGTGCAAGACTAAATCGACCCCATATATGGGCCTTCAAAGCACGCACCTACAAGTAAAGAACCCGGGAACAAGGGCGATGCAAGATGGCCCTTTACTTGGTGGAATGAGGGGTGGATGAGGTGGACAGTGCATTTCCAGTGATGGGTATAGGATGGAGATGGGGAGATCGATTCACAAAGAACCAAGGTGGATGGGATGGCTTGAGAGGTGGACAAGGTGAAGGGGTGTGAGATGAAGGCATAGCTGGGTCGGAACAAGGTTGGGATGCGGCGGAACAGTGGTCGAAGCTCTAAAGCTCCGTTTTACGCTAATATTGGAAATAAACAAAGCAGAAAACATCGAATAAAATGTGAAATTAAAGTACTGGAAGAGCAACTAGCCTAAAAGCAATTAAAATCAACTCAAACTTGGTCGAAGAACCAAGGAGCAGAGGAACCACATGGATCTAGGCTCCGGTAATGGTGGATAAAACTTCAAAATTGGGTGGAGGCGAGGTTATATATAGGAGGGATAAGAATCAGCTCGAGATAAGGAGTTGTTGTGGAAGAGGGATATACCGATAAGATTTTTCATGAAACTACCTTACCCAAAAGATGCAAGTATCAAGCTCTACAAAATGGCGAAGGTTGGTTAGAACATACTCTAACAAACACAGGGCTATCTAGAGGTACAATTGACCTAAGGTCAATGAAAGAATGGATCTCATTGGTCCACGTATGTGCACAAAAGGAGAAAATAGAAAATAAATATGAAAGATAAAAAATAAAATAGCTAGGTATTTTATTAATAAAATCTTAAAACATAAAAATTATTATTATTTTACAAAATATTTTATTATGATTTTTATTTATTTTTATAACCTTACTTATTATGTGTTAATTTTTACATATATATTTCTAGGTATATAAATGTATATTTTACGTTTTGATTTTTATTTTGAAATTTAGTACCTATTAACATATTTGTATATTTTATATATTATACTTTTATTTAAAGCATACTTATATATTTTATTTTATTATTTATACACATAAATAAATACATATATATTATAGGTATAATATACCTATATATTTTAATGTATTATTTATTTTAAGTGTATTTTAATGATTTTTATGATTTTAACTCAACCATGGCTGGTTCCAAACTCGGATAAATGAGGAGGGTTGCATTAGGTAGCCGACAACCAGTGTAAAACAGTCGGAGACAACTTCTTAAATAGTATTTTTTAAAAAATACTATTTAGGAAGTTGTCCCATGACCGTCGGATCTTTTCAACATGGATTTAAGCAAACATACAGATTTCGTTGGGGTGTTCTCTACTTGCGACGAGTTGCATCGCACGAATGCAATGAAAAATTGGCAAGGGCCGCTACATCGCAACCTATATGTAGTTCAAAATTTGTAAGGGTTCTCGCAAGAGGAACGCATGCGTGTAATTAAGCTAGTTCAGTTGCATCACCACCCAGATGCAGCCCATCATTTGCAAGGGTTCTCACATAATGGACGCATGCGAGTAAAGAAGTTAGTCCAAAAGAGATTGTAACGGAAGTTGCAGATTGGTAGTTGGAATATTGGCACTTTAACTGGAAAATTTATGGAGGTAGTGGATATGATGGAAAGATGGAAGATTCAGATACTATGTCTTCAGGAGACTAAATGGGTTAGAGAGAAAGCAATGGAGATCGAGAAGACAAGCTTTAAACTTTGGTATTCATGTAAAGATAAGGGTAGAAACGGTGTTGGAGTGGTTGTTCATAAGGATTTGAAGGATTGTGTGGTTGATGTGCAAAGATTCGGGGATCGAATTATTTTGCTAAAATTGGTGCTTGAAGAAGAAATTCTGAATATCATCTCAGTTTATGCATCGCAAATTAGTTTAGATGAAAGGACTAAACAAGCTTTTTAGGAGGATCTCGATAAGATTTTACAAAGAATCTCACAAAGAGGGATTATTTGCATACGTGGAGATCTTAATGGACATGTAGGAAAAGATGCTTTAGGGTATGCTAGTGTTTATGGAGGGCATGGTTTTGGGGATAGAAATGAAGAGGTAAAAGCCATTCTAGATTTTGTAACGGCATATGATATTTTCATAGCAAACACTCTCTTCAAGAAGAGGGAGGAGCATTCAATTACTTATAAGAGTGGGCCAACTAAAACATAGATAGATTACTTTGCGTTGAGGAGAAGAGATCGATTGTGTTGTAAAGACTGCAAAGTAATTTCCGGAGAGAGTTTGACAACCCATCTCTTGTTAGTCTTGGATGTACAAATAATAGGGCTGGTCAAGAAAATGAGGGTTCCTAAGATAACTAGAATTAGATGGTGGAATCTTCCACAGAAGCAATCGAGCTTCAGGAAGAAGGTTTTAGAAGACTTATCTTGGGATTGTAGCGGAAGTGCAAATGAGATGTGGGAGGCAGTGACATCTCGTATCCAAAAGGTAGCGAAAGAGATGCTAGGCGAGTCAAAGGAAAGAGCTCCAAGTCAAAAGGAGGCTTGGTGGTGGAGTGAAGGGGAGCAAGAGAAACTAAAAAATAAAAGAGCATGCTTTAAAGCTATGTCTAAGGATAGAACGAAGGAAATTGTCATAAACTACAAAATAGCGAAGAAGGAAGCAAAGAAGGCTATAAGCGAAGCTAAGTCAAAAGCTTATGAGGTTCTGTATAAAAATCTCGACTCTAAGGAGGTCCAGAAGGATATATTCAGGTTGGTCAAAGAAAGAGAAAGAAAGATCAAAGACCTTTCTCAAGTGAGATGCATTAAGGACGAGTAAGGTCATGTGCTTGTTACTCAGAAGGATATAGAGACTAGATGGGAGCAGTATTTCCATAAACTTTTCAACGGGGAAGGAGATAAAGAGATCACTTTGGGTGATCTAGCTAGTAGCGAAAGTTACTTGAATCGTGCAAGCTATATACAGATACAAAGAAAGGAAGCAGACGAGGCTTTGAAGGTTGTGAGACTTGGGAAAGGTGTAGGACCGAATGACATCCCTGTAGAAGTATGGAGAATTTTAGGTGAGAGTGGTTTGACTTGTCTTACGAATCTTTTCAATGTTATTTGGCGAAGCAAGAAAATACCTGAAGATTGGAGGAGGAGTATCGTGGTGCCTCTTTATAAGAATAAAGGAGACCTTCAAAATTGTTCAAATTACGGAGGTATCAAGCTGGCGAGTCACACTATGAAAATTGGGTACGTGTGATCGAAAGAAGGTTGAGGCAAGTTTCCAATGTAAAAGAAAACCAACTCGGATTCATGCCAGGTCGCTCAACTATTAAAGCCATCCATTTGCTGAGGAGAACAATGGAGATTCATAGAGCTACAAGGAAGAACCTCCATATGATCTTTATTGACTTGGAGAAGGCTTATGATTTTGTCCCACTAGAGATAATGTGGAGAGTTTTGGAGAAGAGACAAGTACCTGTCCTATACATTAACCTCATAAAAGGACATGTATGAGAGGGCTCAATCTTGTGTAAGGACCCCGTCTGGGAAGACTGGCTATTTTGACATCAACACTTGTTTACATCAAGGTTCAGCTTTGAGTCCATTTCTTTTTACTTTGATTATGGACGAGTTGACAAGTCACATTCAGGATGAGTTACCTTGGCGTATGTTATTTGATGATGATATTGTGTTAATTGATGAGATTAGAGATGGAGTAAATGTGAAGCTTGAGGTCTGGAGACATGAGTTGGAGACTAAAGGATTTCGTATAAGTAGAGCTAAGACATAATATATGGAGTGCACCTTTGATGGAAGCAATGGTGAAGGAATTGAGGTGAAGATTGGTGATGATAACATTCGAAAGAGGGATTCTTTTAGATATCTGAGATCTATTTTACAAAATGATGGAGAAATTTATGGAGATGTTACTAATAGAATAAATGCAAGCTAGCTAAAGTGAAGAGGAACCTCTGTTGTTCTTTGTGATAAGGAAATTCCTTTAAAATTTAATGGAAAGTTTTAGAAACCAGCCGTGAGACCTGACATGCTCTATGGATCTGAATGTTAGCCTGTGAACCATAAACACGTGCAAAGAATGGTTGTAGTAGAAATGAAAATGCTAAGGTGAATGTGTGGACACATACGTAAAGATCGGATTCAGAATGATGCAATCAGAAAGAAAGTTGGTGTAGCTCCGATCGAGGATAAGATTTGAGAAATTCGCTTAAGATGGTTTGGTCATTTGCAAAGAAGATGAGCTGATGCACCAGTTAGGAGAATGTGAATGTTGGGATGTTGAGCTGGTTAAGAGAGGGTGAGGATGACCTAAGAAGTGTTGGAAAGAGACTATACGAAGGGATCTTGTTTTGTGGATATAAGCCCGGGGTTGATCCACGATATATCTGAATGGAGGTGAAGAGTCCATGTAACTGACCCTACCTAGTTGTGGGAAAAGGCTTTGGTGTTGTTGTCTATTTTAATGATTTTATTTTGTATTTATATTTTTAACATGTTTTAAATAATTTATAAAATTATTTAAAAATATAATAAGAGTAAAAATGTAAAGAGTAAATTATATTAATACTATATACATATATAGTACAATAATGCCAGAAAAACTGACTTTTATATTTTAACTCCATTTTTAATGAAACACTTCATTTGATATATAATTAAATTTAAAATACAATGGAGATGAGTTTGGTTCAATTTGAGTTCATATAGAGAAGATATTGATCTGTGAAGTTCTGTTTGCGGTTTTTTCATCTGTGTGTCCTAGTTGCAATATGCATTATTTTTATTGCTAATTTTTTTTTTGTAATTTTCTATATATTAATTGTACAAGTTTCGTGTTGAATATTTTATTATTTGAGGTGTGTAATGTGAAAAATAAAATAGAGCAAAAATGATTGTTTTTAGAGTATAGATTTAGGATTTTAAACAATATTTTTGTCCCTTATCTCCCCCTACCTTATTCATCATTGACCAAGTCAATATTGAATTAGTCTCATGGTTTAGAGTCATTTAGTATCTTCGATACTTCATTTATTTTTCTTTTTTTTAGTCTTTATTTTGTATTAAATACTAATAATTATATATTATTTATAGATAAAGAATGAATGCTAATTTATTCAAGTTAGCATCATTTACATGTGTTTTATAGGGATTTAAAGACAAAATGGAAGAATAAAGGTAGATGAATGGCTATTCATCACCCTTATACATACCTTTGTCGGTCCCTGGAAAACATATATTAGAAGATTAAGTGATGCAAAAAAGGAAAATAAAGAAAAGAATAATAAATAGCTTAGAATGATGATGATTTTTAAACTTATATTGACAAAAATGAAGTTTGAAGCTCAGTTAAGACCTTTGCATTGCCAATTTGTTCAGAAGCTTATTTGGAATAAGATGTAAAACTCAGCAGTCCTCAAGTTCCACAATCCTCTGTTCAGTTCACCTCAATAACCATATTAGAACAAGTCTATTCATACACAAACCCTTATGACTATGAGTCTCACTTGTACACTATTTGAGAATGTATATCTTCTCATCAGAAATATCAAGAAAAATCTCCCCACAGATTATAACCACAATTCCTGAATCTAGCTACTCTTTCCTTGATGATCGAAGTATTTCCTTCTAAGTTCAAGTACAACTGGCTCAAGAATAGGGGATAGAGAAAAGAATGGAGTGTGACAAGTGCAGTCATATCTCACGTGGAGCTTGACCAGTGTAGTAAAGTCTCCAACTGTAGGAAACCTTGATGTCTTTGACTTTAAAGTATAATGCCTGGATTATTGATACATAACTCCGATGTGATTGATTTTCATTGACTTTTGCCCGTATGATATTTTTTGGAGTTTTTTATATTACATTATATGTATTGTATATAATAGCATTTACATAAGGAATGTTTCTTCTTGAGGTAATAGAATATCCCTCTTTTGAAGCTTTATTTCAACCCATAGTGACCTCTCTTTAAACGACCATTCCACAAGACCGGGTTGGGGGTTACTAGCCTCCTATTGTGATAATGTATATTTTCACATGTGTGCTTCTCAAGCTAAAGGATCCTACCATCACCACCACATCAGAGTTGATATAAGTGCAAAGTGCTTGTTGAAGCTAGATCTTCACAAACAAGAGAATGTGTATGCTTCGAAATACTCTACGTAGGTTAGTCAAGATGACGTGTGAACATATTCTAGTGGACTCAAAGAATTAAGTCTCATTGACATGAAAAGTCTTAATTCTAGTTCCTATAAGCTTCATGTGAAACTAAGTGGATTAAGGTCTTAAACCAATCTCCAATCTTCATATTTAATTTAGACTTGTTCAATTATCAAAAAAAACATTCAGAAAAATACCGATGCGATGTGTAAAAAAAATTTGTGAAATATTTTTTTTCTGATTTTGAACTTTTTATGGAATTTTCAAAAAAAATACAATTTTTATGTGGTTTTGAAAATATTTTTCAAATTTTTATATTTTTTTGGAAAAGTATAGATTTTTATGAGATTTTTTAAAGTGGTTAGTAGATTAAATATATTCACATTTCAAAAAGATTTTTACACATATTGGTAAATAATAGTATATAAGTTATATATCGGTTTGTATACAAAATTGTTAAGAATTTGACATTTGTATGTAGATATTTTATTTGAAGAGTTTTTATAGGGATATTATATATAGGGTTTTCAAAATATTTTGAAAACACTTTTGCAAACATTTGTGAAACATTATAAATTAATATTTTACAAATAATTTTATAAAGATTTTTTCAAAAATATTTTTACAAACTTTTTACAAATATTTATAAAGAGATTATTTTCAAATGGTTTGAAAATAATTTGCAAAGAGTTTTCCAAAAGTTTTTAAAAGATTTTTCAAAATCTTTTAAAACTATTTTTCAAAATCATTTGCAAAACAGTTTCAAACCAATTTTTACAGATATTGTTTCAAAAAAATTATACATATTTACAAGAGTTTATTCTTACTGTATTTATTCAAAATCCCTTACCCAATGTAGTGTTTATAGGTCATATTTATTGAAATATAGAAAGTACGAGTCATGGCTAACATATATATATATAGGGAAATTATCCAATGCGCACAGGGCCCATTTGAGTTTCGGTGCGCACCATTTCTTGGCCACACACGTGTATTACCAATTTAGTGGTTACCTATTTCGAAGGATGTTGTTTTTGGAAGGAGATTAATATGCAAAGCAATTTAACAATAAGTAGTATTCCAATTATATCGCGTCCTAAAAAATAGGAAGATCGTTTTAGAAAGAAAACATTTGAATCGATTATTTCTTGCTGAAAATCGAGATCCAAATGCTCATGTCAGTAATATATATATAATAGTCAAGTAAATAGTTGTGTGAGATCAGTAATATTCAAAACAACGGTCTGTAATTTACATTCATTGTATTACATGGTGCAGAATTCAATAATATATACACAATGGACAAGTAAGTGCGTGTTGTGATGTCAGTATTATCCAAACAACGGTCAGTAATACATTCATTTTATTACATGGTGCAGATTTCAGTAATATATACACAATGGACAAGTAACTGCACGTTGTGATGTCAGTAAAACCATAACAAAAGGTCAGTAATTTTCATACGTTTTGTTACTTTGATCAAAATTCAGTAATTTAGATATGATACTCAAGTAATATATATACAGTTATCAAGTAAATTATTGTTTGTGTTCAGTAATGTATATATCCATGTCTTATATCACATGTTCAGTAATGTGTACGATTCTCAAGTAATAGCTACTATGATATTAGTAATAACAAAGTAATGGTCAGTAAGTCATGGGCATTGCTCAAGTAAGAAAGTAACTATTTGTTAATGCAATGCACATTACATCGACAATGGTATTACTAACAATTTGTTATGTTATTACTGATCTCACAACACACATTTACTTGATCATTTTATACATATTACTAAATTCTGTACAATGTAACTATTTGGATGTAAATTACTGATCATTGTCTTGATATTACTGATCTCACAATAAGCATTTACTTGACTGAATAATATTTATTACTATCATAGCGTTTGGATCCGCGTGGAATCATTTATTTGAATTGCTTCTTTCCAAAACCATCTTCCAATTTTTAAGGACGTTGTATAATAGGAAATATAGGATTTTTTAAACACGTCGTAGCCTATAATTAGAAATATAGTTATTGTTAATACACGTGTAAGGCCTAAAATGAGTGCTCATTGAAACGCTAATGCGCCCTGTGCGTAGTGGATAAGCCCTCTATATATATATATATATATATATATATATATATATATATAATACATACGACCCACCTATAATTAGTTCGAACTATGCCCTCATAGTGATCAAAGAGAAATAAAGGAATATATAATGAGCACTAAGTATAGAAAAGTGTATACTACAATGACTCGACAAAAAGAATGAGAAGGTGATTGTCACCCCTATACTTAGGATCAACTAATCCTAGGTATAAAAGGTTGTATACAAAACGAGGATGGTCGAAGGTTAGAATAAACATATCAATGGCTCGACTTATCCCCCCTATACTTAGGGCATGTTTGATAACTGGGTTGGGTTCGGTTGTGTTGGAGTAACGTCCTGTGAATAATAGTTTTTTTGGACGGTTAGGATGGTAGGAGAGAGCTTGAATGATAAACGTGATGTGATGTAACACTATTTATGTGTTATATTAACTTTTTAAAAGATTTTAATAGGTTTTTATGTTATTTTTTTATTTTATTATGGTCAAAAATATTATAATAAATAAATAAATTGTGCGGTCCAACCAATTCCAACCCAGGAATGTAGGGATAGAGCATGAAGTATGACAGGTTACCTTGGAGTAACCTGGCAACCTAACGAGCCTTTAGAGTGAAGGATCCCTGAGTATAGATTAGAGTATCAACAAATGAGGATACAAATGAGGGGATAAAAAAATGAAAATAAGAAAGAGTGAACAACATCACTCCCCATACTAAGAGTAAGAGATTCCTTAGCATAAGCAACGACGAGAACAACGAAATAAAATGAATAAGAATAACACGGTATACACCCCTATACTTAGGATAAAGTACATCCGAAGTAAAGCCACAAATATCCTAAGTGAAACATGGGGTATAAGATGACAAATAGAAGAATGAAGGAATACAAAGAAGAAACATGTATATACAAGGTAGCCAGTGTTGAGGTGCCTCTCAACGAGCGCTAGGTTTTACACCTTGCAACAAGAAAAAGTGCGATTAGCATGTACATGGCAACTCGATATGTGCATGCCCTATGGATGCCATGTGCATTCTCGGTTGCCAGACGATCATATGTTCTCGCTCTGCTTGTGTTCGATGATCGCCCGGACGTGCGATCAGGCTAGCGAGCACGGGTGACCACCGTGTGCTCACCCAGATATTAGGCGTTGCATAAGGGGTCACCCAAACGATTGCCTGTGCACAAGTAGGTGAGCGCTTGACGAGCATAAAATTTCCTTTTAACTAAATGATAACGATGTCGAAGTTATTATAGCCAAGCAATCTAGGAACCGTAAAAGATGACCACATCGAGAAATAAATATGGAAGATTAATACTCAGTGTAGTTGAATTATTTATTTTACTTGGGTTAGTACCAAGGTCAAACTCAAGGATTTAATATGAGCATCTAAAACTAATAATTACATAATCTAGAGATTTAGGTTTTCAAGGAAGAGAAGAATCATTTTTGGTATTTTTGTATTTTTCATATTTTTATTTATTTTAGAATAGGAGATGTAATTAATTCTGAAAAGAAATATGATGTGTGAATTTTTCAAATATTTTTAATGCAAATAAAATTATGTTATGCTATGCTGGACAAGAAATAAATAAATGCAATTATTTTGTGATTTTTAAATGATATACAAAATAAATGGAAATGTGATGAAGCAGATCAGACCAAGCAACAATCAAGATGCCAAGAAAACTCAATTCAATGAGCCCCCTTTATTTAATCTCAGAAATAGTTGCAGAATTAATGTCAATTAAGTGCAAGAATGAATTCCCGAGTATTCACAAGTTATTGAGCAATGATAAATTACCGAATGAAAGTAAATGTGCTCAATATAAGTAATAGACTCCTTGGTTTAATTGATGCTAAAATACGCTTCCAAATATGAAATTAAGAGTTCTAGGAGAAAGATAATTAACCGTTGATCAGAATGACATGCAGAAAACAAAAATATGATATATATATATAATGCTAAAGACATGGATTATGCAATTTTCAGGGTATAAAATGTAATAACAATAAATAAAATCTTTGGAGGTTAGACCATATGGGGGCTTGTGTGCAATTATCCACAACTGCTTGGGTATCGTGGCAATTTACCCCAATGGTTTTATTTTTGCAATTTCTGGAAGTTTTAAGGGCTTGGTTGCAAATTACCTAATGTCACACATGTTGCGTGTGTAACCAGAACCTCCTTGTGATTATGGGAAGATGGAGGGGTTGGGGCATAATTTACCACCCCCCACACACACCCATGAGGGGATAGGTTCAGTGCCCCCCTCCATGTAGCATTCTCTGTATGTTTCGTACCCACCCAAAGTACGAGGTTCGGATTAAGAGGTTTGGGGCGAATCATGGTTCTCTCGATCGGGTAGCTATTAGTGAAGTTGTACGGTCTATTGCTCTGTGCCTAATAGAAATGAATCAACAGTGAGGTTTTGGGCAAGGTTGGACGGCTATGATGCACAATGTTCTTGATTAATGAGTCCATAAAGCTCCAACCTAGGGTGTCTCTTTTTTGATGCTTTAAGGGGTGGTTGACTTCTGTGGCTGCTTCTATTTGAAAGAGGGGCAGATATGCTCCTACAACATATGTGGTGGAGTAGGAGCGAATCTCTGGTGGTGCGGGTCATTGATGTGGGTAGAGAAAGAGGAGAAAGTGAGGAGGGTATAAGGATGAGGTGTGGTTTCATTGGTGAACATGGATGAATGGTGCTTGAGGGTGGAAAGGAGGAGCAGAATGAAGAAGAAGACATTGAATAGAGAAAAGAAGAAGAAGCAGAAGAATGAGTGTTATGTACAGAGGTGGAGAGGTGTATTTCGTTGGGTTTAGGAGGAGTTCTACTCTCTCTAGATCTTTGCCTCGATCATGGCGACGGATCCAACAAGAGGCTTGGCTGATCGAAGAAGTAGCAGAGGATTTGGAGTCCTCTTGATCACACATATGAAGAGATCTTTGCCGATGACCAAGGGCTATTGTCACCAGCCCTTAGCTTCCACTCTCTCTCCCTCTCTCAGAAGATATGGTGGATTAGGCAGGTGATCCCTCGGTGATGATCTGATTAGGGTTTAAATAGGAGATAAGAAGGATGGAGGCATGAGGTTATGAGTTGTGTTCGTTGTTGTTCCAGGGTTGGAAAGGATAGAGGTATGGCAGGATCATAGGTTCGACACTTGGGGAAGGTGGAGGATATGGTTAAGTTTTAGGTCAAAGAAGGGGATTAGGATAAAGGGTGGTCGGAGAGGATAACGAAGTATTGGTAATGGAGAGAATGAGGGAGGTGGTTGTAGAAGATAGGATAGAGGAGGGGGTGATCGGAGGTTGATTAGAGGTGTGGTGATTTGGGTTATTGCCAGAGGTTACAGGGATGGCGATGGAGATAATCATAGAGATGGCGATCCTGGGGAGTTGGTTTGTTAGGGTTTTAAGTTCTCGGAGATGCTAGAGTTGGAGGGACGATCGGAGAAGCAGTGCAGCGACGCTGGCTGGCGGTGCGAGGAATATCAGAGGAAAAGCGATGGAGGATGTAAGGTGGGAGATGATCATGTGTGGATCACATGAGATAGAGGTGGGAGGAGAGCACCGTTGGACATGCGAGCCCACAGCGAGCCATTATGCAATAAATTGTATTGCGAATATCGTTCCCTGATATGAAATGAAGAATAAATAATTAGCATAATAGGTCCCTTAGTACAATTAGGGTTATGTACCATGGCCATCTGAATAATCATATAGCTGTTGATTCAACTATTGAATCATAGAGGCCGGTGCTTAGATGAATATCTAAAGAGTTAGATTGAGGACTCATCAAGCACCATCAAATTATTATTAAGAGATGATTTCCAGCCTGAATAGGAGATGGCAATCCTTTCTCATTTAGGCTGATATCTAACCGACCTCTTCATGCAGGTCCTCTACATAAGAATAGAGATTCAGAGGTATTAGATAAGTTAGGACAAAGAGTTGACTTAACGAGATCGAGATAACCAAAGTCCTATATCGTATGATGTCACGATACATGCATGCATCCTCTGACCGGAGACAAATGTGTTATTATATGTCTGAGTATGTACATTTGGCAGACCAATAGGTTGATGACCTAACCAAGGTCTATATACCGACGCGTTGGTGTGCATATGAGGGCATATGAGTAATACGATCTCTCAAAGGGATCATACAGGTTCATTTACTGAACCGGAAGACATGAGATATTGGGAAGAATCAAATTCCATGCACGGTCGTCTCGCTTTGGAAGCTTGACTGAATTTGTAGGTTTGATATATACTTTTGGAAACTATATGATCAAGACCTAGGTATGATATATGCTTTTGGAAAGTATATGATCGATATCGAATCCCAATGATCGAATGAGAAACTAACTGATAAAACCCTGAAGCAGACAGTATAAAGTTGATCTAATACTTCGCGTTTATTCTAAGTCTTCAAGTATGCAGGATATATAGGTATTGGGAATACCTGAGGGTGATGTGATCATAAATGATTGTATAACCATGACACTTCCATTCCTAGGGAGTGATGAAATGGTTTGGATTTTAGTGACCCTCTTAGTAGAGAAGTAATCCGATCTTGGTCAAAATGTTGGACATTGATATGAATGTGATTCAGATGCAATGAAAAGATTAGATTTGTGGTATTGATTTCATCAGGCATCTATAGGAGGCCCACGACCTGGATTTGAGATATGATCTCAATATCCAAGTCACTATACGTGGAACAATACAATCGCCTTGTCCTTGTCTCCAAGTATCCGTGGAGAAAGCGCATTATCCTTGAAAGAGTTCAGGATAATTTCATTGTTGATATGTGTATCCGAGCATTAAGAAAATTGATAATTAAATGTGATTTAATTATCATGAATAATATGAATTTGATTCATATTATAAGGAGAGTTATCTAAGATAGTTAAATGTGATTTAATTATCAAAGATGTGAATAATGTGAATGCGATTCATATTATTTGGGCACACGAGAATAGAGATCCAAGATGATTAAATGTGATTTAATTATCATGTGAATAATGTGGATAGCAATATCCATATTAGTCATATATATTATAAATGTGATTTATAATATATAAGAGAGAGCTATTTGTAATTTACATTTGTTAATTAAATGTTTATGTGAATTGGATTCACATTGGACAATTAATTGAAAATGTAATTCACATTTTATTTTGGGTTGTGAATGTGATTCACAATTTTCCGATGGCAAGATTGCAATATTCACAAAATAATTATGAATTATTTTTGTAGAATAATTTACAACAAGTGTTGTTGTAAATCTTGGTGATTTCCATGGAATAATGTAATCTCACGAGATCTCATGAGATTGCATGAGATTGCCACCAAATCCAATATTATGGAAGGGGGAAATCTTCATTCCATAATCTCCATGCTTGATTGATTTAATTTGGGATTGATTTATATTGATTTATCAATATAGATTTAATCTAAATTAAATTAATTGTGGTTGGTTTTTACCAACACAGATCTTAGCCATTAAAAGAGATACAAATCAATGAGAGCCATTGGATTTGTGTTGCCCATGGATTGAGATCCATGGATCCCAAAATATTATAAAAGGAGAGGCATCCCACTGCTCTTCTTTATACAAAGAGAACATAAGTCTCTCTCTCTCTACATGTCTATCTCTCTCTCTCCCTCCCTCTCATGTGTCCGTCCACCATGGATGCCCTAAAGAGGTTCTCCATCGCCGCAGCGTCGTCGTTATGCTGCCCGATCGTTTGCTCGTGGATCTCTGTCTCCTTCGGTGCGTCTATCTCGTGAAGAAGACGTCGGATCTCGTGTGTCGAGATCAGGAGATCCGCTGCTTGGATCATCAACATGGATTGCGAGAAGCACTTGTTTCATCAACACGCTCGCAAGCATCTCCTCCGTCGGATCGGACTTGAGACAGGAGGTCTCTTCGTTTAGAGACTCAATCGCAAACACGCTTCAAGAGGTAATCCTGTTACTTATTTGTGGTTTAGACGAAACGATCTTAGAAGTGTTCTTGGATCATGTGGTTTTGTCTCATGAAAAATTTTTAATTTCCGCTGCATCGAACAACTAGTACGACTAGTCGTTCTTCGTCGTATTCGATACGATGCTCACGCTTCTGTGATGCGCTTGAGGATCTAACCATATCCTTCAAGCACGTGATACCCCCATGCTCTGAGTCTGGGGGGTCAATCACGTGCTTAGAATGTGGCGAGAGAAAGGTGCGGGTTTCCTAGAGCCATGTGGCTCCACTAGCATCGCACCACTTGGCACGACCGTTGACCATGACTTCGACCAATACCTTTAATATAAACAAATAGATTAAAAATAACAAATGGACTTGAATGTAAAAATGCATAAAATGAAAAATGTTTAAGATGCAATCTACAATGTACAAGAAGGATCCAAATATGAGTGGACCATGGAATGAAAGACATAGTTTTTTGGAGATACTTTATTATTATACAATATCATTTTTAGCTTTATGATTTTTAGTTATTTTTTTGCGAATAAATAATAAAAAAAATAAAATATGATGTAAAATGATGCAATGGTCCCGAATGTATTTTTTTATTTTTTTATGAGTTAGGAATGATTAGAAAATGTGAGATATATATAGATGATTGAGTTAGTCAGCTTAGATCAGAATTTGTCTTTTTCATTATTTTCTCATTTTTTTAAATTTTTATTTTTATGTCATTAGTTAAAATACCGTATAAATAAACGAAAAAGAAAATGATCAAAATGAGTGAAAATATGCATACGAAATGACATGTCAAAATCAGTAAAAATGTACAATGCACAGTTTGGTCTTAAAAGCCAATTTTCACAAATGAATTCAAATTCTTTTGAATTTGATCTTGATTTGTAGATAATTAAATGTACATTAATTCTAAATCGAGTAGAGTACATTTGGACACTGTATGAGAGATGTCAACTTTTACGATTTTTCGTCATAAAATTAGGGTTTGAGTTTATTTCAAATACGTACAAGTTAACATTTTTTTCGGATTTTCATTGAGTAAGGTTAGTGATTTGTACACAATGAATTAGCTTCATGTCAATTGGAGTTAGCTTGAATTAATTAAAAATGGATGGAGTTGGGTAAAATTTTGTAGATGAATATGATATAGAAATGAATGCTAATTTATGCAAATTATTTACAAGTGCATGAAAGTTAATTTTATGATATTAACAGAAAATGAACCTAATTTTTTGGGGTGAAGCGTTATTTTTGCTAATTAGAGTGACGAATCACAGATTCTTCAACCCCATATACTTAAACCTTACTCGTCCCCATGCAACTAAAAATGAAGAGATGGAATGAGATTGGGTTCCATACAAAGATCATGAGAAAAAGGTGAAAATGGAGCTAGACCCGGCCTTTGTATTAATAATTTGGCGGAACTCCTACGAGAATGGAGGTTTCAAAATCTACAACCTCCAAATTCTACACATCATTGTTGCAGGTTCGGCTCAGAAGTCATTTTAGATCAATCCTCCTCCCAAAGTATACCCCATGAACATTGAACAAATTGTCTCATGTGTGTGAAGGGTGCTAGCTCTTCTCATCCGAAATGTCAGACTATCACACAAACCTCTTCTCCAGTAACTCTTCCTCTGGGAGTCGGGTATTTTCTTCCAAATCAGGTACATACTAGCTAAACATGAATATAGGGGAAGGAGTGTTTAGAAGAAAGAGAAAAGAATCAGAGAGTGACCGGTGTAGTCGCATCTTGTGTAAAGGTTGGTCAGTGTAACTAAGTATCCACTAAGATATGCAAGTTATTTGAAGCTTGGACCATTGTGGTCAAATATATATTTGGTAGTTAGCTTCTTTTGATATGGATTTTTGGTTGCTTTGTATGTATCTTTTTATGCCCGGGTAGATATAGAATCACTAGTAGAAAACAAAGAACAGGCTAAAGTGGTGTACTGTCGCAAAATGTGCTATTACCGTCGCTTGAGACTTTTGGCCGCGGTATTTTTACCGTGGCTTAAACCGCCGTGTCAAAAAAATTACCGTGACCAAAGTTCGTGGGTTTTCGCCACGAACAAATTACCATGGCTAATGACCATAAGCCGTGGTGACATTATCATGGCCTAAGTGTTTTTGTCATGATTCAAATATCATGTCCTAAAACCTTTCATCGCAGTAAAGTAATCGTGGTATAAATTTATTAGCTGCAGTAATGACATCGTGGCCTAAATGTTGTAGCAACAACAAATTGCTGTAGTTTAAACCTTTGGCCATGGTAATGCTATGTAGCTAAAAAGTAGACATCTTTAAAAAAAATCTTCATGGTCATAAGTATCTTTTCTATAGCAGTACAATCATTTCAAGATAAACTTAAATGGATGCATAAGAACAACGGCCATATGGATACTCAAGATCGACATGTAATAAACAAATATATGTCTACATATGATGCCAACCATGTGAAAACATACAGATACACGTTAAAGAAACATAAAAATTCTAAACATACACATAAATTCAATCAGTAGATACATATTCTAAGCATAAGTACAAATGCCATAGTTAAATATACATAACAAAGATTTAAAGTAACCAAAATTATATTAGTTATCAAAACATATAAACATATTGATGTAACGATGTACAATAAACTTTGAACTCAACTAACAAATTATTAAGAAATAAAGAACTGCTCATCTAAAGAGATATCATCAATATTTGCTCATCGGTTTCATCTCGTCTTCCAATCTCCTTCCTTCCGGATGAAGAGCACTCTCTTTGCATTGAAAAACTAATCCATTTTAGAATGACCTCTTGTGCACTAACAATGGCATGCATATATCCACTTCTCTTTCCATCTGTATTATCACCTTCATCTGTTGCTTCAACATGACCTCTGGACCTTCATCAATTTGGCTTTTACACCATGCATCCCTAATGTTGAGGTCTGGTTGCTTGTAGATATATAATCATATCTACAAAGATTGAAACAGATCCATTAAGAGGATGTTGAAATTCTCATGTCCTTCTGAAAAAATGGAATTATAAAAAGTCAATCTAATATTAATATCTAATTTAAATTGACAAATTTGAATAAACATACATATTTCTATCTATTTCTTATCATACCACACCTTCAAGCCAATCATCCATCAGCAAGAAATCAACTGCCTTAAAACAATCAAAGACTGTCTAATGACATTTACATTTAAATGAAGAATCACAATTTTAACTGCATTGTTCTTTTGAGCAATATAGATGATTATTGTGTCATGCATCTATTTTAATGCACTGCTATTCTTACTAATTCCAAGTTGAAATAATAAAAAGTGAGATATTTGTTTTCTTGTTCTCGGGTGCTTCAATCAAGAAGATGGACAAAGGTACTTAAATAAAAAATGGTATTGGAGTGAAATTTTAAGGAGAAACTGCTGAACATAAATCAATCAATTTGCAAGTTAAAGAAATACATATACATACACATTCCGTCAAGCAAAAAGGAAGTTGGAACTACATTCTTATTAAATGGCTTAAATCAGTCCCAAATATGTTCAAACATATACTTATTAGATTCCCTAAGATGATTGCTCACATTTTTCAACGAAATAGATAATCTACATTAGAATTATAGTTAACCAAATCAAATTCTAAAATGATAACAGACAATGATCACTTAACATCAATGAGGTTGGTGTGTAAATTGTTTGATACATCTAAGTTGCACGTGCTTTCCCCCATGAAAGGTTATGCATAGTAAAAATATTTTTATCCACCTTTGATATTAGATCATTCAATAACAAGTCACAAGGAGCCCAACAAAATTATATGGGAAAAAGCTGAACATGTAATCAGATTAATTGGCACCTTTAAGTCTTTCATTTTAGTGTGAGATAAAACATGAAAAAGCTCTATGTATGTCCCTATAGTAAAACTTGGGAAATACATCAAATACTATTGTCACTACAATTCATCACAAATTTGTGCCATTTTAGAAATCATGGTATGCTTAAATTCCTACTTATTCATTGGTTACAAAACCTCTCAAGCAAGTGGAATTGGTAACTGAATTAATCTTTAAAGATGACTCTATGGTGCATGTACAGATAGGTCCATTTTAGTTATAAGTTCCACAATGGATGTGAAAATGATAGCATTTTGCAATGACAAAAACTGGAGGCACATTATGATATATAGTCAATATAGTTAGAATCATTAAAATGATTAAAAAACAATAGAAAAATAACAATGATCTGCATTCTAAAGAAAAAGTAAAAGTAATTAAACATTAAAATATTTCCTCCACCATGATTTTGCATCATAGGAGTACATGGAGGTGACAATGATTTTCAGGAATTAACTCCTATGTAGATTTTTAGTGTCATGGTACAATCTTGGATTTAACTACTTTGAAATGAGGCCATGTACTCCTACTCCTACTTGGTGAGATAGTCTTACTTCTGGAAGGACAAATGAATGAGGTCCCTTCGAAATAAACCACAAGTGAAAAAGGAGTTAAAACCCTCGTGAGCTAAACAAAGTCCTTTGAAATAGACCATGGTGGGTAATATGAAAAAACCCCTTAACTTTTTATATAATCCGAAAAAAGATCTGTACCATATTGACTGATAAGGATTTCTCCAATTTGGAAACTGAGAAGAGATTCATTTATTTTATGTTTTCAGTGGCTTTCTATACGTTTCTGCTTTAGGAAGCAGTTATTCATATCTTTCGAATTTGGATAGAACACAATTAAAAATTAAAAGAAAACAATATTTGGAGAATACAACTGATTAGATATGTCATTTTTATCATGAAAAAAGGTAATGCCAAATGGCCATTACTACCATGGAAAATTATCTAATGGTGCCTAATGTCATGAATACACATGATTACCGACATATAGAAAATAAGGATTCCATAAATAGGATCCACTTATAGCATATGTTTACTTGAGTTTGATCGAATTATAACTAATTGCAAACAGTCACTGATAATTTTTCCTCTCAATTTGAGAAGGAATAACCATTTCTATCATGTGGACCCTCTGTAAAAACTAGAACATGAATTATGGGATATGTTGTGTAGTCAAACTATTATATTCCTTTCCAGATGCTGAAATTGCACGATTTTAAGCTCAATATGTTTCCTTTTTCATCAACATTAAGTGTCATCTTTTTGGAAAAAAGCTCCTAACACCAAAAAAGTAGGCTTTCAAAGCATCAATTTATTTGAATTGTTTGTGTAAAATTTCTGTGATATGTGATTTATTTTGATAAATTATCATACAGATACATATTATATACATAGTGTTTATCTTGCTCGAGTGAAGGAAGGCTAATGTACATTTTTAGGAAATAATTAGGTACCTAAATGTGTTATTATATGCCAGCACCACATATTATGCAAAACTCCAAAAACATCATTTGTACAAAGGCATTCATCCCTATATGTGATTGCACTTCACAAAAGCAGCATTTTCAAATAGCCGAAACACAAACTTGTCTACTTCTCCACAACACAATGGCCATATCATACATTTTATCACCTAAAAAGTTTTTGGGTACCATGACCTACGAATTACTACCTCACCTGGAATTTTCAGTTGCTCAATTTCGGATATGATCATATTCTATAAATTTTACATACAAACAATGTTCATGAACCCATTCTGCGACAACTCTTTATAAGTTCAGCAGGCTACTCAAACACACCATTTCTTCATTCTAGAAAAAAGAAAACCAACACTTCCATTTCTTGAACAAGATGGTTTCTCTATAGTCATGCCCGAGAGAAGATTACTCCATTGCAATATAGTGCAACCTTCCCGAAAAAAGAATGACTAACAAAATGACCAATAGTCCAACCAGAGAGAAGTTGACTCTGGTAATTTAACTAGTATAACCTTCTCAAACAAAAGCATCACTTTAAAATTGATCAATATCCCACCTTTTAACATGACAGAAAGGTAAACCTGCCGCTTTAATATCCAATGTTGAATGCAAAAATGAAAAAAAGAACCATAAATTATATAGTCATCCATAAATACTATAATTACAAATTACAAACAAGAAGAAACTAAATCCACCATGCCTTTCAAAAAAATCTCAGTGTAAAAAAGCGGAGGAAAGCCCTAATACAACCATCTTAGGCTTCATGATATGTATGGAGAGAGATTCCTTCTTCAAGCAAATATCTTGATTTATTTCAAAAACCAAAGAACGACTACTCCAATTTAGTTCTTAACAATATAAACAGGAATATATGTAGACTGATAAAGGAGAAGTGCAACCTGATATAGTATAAAAATAAAAAAAGGATGAATATGGAAGAAGAGGGAGAAGAAGAAGAAGACAAGCCTGAATCTCTTGACATACGAACGTCATTCCCGAGCTCGAGGATGATGGGGCCAGAAATGTCGATGATGACCTGGAGAAGGTGGGGCGAGGTCATCAATGGCGTCGACCTAGAGGAAATGGCTCAAAATCTGGGAGAGGCTGATTAGGTACACTGATAATAGGGGTTTTGCGAGTTAAAGAGGAGGGAGGGGGTGACGGAAAAATGAGGATGAGGAAGTAAGATCACATGGTGGTGATCTGGAGGAGATGAGAACGAAAATAGGGTTTGGGGATATGGTGAATATTACTAATTTGGGATGGAGGCTATCATCATAGCGGGAGAGTTTTTGGAGGAAGAGGGAAAAGGCGAAAATGAAAGTTTAGCGCGGGGAATGAGATTTTTTCATTTCAGCGGTATCGTTTAGCCATAGAAAATTTTGGGTCACCATTACATTTATGTCACAGTATGGTTATGGTGGTCTAAACCTATCAATCACGGTAATATCATCGTGATGTAATATAAATAGCTACGAAATTTTCTGTAGCTAATACAGTTAGGCTACTGTAATATATTGTGACGAATAATCTTTAGCCTCGGTTAAACTTATCGTGGCTTGATTGTGTGGCTAATATAACCTTTTTTAGTAGTGAATCTTTTATTCCGTCCATGTTTTGGGGTGTTAGAAAAATTGTGTTAGTAGTTCATTCCTCATCCGAAGCTTTATTTCAACCCTTACTATGGACGTTAGATGCCCATGCTATAAGAAAAGAGACTAACACTGTCTTCCAAACACCCCATCTGAGTTTAGCTAAGTGCATAATGCTAGACACATAATAATTCCTTATTCTAGAGTTGTACTCAGAATAAGGCGACCGACTTAGACACTAAGAATCAAAGTCTGAACATTGTCATGTGGAACTCGAAGAATTAAGTCCAAGACCCGAAGCTTCTAAAATTCTATTTCTCAGTGCCATTCCTCTAAAAAATAAGTGGATTAAGGTCAAATCAAGACCACTCTCGATTCCTGCTCACAACTGAGTTCAGATCCCAAGGATTTTTCACCAATGCAGATGCATGGAATGAATGAAGTGCAAAACATTTTTTTAAATTTTGTGATTTTTTGTTTATATTTTTTTATATTTTTTGTTGTGTTGTTTTATTTTTTATCTCTTTTTGTGTGTTTTTTAAAAAGTTTTACAAAAACTACCCATACCTCGTGTTAGTTTTATGTACAGAAAATACAATAGCATATAATATAATGCAATACAAGAATATGTACACAAACGGGACTCACCCCCTATATTTAGTGTATGCTAAGTATAAAAGGATGCAAAGAAAAAGAGAGAGAGGGGTGGAAGTTGGTCGTCCCTTGTTTAACCCGAAAGTCGAGCGATCGTATGTTCCACACAAGGCGGGAACACAGTCGTCGAGTTGACCACACGAAATCCGGATCAAAACAATAATTAAAAAACAATAATAATTAAGCAATGGGAAGCAAATGTGGAGTTAAAATTTATTATAACTCTACAACAAGGATATGTATAGGTGCAAGTACGTAGAGGTCGAACATAGGGAACAAGTATGATAGATTGAGGTAGTGAAGCATACACATGATTATGGTAAATATGTCTTTTTGTGGGTTTTTTATTTTTAGTTTTTTATTTTATTTTTGATTTTATAAATTTGTGTTTGATTTTTAATTTTCTTTTTTATATTTCTTTTTTATATTTTTATATTTTTATTTTTTCTTTTAATATATAAATCTATATATAGAATATATATGCAATATATGCTAGAGGTAGATATAAATATTAGCAAAAATAATCAAAATGAATAAAATAAAATATTTTTGGGTTTTAAATATTTTTTTTACTATTTTTGTGATTTTTTAGGTTTTTTTTGCTAATTTTTATATATTTTAATCAGAAATATCCTAAATCAGGGTTTAATTAAATAACTGAAATTAAAATGGAGATTCAAAATAGGAAACAGAACTAAAAACTCTCCAAATTAATTTTAATATATTAATAAAATAATGAAGGAATTTCAGAACTAGAAAACACAATTTTTGTGATTTTTGAGAATTTTATAAGTTTTTAGAAATGTTTTCAGGGTTTTCTATTTTTTGAGTTTTCTTTTATAATTTTTAGTGATTTTTCGCATAGAGTTGTAAAATAAGTAAATAAATAAGAAATATATTTTTTGAATTTTTCAAAATGTTTTTATATTTTTAGGGCTTTACTAGCGCAAACAGGGAAAAGATGACGATTTTTTATTTTAAATAAATAATAAAAAGTCCTAAAATTGCAAATTAAAAATAGGGTAATAAAGTTTGTGCATTCAGGAACTTAAGTTTATTTTTGTTGATTTTTAAAGCAATGTAGCTATATAATACAATAAACAAAGAGAAACTACAATGCTCGCAAGGGCATTTGTTCTCTGGGTGCAATACCCTTTCACGAGTGACGGCTCAGATTAGATCCCCGCGAGGGCGATCAACGTTGAACGTGCGAAGGATCTGACGCCTGCTGCTTGCCTTGATCCGATGGCGAAGGGAGGTCGAGGAAGAATAGGGAGGAAGCTCCGATGAGACAAGCTTCCTCCGACGATTCCTCCCTCCTCTGACGTTCCTTTAAGCTACAAAATGGCCCAGCCTCCTCCTGCAGGGCTCTTCTAACGACTAGAAGCCTCAAAATGCTCCAGCGAGGATCAGAGTGTCCCCATGAGGACGGAGGAGCATGGAGCTCCAGGTACCTCCGACAAGATGCCAAAATTACTCCAGACGCGTCCTTGGTCTTTGTTCCTACACAAGAAGCGAACAAGGGTCGAGGGCAAACAACCACGACCATGTTAGAAGGGCCAGGGTGTGTGAGGGAAGTGGCTGGACGAGCTCCGACAAAGTGACGGTGGGGGAGCTCGGATCTTTAGATCCACGACGGATCTTGGGGAATGGAAAGGCAGTGGGCATAGAAGAATCGAAGGGGAACGAAAAGAGGGTGGATGGTGAGTTGTGAGATGTTCGGGCAGTGGAAAGTGTTCGTCGGAGCACAACTCCGATGAACTCAAGCTAAAGGATGTAATTAAAACTCAAACAAATGCAAGAAGTAAACATAATTATTAATACCAAGCTAAGAAATACAGGAATGGGTTACTGCACTGTCCAAAATTGGGAAGCAAAACCTCGATGATTGCGGTGGTGGAGCATGGATCTCTAGACCAGAAAGCAAAACCACTGTCACTGCCGCCGTCAAGGTTTTGCTTCTTGGTCTTGGCCGGTGAGATAATCCACTTCCTTCATTTCTTAGCTTAGTATTAATCATTAGGTTTACTTCTTTAATTTGATTGAGTTTTAATTACATCCTTTAGCCTCAAAATCCCAAATCGAAGTTTGCTAGACTTGTGATCCGACCGAACTTGTTCCACTGTGCCTGACCATATCACGACTCACCATCCACCCACTTTTCGTTCCCCTTCAAATCTTCTACGCCCATCGCCTTTCCATTCCCCTAGATCCATCGTGGATCTGGAGATCCGAGCTCCACTGTCGCCGCTTCGTCAGAGCTCGTCCACCTGTGTCCCCCACGCCCCATAGCCCT
Source organism: Ottelia alismoides (assembly GCA_037367405.1). Taxonomy (NCBI): domain Eukaryota; kingdom Viridiplantae; phylum Streptophyta; class Magnoliopsida; order Alismatales; family Hydrocharitaceae; genus Ottelia; species Ottelia alismoides. The sequence continues at coordinate 1,168,074 of JAZKJV010001292.1, forward strand.
TCTAACAAGGTCATGACAGTTTGCCCTCGACCCTTATTTGCTTCTTGTGAAGGAATAGAGACCAAGGACACATCTGGAGCAATTTTGATGTCCCGTTGTAGGTACTTGGAGCTCTGTGCTCCTCCGTCCTCCTAGGGACACTCCGGTCCTCGCTGGAGCATTTTGAGGCTTCCAATCATTAGAAGAGACCTGCAGGAGGAGGCTGGGCCATTTTGTAGATTAAAGGAATGTCAGAGGAGGGAGGAATTGCCGGTGGAAGCTCACCTCACTAAAGCTTCCACCTTTTCTTCCTCGACCTCCCTTCGTCGTTGGATCAAGGCAAGCAGCAGGCGTCGGATCCTTCGCACATCCACTGTTGATCGCCCTCGTGGGAATCTAACCTGAGTCGTCGATCGCAAAGAGGTATCACGCCCAGATAACACGCCATGTGTCAAGTGAACAACCTCCAGCCATTCGATCTGCGCAAAGTGGGGATAAGTTACATATGGACCCCAACTTTTTTGTACTATTAATATTAGCTTCCGTAAATTAATTAAGTAGTTTAATTTTCTATAAAATTTGCATTCAGACCCTCATCCTTTTATGTATTTGCATCTATATCCGCACCACGTGACCTCACGTGACGCACCATGTGATGTGGTGATTTTGCTGGTGTGCCCCTATAGTTCTTATTATTTCTAATTAATCCAGAAACTCTTTTATCCAGTTATAAATTCTTGGAAAATTTGCAAGGAGGTCCCCTGCACTTTATTTCATTTATAAAAATACCCTTGCGAGCATTGTAGTTTCTCTTTATGTCTTATATTTATTTCATATAGCTACATTGCTCTAAAAATATACAAAAATAGACTTAAGTTTCTGATTGCACACGCTTTCATGCCCTATTTTGAATTTATATTTTTAGGACTTTTTATTATTTATTAAATATCAAAAATCACCATTTGTCTATGTTTGCGTTGGAAAAGCCTTAAAGATATAAAAGTATTTCGAAAAATTCTAAAAAAAAATCTTATTTTTTACTTATTTTACAATTTCAGACCAAAATTCACTAAAAATCATGAAAGAAATCTCAAACATAGAAAAACCCTAAAAATTTTATAAAAATTATAAAATTCTCAAAAATCCCCAAATGTGTGTTTTCTAGTTGTGATTTTATTTATATTATTATTAATATATTAAATTTAATTTGGAGAGTTTTTGGTTCTGTTTTCTATTTTAAATCTCCATTTTAATTTCAACTATTTAATTAAACTCCAGTTTAGGTATTTTTAATTAAAAATAAAAAATATAAAAAATCATAAAAATTGTAGAAAAATTATTTAAAACCTAAAAATATTTTATTTTATTCATTTTGATTATTTTTGCTAATATTTATATCTTCCCTGGCCTATATTACACATATATCCTATATATAGCATTATATATATTAAAATAAAAATATAAAAATATACAAGTAAAAAAATATAGAAATAGAAAATTTAAAAACAAAATACAAAATTATTAAATAAAAAATAAACTAAAAAGTTAAAAATAAAAGAGCCCACGAAAAAAGACATATAGACAAATATATCACAATCACTTTCGTGCTTCGTTGCCTCAATCTATTCTACTTGTTCCCTATGTTCGACCTCTGCATACTTGTACATATACACATCCTCGTTATAGAGTTATAATAAATTTTAACTCAACATTTGCTTTTCATTGTTTAATTATCATAGTGGGTTAATTGTTGTTTTAATCCATATTTTGTGTGGTCAACTTGACGATTGGGTTCCCGCCTTGTGTGAAACATACGATCGCTCGATTTTCAGGTTAAACAAATGGCATCGTTGTAGGTACTCTGGTGGCTCAAGGGGATGGAGCACCCAAAGCTCGATCTAATTAGAATCAAGGTGAATGGGGGGTGGACGAAGGTGGAGAAGGTGAAGGGAATTGATGTGTAGGCGAGTTGGTGCGTCGGGGACCAGCGGAGATCACGATGGAGGAGTTCGACGGAGTTGGGCTCCAAGAAACTACGAAGGAGGGTTTAAAGGCTAGATCTAACAATTAAAACAAAAAATAAAAGTAGAAATACAACCTAAGTCTACGACTATTCTAAGAAATGTAATAAAAACCGAACCTCACTGGCAACAATCGGGAAGAAGACCTCTACGACGGAGCTCCGCCGAAGGTGGTGGTGGAAGCCACCCGGTCCCTCGCCTGATGCCGCTGCAAGCAACTGGAGAGGCCCCAGTCGTGTGCCTCGATCCTGAGCTCCATAAAGGGGGGCAAGTTTGGGAAGGAGGTTCAAGAGTTGAATTGAAGGTGGATGGAGGATTTTGTATAGAAGGCGAGGTGGCTCAAAGAACAAGGGAGATCGACCGAATCAACGCTCCTCGTCCCAAAAAATCACACCCGCATGAATCTTCAATGATCTAGGAAGAACTTTGCAAAAGGAATAGAGGCTTATTGGTGAAAGAAACGGTGGGAAGAAAATCGAGAAGCATGCTTTGAAACGACGTCTGATAAGCCACATGGCATAGGCCAGTCAGATGATGAAGGTCAACTGACCGGGCCTCCTGGTTGGTCCACGTTGACCAAACTGGAAAAACATCCTGGGAATTATTTAAAAATACATAAAAATAATAAATGAATTTATTAATTTTAGGTTATAAAATAAAAATATTTATTATTTTATAAATTATTTTATCATGGTTTGTATTTATCTTTTAGAGCTTCGCAATTACAAGTTACTTTTTAGAGGTTCTTTATAGGTATATTCATCTATGAATTTAGGTCTTTTATTTTTATTTTATATATTTAATTTTATAAAATTAATTTATTATTTTATATAATTATAACTTATTTTTATAGACTTAAATATATTTTATTATATTTTTCTGATATATTATATACACTTAATTAAATAGGTCTATTTAGTATATAAGTATAGTTATATGTATTTCATCTGTGTATTTTCTTTACTTATTTTATTTTAGTGTTTTTCTTTATCTTTTTATTCCTGTTTTAATATGTACCTATATTATAAATAGTATTAAAAAATTATAAAAATATAAAATTATAAAATAATGAATAATAAATAAAATGATATTTTAAACGGGTAAACTATACAATAGGGGCCCAAAACCTAATTTTCACACCGTAGCTCGAAAAAAATACGAAACCACTTCATTAAATAGATTATTAAAAGTTATATACAATTAAAGATGATTTTGATATATTTTGAGTTTTTATTTGAGAGATACGGGTCTGAGAAGTTGGGATTTTGGATTCTTATTTAGATTGTATCTTTTACTTTGTTTATTATTTTTGTGTAAATTCAATTTTATTATTTTTCTATATTTTATTTACAACTTTCATGTAGAAATTTTATTTATTTGAAGTATAAAAAGTAGAACTAAAAATAGGTTCAAAAAATGAATAAAGAAAGAACAAATAAAGTGAATTTTATTTTATTGTGGCCCTTATCTCCGCATACTTTATTCCTTGTCGACTCAGTTATCGAGATGCCTAGGTCTCAGGGTTTAGAGTCATAAAATATCTTCAATATTTTATTATTTTTCTTTTCTTTTCTTTATTCTATAATTTTGGCATTAAAAAAATATTTTATACAGTATTTACACAACAATGCATGAATGTTAAAATGTATGAATTAAGGGTATTTACATGCATTTACTAGGAATTTTAAGGCCAAATGATAGAATAAAGATGATGAAATCGAGATTCATAATTCCCCTATACTTGACTTTGCTAGTCCCTAGCAAACACTTATGCAATAAATATAGAAATTAAAAATTAAAGAAAAGAAAAAGAAATAAATTGGATTTAGTTTAATTATAAAACTTATCTTCACAAAATCAAAGTTTGGAGCTTAAGTCGGGCCTCTGAAATTTTAGTGCATGCGGAATCTTCTTGGGAATCGGATTTGAAATCCAATAGCCTTCGAGAATCCCAAAACTCTGCTCAAGTTTCCTCAATAGCCATGTCAGAATATTTCGACTCGTACGCAAACCCTTATGACTATGAATCTGACTTGTACAATGTAAGTGATAGTGCTCTCTCCAACTGAAATGTCAAAGAGACTGACTTCTCCAGCATGACAACCCAATGATTCCCCAATCCGGTAACTCTTCCTCGAGGAGCGGGTTATTCCCTTCTAAGTTCAAATGACAAACAACTCAAGAGGAGGGGTGAAGAGAAGAATGGACGGTAGCCAGTTTGGCTACCTATCCTAGGAGGCAAGACCAGTGTAGTCAAGTCATCCAGCTGCAGACTCACATGATTTGACTTTAAACCTCAAGCTTGCTTATTGACTATAAAAATATATACACTCCGGCAAGCATTTTATTTTCAATCAAGCCTGCCCACTTTTTTTGGAGTTTTTGCTTTTTTTCTTTTTTTTATGAAATACTATATACAACATCATTTACATAAGGAGTTTTTCCTCTTGAGCCAGTAGACTATCCCTCTTTTGAAGCATTATTGCAATCCGCATTCTCCTGTCTTCAGAATTCGCTATCACTGGACGGGTTGGGGTGCACTTCCCTCCCTAGAGGAGGACAAATGTTTCCACTTGAGTGCGTCTCATATCGACAAATCCAATCCCCTCACCACTCCAACTGAGTTGAGCCAAGTGAAAGGTGCAGGTGTCCAAGTTAGGTCATTATTGACAAAATTTGAAATACTCTACTTAGGCAATCAAGAATACATTTATCCAAGTCTCATGATCCTCAAAGAATAAGTCAACTAAACATGAAGTACCTCAATTCCAGCTCCTATAAGGTTCATGTTATTAGATAGATTTAAGGTCCAACAAAGCTCCAATCTTCGGATTTTACTTAGACTTATACAATTACTAAACTCAACCTGAAAAATGCGAATACAAAGCAAATGCTATGCAAAAGCATTTTTGTGATGCAATTTTCAAAGTTTCGAACTTTTTATGGATTTTTAAAAAGATGATGCATATGCAACTTTTTATATTTTTCAAAAAAATTTTGCAAATGTTTTTGGTATTTTTGTTTTGCAAATGTTTTTGTGATTTTTGAAATCAAAAGATTTTGGATAAAAACTAAATACAAATATTTACATGGGGTTGCATCTTATAATTACAAGAGTTGGGATTTTAAGAATTTACACGGGTTAAGTGTTCATTTTTATAGATACGTATATACAGAATTTTGGGTGATGTATATATTCCTCAAACTTATTTGGAAATTATTTTGCAAACAATGTTGAAATCTATATTCTAAAATAATTTTTACAAATAATTTTTACAAACATTTACACACATCTGAAATTCATTTTGCAAAGGTTTTTAAAACTGTAGATATAGATTTTTCAAAATAATTTTGCAACCATTTTTCAAACCATTTGCAAACAGTTTTTCAAACAATTTTTATTTCACATAAAGAAAAAAATTGAAAATAAAATATTTACAAAGATTGAAAAATATTTAACAAAATGATTTCCAAATGGTTTTCAAAAGATTTTTCAAAAAGATTTTCAAACTATTTTTCAAATATTTTTTTTTGAAAATTTTTTTTACATGGTTTATTAATCAGTAGATACAAAAAGAATTTGAGGAATAAGCAACATCTTTTTATTAAATGTTGTTAGTAAATGTTTATAAGATTGTTAGACATAATTATTAATAAAACTATGAAAGTACGGGTTATGGCTAAAATATATACAAGGTATATACGATCCCCCTTGATGAAATGTAGATTCATCATCCCACTATGCTTTACCTTTGCTAGTCCCTTAGCAAACACTTATTTGAAAGAATATGTAAATAAAAGAAAAAGAAAGTAAAAAATAAAGAAATTAGGACAATTTTGAATATTAAACTTATCTTCATAAAATAAAGAAAAAGATTATTAGTGTAGCAGGACCTTAATGGGAAATGGATTTAAAACCTAACAGCCTTTTAGTTCCACAAGACTCCTATTCAGATTGCCTCAACAGTCAGGTCAGAACAAGTCTACATACACAAAGTCTTATGACCATGAATCTTTACTTGTATGGTGTGAGTGAATTATAGCTCCCCATCTCAAAAGTAGCAAAGAAATAACCTCCCTCAACTAGGTAACTCTAGTCCCCCAGTCCAACAACTCTTTCCTCGAGGAGCAGGGATATTCCCTTTCTAAGTTCAAGTACAACCAACTCAAGAAGAGGAGATGGAGAAAAGAATGGACGATAACGGGTGTAGCTACCTATCCTTGGATGCATGACCTGTGTAGCCAAGTCATTCGTTGTAAGCATACAAAAATTTAACTTTGAAGCTCTAATTTTTTCACTTGTATATACACTCCGACAGGCATTTTACTTTTCAATCAGGCCTGTCCACTTTTGGAGATTCTGCGTTTTTTTCTTTTTTTGAAAATATATATATAAGGTGCAACATGTACATAAGGAGTTTTTCCTATTGAGCTAGTAGACCGTCCCTCTTTTGAAGCATTATTGCAACCTTACAACATCATGTCGTTAGACCTCTTCGTGACTAGACTAGGTTGAGGCGCACTTCCCTCCCTAGAGGAGGACGAGAGGTTCCTCCTAGATGTACTACCCTCGTATGCTACTCCAAGCCAAAATATTCCGCCTCCTCACTACCTCCTCCATGAAGAGCTATGTGTAGAGTGCTTGTCCAGGATAAGCCGTAGTCTAGAAGAATCATGCGTATGTTATTAAATATTCTACATAGACTACTCACGACAATTTGTGAACATAGTCTTAAGGACTCAAAGAATTAAGTCACCAGGATCTGATAAGTCTTAACTCCAATTCTTATAAGATTCCTTTGAAATTATGTGGATTAAGGTCCAACTAAAATCAATTCTTCAATTTCACTCCAGACTCAGTTTAAATGTCAATATTATCTAGAAAAATGCATATGCAAATGCAAAAAAATGTACAATGCAAAGAAAATAAAGCAAATCTTTTTTTGAAATAGTTTTTTAATTTTGAACTTTTATGGATTTTTAGAGAAAAAATGACGCACATGTAAAGAGAGTTTTTTTCCTTTTTCCTTTTTTAATTATGATTTTTTGTTTTGTAATTTTAGGGATTTTTTAAAGGGGAAAGGGATAGTAAAATATATACAAGTATATACAATTTTTTTAAAAAAAAATAAGAGGATTTTTTATTTTTTATTTGTTTTGTTTTTTATTTTTGATTTTTTGTTTATTTATTTACTTTTATTTATTTGTTTTTTTAAAGATGGAAGGTGACCAAAGTCTATACAGACACAAACGTGGATTTTACCCACTTATATACATATCACAAAAATAATGATATTTAAAAGTATGAATTATGTCTAAAGTATATATACAATGTATACGACACCCCCTATACTTAGCTCGAACCACGTCCTCATAGTGATCAGAGAGAGGCAAAGGAATATATAACTCGTGCTAAGTATAGAAAAGTGAAAAACTACTATGCTACAATGACTCAAAGAAGAGATGAAAATAATAGAAGTCGGTAGTCTCCCCTATACTTAGGATCACGTAATCATAAGTATAGAAGATTGTACAAAGGGAAAATCGATGAAGAGAATGTATGGATTCAACAATTCGACTTTCCCCCTATACTTAGGCTAGAATGGCCCTAAGTATAAAATATCAACAAGTTGGGGGATACTCAAGAGATCAGAAGAACAAAAACACAAAGATACGATATGAACAATATCACTCTCCCTATACTTAGGGAAGAATATCCCTAAGTATAAGAAACAACAAGAGTGATGAACAGGACGAATATGGACAACATAAATCATTCACTTCTCCTATACCTAGATTAAAGCACATCCTAAGTATAGCATATATACACACATGTAAAAGGGGTGAATAATAAAGTAGAAGAAGAAAGAATGAAATGAACGGATATGCAGGAGGAGTGTATGTACAAAGGTCAAGAAGGTTGAAAGTGGACCTTGTTGCAAGATTGCTGAGGAATGGATCTGACAAGTTGTCAGTCGATATCGGGGTCTACATTAGACACAAACCGAACATGATCGACCAGGAGTGTATCTTCAGTAGTCTCAAAGTGTACATGCATGAACCGATCAGTGGAAGTAGTGTGGTCATGTTAGGCCTGGGAAGTCTCGTAAATATCAAAGTAAAAAGGCTCCAACTCATTCTCATAAAAATTAAGATCAATTCCAGCCCGACGAGAGTCTCTACTGGATAATCATCTTCATTAAAAGGCTTGAATTCCATTATAAAAGCAATCAAATTAAATTTGGCTTTATCAGTCTTATCTAAATCAAGGTGAAAAGGAACAAACTCATCAATGAAAGTAGTAAAATAATGTCCATCCTGTCTATTCAGAGTATGCCTTACGCTCTAGGGTGTCTATTATGTAAATCCCACGGATGTCATCAATGCATCTCCACATACCAAAAGAGGGAACTCCGAGGTCTATGCTTTCCGAGTCTTCCTCCTTTAAGAGGAATTCTTGGGTCTCAATTTCATCCAACATATAACAAAAATCTCTGGTGGTATCATCAAAGTCAAAGTCCTTGGGGTTTGCTAACACGGGCAAACTCTCATAGGATGCATGTCTCTGGTTAGTAATGGGTGTAGCGATCAACTCATCACTCGCTACATATGTACAGAAGAGAATCTCTCCTGATCCATAATCAATACGGCTCTCGCAGAGGTGAGGAAAGGCCATCCCGGAATGATTGGAGGGTGCTCCACAGGGGTGGAGGTCTCCCTGGGCAATACGACAAAATCAAAAGTGAAGTTCATGCCCAGAATAAGAATGACAACGTTTTCTAAAATACTCTTCGACCACTTGATAGATCCATCAGCAAACTGAACTATCATCCTGATTTTCTTGAGAGACCCAAGGTGAAGTGACTGCACCATAGAGAAGGGTATTATATTCATTGAAATGCCACCATTAAGGAGAGTGTTATCAAAAGAATATTCAGAGATGGAGCAACTCATAATAGGTATGGAAGTGTTCCCTTTCTTAAAATGTAGACGGTGAGAGATGGTGTGGGCAGTGGCCATGGTCAAGATGTGATGCTCAGATCTGCTCCTCTTCTTTCTCTTCTTATGTTGAGGAGCAGATAAATGAGTCATGGACGGTTGAAATGGGGATTTAATGATCTCGTGAATAGTGTCCACCACTTCGGGTTTAGTCAATATTTTTTTGAATTTTGGATCTACTCCATACAAGGGAAGAAATCAAAATCAGCATCTACACGAGGATTACCAAGAGCATTCTGTACAGTGGCATCCTCGGGGTCAAAGGCGAGACATGTGATGAATGAATGTGTGGGAAAAAACAAGGGAGCCCTCTCCACACAAGATGAATCAACAATGTGACTCCCAAAATCTTTTTGGAATTTTGAATTTTTCTCATTTTTTTGTATTTAGGGCGATTGCAAGCTCTCATGATCATCCTTAAGTGAATCCATATCCTTAAATAGTGGAGTGTCATTCTGGCTCTTATTATGCTAAATAAATGGGTAATCCTCAAATTCACATGCTCCATCATCTGGTTCATGGACTCAAGTGTGGACATCATGAAAGGTGACTCCAAAATCAGTGGATCAGGTGAGTGGAATGAGGGTAGGTGAAAATCAAAGTTCGATTCCTGAAATAATGGGTTAGGCGGATATACACAAAAAACACGAGGAAAGTCCTCCTGGAAAAAGGGAGGTGGACCGGATGGAGGGTTCGAAGGATACATAAAATTTCGGTTAAAATCACTCCAGTCGATCATCTCCAAAACAAGAGAAAATGATCGGGAGGGCATGATGGTCAAGTTAAAAGATACGAAGAAAAGGCACAAATGGGCAGAACGATCTAGTATGCACACATGAAATAACAAACAATATACACAAAACAAAACACATCCCTCAATTCACCTACTCAACTCGGCGACGACCGTGAAAGCTCGGTCTCTTGATCTTGTCTATTTTAGAGTTAGGTGAGAATCACAAAAATTGTACAAACACTTAGGTTGGTTTATGAGATTTGGGCACTAACTTTAGTGTGTACATGAGTTATTTAAAACAATACAATGAGGGGGTTACTCTCCCCAAAAATAATGGTTTTTTTACATCTATTTTAGGACCGAGTTTTCTTTAGCAGTCCTGAATTTTAGGCAGTTGTCACTTGATTTGAATGTTTTCAACAAATCACCTACCGATTGTCCAATTTCCTTTTTAACCTATGTAAGTGAAAATAAAGGAGATCGGAAATGCCAATGCATGATTAAATAGAATGATGCATGCGGGGGTTAAGAGATGCGTACCTTGTCGCCAATACTCTATATGTTAAATGATCCGCGCATAATTTAAATACAGAAAAAGAACTAACCTATATGATGCACGTGAACCATCCTAACACAACTTCTATTAACGGGCAAGCCAGTTAAATTTGACTAAGTCCAATTACACTCTATTCTATAGGTACATAAATTCTTGTTTAGGGTTGTTGGACCTAATTAATTACTTGGCATAAGCAAATTAATGAATAAATCAATAGGTGGCTCACGAAGTCCGCGTGAAACAAATAAAAAAAGTGACAAAAAAGAATCCGGTGAGGTCCCCTAAGTGCACCGACACTTGATGAAATAGACCCCACAAATAAGGTATATAGTGTCCTTTTACAAGAGCTCAAATTTAGAAATAAAGAAATGAAAGTCTATGCATTTTTTTAAAAAACTTGGTCTTCTTCAAATCTTCTCCTCCTTCTCTTACACTCTCCTACGACTCAGTGAAGAATCAAGCCGCCTTCGCTTTGTTTGGGTTCACCGGCTCTCCTAAGAAAGTCGTCCTCGCTCGTCGGGCCTTCACAAGAAAGACAAGATAAATAATGTGTTAGAAACACAAATTCTACAAATATGAGAAAGAAAATTAAATAAAATACAATGGCTATGAACAAGTAAAACACAAATAGATATAAGGCAAAAAATGAAGAACAAGTGAAAATATCTCAAATAAATCCCTAAGTCCGGACTTGGGGAGCTCTCGGTGTCCGACAAATCGGATTCTATAAGTGTTGTATGAGCTCCCTCATGGCACGTGGAATTCAAAATCGAGTGCTCACTCCCCAACAATTTGCAATCCACAATATGTTCACAGAAATATTAACAAAGAATAACGAAGTATAGATAAAAACATACAACCAAGAATAAAAGGTCAAAAGAGAAACCTAACTACCCTCGTCGTACCTCCCCAACAATGGCACCATTTTGTTGATATAGATTTTTTGGGTATTTATTTTTTATTTATGTTGAAAATATGTGCAAGTGTCGTTACAAACCCAAATAATCCCACAACAAAAGAAATTATTATTTTTATTCTCAAGTAAAAAATTATATAATAGTGTATCAAAAGAATTTGCTACTTAACTTACCTGTATAACTACCAGGATCAAACTCAGGGAGGATACAATTCCCGAGGGTTTTTCAAATAATTGAAAAAAATCAATTAAAAGATAAGAAGGAAATCTTAGATGCAAATTATGCTTGGTTTTTATTTTTTTGATTTTATTAATTTTTTTAATTTTTTTAATTTTTGTAATTTCTGGTTTTAAGTTTTAGTGAATTTAATTTTGCAAATTTTTTAAATTTTTAAAAATATAATTTCAAAAATACTTTATACACAAAAGAGATGAAAATTTTCTTAGATTTTTTTAATATGATAAAAATACTCAAAAATGCTTAAATAAATTATTTTTATATTTTTTTTACTATTTTTGTAAGTTTTCAAAGTTTTTTAGATTTTTATTAGTGTTGTTAAAATGTATAAAAATAGAGGAAAATGCAAACAATGAGCAAACTGGATTTTTTTCAATTTAGAAATAACAAATAAATGAAAAAATATGAAAATTATTTTGCCTATAAACTATGAAGAATTATCTACAAACATGAACTGAAATCGCTATTTTTGAATTTTTCTACAATTTCATATAATTTTTTTAACTTTTTAGTATTTTCCATTTTTTTGAGTTTTAAAAATAATTAATGTGTGAAAATTGGATAGAAAATATAATACATAAAAAGAATACTAATCTAATTTTTTTCTCGAATTTTTTACACAATATTTGAATTTTTATGATTTTTCAAAGTTCAAATAGGGGAAATTGTGAGATTTTTAATTTTTAGTAGTAGCAAATGTGAATAAAATGCAATGAAAATTCTATGCTATGAAAAGATAACCAAGAAGAGCATGTCACAAATTTTACAGAATTTAATGAGCAATCAAAATATTTATTTCAATTAAATAAGCACGTAATTTTATAGTATGGAAATGAAGGATTGAATTGAAAATGTTTAATATTTTTGGATAAAATATAATAATAAGTAAATGTAGGGAAGAAAACACAATTTACCCAAATAAAATGTGCTCTGCATGTGACTTGCTTGAGAGCAGGGGTTGATTTGCAATTGTAATAAACTCCAGGGGCGGCTACGTAATTATTCCACTAAAAGAGATTAGGACATTCTTGTTTCTTGTTATTGCGTCCCACGTCTTCTCGTCTCCAAGCAAGGGGCGGTGGACGACAAATCGATGGGTGGCGCGTCGGTGGGTGGCGGTTCTTGTGTGGCGTGAGCTTTGAGCGTCAGACGGTTGGCGGACGACGAGGCGCGAGGTCGGGATCGAGCTCCAGGCAGTTTGCGTATGGTGAGGCGCAAGGTCGGGGCTTAGTGGTCGGGCAAGGAAGATGAGGGCAGGTAGTTGCGGCGGGGTGACACAAGCCTCCGACGACGGACAAGAGATGAAAGGATCTCCCGGCAGATGAAAAGTGGTCGGCCGGTGCGCGAGGTGTGCTGCTATCGTCTTCGATGGAGGGGGGTGGTTTGTGCGAAGGCGATAACGTGTCTCTTCCGCGCTGGTGGCTGAGGCAGGCTCCGCGGTGAGTGGTCTTCATGTGTCCTTCAGGGACGGTGGCGCGCGCTGCTTCTAGGTCGGTGGCGCATGGCTGAATGGTGATGACGCAGGGCAGGGCCTGGAGGATCCATATGGATGGGGTGAGGAGGAGCTCCTGTGTGGAGCGTGGTGGTTGCGTGGAGAAGCACGACCGCAGATAACGACGGCTGGGGGGCAGTTCAGGAGCAAGCGCCGCCTGTACCCCATTTTTATTTTTGTTACAACAGCTTTATTTTTTTTAAAACTGTAGCTGCATTTTTTTGTAAATTTTTTGTTGTAAATCTTGTGTACACGCAATAAAGCAAATAGGAATACTGACTTGAGCACGACGTCTTGGTCAAAGAGAGAAAATCAAAGTTAAATAAAAATTGGAATGCGAATGATTTTGGATCCGACGAAATGAAAGACAGATCCGGATCTCCGGTCATCATGCGCGACCGAAGTTGAGAGATCGTGTGAGATAGAATTTGAACGTGTACGAATTAAGAAAAATAATATGGAAAATCGGTGTGGGATCGAAAATAGATAGAAACACGATAAATAATAAGCTACGATAAAAAACTACAATCTAACATTCAAACATGACAACAAAATTAAACTACAAATTGCGCCTAAAATTAATCTAAACTAAAGACGGAAATGGATGTGGATCTCACTAATTGGGAGCGGATGAATTCCCTGACGGCCTCGATGAAGATCGTCTCACTGTCACTGGACGGTTCGGAGGCTAGCCACCCTTCTGCGGCAATATTGCTCTCGAAGATCGGGCTCCTCTCATCAAAAGTTTGATCAAGTAAGAATGAGGGAGGAGGAGCTAATTAAATTGAAAATAAAATGAATTCGAAGTTCAAAAATTGAGTGGAACGGAAAATAAGTAAGAGAGAGTTAGTGGTGGAAATAAATAAATAAAATTAATTAATTAATTAACTAATTAAATTGAAAATGAAATTTAGAATTATATAAATTAATAAAATAATTAAATGGTAAAAATCAATTAGTCACCTTAATGGTGTTTATTTAAGTATACAATCAAAATCTTATATACATGGTATGTTTTCAAATCAAATAAATAAATCAATCAAAATTTCATAATTATATTAATTTATTTAATTAATGTTAGATATTATTTTTTGGTGGTTTTTATATAAGGAGGTCAATTTTTTACATATATATACACATAATGTACATTATACACATGTACAAATAAGGAAATAATTTTTTTTAATTTTTTTATTTACTTTAAATTGTAGTAAACAATATTTATAATTATTAAAAATATACTATGTACAAAAATAAAATAATAAAAATAATAAATTAATGGTCAAATTACGTAAACCACCCCATACAACCGTCTTTCAAACCGTAACTCCAATAATTATGAAACTAAATCCATTTTAAATATAATTTAATTTACAATACAATGTAATTGATTCAATTTGAGTTCATATGGAGTTGGAATTGGTCTTTCAATTATAACTTTACGGCTTTTTCGAGTGTGGTTATTTTTATTTTGTACATGATTTTTTTGCAATCATTTTTATTATTTAGAAATCATTTTTATTTACAACTTTTGTTAAGAAAATTATTTAATTTAAAGTCAATCGATATACAAATAAAATAGTGTAAGTTTTGCACAAGTATACAAAGAATAAATTCAAAATATTTACATTTTTTGGGTTTTCTGATTAAAGACCCTATCTCCCCCCTACTTTATTCCTAATCGATTAGGTCAAGTCTTGACCTTCTCTCAGTGTTCGGGTCAACCTGTATCTATTACGTATATACGATCTTTTTATTTTTTATTTTTCCTTTATTTATTTATTTTAGGTTAAAATAATAATATATATGCAATACTTACACATAGATGTAAGTTAGTAAGAATATGTATTTATAATTATATAGGTATTTTATAAGGGATTTTAGGCTAAAATAAATGGATAAAGATGATAAAATGCAGATTCATCACCCTTATACTTAGTTTGAGCTATGTCCTCATAGATCAGAGAGAAAAAGAGGAGACATAACTCGTACTGAGTATAAAAAAGTCTAAGGAATAAACAAATGAAGAAATGAATGAATTAATGAGAAGTCGACCATCCCCCTATACTTAGGATCAAATAATCCTAAGTGTAGCAGACTACACACAAAGTAGGGAGGGTCAAGGGTGGGAATGCACAGATCGTACTCAAACTGTCTCCCCCTATACTTATGGTAAGATATCCCTGAGTATAGAAAAGAAGAGGAGATAGTGGAGAGGATCAAGGAATAGAAGAACTCATGGTGCATACCCCCTATACTTAGGATAAAGTACGCCCTAAGTATAGAAGAGTGACAAAAAGGGTGACACCTTTTCAGCAGAAAATGAAAATAGAAAGGAAAAGAATAAAAGAAGAAAAGAGAAATGAAGATGGATGAAGAGATCATAGAGAATATACACATTACTCCCCCTATACTTAGGGTAAAAGAAGCCCTAAGTATATGCGACAACAAGAGTGATGAAACGAAATGAAGAACACTTGGCTCGTCCACCCCCCCATACTTAGGACAAGATACGTCCTAAGCAAGACATACACGAGAATGGGGTAGATGAGCAATACAGGAGATGTACAGATGGAGACGAATGCAAATATACAAGATGATAGATGTACAAAGAATCAAGAAGGTAGAAAGTGAGCCTTCTTGCAGGACCGCTGAGGAATGGATCTTACAAGATGGAGGTAAATAACAGGGTCCACAGTGGACGGAAGCTGATCATGATCGACCTGGTAAAGATCCTTAGCAGTCTTGGGATATGAAGGCACATACAGATCAATGGAAGTACTGTGGCTAGGTCTGGCCTTGGGTGTCTGATATCAAAGTGAAAAGGGACAAACTCATCATTGGAAGAAGAAAAGTCAAGGTCATCCTGCGATGTCTCTCTTAGGTCGAAACCAAAAGGAACTAACTCATCAGTGGAAGTAGTCGAGTCATTTTCATCCTCTACATATTCAACCGGATCATCATTCACATCAAAAGGCCCGAATTCTTGAATAAAAGCAACAACATCAAATTCGGCCTTGGTCTCATCAATATCTGCCCTCCGCTCAATTCTGTTAATCGTGTAAATAGCGATGATATCATCAACACATCGCCAATCATAGGAAGAGGAAACTCCAAGGTCTACGCTTTCCGAGTCTTTCTCCTTGGAGAGAAATTCTCGGGTCTCATCATCGATCATAACGATAATCTCTCTGATATAAGCATATAGATCATAGGCCTCAGGGTCAGCTAACACAGGTACACTATTGTGGGATGCGGGTCTCTGGTATGTGGTAGGTGCGGTGATCAACACATCGCTCTTGACATCAGAACGAAAGCGAATCTCTCCTGATCCGTTGTTTATAATGGCTCTCGCAAAGGCGAGAAAAGGTCGTCCTAGGATGATTGGAGGATACTCCACAGTGGAAGTCTCCATGGGCAAGACAACATAGTCTGTAGTGAAACTCATGAACTGAATTAGAATGACGACGTTCTCAAGAATACCCTTCGGCCTCTTTATTGATCCATCAACAAACTATACGATCATCCTCGTTTTCTTAAGAGGCCCACGATGAATAGACTGTACCAACGAGAAGGGTATTATATTGATTGATGTGTCACAATCAAGGAGAGTGTTGTCACATAAATGGTCAGAGATGGTGCAACTCACAAAAAGTGTGACAGTGTTCCTTTTTCCAGAAGATGGACGGTGTGTGATGGCATGGGCATTAGCCATGGTCAAGATATGATGCTCAGATTTGTTCCTCCACTTTCTCTTCTTATGATGAGGAGCAGATAATAGGGTCATGGCCTGGCGAAGTGGGGCATCAATGATCTCATGAATAGAGACCACCACTTTGGGTCCAGTCAATATTTTTTTGAATTTTTGGATCTCCTCCATACAAGGGAGGAGATCAGAATCAATATCTACACGAGGAATGCCAAGAGCGGTCTGTACAGTGACATCCTCGGGGTTAAGGATGGGACAAGGTGTGAGAGGTTGTGTGGGTGAATAATCCGATATGTGGGCCCTCTCCTCATAATCTTAATCAACCAAATGTCTCCCGGGATATTTTTATATTTTAAAAATTTCTCATTTTTTAAATTTTGGGCGATTGCAAGCTCTCATGGAAATCCTCGAGTGGACCCATGTCATCAAATGGTGGAGTATCATGATCGTTCTTATATTAGTGAGGTCTTCAATCCCCTGTCTCATATGCTTCATCATCTGGGTCAAGTGCTTAAAGGTGGAAATCATGAGAGGTGACTCCAACAGCTCAGTCTCAGGTGGATGTGAAGGGAAATGTGAAGGTGTAGGTGGATAAAAGTTCGAGGTCTGAAATGGTAGCTGAGGAAGATATGTAAAAAAATCAGGAGCAAAATCCTTTTGGAAAAAGGGAGGTGGACCGGTTGGAGAGAAAGAAGGATCCTTAAAATCCAGATAAAAAATACTCCAGTCGACCATCTCCGAAACAAGAGAAAATGATCGGGAGAGAACGATGGTGAAGTCAAGAAAAATGAATAAAAAGGCGCAAATGCGTAGACTCGATGTAGTATGCACACTAGCAAAAATAAACAAACGCACACAAAATGAACCCCTCAATCCACTTACTCAACTTAGTGAAGACCGTGAAAGTTCGGTCTTTAAATCTTGTCTTTTATAGAGTTAGGTAATAAGTCAAAAATTGCACAAACACTTAGGTTGGCTTAATAGGATTTGGGCACTAACCTTAGTGTGTGCGCGAGCAAATAAAAGAGAAGACAACGAGAGGATTACTCACCCCAAGACAAATATTTGTTCTTTTTAGTTTATTTTAGGGTCGAGTAATATTAGCAGTCTCAATTTTATTATTTCACTTTTTGAATTTTTAGTAAGAAATGCACATACCTATTAGCACCTAGGTGATCAAAATCAGAGGGAGAGAGTCAGAAAAATAATGCAAGGCGAAAATAATGATGAATGCTAAAGCACAAATGCCAACCTTGCCTCCAGTTCTCTCTATTCGTGCTATCTAGCCATCTCCGACTAGACAACTCTCAAGCTCTCTATGCTCTATCATTATCAAGTGATCATATTTATTTTTGTGCAGATGTGTGTATGTGTGTACACAAATAAATACAAACACACACACACACACACACACACCCACGGAAAACTTCAAATGAGGTGCCTCCTCTTTATGAGTATAGGAAGACAGTCCATCTCATCCATCTCTTTTTATCACTCAGATAGGATAAAAGGCACATCAATGATATTTTTATGGAACGAAAACCAATTTTCTCACTTGAACAAAATCTAAATATAGAATATAAAAATTCACAACCATATTTAATTTTCGAAATCTAAGTTTCCTCTCTATCACAACCTTATCTCTCTCCCATTGCTAATTCCGAGTCATTCCTAGTGTGGAGAGCGGGAATGTGGAGGGGAAGCAAGGTGGAGCATGATGAAAAATCTCCGGCTCCATCTTGATCATGGTGATATTGCGTGCATCACGATATTAGAGGCATTGTGTGGAGCGTGACGACAGACACAATGACATAGATGCAACATGAGAAGAGATTATTCATCGACGAGAAAAATGTGACGTAATTGGCAATACGATGCCGTCGTCCATGTTGCAATCATTATCTTCATCGTCTTCGCACGAGGCCATTGTTAGCATCACCATCGACATCACTATAATTTGTATCTTTTCATGTTACATTGTTAACATGATGAATTACTAATTAGCTTCTTATTTACAAAGCACTGTACAAAATCTATGAAGGAAATTCACATTTTTTAAAGTCTTTGGGATCTACGTATATTTTCACCAAACATTGGATGAAAATGATAGCGTAACAAAACATGTACTAATTGATTTTTATTTTATGAACATCTGTATATATTTTACAAAGATAATACATGTTTTGCAATAAAACACCTCATACTACAGAGCACATAATAATTCTAACTTGTTAGTTGAAAATGTAATTGACAATAAAAAATACCAAAATTAGAGTACCTTAAAATACTAATTTAATACATTAATTGCTCCAAGTTGATTGAAAATGTAATTTTGTTAAAAATACTTAAATTGGAAGACTAAAAATAGTAAGTTGAAAGATTCAATTTAATTGATTTCAAATTGATTCCTGAAAACATAAAAAAGATATTATAAATAGATTTTCTATTTTACAAACTTCATAAAATTTTACTAAGAATATACAGATAGTTCCACCTACCACACTTTTGACACTAACATAATGATGTCATATACTATGACCCTCCATCACATACACCTGCAAATGTAGGGAAGAAAGCCAATGTGACATCCTCAACAAAGGGTCTTAAATTGATCCCTAGGATAAAAGGGATGTAGGAGTGAAGGAATCACTTTGATATCTCAAGGATACTGTGACATCCTTATCGAGTTGATGAGGGGGGTGATAGTACTAAAGGGGTATGATCAAATTTAGGGGACGTTCGGTTTGAGAATAAGCATGAATAATGATGGGGAATAAGAAGAATAAGGGTCTATTCTCTGTTCAGCTGTAAAGATAGGAATAAGGATAATAAGGTAGAATACATGTAGGTAAAGTGGAATAAAAATAAGAATAAGGGTGGACAACAGCAACAACAACAACAAAGCTTTTTCCCACAATTAAGTAGGGTCGTCTACATGGATTCTTTGCCTCCATTCAGATCTATCTTGGGTCAATCTCAGGCTTATATCCAAAAAACTAAGATCCCTTCGTATAGTCTCATTCCAACACTTCTTGGGTCGTCCTCACCCTCTCTTAGCCGGCTCAACATCCCAAAACTCGCATCTCCTAACTGTTGCATCAGCTAACCTCCTTTGCAAATGGCCAAGCCACCTTAAGCAATTTTATTGCATCTTATCCTCGATCGGAGCTACACCAACTTTCTTTTTGATTGCAACATTCTGAATCCGATCTTCACGTGTGTATCCACCCATCCACTTTATCATTTTTCATTTCTACTACTGTCATTCTCTGCACATGTCTATGATTCATAGGCTAACATTCAAATCCATATAGTATAACAGGTCTTACGACTGCTTTGTAGAATTTTCCTTTGATTTTTAAAGAAATTATCTTATCACAAAGTACAACAGAGGCTGCTCTCCACTTTATCCATCCTATTTTATTTTATTTGTAACATCCCAATCAATTTTCCCATCATATTATAAAATAGATCTCAGGTATCTAAAAGAATCTCTCTTCCGAATGTTATCGTCACCAATCTTCACCTTGATTCCTTCATCATTGCTTCCATCAAAAGTGCACTCCATATATTTAGTTTTATCCTTTTACAAAATCCTTTAGTCTCCAATGCATGTCTCTAAAACTCAAGCTTCTCTTTTGCTCCATTTCCAGTCTCATCAACCAACACAATATCATAAGCAAATAACATACATCAAGGCATCTCATGTTGGAAATGCGAGCCCACGGCGAGCCATTATGCAATAAGTGTTATTGCACATATCATTCCCTGATCTGAAATGAAGAATGAATAATTTGTATAATAGGTCCCTTAGTACAATTAGGGTTATGTACCATGGCCATCTTAATAATCATACAGCTGTTGATTCAACTATTGAATCATAGAGGCTGGTGCTTGGATGAATATCTAAAGAGTTAGATTGAGGACTCATCAAGCACCGTCAAATAATTATTAAGAGATGATCTCCAGCCTGAGTAGGAGATGGCAATCCTATCTCTGAAGGCTGATATCTGACCGACCTCTTGATGCAGGTCCTCTGCATAGGAATAGAGATTCGGAGGTGTCAGATTAGTTAGGTCAAAGAGTTGACTTAACGAGATCGATATAACCAAAGTCCTATATCGTATGCTGTCATGATATAGGCACGCATCCTCTGACCGGAGACAGATGTGTTGCTATATGTCTAAGTATGTACATTTGGCAGACCAATAGGTTGATGACCTAATCAAGGTCTATACACCGGCGCACTGGTGTGCATATAAGGGCATATGAGTAATACGATCTCTCAAAGGGATCATACAGGTTCAGTTACTGAACCGGAAGACATGAGCTCACTCATGAGATATTGGGATGAATCAAATTCCATGCGCATGGTCGTCTCGCTTTGGAAGCTTGACTGAATTTGTAGGTTTGATATATACTTTTAGTATATGATCAAGACCTAGGTATGATATACACTTTTGGAAAGTGTATGATCGATACCAATTCCCAATGATCGAATGAGAAACTTACTGATAAGACCATGAAGTAGACAATATAAAGTTGATCCGATACTTCGGGTTTAGTTTGAGTCTTCCAGTATGCAGGATGTACAGGTATTGGGAATACCTGAGGGTGATTTGATCATAAACGGTTGTATAACCATGACGCTTCCATTACTAGGGAGTGATGAAACGGGTCTGGATTTTAGTGACTCCTCTCAGTAGAGAAGTGATCTGATCTTGCTCCAAGTGTTGGACATTGATCTGAATATGATTCAGATACAATGAGAAGATTAGATTTACGGTCTTGATTTAATCAAGCATCTATGGGAGGCCCGCGATCTGGATTTGAGATACGATCTCAATATCCATGTCACTATACGTGGACCAATACAATCGCCCTGTCGTTATCTCCAAGTATCTGCGGAGAGATTGCATTATTCTTGAAGGGTTCAAGAATAATTCCATAAGATCTAAGCAATGAAGAAATAATGATTAAATGTGATTTAATCATCTTGATGTGTGAAGAAATTATCCAATTTAATTAAATGTGACTTAATTAATGTGGATAAGAATAATGTGGATAGAAATATCCAATTATTCATAATATATTATAAATGTGATTTATAATGTATTAGAGAGAGCTAATTATAATTTATATGTGTTGATTAATTATTATGTGTATTGGATACACATTGTGTAATTAATTAACAATATGAATTATATGTTGTTTTGGGTTGTGAATATGATTCACAATTTTTTCCATGGCAAGAGTGCAATATTCTCAAAGATAATCGTGAATTATTTTTGAAGAATAAAATCCAACAAATTTGTTGCAAATAAATAAGAGAGAAAATCAAGGAGATATGCAATCTCATGGGAATCCATGAGATTGCCTCCTTGGACTCCCATAGTGGGCGGTACACCATTCCTATATGGAATGGGTGGCCGTCCAACATGGAAGGTGCATGGAGATGAAATCTCCATGCACAATCTCTCCTTATTTGTTGGGTTGATTTAGGACTAAATTATATTTGATTTTTTCAAATATATTTTAACCTAAATTTGTTGCTTTTGACAACAACAATCTTGGCCATTGGATTGACACAAATCAATCTCACCCATTGATTTTATGTGTCCCATGGATTGAGATCCATGGATCCCAAAACCCTATAAATAGAGAGGCATTCTATGCTCTCTAATGACTTGTAATATTGGAGCTCTCTCTCTCTCTCTCCCTCATTTCTTCATACACGCCGGCCCTCTCTCCCTCTCTTGTTGGTGGCCGTCCACCATACCCTAGAGAAGGGAATCGTCGTCGCCATCGCCACCGCGCTGCCGCTTCGACGTTCTTCGGTTCTCCGTCTTCTTGGAGAGTTCCTCTCACGAAGGAGACGTTTGATCTCGTGGGACGAGATCAGGAGCAACCATGCTTGGATCATCTTCTTGGATTGCGAGGACAACGCAGTTCATCCCCGCGCTCGCAAGCAGTCTCGCCGACGATCGGACTTGAGACAGGAGGTCTCTTCCTTTAGAGACTTGATCAACCACGCTTCAAGAGGTATTGCATTATACTTGTCATGGTTATATATGAAACGATCTGAGAATGGTTCTCGGATCATGTGGTTTCATCGAATAAAAATTTTAAATTCCACTGCACCGAACAACTAGTGCGACTAGTCGTTCTTCGTCGTATCCAATACAACGATCACGCTTCCGTGATGCGCTTGAGGATAATTTTTATATCCTTCAAGTGGTATCAGAGCTTTAGGTTGACGGTTTCGAATATGATTCGGAAAACCGAGGACGACTTGGGTTCGTTTAGGTCGCGAAAGTTTTCATCGCATTTGATTTCGCAGATCTGTTTAGTAAAAAAATTCGGCACTGTTTAAATTGTTTAAACACGAATTTAATACTTGGATTTTGTTCCCCATTAAATAAGGAAACCATAGGATCTGAGTTTACGTAAATCGGATTTCGTATGCTCTAGATATGGTTGTTTTAATGAACATGTATGCACTGTTGCGGGAACGTTAGATCTGAACGTGATTAAAATGTTAATTACTGTTTAGACTTACCTCGAAATGCATGTAACATCACTTGGATTCTGTCCTAAATCAAATTAGCAATCTATAAAAATTGATTTTGTCTAATTTGGATTTAATATGATTGATATATGCTAATTTTAGTAAGTAGGGGTCACTGCTGAAATTACAGTCCTAATCTAGAACCAAGTGATTGTCAATTAGTGAAATTAATTGTTAATTTCGTGAAATAATCATGAAAAATATTTGTGAAATATTTGAAGATGATTATTTACATAATTGACTTGGCCTCAACCAATTAATTGATTAGATTTGATCTAAATCTTAATTGGAAACACATTCATCAAACTTAATGTTTGATTGGTGATTGTCATTTAATCATTTAGTGAAATTAAATTGTTTAATTTCCTAGAATAATTGTGCATAAATATTTGTGAAATATTTTATGATAATTATTCCCTTAAATGACATTGCCTTAACCAATAATTGATTAAGATGTGATCTAAATCATAATTGGAAACCACAATCTTTCAAACTTGATGCTTGAATAGGATTTGGGAATTTGTCTAGCAAATTTCCTTATAATAAAAAATGTTTTGATTATTACTATATGGTACAATTTCGGTTGAAGAACCGATGATCATCTCAAGTACAAATTAATTAATTTGGCATTATCCTTTCCCGAGGCGGATATGGTGCCTAGTCGGAGAGCATTGGGGTTGCGGGTTGCAACGTATGTGGTCCGTCCCACTCTCGTCGGTACTGGCCATGACAGCGGGTAGAGCCGGGATAATGTCCGAGGGATTAAGATGTATTTTTCTAATTATTAAAATTTGAATTAATACGTATTTTGAGATATTACCATATATGTATTCAAGTAAAATAATCAAGTTTGATTGATTGAATTGGATTGATAATTAATTTAATATGATTAAATTGATTATGTCCAATTGAAATACTCTAATATGATTAGAGCTAATAATTCCCTTGGAAGAATTAATTATGTGAATGTGATTCACGATAATCAATTAAAAAATTTGAATATGATATGGAGGATCACATAAGTGACATCCATGGTCTTCCGTCAAGGCGAAGGGTTCCGTCGCCAGGGATTGTATGTAGGAGACGCCTGTCCGAAGTGACAGCTCCTGTATGCAAGCGCATCTGGATCGGGCTCTTTGCTTCTCGAAAGAGTAAGGCCGTATACGTAGTGACCCCAATATCGGATCCTCATATTATTGGGGCGATATTGGATTGCGTATAGCGAGTACTATTCCTGTTGACGGTTGGTTCAATTAACGACGGGTCAACATCGCCTTAGGGGTGGTGGGCTCGAGTGTTAAAGACCGAATTGGGAAATGCAAGTTGGACTTGCAAAGCGGAATGTGTTCCCGCTTCTTTTTATCCGAGTTGCAGATTCTCATATTATTGGGATGTAACAAAGATAAGGAAGGAGATCCCAGATCTTGTTGAGATATAATGGTAAGTATATCTCTTACATTGAAAGTGATTAAGGGAATGAACTTTCAGTGTTGACAAGGCAAGACAACTTTGATATAAAAATCCTAAATCAAAGTAAAATATATATATATATATTTATATATTTATGCAAATTCTTATTTCAGATAATCCTTCATTAAAACCCACTCAATGATATACTCAATAATAACCAGTAAAATATCATGGATTGGACTCATAATCCAGATATTGTACTTGCAAATGAACACATAATGTATGTGGTTCCAATATGCAAATTTCCTCATAATAATGAGGAATGACAATTAAATAGATGATAGGACTACAACCCTAGGGTTTGTGTGTCTCTATAGTCTTGGTATCATCAAATGTACTTTGGAAGTGACATGTTGATGATGATCATGATTGTCATATAATCCTTAATAAATCAATGAAGATTTTCTGGTATACATATGTGCTCTTGACATTTAATCATGAGTGACATGGTTCTCTGCATCATGTAGAATGGTAGCTCTATAAAGAGATGATGTATTCAAATTGTTTGAGTACCTACCTGAACCTATGTTTTATGAGTTTAGATGGATGTAGATGATGAGTGTCATTATTCTACTGTTTATACTCTAGTCATTCATGAAGCTTCATAGTATTCATATTGTGTGAATTTAATGAAGCATAAATAAATGTTGAAATACTCTTATTTTGAATTCTTTTGAATTTATTGTAAGAGATCCTTAATCTTAAGCAATGGTTGCTTATAGCTAAAGGGAGCACAATGGAAGCATGGGTTGGACCCAAGAAAGAAGGAAAGTCAAAGAGTTGACTGGACTTCTGTAACTTCCATATGACATCCAAAGAGTTGGATGAATGCCAATACTGCAATAAGTTGATGTGTTGATAGTATGACTATCAAGTCTGTCTAGAATCCTTAGAAAAGGACTCGGATGGAGCATCAGAGTAATCTACATAAATCATTGATATTGACTTACTTATTGAATAAGATAAAGTCAAATAATTGTATCTCAATCTTCTGATGACATTCGCAATGGGTTGCATATGTTTTAGAAGACTGGAAAATTTGATCTTAAAGGTTTATAGTTGTCCACGTGAATATTGATGCAATTGTTGCAACAATCTCTGTTGGATTAATAGACTTGTTAATTTCAGTGGGAGAGCCCTTAGTCTTAGAGAATGTCGCTGTGACCTAGATATTAGAATACACTCATTGTTTATTTCTAAATGTTGGAAATAAACATGAATTCTGAGGTAGAACTATCATAAAGAATTATGATGGAGATATTTCAGATAGTAATCTAAAATCTGGTGGACTCCACTAAATTAAAAAAAATTAATGAATGGTTCATTAATATTTCTAAATACTGAAATTAAAACCTTTATAAGATCAATAGGAGGATGAAGATCATTTGACAATGATCTAGCATCGAGCCTTGGACATTTGTCTATCGATTTGATCAATAGACTAGTAAGAGATGAAACTTTAGAATGTCTAAAATTTCAAAACTTACATACCTATGAATATTGTATTCAAAGTAAAATGCCCAATACACCCTTCTTTGGGAATGGTGTAAGATGCCGAGGTATTCAGGATCTCATGCATATTGATGTATGTGGATCATCTATATCATAATGAACATTGTGGATATGTGATATCTATTAATGATTATGTATGATATGAGATTTCTTCTCTTCACTTAGAAACCTTTGAAAATTTCAAAGATTTCACAAGTTTGGTTTAGAACCAAAGTTTGAAGGGAGATAAAATGAATTTGGTCTAATCTAGGTAATCAGTACCTATTAGATGAATTCATAATATACCTTATGGAGAAAGGAATATCATTCCTATCTCACTCCTCCTAATGAACCTAAACTCAATAGAGTTGAAGGGAGATGCAATTGAATCATGTGTAACATGATTTGATCAATGATGAATTTTTAGCATAATTTCCTCTTAATTTCCAGGTATATGTGTAGTAGAGACTACATTATATATCCTTAATAAGATTCCATGCAAGTAAGTTGGAATTGAGCACTAGAGAGTGCCGCTTCATTAGGAAAATAAAGAATGGTATTGGATACCTACTTTATGACCTTGAGATTCTTAAAATATCTCATCTCTGAGAATGTGATTCTTAGAGGTTGAGACTCTTGAGAATCAAGATGAAAATGAAGTATAGGAACTCATTCAATCTTGAGAAGATAATGAGGCTCCTGAAATTGGAAACTAGAAGGATAATTAAAGATGAAACACTAATACCTCTTCAAATGAGTTTGAGGATGGATTCCATGTGTTAGAGAAATCTGACAATGATCGAACTTCATGTGATGAAGCTTCTGAAGATCATAGCATGGATAGATGGATGTTAGCGATAAAAGTCTAATGTAGACTTCATATACAAGTGTTGTATATGGACCCTCGATGATCCACCTATATGGGTAAGACCTGTAAAGGTGTAAATGGATCTTCAAGAGACATGGAACCTGATGGGAAGGTAGAGATCTTCAAAGCACGGTTCGTAGGCATAAGCTACACACTGGAAGAGAAGACATTGCTTGCAATGAGACTTGCTCTTCGGTGACCATGCTTAAAACCGTCAGAATATTGCTAACCTTAGCTACACAACTTGACTATTGCATCTTCAAGATGTAAGTCAATATTGCATTCCTCTACGAATACCTCTTTGAGGATATTCACATGAAGTAGCCCCAGGGCTTCATGGTTGAGGAAAGCAAGGTGTGCAAGCTAAGGAATCCATTTATGGACTCAGATAAGCTTCTTAAAGTTGGATCATAAGATTTGATGAAATTATAAATGTTATGATTTCAGATAGAATCTGGATGAGCCATGTGAAGCTTAGTGGGAGTGCCTTTGTGTTCATCGTGCTAAATGTAGATAATATCCTAATCATTTAGAATGATATAAGGATGATAATAAGTGTTTTATTATCTGGTTATTCCATAAATTGAGATATGATCTCAAGGATACCTCTTAAATCTTAGTTCTGAAGTTGTTCAGGAGCAAAGAGAAGAGGGTATTGGGACTGTCACATTTGTAGTACACCTTGGACATATTCTATTCATAGAAATTCCAAGAAAGGCTTCTAACCCTTAAGATATGGTACTGACCTATCTAAAGGGATAACACCTCAAAGAGTTGAGGAAGTGAATGCTGGAACTACTTGCCCTTGGGCATCAGTTCTGAGAAGCCAAGTGTGTGCTAGATGTGTACAAAAGCCAGGTGGCTGCCATGCAGTGGGAGTACTAAACTGTTACTAGTCCTACTATGGAAATAAAACACTTGGTTGCAGTAATAACAAAATCTTCATAGATGACAAGATTTTCTGAGATAGTGATCTCAAGGTCTTATCTTCAAAAGTTTAAGATTTTATAGATAGTGATCTAAAAGGTCTTAACTAAAGATACCTTAGGAGATAGAGATCTCCAGAAATAAGGATATTCTTATACGGATTATGGAAATACTGGTTATGATAATTGTTAAGATGTAGTGTCAAGGAACTATAACTAACAAGATTGAGTATTAGTTGCATAAGATGCAACATTCGCATTGGATACGAGCACTGTTACTGGGGATATGCAAGTGCCGTAAAAGGACTTGGCGTAGTCTCGCGGGAACAGAGTGATTGATCAGCTTACCTAGCTATTTTCTAAATAGCCTATGATTGTCACATGAGTGTGAGTTTAAATGGTTAGCCCATTAATGGCTCTTTGGGCTAGTGGGAGATTGTTGGAAATGCGAGCCCACGGCGAGCCATTATGCAATAAGTGTTATTGCACATATCATTCCCTGATCTGAAATGAAGAATGAATAATTTGTATAATAGGTCCCTTAGTACAATTGGGGTTATGTACCATGGCCATCTTAATAATCATACAACTGTTGATTCAACTATTGAATCATAGAGGCTGGTGCTTGGATGAATATCTAAAGAGTTAGATTGAGGACTCATCAAGCACCGTCAAATAATTATTAAGAGATGATCTCCAGCCTGAGTAGGAGATGGCAATCCTATCTCCGAAGGCTGATATCTGACCGACCACTTGATGCAGGTCCTCTGCATAGGAATAGAGATTCGGAGGTGTCAGATTAGTTAGGTCAAAGAGTTGACTTAACGAGATCGAGATAACCAAAGTCCTATATCGTATGCTGTCATGATATAGGCACACATCCTTTGACCGGAGACATATGTGTTGCTATATGTCTAAGTATGTACATTTGGCAGACTAATAGGTTGATGACCTAATCAAGGTCTATACATCGGCGCGCTGGTGTGCATATAAGGGCATATGAGTAATACGATCTCTCAAAGGGATCATACAGGTTCAGTTACTGAACCGGAAGACATGAGCTCACTCATGAGATATTGGGATGAATCAAATTCCATGCGCATGGTCGTCTCGCTTTGGAAGCTTGACTGAATTTGTAGGTTTGATATATACTTTTAGTATATGATCAAGACCTAGGTATGATATACACTTTTGGAAAGTGTATGATCGATACCAATTCCCAATGATCGAATGAGAAACTTACTGATAAGACCATGAAGTAGACAGTATAAAGTTGATCCGATACTTCGGGTTTAGTCTGAGTCTTCCAGTATGCAGGATGTACATGTATTGGGAATACCTGAGGGTGATTTGATCATAAACGGTTGTATAACCATGACGCTTCCATTCCTAGGGAGTGATGAAACGGGTCTGGATTTTAGTGACTCCTCTCAGTAGAGAAGTGATCTGATCTTGGTCCAAGTGTTGGACATTGATCTGAATATGATTCAGATACAATGAGAAGATTAGATTTACGATCTTGATTTAATCAAGCATCTATGGGAGGCCCGCGATCTGGATTTGAGATACGATCTCAATATCCATGTCACTATACATGGAACAATACAATCGTCCTGTCCTTATCTCCAAGTATCTGCGGAGAGATTGCATTATTCTTGAAGGGTTCAAGAATAATTCCATAAGATCTAAGCAATGAAGAAATAATGATTAAATGTGATTTAATCATCTTGATGTGTGAAGAAATTATCCAATTTAATTAAATGTGACTTAATTAATGTGGATAAGAATAATGTGGATAGAATTATCCAATTATTCATAATATATTATAAATGTGATTTATAATGTATTAGAGAGAGCTAATTATAATTTATATGTGTTGATTAATTATTATGTGTATTGGATACACATTGTGTAATTAATTAACAATATGAATTATATGTTGTTTTGGGTTGTGAATATGATTCACAATTTTTTCCATGGCAAGAGTGCAATATTCTCAAAGATAATTGTGAATTATTTTTGAAGAATAAAATCCAACAAATTTGTTGCAAATAAATAAGAGAGAAAATCAAGGAGATATGCAATCTCATGGGAATCCATGAGATTGCCTCCTTGGACTCCCATAGTGGGCGGCACACCATTCCTATATGGAATGGGTGGCCGTCCAACATGGAAGGTGCATGGAGATGAAATCTCCATGCACATTCTCTCCTTATTTGTTGGGTTGATTTAGGACTAAATTATATTTGATTTTTTCAAATATATTTTAACCTAAATTTGTTGCTTTTGACAACAACAATCTTGGCCATTGGATTGACACAAATCAATCTCACCCATTGATTTTATGTGTCCCATGGATTGAGATCCATGGATTCCAAAACCCTATAAATAGAGAGGCATTCTATGCTCTCTAATGACTTGTAATATTGGAGCTCTCTCTCTCCCTCATTTCTTCATACACGCCAGCCCTCTCTCCTTCTCTTGTTGGTGGCCGTCCACCATACCCTAGAGAAGGGAATTGTCGTCGCCATCGCCACCGCGCTGCCGCTTCGACGTTCTTCGGTTCTCCGTCTTCTTGGAGAGTTCCTCTCACGAAGGAGACGTTTGATCTCGTAGGACGAGATCAGGAGCAACCATGCTTGGATCATCTTCTTGGATTGCGAGGACAACGCGGTTCATCCCCGCGCTCGCAAGCAGTCTCGCCGACGATCGGACTTGAGACAGGAGGTCTCTTCCTTTAGAGACTTGATCAACCACGCTTCAAGAGGTATTGCATTATACTTGTTGTGGTTATAGATGAAACGATCTGAGAATGGTTCTCGGATCATGTGGTTTCATCGAATAAAAATTTTAAATTCCGCTGCACCGAACAACTAGTGCGACTAGTCGTGATGCGCTTGAGGACCACGCTTCCGTGATGCGCTTGAGGATAATTTCCATATCCTTCATCTCATCCTTAATGTGACTTGTCAACTCGTCCATAATCAAAGTAAAAAGAAATGGACTCAAAGTTGGAATTTGATATAAATCAATATTGATGTCAAAATAGTCAATCTTCCCAAATTGGATCCTTACACAAGATAAAGCCTTGTCATACATATCCTTTATAAGGTTAATGTATAGGACATATACTTGTGTATTCTCTAAAACTCTCCACCATATCTCAGTGGGACAGAATCAAAAGCCTTCTCTAAATCAATAAAAAGAATAAGAGTGGGATAAGGTGAAATAATGCGATGTGGATGGGAATAACCGTACTCTTGGGAACCGCACCGGACGGGAAACTGACCCCTTACTCTAATGCTTTTTATCCAAACGAACATGACTTTAGAGTGTGTATGAGATTATACAAGAGATAGAGTATGTGCATTCATATTTAGATGATGAAACATATGGCACATCTTTTATATATCTTAAAGGATCCTTACGAATGCAAGGTGTACAATACAATGAAGATAATTTCGAGGGAAGCTAGTTGTATGGGTTTACATTGTGCTAAAAATTAAAACCACATTCTATCAATGACAAACAAGTCATCATCCCACTCTATATAGTTCAAAATTGAAACAATTTGTTTTTCATAGCATGTATTGATTACTCACTATCATACTTTGTATTGTTAACTAAACCCTTAGGTTGTGGATTTTATTCCACTATTTTCCTAACTAAATCACTTACATAAGGGCTTTCACTTATATATTTATGGATCATATGGTAGTTGTTAGACATAACTTGGTACATTTGAACATAACTTATCTACAAATGGTGATTGAGGAAGAGGAAGATTTTGAAGATGGGGAAGCTATACCAAGGGTTCCTAAAAAGATAGCCATATAGAAATGATATGTATGGATTAGATATATGTCAAACGAATGTGGAGTTCGGTCCAAGAGAGGGAGGGGGGGGGGGGTTACAATTTACAATTATCCCAGTAACAATATCAAAAAAAATTTAGAAACCACACATGCACAATGATTTCTACGTAGAACCAAGATGGATGAAAACCATGTTTGGGTATTTCCCCTTCGCTCGCTCGACGAAGCTTGCTTCCACTATTCTAGCGTTACTTTAAAGTGAGAGTAGCACAACCTCTCTTACAAACTACACTCTTTCTTGGACAACTCCCAAAGGAAGATTTTATCTCTATTAGAGAAACTTGGATACTTATATACATATGCTGAATGGAAAAATAGACAAGCAATAAACTTGAATTCACAAGCTTAAAGATTTTCAACATGGAATCTGCTAGAGAATGATGATGATAGGAATAGAGCACACAGAGCATATTCCTTATCACATGCCACTTTCCATTGTTTTATTGTATTACCTATGTGTTTCAATTCTATAATACTAAAAATATCAAATATTGCAATGATCGAAGCAAGACATAATAAAGTTGACCTTTAAAACAACCATGATGCATAACTCATGTTAATGGTTTGGACATCCATCCAACAAGGTACACTTTATGGACATCCATTTTAAACGGAATACTGAAATATTAGAGTACGTTTGGTTATCGGGTTACCTTGGAGTAACATGGTTTACCCCACTTCATTCGTCACCGTATCCTTATCCATTTTTAAATACGAATACCACCACATATACAAAAATTGATGGATATTGAAACTAGGTCACCTTATCCTTAAAAAAGGATATGGATGTAAAATAGATGCCGATGACATACGAGTAATATTAGAAATGCCTTATAGATCAGCTTAAATATACATGTATTGGATGAAATACACATATAATTAATATACTAAATGTGCTTATATCATAATAATTATACCAAATATGTGGAAAGAAGGTGTAAAATTATGTTAAATATGCTTAAAAGAAAATTTACAACTATATTTATACACGAAAACAAATATACGGATACAGATACATATGTGTGTGCATCAACGTGTGTGAGCGTGCGTGCGCTTGTGAGTGTATGTCAACAACAACAATAACAAAGCCTTTTCCCACATCAAGTAGAGTCTTGGGCCATTCTCGGGTTTAAATCCAAAAAGCTAAGATCCCCTCAGATAGTCTCATTCCAACACTTCTTAGGCATCCCTCCTCCACTCTTAGCCGGCTCAACATTCCAAAACTCACATCTTCTAATTGATGTATCAACTGACCTCACTTGAAAATGATCAAACCATCTTAAGCGGTTTTTTCTCATCTTACCTTCTATCGAAGCTAAACCAACTTTCCTTACGATGCAAATCGATCCTCATGCTGTAACCCTCCCTCGTCTGAACGAGTCCAAAACCGCGACGATGATTAAAGTTTGACAAAGCACTGCTAGAAAAGACAAAGGCGCAAGAAAGAATAACAGCAAGGACAAAGAGCTATTAATTATGTCTGTATAAATACATATATAGAAACAGGTAACCCCCCGTAGATCTCTTTTCAGAGAGGCCTCGTTGAAGAAGCTCAAAGGGAAGGTCCTGAAGCTACACACAACTTTACTTGCTCCAGTTCAGACTGTGGCAATCGAAAGAACAAAAACAAAGAAGACCGCTCCGGCACACATCCAGATAGATTACCTGATCAAGTCGTTACGGGCAGCCACACAACCAGTGACAAGTATACATAGCAAAATATAAGCAGCTGCAACAGCTCAACCTGTGTTCTGCATGCCTGCTGCTATACCCTTCATCGTCAAGATCAGCGTGTCCTCCAGCCCCGGAGCGTACTCACTCTCGGGGTTCAGCTTCACCAATTCCGCAGCGGATATCTCCTTCGATAAGTGGGGCCTTAGCTTTACATTAAAACTGGGGTCCCTTATCCTCTTCAGAGTGTAGGCTTGGCAAACATTAAGCGTCGTGATGTACGAATCTCGAATGCGCAGTCTTTGTCTGAGATAGGGATCCCCTTCGAGTAAATCCTTATGGCCTGCAACCTGCATAGTTAAGGTGAAAAATCACTTTCAAAGCTCAGTATTGCGCCTTTTTCTGTGGAGGATATCACCATTAATTTTAACAATGCAGAAGATCCTAGGAAAGCTCCAGGGTCGACCCAAAGAAGCAAAAATATCAACTTAGGTTCAGATCAGATAGCTTAATGTTGGGTTTTCAAAAGAAGTTTTTTTTTTTGCAAAATGATCAACAATTGATGTCCGAAATCAAGCTCAAACACAAGGTTATAATATGAAATGTTAAGGACAGCCAAGGTTAAAGGGTATTTGAGATATGCATTCAAATAATGTAGTTATTCATTTTGCAAATTGGATGAAAGGTTCTTCTAGGCCAAAGTGGGGGTATGCAAATTGCCTTGTGCTATGTTCTAAAGCTTCCACAGCTCACAGTTAACCATTTTGATCTCCAATAGACTGGTATTCTCAAGAAATATAGTTCTGCTTTCTAGATTAAAAATTCTCTGGCCATCATATACCGCAAAAACAATGTGAATAAGGTAATAGGAAACACGCTCTTATTTATCTTTAAACTTTATTCCATGCATTACTTCTTTGAATTCAATTGGCAGTAATGGTTAAAAGTTTACGCAAACATGCCAGAGGTACACAACTATGATTTCAAGACTTACCCAAAGTTGAAACAATTTGATGTATATGAGAGCATACAAATAAGTGATGGTTACTCAACTACAAACTTAAACACTAAAGCCACAGTTAATTAAGGTCATATTTCTTAACAAACCGGTTTTAATTTAGAGAACTTTATGGCTAAATACGTAATTAAAAGAAACCTAATGGCATTTAAACCTGTTGAGCTTGTTGATCTAATGTATTATTCAGAGTATCAAGTGTCTACAGGGAAACTTAAAACCAGGAGCTTCCTTTGTAAAAGTTCGCCAACTAATTGAATAATGTGAATCCTGACAATCCCATCCTTTCAAGAAAAAACATGTAACAATTCGTAATAAGATGGAAACTTTACCTGGAGGAGAAGGTTTTTCGTTTCTATATATTTTTCCCTAAGGCGTTCTCCGAATGACCATAAATCACTGGAAACCAGCAACTTGTCATACAAAGACGCAATACTTGGATCACCTTTGGCAAAAACCATCTCAACCAAGTCAATGGTAACTCTGAAAAATGGCCACTCATTGTACATCTCTTGTAGCACAAGAAGATTTCTTATATCCTTTTCCATGACATGCTTAAAAGCAGCACCAAATCCAAGCCAAACAGGGAGATGAAATCTAGTTTGTGTCCATGCGAAGATCCATGGAATTGCACGCAAGGATTCTATACCCCCACTAGGCTTCCTTTTTGATGGTCGGCTTCCTATGTTCATCCGACCATACTCCATCTCAGGTGTAGCCTGAAAACAAGTAAAATATGATTAAAAAAGGGAACAAATTGGAGCATTTGAATACTTAAAAAATAAAACCTGTAGATCAAAAGCTTGAAATGGATAAGTAGCAAGAAGAAAAACTTACTACTATGAATACAAAAGAAAGTAAACTTGAATTTTCGCAAAGAAAGATGACCAGTAATAGACATCCCGAAATGTATGCATATAGATAGATATTATGGATCCTAAACCTGAACTTGACCAAAAACACGTGTACTTGTACATATTTCATAATTACACAGCAACCCCAAGAAAACCTCTTTATTAATACTTGAGCCCATGCCATTAACCTCAATGGGTCCAACCATTGAGGACAATGGTTAACCTCAATGGGTCCAACCATTGAGGACAATGGTTAAAGGACTAATGTGAAATAAAAATATTTACAAATCAATCCCCTAAGTATATTTAATTTCTTTGTGGTCATTTCTTCTTATCTTCTTATTCATCATCTACCTTCTCTCAAGACCTTAAATGCCAGAGCCAACATAACAATGACCAGCCGAAATGAAATGTCAGCTGAAATTCGACTGAAACATCACTGATATTTCAACCATATCGGTGACCATCCCTTCTAATGATGCCTGCAAGGCCTTAAATGCTGGTTGTTTCATGTCGATTTCTGTCATTTGTCGAAATCGAAATTCAAACAAATTTCTACGACCATGCCTTCTCCGTTCTTCCTCAATGGAGGTGGAAGCTAACAACACAATTGATATTGATTCGCAATAGCCGATAGTGGTCGATGGTGTAATGAGGTTGACAACACGACCGAGGAGAAGGGAATCCACGTAGAGGTTGGGTAGGAAGAGATCACAGATTATGGGGTTGGGGAGGTGATGGCAGACATGGGGAACAAGGTTGGTGGGGATGTAAATATCTAAGTGTTGGAGGAGATTGAGGTTGAAGAGAACGGAGACATTGAGGAAGTTCTTGAGGGGGACAAGAGTAAGGTTGGTGAGGCGAAGTTTGAAAGAAGAGAAGGCATTTTCGAAGTTGAAGGGAAAGAGTGGAGGGAGCTAGAGCTTGCAGGAAGGCAGCGACAATGACCTCTTCAAAATAGGAGCTAGAAGGCTTTGATATGCCACAGACATTGGGGCACAATGATGGTGCTTCCACAAAGACAGAGGTAAAGTTCTGAAAAAGGAGGAAGGTAGTCAAAGTCAAACTGGAAACTCATGAGGTGATTGGTGTGTTCAACAATTATCTCCCACCAAACCCTAGTCCCCCAAATCCTTAAGTTCGAGATCCATTGATGGAGGGTGTAAACCTGACCAGGGGCACAATTGTGGAAATATAAAACTAAGCAAAGGAATTCCCAAGGCCCATAGTGTAGTTGGTGAGCCTCCAACCTATCTAGAAAATACAGGATTCCATTAAGGGGCATTAAAAGCTCCTCTAATGACGTTTATAATATTTTATTATTATCGGGATCTTAAATTCTAAACATCAGACTCATATCTAGCTAAAGTTACATGGACAAATAAGGTTCAATTAAAAGAAACTGAGGTTTGATTCACTCAATTATATGAAATAAACAGGTACTGAACTAGTTGAACTAAAGAAAGTGAAACTAATATGAGAGTGCAATGAGTATTGTGCAATTGGATAATGTTCATGGAGGAACAAGATTATTACACTGGAAACAAAGGCCAGTTTGAATAATTAAAATCTAATGTGGTCAATAGGACTTTAATAGGCCTAATTGAACAAAAGTTTACAAGACTACGGTTAATACATGGAAGCGAAAAATAAAGATCTTGAATCACAAGAAATGCTAATGGCAGGTTTTATCAAAGGAAACTTGTTGGCCATAGAGACAAAAACACTCGATGGCAAATATGGAGTTAACAAGTAATTTTGGTGTTAATGTGGGTGCTAATAACCACATAAAAGTCTTATAAATATGGTACCCCCACCCCTTTGCATTGAAACGCTTAAATCCCCACCCATTTTCCCATTGAAGTATCACTGCCTGCAGCATGAGAAGCCAACTGAAGTTGTTATACTGGTATACCATATGATATACCGGTATACGAGGGCTTGACCAGAAGCAGTTGCTGCCCATGCTGTCAAAATACAGGTTAGTTATACCTATGGACCTATGGTTTTAAAAAATGTGTCTTGAGGCATTGATGCGTACACCAAAATAGCCTCTAGGCTATAGCCTCATGGCTTCATCGAGGCGGTCACTGAGGCATTGAGGAATAAGGTGAAACCAAGGCACCACACTCAGCTGATTGGTGTAATTAAATAATATATGCACTTTATTCTTGCTGAAACCTTGATCATTTTAATTACTTGGAAAGGTAACAACTTTGGTGACTGCTACCCTGTAGTTCTCTTATTGAAAGAGGACAATTTTGGTTGTTGCATTAGGACTGTGATCAGTTCATTGGCAGCTACAAATTCAACCAAAGAAATAAAATTTCCAAGTCAGGATTGGCTGATGTTGAGCCGAATCGAAAAGTTGATTCTATTCAGAAGAATGTAGCAGCAACAACTGTAATACAGCAACATCCAGCTGCAGCTTCAGTTGTTTCCTGCATGAGTGAATTTGCATTTGTTTACCCTTACAGTCAACAACACTAGGAGATAGAAACTCCGCCTCCTTTCCTTTGGATTTCTGCTACAAACCCTGTCCAATCCATCTTTCACTTCAGTCACTTCAAGAGACTGAACATGTTTTCTAGCTGGAGAATCAGTTCTCACACCACTGACTTGAACATTATCAGAAACATCCACTCCATCTTCTCAAAGAAGCATGCTGTTTCTTCTTATTTTCTCTGCTTGTCCCTCTTCAATCCTTACTCAGCACTGACACCTTAACTTGTGAATAAGAAAGTTGTCCACAACCCAGTAAAGGTACCTGCTGCATGTCTATCAAGCCCAGAGGACGTATTCTCCACCATCTTCTCTCCTTGTTGCTGCCTGATCTGTCCATCCAGAGTTCTGAACTATCTGCAGTGAGGTCCACACAGTCACAAGGGGTGTGAACTGTTGTTCTGCTCCTGCCTCTATTCAGCTCTCTGAAGTTGATGACTACTGCCTGCCTGCTGCCCAGGACAAAAGATCACCAAGTCAGCATCCAACTGCTGCTGGACAGCTGCTGTTAAACAGCCTATCTTCAATAGTCCTCCAAGGTACACAGCTGGGACACAATCACTAACAAAGAGGCTTTCTAGCGGTCACCATGTAATTATGAAAATAGGCAGGGGCTTTGGCAAAGTTCAAAAGCAGCGTCATAACCCTAAATACTATTATCACAACAAGCATTGCCTGTCTGAAATAAACCATTAACACCTATAACCTCCGATTGCATTCTTTAGAATTTCCCTCCCCGGAAGATTAAAAAAGCATCACCTGCTACCAAAAATAATTCCTTTACATATCCAAATACATCAGAATCACTATTGCTATTTTTATAACTTAAGAGACATTTAAAATGGCATAATAAATTGTTAACAAAACAAAAACATGAAAAAACAATGGGTTGCAATAATGCAGAAAATAGTTCAATGGCTTTTTTGAAGTCTGCTAGATTATCTGAGTATATGTATTCACACATCTTTCATAATTTAATCAGACAAATAAAAAGCACCTAAATGGATATCAACAAGTGAAAACTAATCTTCATTAAAAAAATTGGTCGATATATTTAAAAGGAACAGATGAGCTTACAAGGCGAAAATATTCCACAAAACGTGGTTCCTTGAAAACAATTGAGCGATATTCCTCCGTTGCCACCACAGCCATCGCATCCATTAGTGCTCTCCATTCTGGCTTAGGGGATATAGGAGGACGCATTCCGTGTTCCAAGGTAGCTGCAGTAAAACGTTGCAGTGTCCTGAAGCACAAGTGTTCCTCTCCAAAAGACTGTTCAATTACTTCACCTTGAACTGTCACACGAAGTGAACCACGGATAGTGTCTGGGGGCTGAGACAATATGGCAAGGTGTGTGGGACCACCTCCTCGTCCAACGGTCCCTCCCCGACCATGAAACATAGTCAATTTCACACCATACTGCTGTGCAACTTTTATAAGTTCTTCTTGCGCTTTATATAACTGCCATGCTGCAGACAACCGGCCAGCATCTTTTCCAGAATCTGAGTAGCCAATCATGACCTCTTGTTTTCCATCAATTCTGTTTCTATACCAATCTACTGAGAAAAGTCGTGCAACTGCTGCAGGTGCTGCCTCCAGATCTGCAAGTTTCTCAAAAAGTGGTACAACTCTCAATGGTTTCTTGACACGACATTCACGTTGCAAGAGCTCAACTGCAAGGACGTCGGATGGGGCAGTGGCCATGGATATTATGTAGGCTCCAAAATTATCAGAAGGAAGCTCAGATATGACATGCAATGTATCCAAAACATCAGCTATCTCTTCAGTTTTAGGAAGGTCTGGACCAAGCAATGGACGCTTTCCTCTAAGTTCAGATAAAAGCCATTCTTGACGCTGTTCTTCTGACCATTCACGATAAGATCCAATTCCAAGATGATTGGTTATAGCATCAATAACATCTGTGTGCCTATCAGATTCTTGCCTAATGTCAAGCCTAACTAGAGACAAACCAAAAGTAGATACTTGACGCAAGAAATCAAGGAGACTTCCATCAGCAATGGGTTGATCACCACACGAACACAGTGATCGATAGCAAAGCTCTAAAGGCTCCAGGAACTGCAAAAAATGTCAACCAATTTTTAAACTTTAAATTTTTGAAACGTACCACAATTAACCACTAACATCATATTTTATACATCACAGTGTATAAAACCAAGCATTCATGAAAATAAAGGCACTTGGTATTTAACTGATACCCTAAAGGCACTAGATGTTCCCATAAATGACATCAACTATTGCTAATAAATAAATAAGAAGCAAATAATTATGGCCATTTTTCAACTATCGAATAAATCGGTAGTGTTTTCATGGTAGCCAAACATAACTAAAAATAAATACTCGCCTATGTGATCATAAAGGCAAACATAGGTATTAAGAATATGTTAACAACTCTCATACAAAAAAGGAGTTTTTCACCAATACGAGGTGAATAAAAGCATGCATGCAAGCAAACAAGTACAATGGGTATCGTCATAATTAAGATCAACAAGTTCCATTATAACAGAAGAGCAACAACTTTATCATTTAGTTTTTACAGTTATGCCCTTCTTAGAATTTGCAATATCGCTTATATCCCTCCCTTTTTTGCAATAGCAGTTGTACCCCTATATTCTTACAAAATTCAGAGTTCTACCCTTTCGTTAAGGTAAAGTAGGGGCACAAATGAAATTACAAAAGGGTAGAACTGTGAATTTTATAAGAATACAGGGGCACAAATGAAATTACAAAAGGGTAGAACTGTGAATTTTATAAGAATACAGGGGCACAACTGATATTATAAAAAAAGGAGGGGCAAAACTGATAATACAACATCTAAGAGGGGCATAACTGTGAGAACCCGTTTAACAAATGATAAAAAAGGCCATAAAATGCTCTCTTTTATTATGCCACTTATTAATCAAATATATGAAAAATCCGGCAGAAAACATGCCTTCGTTTGCCTAATCATCACATGATCATATCCATATTTATGGGTAATTCTATGTTAATCCGTGAAAATTTATCAAAATAATTTTATAGTTTTTCATGGGCTACAACACGTAGTGACTATCTCCTGTACAAGAGCCATATGGAACTGCAAAAGGTTTCACGTGGAACATCATGCTTTACAAGGAAGCTGGTATGGGTTGAGAATTATATTATATAGCATGCGTAGGAAGATGGGCATTGGTATTGTTGAGAATTATATTAGATGGCATGGGTACTCTGTTTCATTTGTAATGCCGATTCATCTTTTTCTATGTGGTATAAGAGCACAGTTCTAGGCCGTGGTTTAGGACCTCACAGGAAACCTTAACCCTACTTACCATACTCTTAACTCATCAGACAAAACCACCCTCCTCAATGTTGCAGCCCCCATCAACCTCAGGGTTGCTGTCCCATACCATTTTTGGGGTTGCTGGACTACAATCTTGGGATCGTCACCC
The DNA here is from genome assembly GCA_037367405.1 of Ottelia alismoides. Classification (NCBI taxonomy): domain Eukaryota; kingdom Viridiplantae; phylum Streptophyta; class Magnoliopsida; order Alismatales; family Hydrocharitaceae; genus Ottelia; species Ottelia alismoides. The sequence goes on from JAZKJV010001292.1 coordinate 1,209,403, forward strand.
ATCTCAACATGGCTGTGTGCCTAGGGGTTATCGCCCAGCTAGTCGTTGCCCATCAATGCCGGTTGTTTCCCCTGATCTTTATCGGTGGTTTTGCTTCGTTAGAGGGTCCGGTTGATTCTATCTATCTATGGTCCCTCCCGGGTCCTGACATTGGGATGCAAGGGTGATGTGACGTTTGTCTTATACCCACATACCCTCATGCACCCATGCATGCATATTTTAATACAACAAAAACAACAAAGTCTTTTCCCACAATTAAGTAGGGTCGGCTACATGGATTCTTCGCCTCCATTCAGATCTATCTTGGGTCAATCCCGGACTGCAACAAAGTCTTTTCCCACAAATATGCATATTTTAATGATGACAAAAAAATGTTCTTTTTTTAACATTGTATTTAGAGTAGGTAACAAGCTTTAGGGTTTTGATTCAAAAAACGTTAAGATGGAGCTAAGGATAATGGAATCTGATCTCCAAAAGCTGCTCGAAAAAGGACATAATGAAATTGTAGAGATAGTTCTATGTACTCCGAGTAGTAGTTGTTTATTTTATTTTTATTCTTGTCTAATCTTATGTAATTTACCCATAAGTCTCTCCTCTATATAAGAGAGCCTAAGGTTCTATGGAATAAACAAGTTTTCTATTTTTCCCAACATGGTATCAGATCCAGGGTCCTACACCGGTGCTTTGTACCCTAACCTTAACCCCTCACCCGCCGACCTCTCTCCCTCTTTTCGCTGCCGCCACCAATGGCTCCCTCTCCTCTCCTCGCCCCACCCTTCGTTGCGGCTTGGCCCAACAACCCCGCCCTCCATTGCGGTTCGGCCTAGCGGCCCCGTCGCTACCACTGTGGCAGCCTAGCGGCTTCGTCGCTACCGTGTTCAGCCAAGCAGCCCCGCAGCTTCTGCCGTAGAAGCCTCTCCTCGGATGTCATCCCTTTGTAGCTGCAGGCTATTCCTTCTTTGCCGCATCGCAGGGGTTCAACTAGGGATAATGGATTTGGATGCATAAGTCTACATATGCATTCAAATCTAGGGATGTTCAAAATATCTGGGTCAACGGGTACCCAATTTGACCCTAAAATTCACGGGTACTCGTTGGAAAATACAGGGTCAGGTACCCAATACTTCATGAGCCACGACCCATTCAAAAACCCAATTAGAAAAATAGGTTCCCAACAGGTACCCAGTTGAGAGCTCTCACTATCAGTGTAGATCATTATACTCAAATCGACCCAATCCGAGAAAGTATGGATCATGCTTGACAACTTTTCTCCAACCATAGGTCAGGTTGTGGTCCATATTTCTTGATAAATTGATGATGTGGGATGGTCTAAGACCCACAGTTCGTGATGGGCTTGGTCTGCATCCAAGTGTGTATTAGATTCATTTGTTGTTGTGTCCGATCAGGCTTGTTGAAATCTTTATTCTATCAATTGGATCGCATCGTATTCAAACATGCCAATTTAAACAGATTTTAAACTTTAACATTAATCCATGATCAACAACTAAATTACTATGGGATAAGTAGTCAATTTGGATTCAATTACGCAAAATGTTATTCTATATCGCATATGGGAAATGAGGATAAAGTACTCCCATTTATGTGATTTAAAAATGCAAAAGAGCCTACGATTTGCAATCTTATAAAATAGTCTGATAATATTAGATATGACAAATTATCGATTTAAAATGCAAGGATTTGTAATCTTATAAAATAGTTTGCTAATATTAGATATGACAAACTATCAGTTTGGAACCCAACGATGTGCAATCTTATAAAATAGTTTGATAATATTAGATATGACAAACTATTGCTTTGGAATCTGAAAATTAAATCTATCGAGTAAATTTACAATCTAGCAATTAGATATGGGCCGATAATTAGTTCAATTCATAAACTAATTGTCCCAATTACTCAGAGAACATGAAATCATGCAGAGAATTAATTCATAAATTAATTATCCCAATGCTTGTCAATTTTACTCGCATATAACATGATCCCAATTGCGCAGAGATCATAAAATTTGAAATCGTGCAGAGAACATGATCCCAATTCATAAATAATTTGATATGGGCCGACAATTTTCAATCTGTCAATATCAATCTTATAAAAAAATATGTCAAGTAACATGATCCCAACATCAAAAATTTCTATCGAGTATCAAGTTATCAAACCTGAAACTGTGCAGAGACCACTATCCCAATATCAATTAGATTTTCAATCACTCGAGTAAATTTTACCGTCAATCTTATAAAAAATTATAATTATCAATTTGTACATTTATTTGAAATTTATCTACTAATATTTTCATTTTTATAGAAGTAAAATTCTATGGGTACCCGCAGGTACCCGCTACCCATAGAATTAAATCGAGTACCCGTTAAATTGGGTATCCATTGAAGCGGGTTGGGTCGACCCATGACCCGATAGTGACGGGTCGAGGCGGGTCGTTGTTACATGGGGCAGGGTACTCGCCCCGTGAGCACCCTTACTCAAATCCATACGTCTGTGTAGACAACTATTCATTGGTCTACGCAACCCTATTATTCTTCCACTGAAAAATGTCAGAAAACAAAGTTGATGTGCCCAACACAGGCACCTTTCGAGGTCCAGCGCCAATAGTCAAGATGGATGGGACGAACTATGAGCTTTGGACTATTCAGTTCATGTGTTTCATGAAGTCGAATGGTAAGAAGCATATTCTTACTGAGGAGGAACCAATGGAGAAGATATGGTCAAACGCCTCTTGGGAGGCAGATGATGCATATGTCAAAGTCTGGCTTTCAGGGACATTGACGACATAGATCCAATGATGTCTTACAACATCCTACTGCTAAGGCTATGTGGGATATCCTCGTTGCTACTTACTCTCAGGCGAGGAACAAAACCAAGATACTTCAGCTTCAACACGATATATTCACGATCAAGCAGAACGGTCGGCCTCTCCATTCGCTTATACATCCTTACATGGGATGTTTGAGAAGCTTCATAGCTTCATGCCTCTTACAGTTACCCCGGAGCAACAGAAAACATACAGGAATGCTACCATGATTGGTGTCTTCTGGCAGCTCTGGATCCTGAATATGATGATGCTCGCTCCCAGATTCTTGCGAACGCTACCATTCCTCCTATGGAAGAAGCTTTCTGTAGGCTCAGTAGGATCACTGTTCCGTCCTCTACCCCTAATTAGACCTCTTCAACGATGGCAGTTTCCCGTGGCAGAGGAGGTGCTCCTTTCTCTCGTGGTCGTGGTCCTCACGGTAGGGGGGGAGCGCATCCGTCAGCCCTGTACGTTTTGCCATCGCCCAGGTCATACAGAGGAGACATGCTACTCCAAGCATGGTTTCCCCGCATCGGCCCGTGTAGCAGAGCAGGTTGACTCTCTTGCTACTTCTACACCAGATCAGAGGTTTGATGATCTTGTAGCCAGAATACATGATATTATGCCTCCTTCTTCAGTATCTCCTGGAGGCCATTCAGATGTTGCAGCTTTATCCTCCGCCAATACCTCTGCTACAACCATCACCTCAGGTAGCGCTTATGCCTTTACCTCTTGTTTTGGATCTAAGATTATAGAGTGGATTATGGACTCTGAGGCAACACACCATTTATATGGAGATAGGACAGAGGGAGTTGATGGAAATCCAACAGACAGATTCCCCCAGGAAGAACTGTGGTGGTAGTTGATGGAAATCATTCCCCGATCACAGGACAGGGGGAGATTTCATTGACGCCGTCAATGCGTCTACAGAATGTGTTACATGCTCTTGATTATTCAATGAATCAGTTATCCATTAGCCAGATTACAAAGGACTTACACTGTAGAGCTATATTTGACCCATCGTCTCTTGTTTTTCAGGACATTCTCACGGGTAGGGTGATTGGCTATGAGCAGGGTGGTCTTTATCGACTGGTCCAAACTCCCTATGCATACGAATCCTCTATTCCCACAGGACCAGTCTCTCCTTTGACCTGACATCTACGTTTTGGTCATCTCCCTTTTCAGAAGATGCGCCGTATTTTGCCTTAGATCTCATACGGATCGTCCTTCTAGTGCGAGGCTTGTCAGTTAGGGAAGCATCATCGATCGTCTTACCCTAGTCGTCAGAGTTAGAGCAGTAGCTCCCGTTTGAATTATTTCATGTTGATATTTGGGGTTCAAGTCATGTCCCTGATCATCAGGGGTACATGTTTTATCTTGCTGCAGTTGATGATGTCTCTCGGTTGTCATGGGTTTTCTTACTGAAAAATAAGTCTGAAATAGGGATATGATCAAACTTTTTATCAATGAAGTTCAGAATGTTTTCTCCTCCTCTGTAAAATTTGTGAGAACAGATAACCTTTTGAATTTTGTACGCGTTCTCTCTTCCAGTTCTTCTCATCACTTGGCATTATTCATCAATCCACCTGTCTTTACACTTCTCAACAAAGTGGAATTGTGGAACGAAAACATCGCCGCTTACTTGACATCACTCGTACACTTCTTATGCAGAGTAATGTCCCATGTAGAGATAGTTTTTAGTATTGATAATTGTTTCCGTATCTTGTTGCTATTTCTCTCTTTTATTTAGACGTCCATGTAATTTACCCCTCAGGCCTCTCCCTATATAAGAGAGCCTAGGGTTTCTCTATGAATGCATAACGAAGACTCCCTTTCGTCTAACACGGTATCAGAGCCACCCTAGGGCTCTTCTCCCTACCCCACCTGCCGCCCCCTCCTCTCTCCTCTCTTCCATCTGCCGCACCTGCCTTCTCTCCTCCCTCCCAGCGGCAACCAGCCGCTATCGGCCCCACCTGCCGCCCTAGCGGCCCCACCAGCCGCCCTATCGGCCCCGCCAGCCGCTGCCAGCCGCCCCAACGGCACCGCCTGCTGCCCTAGCAGCCCTGCCAGCCGCTGCCTGCCGCCCCAGCGGTAGCCAGCACCCCTCGCGGCAACCGCCTGCCGCCCCCACAGCACCAGCAGAACCCCCTGCTGCCCCCACAGCACCAGCGGGACCCCCATCTGCCGCAGTAGGGGTTCCGATGGCCTCCAGCAGTACTTAGGTGATGCAAAACCGCTTTCGCGGCGTCGATAAATAATATTTTTTTTATTGGTGGATATTTGGTGGAAGAACGAGATGGGTTGAGAAGAGAAATTGGAAGGGTTGAGAAGAAGAAATCTCGTCGGTAACGAGGGGTTGAAGGAGGAGAACCGCGGAGATCGCGTGGAGGGAGAAGAGAGAGAGAGAGGGAGAGAGATAAAAATCTCAACTTTAATTCATACTTGACTGAATAAAAACAATGGGCTACCCTCTCTTTATATAGGAGAGATGGGTTTACAAAAATAGTAAACAAATCAAAATTGACAACCAACTTTATCCTAATTTGACTCTGACAACTTCCAATTGACCTCTAATTACTCTAATTGGACTCTAACTAATTAATTGACCAAAATTGCAATTAAAATCTACGAAACGTTGAGATCACAGGCGACCTCAATTATTTAATTAGACAATTTCATCAACCTAAAAACGTAAATAAAATTGACGATTAACTAATTAAATAAATACGGCCCTATAATTTGGGGTCACGCTGCATCAACTCTCCACCGCTTTAATAAATTCGACTCCCGACGAATTGCTTGACGTAGATGCACGTTGGAGAATTCGTCTTTGAATTGGGCTTTAATTTCCTCCAATTCGATCATTTTCAACGTTACGTTTGTAGTTTTTTTCAATTGGAGGGCGCCACTGCAATTTTCGTACCCCTTCAATTTTCTTGGCTTTGTTCTTTCTGCAAATAGGGGTTTTAGGGAATTTATTTTTGCAATTTTCCCAATTCAATCTCAAATCCCTAGAATTGAGGGATTCGGGTCCTGTGTTTGAAATAGCACCCGCTAGGGCTTCCTTCTCCTCCACGAAGAGGTGGCGCGGCGCGGAATGGGGAGGCTTCAGGCGACGCCAGATCTGGACTCTGGGTCTTACGTGACGGTGCCGCTCCTCCAGGATCGCCCCAATGCCATCGCAAGGGGCGTAGAGGAAGTGCTGTCCCTCCACGAGGAGAGTTCTCCCGCGAGAACGGGGTCTGCGCCGGGTGATTGGCGAAGGGGTGGTCCGCGAAGGGGCGGGGGCGAGGGAAGGCGGCGCTTGGGGAGAAGAGGGCTGGGGTGAGAGCGATGGGCGAGGGAGAGGAAAGGCGGCGTGAGAGGGGAAGAGGGGGCGCTGGGGCTCGGGGAAGAAGGTCGCGAGTGGGGGAGGGAAAGAGGAGGGGGCGCAGGGAAGGGTCAAGTGCCTTGGGGAAAACGGAGGTGCAGGCGGGAGGGTTGGGTTGCGGGGTCGGGGATGGCGAAGGCTGGGCTGGGTGGGTCGGGTCTGGATGGGTGCCGCTGGTCTCGCGGAATGGGGCCTCGAGGGTGCGGTCCCGTCAGGGTCGAGCGGCAGTGGGGTGGAAACTGTCATTGGGTTGGATTTCGGTGATGACGGATGGTTTGAAACACCCACGACCGCAGCCGTTCCGTCATTGGCGGTGTGATTTTCTTCCTCAAAAATCTGGACAGCAGCTTGATCGGCTTCCACGACGAGTTTTTCGTCGTTAAAACTTGCGGCAGCGGCTTCGACGGTTGACGGCTTCGATTGGGCGTCGCGGTAGGCCTCAAGGTTGGCCATGAAGTCTCGAAACATTGATGACATGGATCGGAAGTTGTTCTGCAAATCACGTACCATGCGCTCCGTCTCCTTGTCGTAGGCGTCATTGGCTCGCCGCTTTCGTTCGGATGAACGATGGTGTCGGTGCGGACGCCGGGGCAGATCGTTAGATCGTGAGGACGATCTAAATGCCATGCTCTGATACCAATTGATGCAAAACCGCTTTCGCGGCATCGATAAATAATATTTTTTTATTGGTGGATATTTGGTGGAAGAACGAGATGAGTTGAGAAGAGAAATTGGAAGGGTTGAGAAGAAGAAATCTCGTCGGTAACGAGGGGTTGAAGGAGGAGAACCGCGGAGATCGCGTGGAGGGAGAAGAGAGAGAGAGGGAGGGAGAGAGATAAAAATCTCAACTTTAATTCATACTTGACTGAATAAAAACAATGGGCTACCCTCTCTTTATATAGGAGAGATGGGTTTACAAAAATAGTAAACAAATCAAAATTGACAACCAACTTTATCCTAATTTGACTCTGACAACTTCCAATTGACCTCTAATTACTCTAATTGGACTCTAACTAATTAATTGACCCAAATTGCAATTAAAATCTACGAACTAAACGTTGAGATCACATGCGACCTCAATTATTTAATTAGACAATTTCGTCAACCTAAAAACGTAAATAAAATTGACGATTAACTAATTAAATAAATACGGCCCTATAATTTGGGGTCACGCTGCATCATTAGGCGTCGCTCTCGAGGCCTTTCAAGGGTTGTTTGCTTCCTTGGAGGCGTACCCTAGACCCCTCTTCCTCAGCTTTATGGATTTGAGTGCGTAAAAGTCTACACACGCACTCAAATCCGATGCAGTTGGTGTAGACATTCAGCACAGTGTCTAATTTTCCTTCGTCTTCTTCGAGCAGCAGTATGTCAGAATCGAAAGTCGATTTGCCCTCCACCGACACGCTCAAAGGTCCTGCGCCAATAGTGAAGATGGACGGGTCTAACTATGAGCTATGGGCTATGCAGTTCATGAGCCTCATGAAATCAAATGGTAAGAAACATATTCTTACCGAAGATGAGCCTGCGGAGAAGACAGGGATCTATGCCTCATGAGAGGCTGATGACGCGTACACGAAAGTCTGGCTGTCTGGTACGTTGACGATGGAGATTGCTAACGATGTTCTCCATCAGCCCACTGCAAAGGCGATGTGGGACATTCTTGCTGCTATGTATTCGCAGGTGCTAAACGAGACAAAAATGTTGCAGCTTCAACATGACATTTTTACGATGAAGCAGGCCGACAGACCTCTCCATTCTCTATACACAACCCTGAGAGGGATGTTCGAGAAGCTATACAGTACAATTCCTCTGACTGCTACTCCAGAGCAGCAGAAGACGTTTCGGAACGCCACCATGGTGGGCGTTCTACTTGCGGCTCTCGATCCCGAGTATGATGCTGCGAGGTCACAGATTCTAGCAGATGCAATTATTCCTCCAGTGGAGGATGTCTACAGAAGGCTCAGTCGCATTCCAGTTTCCTCCAGCTCCTCTACTCCACCCCTATCTGCGATGGCAGCCTCGCGTGGGAGAGGTGGACCGCCGTCTGGACGTGGTCGTGGACGCGGCCGTGGTCCTCAAGGAAGAGGTCGCGTCAGTCAGATATGCTCGTATTGTCACAGAACTGGACACTTGGAGGAGACATGCTATTCAAAGCATGGGTTCCCCGCATCGGCACGGGTTGCAGAGCATTCACAGTCTCCATTACCGTCTACTGTTGATCATAGATTTGACGAACTTGTAGCCCGTCTCCGCGATATTATGCCACATTCTTCTGGTGGCTCTTCAGACATTGCTGCCACAGCCTCTGCCAGTTCATCCGCTGCAGCCAGTAGCTCAGGTAGTTCATCAGCACACATACATTCTCATGATATATCTGACTGGGTTATAGATTCCGGAGCTACACATCATCTTTGTCGAGATAGGGGACGATTACAGGCCTACAGGGATATCCCACCCGGCCGCTCAGTACAGATAGCAGATGGTACTCACTCACCCCTTGTTGGACAGGGGGAGGTTTTCTTATCCCCCACTATGCAGCTACATAATGTTTTACATGCCCCTGAGTTCTCACTGAATTTGATATCTATTAGTCAGATTACAAAGGATTTGAATTGTCGTGCTATTTTTGACCCGTCTTCTCTCATTTTTCAGGACATACTCACGGGCAAGGTGATTGGCTGTGGTTCTGAGCAGAATGGTTTATATCGGCTGGTTCGGGAATCCTATGCTGGCGTCTCTTCTCACTCCACTGGACCAGTCTCTCCTTACATTTGGCATCTTCGATTTGGTCACCTTCCGATCCAGAAAATGCGCCATCTTCTGCCCCAGATCTCTCCAAGTTCGTCGTTTCGCTGTGAAACGTGTCAGTTGGGAAAGCATCATAGGTCGAGCTTCCCAGGTCGTCAGAGTCGGAGCAGTAGCTCCCCTTTTGAGTTGTTACATATAGATATATGGGGTCCAAGTCGTGTTCCCGATCACCAGGGACACAGATTTTATCTAGTGGTAGTCGATGATTTTTCTCGTGTCTCTTGGGTATTTCTTTTGAAGAATAAATTTGAAGCAGGAGATGTGATCAAAAATTTGATTAATGAAGTGCAGAATGTTCTCTTCCTCAGTCAAATATGTTCGAACTGACAATGCCTTGGAATTCTGTACACGCTCTCTTTCTCTATTTCTTTCATCGAAAGGTATTATCCACCAGACCACCTGCGCATATACATCCCAACAAAATGGTGTGGCGGAAAGAAAGCATCGCCACCTCTTGGACATTACTCGTACCCTGTTGATCCAAAGTTGTGCTCCTATTTCTTTCTGGGGGGATGCTGTCCTTACTGCATGCTATCTAGTCAACAGAATGCCGTCCTCTGTCCTTGGAGAAAAGATACCTATCTCTCTTGTTTTTCCTGACAAGGAGCTCTTCTCTCTGTCGCCACGTGTCTTTGGCGCTGTGGTGTTTGTCCATCGTCTATCTCCTGGACTTGACAAACTCTCTCCAAGAGCAGTCAAGTGCGTCTTTGTTGGTTATTCCAGAACCCAGAAGGGATACCGGTGTTATGATCCTACAACCAACAGGTACTTTGTTAGTGCGGATGTTACCTTCTTCGAGTCAGTTATGTATTTCTCGCCAGCTGGGGACAGAATGGTACCATCCACCACCACTGATGATATTTATGTTCCACCACCACCTACTTCGAGTTCACCTGAGTCGCCTCATGTGTCAGTTCCTATGCCAGCACCACCACCACCACCACCCCCACCTCCACCCATTCCACAGCAAATCATATCACTGTTTCCTAACCATTATACGCGTCGCCCAGGTCCTGCTCAGACGACAGATCATCCAATCACTACGCCTCAGGTATGTTCAGATGATGTTACTACTGACGGGTCAGGTTCGGTACATATGCAGGATGACTCATTACAGGTGGACCCAGATGATGATCTTGATGTTCCGACTGCTATTCGGAAACAGAGATGGCAATGTGCTTCCTATCCATTTGCTTCACAGGTTTCCTTCCACCGACTCACAGGTGATTTCCAGAAGTTTGCCATAGCATTGTCTTCCGTGGCCATACCACGGACATACCAGGAAGCCTTGAAGAGTGAGTGCTGGAGATTAGCTATAGAAGAAGAAATGGGGGCCTTGCAGTCCCGTGGCACATGGTCGTTGGTCCCTGCACCTCCTGATGCATCCGTTGTGAGCCGCAAATGGGTCTTCACAGTCAAATATCATGCAGATGGCACGTTGGACGGGTACAAAGCACGCTTGGTCGCCCGTGGATTTACACAAACATATGGCGTGGACTACATGGATACATTCTCTCCAGTGGCGAGACACTCGACTCTCTGTATTCTTCTATCTGTTGCAGTGGTTCGTGATTGGAGCATTTCTCAGCTAGATGTCAAGAATGCTTTTCTATACGGGGACTTGCAGGAGGAAGTCTACATGCAGCAGCCACCCGGGTTTACTGCTGGGGGGGAGACGCATATGGTCTGTAGACTTCACAAGGTGATATATGGCCTCAAACAGAGTCCACGAGCATGGTTCCAGAAGCTGTCCAATCTAATTGAGCAACAGGGATTCGGGAGGTCCAATGCAGAGCGCTCATTGTTTGTCCAGAAGTCCTCGGCAGGTACGGTTGTCATAATGGTCTATGTGGATGATATTCTTGTTACAAGAGACGATGCTCAGGGCATAGCAAGGGCGAAGGCATTCCTAGGTCGTCAGTTTGTTACAAAGGATCTTGGAACCCTAAGATATTTTCTGGGGTTGGAATTTGCTAGGAATGCACATGGTTTGGTGATGACACAACGGAAGTACATTACAGACTTTCTGGTTGAGACTGACATGGATGGGTGCAAACCATCAAGCATCCCCATGGACCCCAGCATGAAGTTATATGATGATGATACTGATGAAGTGGATAAGAGGAGATATAGAGAGATGGTGGGAAAACTCCTCTACACTACTATAACCCGTCCAGATATTGCATTCGCAGTTAGCCGGGTGAGTCAGTTTATGGAGCAGCCAAGACAGGTTCACATGGATGCTATACACATGATACTGAGGTATCTGAAGTCTTCTCCAGGGCTAGGACTACTATTCAGAAAAGGTGCAGACTTATCCATCTCAGCGTGTGCAGACGCAGATTATGCAAGATGCCCTAAGGATAGAAAATCAACCTCAGGGTTTGCAGTTTTTGTTGGAGGCTCTCTGGTGTCTTGGAAAAGCAAGAAACAAACGGTGGTGGCAAGATCCAGTGCGGAATCCGAATACAGGGGAATAGCCCAAGCCAGCACGGAAATGATGTGGGTTCGCTCCGTATTAGAAGATTTACATGTAGCTGTACCTCTACCTATGAAGCTTCAGTGTGACAATCAGGCAACATTGTTCATTGCCAACAATCCAGCTTTTCATGAGAGGACCAAGCATATTGAAGTTGACTGCCATTACACCAGGGACCTGATCCAGAGAGGATTGATATCCACGGCCCATGTTAGCTCAAGAGACCAAACTGCTGATGTATTCACCAAGCCATTGCTCAGAGGACCTTTTCAGAGATGTTCATCCAAGCTGAGCATGATCGACATCTATGCTCCACCTTGAGGGGGAGTGTAGAGATAGTTTTTAGTATTGATAATTGTTTCCGTATCTTGTTGCTATTTCTCTCGTTTATTTAGACGTCCATGTAATTTACCCCTCAGGCCTCTCCCTATATAAGAGAGCCTAGGGTTTCTCTATGAATGCATAACGAAGACTCCCTTTCGTCTAACATCCCACCGTCGTTTTGGGGGGATACTGTTCTTAAAGCATGTTATCTAGTGAATCGCATGCACTCTACTGTCTTGGGTGAGAAATCTCCTTTATCCATTGTCTTTCTTGAGAAAAAGTTGTTCTCACTTACCCCTCGTGTCTTTGGGTCGGTTGCGTTCGTTTACCAGTTGGCTCCGATCTTGACAAGCTCTCTCCTAGGGTTGTCAAATGTGTGTTTGTTGGATACTCCAGGACCCAAAAGGGATATCGATATTATGACCCTATGCGCAAGAGATATTATATCAGTGCCGATGTTACGTTGTTTGAGTCTGTGATGTTCTTCTCTCCTACAGGAGATAGTTTGGCTTCGTCAGAGTCGGATGATGAGGTTTACATGCCACCTCCTCCCACATCACCGTCTTCTCCGCTACTTGTACCTATTGTCATGCCTCAACCACCACCACCGCCTCGTCCTCCTCCACCATTACCGTCTTCTACCCAGTTTCATATTGTTCCTCCATTACCAAAATTCTATTCCCATCGATCTATATCTATCTGCTCATGGACATCGCTCGTCATCCAGTACGCCTTAGGTTTGTTCTGATAACATGATGTCTAATTATGGGTCTGGAGATGTATCTGTACAGGAATCTTTACAGGAAACGGGCTCAGAAGTGAATGATGCTAGCCATGACCTACATTTACCTATTGCATTACGGAAGCAAAAGCGTAACTGTGCATCTTACCCTATTGCATATCGGGTGTCCTTCCATCGTTTAACAGGGGATTTTCATAGATTTACAATTGCTCTTTATGCCGTGGATATTCCACGGAGCTACCAAGATGCTCTGAAGGATAGTCGTTGGCGCCTGGCTATGGAAGAAGAGATGGCTGCACTACAATCACGCGGTACCTGGAGGTACCTACTCCTCCTAGAGCTTCAGTTGTCAGTTGCAAATGGGTGTTTACTGTTAAACGCTATGCGGACGGAGCCTTGATCGTTACAAGGCCAGACTCGTAGCTCGTAGATTCACTCAGACCTATGGCGTGGATTAATATGGACACCTTCTCTCCTATTGCACGCCACTCCACTCTCCAGATCCTTCTTTCTGTTGCAGTGGTACATGATTGGACTTTGTTTCAACTTGACGTTAAAACTACCTTTTTGTATGACGATCTACAAGAAAAGTTTATATGCAACAACCTCCGTGGTTTGCTGCTGAGGGGGAGTGTCAACATGTGTGTAGACTCCATAAGGCAATATATGGCCCTAAGCAAAGTCCAAGGCAGTGTTGTAAAAGTCGCCCAACTGGCCCGACTAGTAGGTCCGACTAGTATAGTCGGTGGGGTGGCCGACCGAGTACCGACTAATTCCGACTAGGTACACTAATCGAGCAATTTTTGCTTGGAGATACCATGTTTTTTTAATGTTTTGCATTTTTTATAAGCAAATTTATTAAAATATGCTTAATGTTTTATTTAAATTCAATTACTTCTTTTATTTTATTATGGTAGTATAAAAATGTATTAAATTTATGTAAATGTATGTATAAAAATGAGTTATATATTTAAAATAATCATAAAATTCAAAGCCGATTAAAGTCCGATTAAATCCGATTAATCGTCCGACTGCCGATTAATCCTTAGTCAGTGACCCAACCGACCGACTACCGACTACTGACTTTTGCAACCTTGGTCCAAGGGCTTGGTTTCAAAAGCTATCAGAGTTGGTGGAAAGACAGGGGTTTAAGAGATTAAATGCACATCACACATTGTTTGTGCAGAGGACACCCCAGAGGCACTGTTCTGATCATGGTTTATATTGATGATATACTTGTTACATGTGATGATGAGCATGGGATAAAAATGGCAAAAGATTTTCCAAGTCATCAGTTCATTACAAAGGATCTCGAAAGCCTAAGATACTTCTTAGGGTTAGAGTTTGCTAGGGATGCGCATGATCTTGTGATGACCCAAAGGAAATATGTTACAGATATGCTTGTTGAGACATGCATGATTGGTCGTCGACCATCTACTACTCTTATGGATCCTAGCATGAAACTATATGAAGATGATACAGAAGAGGTGGACAAAAGAAGATACAAAGAGATGGCGGGGAAGGTCCTACATTTTACTATTACTAGACCTGACATCTCGTTCGCAATGAATCGGGTGAGTCGGTTCATGGAGCAACCTCGACATGTTCATATGGATGCTATATATATATGATATTGCGATATCTGAAATCTTCTCCAGGTGCAGGACTGTTATTCAAGAAAGGAACGGACCTTTCTGTATCTGCGTGTGCTAATGCATACTATGCAAGGTGCCCTAATGACAGGAAGTTTACATCTGGCTTTGCTGTATTCATTGGTAGTTCTCTTGTTTCTTGGAAAAGTAAGAAACAAACAGTGGTAGCTAGATGGAGTGCCGAATCTGAGTATAGGGCTATGGCACAAGCAAGCACAAAGATGGTGTGGGTTCGAGCAGTGCTGACAGATTTGTATATAAATATACCTTTGCCCATGCAGTTACAATGTGAAAATCAGGCTGCCTTGTTCATTGCAAATAATCCTGCATTCCATGAAAGAACGAAGCACATTGAGGTAGATTGTCACTATACTAGAGATATGATTCAGAAGGGCCGAATTTCTACCTCACATGTTAGTACATGAGAACAAACGACAGACATTTTCACCAAGACACTACTCAGAGGACCATTTCAAAGGTGTTCGTCCAAGCTGAGCATGATTAACATCTATGCTCCATCTTGAGGGGGGGTATAGAGATAGTTCTATGTACTTTGAGTAGTAGTTATTTATTTTTATTTCATTCTGTCTATCTTATGTAATTTACCCATCTGTCTCTCCTCTATATAAGAGATCCTAAGGTTCTATGGAATAAACAAGTCTTCTATTTTTCCCAACATGGTACCAGAGCCACGGTCCTAGACCGATGCTTTGTACCCTAACACTAACCCCCCACCCGCCGACCTCTCTCCCTCCTTCCGTCATCGCCGCTAGTGGCTCCCTCTCCTCTCCTCGCCCCTCCCTCCGTTGCGGCTTGGCCTAGCGGCCCCGCTGATGCAGCGTGACCCCAAATTATGGGGCCACATTTATTTAATTAAATAATTATCATTTTTATTTACGTTTTTAGTGGTCGTAGTGGTCTAATTTAATAATTGAGATCGCCTGTGATCTCAACGTTGATTTCGTAGAGTTTAATTATAATTGTTGGTCAATTAATTAATTAGAGTCCAATTAAGTTAGTTAGAGGTCAATTAGGATCAAATTAGTTGTTAATTTGATCTGTTTACTATTTTTGTAAACCCTCTCTCCTATATAAAGAGAGGGTAGTCCATTGTTCTAGACGGTCCATTATGAATTAAAGTTTGAGATTTTATCTCTCTCCTCTCTATTTTCTCTCCTCCCTCCACGCGATCTCCGCGGTTCTTCCTCCTTCAACCCCGCGCATTCCGGCGTGTTTCTCTTCTCAACCCTTCTCTTCTTCTACCATCGAAACATCTACCGTCAAATCTATTTCCCGCGCCGCGCCGAATTCCATTTTGCATCACCCGCCCTCCGTTGCGGCTCGGCCTAGCGGCCCCGCCCTCTGTTGCGGTTCGGCTCAGTGGCCCCGCCGCTACCGCTGTGGCAGCCTAGCGGCTTCTCCGCTACCGTGTTCGATCAAGCAGCCCCACCACTTTTGCTGTAGAAGCCTCTCCTCGACCATCATCCCTTTGTAGCCGCAGGCTACTCCTTTGCCGCATCGCAAGGGTTGGGCTAGGGATAATGGATTTGGGTGCATAAGTCTACATATGCGTTCAAATCCATATATGTCTGCTAGACAGCTATTCATTGGTCTACGTAACCCTATTATTCTTCCATCGGTAAAATATCAGAAAACAAAGTTGATGTGCCCACCACCACAGGCGCCTTTCGAGGTCCAACGCCTATAGTTAAGAAGGATGGGATGAACTATGAGCTATGGGCTATGCAGTTCATGAATCTCATGAAGTTGAATGGTAAGAAGCATATTTTTACTGAGGAGGAACCAATAGAGAAGACTGGGTCGAATGCTTCTTGGGAGGCAGATGATGGATATGTCAAAGTCCGGCTTTCAGGGACATTGAGGACATAGATCGCCAATGATGTCTTATACCAGCCTAC
Source organism: Ottelia alismoides (assembly GCA_037367405.1). NCBI lineage: Eukaryota > Viridiplantae > Streptophyta > Magnoliopsida > Alismatales > Hydrocharitaceae > Ottelia > Ottelia alismoides. The sequence continues at coordinate 1,225,518 of JAZKJV010001292.1, forward strand.
TGCTATGGCTATGTAGGATATCCTCGTGCTACTTACTCTCAGGCGAGGAATGAAACTAAGAAACTTCAGCTTCAGCACAATATATTCATGATCAGGCAGAATGGTCGGCCTCTCCATTCGTTGTATACATCCTTACGTGGGATGTTTGTGAAACTTTACAGCTTCATGCCTCTAACGGCTACCTCGGAGCAACAGAAAACATGCAGGAATGCTACCATGGTTGGCATCTTTCTGGCAGCTCTGGATCCTGAATATGATGCTGCTCGCTCCCAGATTCTCGCAGACGCTACCATTCCTCCTATGGAAGAAGCTTTCCGCAAGTTCAGCAGGATCACCGTTCCGTCCTCGGCCCGTACTAAGAACTCTTCAAAGATGGCAGTCTCCCGTGTCAGAGGAGGGCTCTGTTCTCTCATGGTCGTGATCCTCGTGGTAGGGGGGCGCATCTGTCAGCACTGCACGTTTTGCCATCGCCCAGGTCATACAGAGGAGACATGCTACTCCAAGCATGGTTTCCCCGCATCAGCCCATGTAGCAGAGCAGGTTGACTCTCCCGCTACTTCTACTCTAGATCAGAGGTTTGATGATCTCGTAGCCAGACTACGCGATATTATCTAAGATTATAGAGTGTATTATGGACTCTAGGGCAACACACCATTTATGTGGAGACAAGGACCAGCTTACTGCCTACAGACAGGTTCCCCTAGGAAGAATTGTGGTGATAGCTGATGGGACTCATTCCCCGATTATAGGACAGGGGGAGATTACATTGACGCCTTCAATGCATCTACAGAACATGTTACATGCTCCTGATTTTTCTATGAATATGTTATCCATCAGTCATATTACAAAAGACTTGCACTGTAGAGCTATATTTGACCCATCATCTCTTGTTTTTCAGGACATTCTCACGGGCAGGGTGATTGGTTGTGGCCGTGAGTAGGGTGGTCTCTATCGACTGGTCCAAACTCCCTATGCATGCGCATCCTTTATTCTCGCAGGATCAGTCTCTTCTTTACCTGGCATCTACGTTTCGGCCATTTCCCTCTTCAGAAGATGCGTCATATTTTGCCTCAGATCTCATCCGGATTGTCCTTCCAGTATGAGGCTTGTCAGTTAGGGAAGCATCTCGATCGTCTTTCCCTAGTCGTCAGAGTTGGAGCAATAGCTCCCCATTTGAATTATTTCATGTTGATATTTGGGGCTCGAGTCGTGTCCCTGATCATCAGGGGAACATGTTTTATCTTGCTACAGTTGATGATTTCTCTCAGTTGTCATGGGTTTTCTTACTGAAAAATAAGTCTGAAGTAGGGGATATGATCAAACTTTTTATCAATGAAATTCAGAATGTTTTCTCTTCCTCTGTAAAATTTATGAGAACAGATAACCTTTAGAATTTTGTAAGCATTATCTCTTCCAATTCTTCTCATCACGTGGCATTTTCATCAAACAACCTGTCCTTACACTTTCCAGCAAAATGGCATTGCGGAACGAAAACATTGCCACTTACTTGTTGACATCACTCGTACACTTCTTATGCAGAGTAATGCCCCACCGTCATTTTGGGGGATGTTGTTCTTACAACATGTTATCTAGTGAAGCGCATGCCCTCTATTGTCTGGGTGAGAAATCTCCTTTGTCCATTGTCTTTCCTGAGAAGGAGTTGTTCTCACTTACCCCTCGTGTCTTTGGTTCGATTGCGTTCGTTCACCAATTGGCTCCCGGTCTTGACAAGCTCTCTCTTAGGGCTGTCAAATGCGTGTTTCTTGGATACTCCAGGATCCAAAAGGGATATCGATGTTATGACCCTTTGCACAAGAAATATTATATCAGTGTTAATGTCACATTTGAGTCTGTGATATTCTTCTCTCATACAGGAGATAGTCTGGTTTCGTCAGAGTCAGATGATGAGGTTTACATGCCACCTCCTCCCACATCTCTGTCTTCTCCGCCACTTGTACATGTTAAAAAAAATTACGTATGGCCTTTGTATGTACGCGCCTCTTTTTTTTCAAATCAGTTTTTTGAGTAACATCTTGGCCCACTTGGGCCCAATCTTCTCCCCCTTTTTTTGTAAGGCTCGACAGGGCGCATTGGGCCCTTACAATATTTTTTTATATGACCTCACTCCTTTTTTTCCTCCCTTTTTTTAACCGATCTTTCAAGATAATAATTTTTTAAAGGCAGAGCAACCCTTCACTATTTTAGGGTTCCCTTCTTGGGAAACCCATCGCAAGAGACCACGCCACCAGTACTTCGAAGAAGAGGAGAGCAAGGGGTGGGGGGTCATCGCCTAGCACCTCGAATCAAGTTGATGCCGAGGACTGTGGGAAACGCCTGGAACCCTCGACCATGAGTATGCACGTTGCCCCGATCTGGAGGGTTGCATGAAATCGTACGCGAGGGATAGACACGCGAACGCGAGGAGAGGTGTGAGCCAGGACTTCTCCTTCGGGGCATCGCGAGTGTATAGAAGATCGGCGTAGTTGGCGGCGAGGTAGGTCATGAGCGGGTCTAAACCGCGGTCCTGCGTAGAGATGCCCTCGTGAGAGAGAGAAATTCACGTATACCCCTGGTCAGAAGTCTTTTTCGCCCTATACGGTGGGGAATTTTTTTTGTTAAGTACCGTATGGAAGACGCATCTTGAATAGGCGGCTTTCTCCAAAGGAAGCCGCCTTCTCAAGACGCGGCTCCCATATGAAAGCCGCATCCTGAAAAGGCGGCTTTGGGGTAATATTAGAGAGCAGCGCGCGGCCCGTCCCCCCCACGCATCCAGACGCTCGCCCAGCGCCTCCCAGCCCAGTTCTGCCTCCCAGCCCGCCGCCCCCGTCGCCCCATAGCCCCGCCTCCGTCGTCGTCGACTCCTCCGCAACCTTCGCCTCTTCCATCGGACGGATCCTCCTTCGTCCACTCATCATCCGGTTTGTCTACATTGACCTAAGGTGAGCCATTCTTTCATATTAGTAACCCTATTTCGAGATTGTGTATAATGTGTTCGTCTCTCGCTACGTATGGGATGTCCATGGATATTTTGTGCTTTTGTCACTTTGGAGGAACGATTAGAACATCCGGGAATGGCACAACATATGAAGGTAGTCGTATGAAACCAATTAAGATAGCTCCGAACATGAAGTTTGATGTCTCGTTGGAGAAGGTCGTGTCGTTGTTCCGTCTCGATCGTACACGTTCCGTGGATTTGAAGTTGTTTCACAGAATGGAGGCGAATGGTAGTAGTTATTTGGCAAATGTTGAGTATGATGATGACATACAAGATGTTGTTGACTATGCAGGAATGATGAGTTCATCATATTGTCCAATTTTATATGTAACCCATCAAGAGGTGTCATCACTGAATGTCACCCGAGCCTCTACACCAGTCACCCGAGCATCTTCACCTCTAACTCGTGGTCATGGTGTTGCTACCTTTGATATGAACGACACAATTACTCAGGAAATTGACCGCGTGAGTACCGATGAAGAGTTAGATTTGAATGACACCGAAGACGAAATGGAAAATGCTGAGGAATCTGAGGAACACATTGTTTCTGATATACCATTCTATAATGTCCGTGGTGGTGATGGCTATATAAGAAATGACGAGTGTGCCTACGATGCTGTAGAGGGACTTAGTCTTGCAGAGGAGTTGAGGAACGGGAAGACCTTTAAGTCGAAAGCTGACTTGGTCTATTCTGTCAAGATGTTTCACATCAAGCGTCATTACAATTTTCATGTGCACGAGTCAGATAAGTCAGTTTGGGTTGTCTACTGCAGCGAGAAAGAAAGAGGTTGTAAATGGCGTTTGCGAGGTCACCGGCATCCACTAGATGGTCAATTTGTGATTTCTATGGTGGATGCGCCCCACACTTGTTTGCATCGTGTAGCTAATCAAGATCATCCTCAACTTGATTGTAATTTCATGGCCCAGAAGTTTCTTAACCAGATAAAAATTTCACTATCCGTAAGAGTCGCAATTTTATAGGGCATGATTTCTAAGGATTATGGCTACATGGTCAGCCGCAAAAGGGTCTGGGATGCTAGACGTAAAGGAATAGAGATTGTCTATGGGGACTGGGCCAAGTCCTACAATGAATTGCCATACCTTTTCAGGGCATTTGAAACTTCTATTCCAGGTACTGTTACAGATTTGGATACTACAGCTGTTGATTCTGGCCTAGTGTTCGAGAGGGCCTTCTGGGCTTTTGGACCTTGTATCAATGCCTTCAGGTACTGTAAGCCTGTAGTTAGTGTTGATGGGACTCACATGTACGGAAGGTACAAGCAGAAGATTCTTATTGCATGTGGATGTGATGCCGCCAATCACATCATTCCTCTAGCTTTTGCATTTGTCAACGAGGAAGATGAACCCAGTTGGGCGTGGTTCTTGGAGAGGATGCGAGTTCATGTTTTTAGGGATCGTCCAGGGCCTATTTGTTTGTTATCTGATCATGCACCTGGTATTCGTGCAGCCCTACGTAATGATGCTGTGCAGTTTCATCCTCCATATGTGTATTGGAGGTTTTGCCTACGTCACGTTGCGAGCAACTTCAACGACGTATTTAAGAATCAAATGATGAAGAAGATGATCAAGCGGGCTGGGAGTGTATACTCGCAGTCCAAGTGGCAGATGTACATGGATAAGTTGAAGGAATGGAAAGAAGATGCTCCCAAGTGGTTTGATACACATGCTTGTCCGAAAGAGCAATGGACCATAGCGTTTGACGGTGGATACCGATTCGGTTATACCACTACCAACTTTTCCGAGAGCTACAATGTTGTGTTGAAATTTGCAAGGTGTTTGCCAATTGTCGCCCTAGTGCTGAAAACATATTACAATTGCATTGGTTACTTGTACGAACGACATTCGGAGGCATTGGCTATGATAGCGCAAGGTGACCGATTTACAAAATTTGTCGCGAATAAGTTGAAAGCATGGGTGGACCGTAGCAACAGTCATCGCATTACTCGAATAAGGGGTGCTCCACTACATCTTTATGAGGTTATCACGGGGCAACGATTGACACAATTCGGTTTGAAAGGAGGGAAGAAGCATACAGTGCTACTTAGTGATCTCTCTTGCACATGTCAGAAATGGCAAGTACATAGGATTCCTTGCTCACATGCTTGTGTTGTCATGTCACATTTGAATGTGGATGTGGAAGAGTACGTGGGTCCATGGTACTCGTGGAATGCTCAGAAAGAAATTTATGATGGTATTTTCTTCCCCATTGGTGATAAAGATAAGTGGCCGAAATTTGAACATGAAGTTGTAATCCCCAACCCAACTAGATTGGGGCCAAGGGTAGGCCGAAATCTAAACGGATCCACAACGAGATGGATATGAGAGAGTCGGTTGTGCCCTCACAATGTGGATCTTGTCATTCACAAGGTCATAATGTAAGAAATCAAAGACATTCCACCAATAACAAAAATAAGTGTGGTTTATGCAATGGGGAAGGTCACAATAGGAGGAAGTGTCCAAATCGAAATTTACATGGTATTTCTTGAATATTTTCGTATATATTTTTATTATCACTTGAATTCTTTTGGCATAATTAGCCGTTGAAATTTTTATGCAGATGGAGCCGGGCCCAGCTGATCGTTCAGTTCTTCGCCAGCAGCGCGAGCACCGTTCACGTGCAGTTTGGTTGGGGGATGTATGTATCAAGGTAATTTTTAACATACGATCTTTATCTTTGTTATACTAAATACTTTCCCATTGTCGCTTTACAGGTGTCCAGGTGGCTACGTTGTAGGCGACGAGAGGGTGCACTTCGTCTGGCACAGTTGGATGAGAGATTGGTGGAGCACATATACAGAGCGGGCTTTTTTGGGGTATTACAACTAGAGTTTATTTCGTTGGACTGGCATTTGTTGACTGCATTGGTAGAGAGATGGAGATCAGAGACGCATACTTTCCATATGCGTCATGGGGAGATGACGATTACTCTCCAAGATGTTGCTGTCTTGTTGGGTTTGAAGATGGATGGGCTTGTCGTGATTGGACAAACTACTTCGCCGAGTTGGGCGGATCTTTGTGAGAGATTGTTGGGTATTCGACCACATAGACCGGATATTGATGGTGCTCGCCTACGGATGACATGTCTTCGGGACCACTTTTCAGAGCTCCCTGCAGATGCAGATGCAGATATGATCATCATACACGCACGTGCTTACATTTTGCACTAGATTGGAGGGATTATTTTTCCTGACAAGTCAGGGAATGAGGTGTCCTTGATTTACTTACCACTTTTGGAGGACTTATCAGCGTGTGGAGATTATAGTTGGGGATCTGCTTGTTTAGCCTACCTTTACAGACACATGTGTGTGGCTTCGAGGACAGACGCAGTAGAGATTGGTGGCTCGCTCATCCTCCTGCAGTTATGGGTATGGGAACGATTTCCTCACATTGCGTCGGTGGTACATAGACGTCCGTTGTGGCGCGGTACTCCACTAGGTTGTCGCTGGAGAGCTGAGTTTGACGTCACATCAGAGCCTACCCATGTTGTACGACCTTACATGGATGCATTTGATCTCCAGACTCCTGATCAGGTACCAAATTAACTAGCACTTTCTATCTTATTTATTTTTTTCCATGACACTACTTATGTAACCTTTATGTAACAGGTTATATGGGAACCATATACCACTGAGATCATGAGCTCTCTCCCTGCATATTACCTAGAAGGGCAGGATCTATACACTGCCAGGGTACCATTTATTCATTTCTGTATCGTGGAGTTGTACGTGCCAGATAGAGTCCTACGCCAATTTGGTTCAGTCCAAGAGATCTCAATCCAGTGTGACACATCTACACATCTTCACAGCATTGATCTCCGAGGGAAGACATCCGTCGATTGGGTGCAATTCCATGCAAACTATGTGCAGATGTGGAACAATCGACGTGACTATGTGTTGGAAATGACACCAATTGGCCATGGAGGTCATGACGTATCCGCGGATTATATGGTGTGGTACAATCGCACACGACGATTTATAGGGAGACATGGATGCGTGCTCGATTTGGTGGTATGTTAGCGTTATTTCCGTTGATAAAATTTTTCTATAGTGAAGATATTGAGTATATTTTTCCTTTTGCAAGCGACATGACTAGATGAGATTGTTCACCTTGTGGGACCTAATGAGGATGTGATTCGATTGGTGACAGACACTCGTCGCCTTCTCGATGACTCTATCCAGCAACAATTCAGGGATGGAGTCCATGAAGATGAAGAGGATGAGGAGGGACTAACGACAGATGGCATATCTTCACAGCAACAAGGACGTGGTAGACGACATGGACGTGTACGCAGAACTCGAGGAGGACGAACACACCCCCATGTCGAGGACGTACAAGCTTCGAGGGTGGAATATCAAACTCCAGCTGTTGAACGCGAGACCGAAGGAATACAACACACTCCACCTGCACCGATGAGAGATAGGCCACATAGCGAGGCTGGACCATCGCATCGCCATTCCCCATTACCTCCATTGGACTATGATGTAATGGTTGACGAAGAAATCTCACAAATTGAGCACATTGATCGTGCTAATCTATTGTCTTCGTTCTCAGTTGAGCCCAGTACAACACTTTCTCAACAAGCCCCATTACAGCGTCATTACACACGAATGAGGCGACACATGTGATGTTATATGAGTTGTACTGTAGAATAGTTCTTGTTTCATGTTTATGTAAACAATGTAACTTTTAAACTTCATTAACTGTTAAGCATTTTGTTGAATGTTCCACTTATGACTTCTGTTGAAGGCATGGAATTCAAATCTTCGTTTATGTTGATGTTGAATGACACAGAAGATTTCTGACCAGGGGCATACGCGAATTTTTCTCCACCCTAAACCCTATATAGCTAGCAAAACAGCAAGCCACAGACTGTGGCTTGCTGTTTTCTGGCTACTGCCATAGAAAGCCGCCTTTTAAGGATGCGGCTTTCATATGGGAGCCGCGTCTTGAGAAGACGGCTTCCTTTGGAGAAAGCCACCTATTCAAGATGCGGCTTCCATACCAGTTCCCCACCGTATAGGGCGAAAAAGACATCTGACCAGGGGTATACGCGAATTTTCCTCCCTCATGAGCGATCAGAAGGGGAACCATGATGGGACTCTCGTGCTCGAGGGGGAATCGCTTGGAAATCTCCACCTCCGCCTGTGCGGGTGCGGTGCGCCGCTTGGAGGCAACAACCTGGAAGGATATGTAGCGAGGGGAGACCTATCGCCTATGGATCAAAGAGGTGATGAAGTGACTCGGCTTCGACTTGTGATGGATTGTGCGACCTGGAGCGGAGACGAATGACAACAACAATGCTCGGGAGGGCTATTCTCGATGGCCTTGAGAGCCTATTGCGCGTCGCATGGGGACTGCACCAATGAGACGAGGGTGTTGTCTGGGAACTGCGTGCCCTAGGAGTACGGGGGTGTGCCGCCCCTTGAAACAAAACTAGGGTTTCTGAATGAAACCCTATAATTGAATCGAAATTTGACCATTCTCCAAAAGCAAATCTATGAACAAAAATTCAATCGAAACTCGACTAAAATAAAAAAACATAATATGATTCCTTGAAAATCGAAGCCGCTCTGATACCATGTTAGAAAATAGAGAATGCAGAAGCGGAATGATAAACATAACATAAATATAGAAAGATAAACATGAAACTCAGATATTTTTACGTGGAACCCTACCCCCTAAGGAGCGGGATGAAACCACGGGAGAAGCCCTCAAAGGGGCGGATATTGCATTCCTTTTTCTCTCTCAATGGATATAGGAGGTCTAGGGCTCTTTATATAGCCTCCACAAAGCCTAAGTCCCACCATTGGTAAATGCGAGACTAAACATATGGATGGTGTAAATGGATCCTGGAGAGATCCATTTACCCTCCTACAACTCATATGGCGCACAACCAAATACTCCAACATTTACCATAGGGGGAATTGGACATCGCTAAATAAGCATGTATAACTCTTCCAGATCGTGCATCAGGATCATGAAAACATGCATCTGTTGCTCCCAAAAACCCGACTAGACAGATGGGCACCATGTGTCATTCTCCCAAGCATCTGAAATGTGGATTTCCTGATCGCTAGCAAGAACAAACAACCTCAGGTATCAATCCACCAAACAACCTTCGCTAGTCCGGTCATCCTACCAAAATTGAAAGGGGGCACCAACGTACAAGATTGGTTTTTGTCAAATGCCTCATCTACGAAAGCACCTCACAAATACACCTCCAAAAAATCAAAGGATGTGGAACACTATTTAGATAAACTTCCATGATTATGATGATGTCATAAATTCCAGGTAGGAACCTGGCCATTAGATCTTCTTATGGTCCCCAAATCTGAGTAACCTATTCCAAAAGGAGATCCCAGTTCAATTCTTTCAGCCTTTTGATCCCAATAACACCATTGTGCTTAGGCAGAGTGACAATATCATACCGATCAGGCAAAATAGAAGCCTTCACGACCCGCTCCCGCCCATAAGAAATGCCACATAATCTTCTCTAAGCATTTCCTCACACCTGGCGGTACTAGGATAGAGAAGAGGAAGAAGATTGGGATGGCCGCCAATATCGAGTTAACAAGAACCAATTGACCACTCTTTGATAAGGTGGTTGATTTCCATCCAGCCAAACGCTACTTAACTTAACGATCATATACGTATAAAAGTATAAGGGTATATGTTCTAAACATGATCGAGTAAGTAACATAAAAATCGCTAAGCTATACACCTAATTTCAATATCATGGATGGATTTTAAGAAGTAATAATGTGGTACCTGATCTTAAAATTTGTTCCAACATGAAATACTGATATTTAGTCATTCATTTTATCTTTCTAACTTTCGATCATATTAGTTCAAAATCAATTTGAGAATATTACAAATTGAGTACCACAATGTTACTTTCTAAGTTCTAGAATGACATTGAAACTATTAAATTAATTGCAATATTTTCATGAGATAATTTCACGCTACTTGATCATGTAAAATAGGAAGAAGTAAATGGAACAACAAAAGGTTTCACATTGAACATCATCACACACAACAAGGAAGATTGGAATAGGTAATTTGCAAGAAGTTGCAAAATGCATTTTGGACTTTATGCTTTATCCGCATGCCGTTGAGAATACAAACAATCGGAACTGTGAGTCTCATATGCAAACAAAAAAACTAAAACTAATTGTTTTTTGGACATAAAAATGAGAGGAATCACGTCCCCAAATCTTAAATAGGAGTAGTAAAATTATAAATGGACATCGACTCGTTTTTCAGTGTATTAGCCATCAAATTAATAATCACTTTTGTTAACCTACAAAGAATGCAATCTTATCAGTAAAATTATTTTCTTATACTGGTGATTAGAATAAAAAATAATGGACCTGCTCAACATTTGTGAATGTTGCTTCCTCAGGAATATCAGACGTTCCATTTGATAATAAATGCCGTGCACGTTCCCGAGTATTGTATAGCTTATCTCTCACTTCCCCAAGTAGAACACGATAAGGCTCATTTGGAGGGATCTGCTTCCAGAATTCTGTATTTCAGTGAACAAGAAACCAATTCAAAAAGATCAGAGAAGTGACCGGGGTTCTGCTGGCAAAAAATCAGGCTCACAGAGTTGGAACGAACCAAGGGAAAAATAGCATGCAAGTGACCAAGTTTGTGTCAGTTTTTAAAGTTCAAATATTAGAATTAATAATCCACCAATAAATTCCAAATTGTTCGTAGCAAATTGAATCGTTATCAAATTTAATGAATCATTATGGCATTCACTAAGTAAGCACAATTGGTAATCTTGAAAAGATTTCTTTAAATTTAGGATCCACGTTCAAATACTTTCCATTTTTGCTAAATCATTCACTGCCGTATCTGACTCAAGGGGGGGGGGGGTTAGAAATACATTGCTTTGTCTATCTGTTTTCTTTATAATGTAATGTTTGCTTTGTCTATCTGTTTTCTTTATAATGTAATGTAACTCCCCTTTCTCTTATTGTAGTCTCCTCTCTATGAAAGAGACTCCGTGTGTACTATTGTTATTATCATCTTTTTTAACTCACACTCCTAATCAGAAAAGATGGCATACCTATGTAATGCTTTGCAACACTCCTTGAAGACTGTTGCAATTCAAGAGCCCTTCCTCGAAGTTCATCACTGCATCGCCACATAGAGAGCTGTAGAATACGTGTGTCAATAGCATGTAATGGTGTGTTCATGCAGAGAAAATACTGTAAAAGTATAAATTTTAAATCAGTATTCATCACCCACTTAATTAGTATGGTGGTATTACAGTGTGCCTACCAAGAACCAACCCAAAAGACGGGTTCAAATTCCCCCTTGCGGGACTTGCGTTAGGTAGTCGACAACCAACGTAAAAAATAGTCGAATTTTCAACATGTTTTAAACAAGAATCCATGTAGCCGACCCTACTTATAGTGGGAGAAGGCTTTGCTATATTTTATCATCACCCATAGTCAAAGTGGTTCCACACTTGTTATTCAAGTAGCAGAAAAAGACTTTGGACGAAATAATGAAGAAAAAATAACAATTTAAATCGGAAAAGTTAACACTAATCTAAGTAAAAAAGATATCCCCACGTTTGCCATCATGTATTTGTTTAGGATAGTGATTTAGTTCTTTGAAGTAATCTTAAAATAAGCCTGAATTTATGAGCACTTCAGCTTTGGCACGTGTCTATAGTTTTACCAGGTTTGATTATTTCATATCGGTATATAACAATTTGCGATGTCATGGGAAGAATACCAACATGAAGCCTACATCTACCAAAATCGTATACCCGGTGAATCATGACCAAGGTTCCAATATACGTTTATATGGCCATTACTTATAACATGTACACTTATAACTATAGACTTTTACGATGTTTACAAGGCCATTACAAATAAACCCCTGTGGACTTTGTGGTTGCAGTTAATTATACCATATGGACTAAAAGTCCTGGTGAAATAATTTTAATTTTGTTTTTGATTTGCTTCCCTTTTTTTCACCTACACTATTAACCCCATCAACGCCACCATCTTTTTTCAACACCATATTCCTTCACATTCATCTACTATAACCACCTGCCATAACCGGCCAAATTTAATCAATAAAACGTGTATCCTTGCTCCATTTTGCAACTGCATCCATCCTTGAGGTGAGGTACTTCTCCGTGAAGAGAATGAATACTACTTAGAAGATATAATCTAGTTTTGGCTGGCACATCGGGCATATAGAATAGAAAAAAATCATATCGAATCAATCATGTCACTTTTTGCCTCGCATCTTCAATTTCCAATCCTACTACACTTCTGGCTCGGTTTTTTGTAGCGTCAGCTATGGGGTTTTCTGCGGAGTCACACTCAAGAAGAGAAGGATGTCGATTGTTTAGCAAAGATAACATTGGAGGAGCTTTTCCACTAAAAATAATTGAAAAAAACTTTGCCCCCCTTAAAAGTCAATTGAGGAGCACCCGAGAATAGATTATAGGGAAAACTACATTAAACGAATAATGGAAAGTTGTAGTCTATGAAGCTCCCACTCCCAATGATACGTGAGAGCAAAGACTCGGCCAACCTATCCCACAGGGTAGACATGGGTATGCCCAATAATAATGGCTATAAGAGTTCTAGTTAGGGCGAAGAAAAATGGAGGAGAAAGACTAAGGCCGAAAGATGGGACTGAGGGAGACTATTGACAAGACGTCCTACTTTATAACTTCTATTGATACTCGTCCTTAACCATAGGCATAAATAGTTTGGGTTAGGTGAAGGTCCGGTTAAACAAACCTTGTACTCTACTTTATTCTTTCTCTAGATAAGAATTCTTTCTTGATTCCTTTGAATTTTTTAATGGCTTGTTTAAGTAAGAGCTCACCACTCCATTCAGATCGTCATCACATGTGAAATAGTATTAGGCTAGTTCTCCCACATGCGATGCACTCATGCCTTATATCATCTTTGTTCGAGTAAGACTACTCATTGCTATAAAGATTGATTTTGTTTTGTTGTCGATAAGGGGAAAAGTCCATGAAAAGGTAACCATAGCTAGAGCCACTACGATAAAGAAAAAAAAGCCAATTATTATAAAGAAATCTGCTTTATGAGAGATGAGAGAGAGTGAGAGGTCTTCACTTCAACAAGGTTGAGAACGCTCTTGGCAAGGGTTCTTGTCCTCTTTCCCTCTCTCTACCCAGTTTGCGTCCTACTAACCAGCTTGACCTCTACACCTAACTTGTGTGTTTGATTCTATAATATGCTTATGTAACTCGATTTTGATCTCGACAACCATTATATCATTAATTACATTTTTGGAAGCCCTCGATTCATTTCCCTATCATCAACTATTTATTAAACCACAACCATCCCACTCCCACGTAAGGTGTTAAGTATAACTCTTAGGCATTGACCTTTGCAGCGTCCTAATCCCAAACGTATACAGTAATAGTAGTTGGATAATCATAGAAGCCTCATATATAGCTGAGGTCATCCCTTGTTTGATCCCCTTATCACTAGTCTCAATGTTTTAGCTTAGAGCCTTCTACATTCACACACTACAAGAAAGGACCAAGAAAAGAGCATTTCTTCTTTCTATATATGACACATTCTCTTTCACGTCTTTGTCATGGCATCTATGAAGCATATGACATCAAGGAACCTTGACCAGTAACTAAGTTGACTACTAGGTCCAATGCACCCTTCACTTTAAGGGCTCGTTTGGTAACCGGGTTACCTTGGGGTAACCCGGTTTACCCCTCTCTTTTCTTAGGTTGAAAATCCATCACAAATCATAGTGACATCATATCACATTCCTTATTCCAACCATCATAACCATCCCAAATAGCTACTTTTCAAATAAGGTTACCCCAACCCACTTTAACCCATCAACCAAACAGATCCTAAAAGAGAGTGAGCCTAGCGATCATATGTACATACCTAATAGTTGATTGTCCATGCAAAGTAGCATGGGTTAGAAGATCATCACGTTATAAGAGAGATTCTCATTGTTCGGTGAATTTGCTCCTACCATTTTAGATTAAGGGGTTGGATATTATGGAAAGGAGTCCGTAGGAATTCAAGAAAGTAGTTTGGCACATGAGGCCTTTTAGTATCATAGGCAAGCAAGGCGGGATATTTCATATTGTTCTAATATGGAAGTGATTTAGGTAAAGATATCTACAGAACATGGTCAAGTGCAAAGCAAGCTGAAAATAAGGCTATCTCAACTATACAAGTAGAGCTTCACACCTAGCCTAGGACAATGGCATAAGTCCTTGATCGACAAAATGAAGTGATAGCACATTATACTAAGATTAGTGATTAAGTGTGGCACCCAAATCGAGTATGGAAGAGCTTTGATTCATCTATCCATTTTTCATTAGCCTCGAGTCATTAGTCCGACGAGCAAGGTAGAGATTAAGAAATTGACTCCACAAGCTATTGGGGTGTCGAATGCCCCCAGCACATTCATGCATGTGATGAACCTTGCCTCAGGGCTCACTTTCAAATATAATTGATAGTGAATTGCCTCTCGACAAGGGTTTATTTTGATAATATGAGGATCTACAACACTAGCCCATATGATTATCCGCTCCATCTTCAACAAGTGCTACATAACAAGTCGAATTCTCGGCTACATACTTTCATCAAAGACATGGTGGAAGAAGACTACGATTAGAAGAACATGGTACTTTTCGTACTTGGGAGCCAAAATATATAGTTTAACCATGAAATATCATTGGTGAGAAGCTCCATATCTATCTATCTATCTATCTCTATATATATATATATAACAAAATTGAAAGGCTACTAAACTAGCCCACTTAACCTTTTATACTAGAGTGCTTCAAAGGACAAGAAATTCAAAAGAATTGGAACTGATTATTGAAAAGCATGTGGTAATAAATTAAACTCGAAAGCATGTTCCAAATAACTACTACAAAATCAACATTCTACAAGACTAAAATAGACAAAGTAATAACGAACCAAATGTCTATTCAAATAACATGTAAAAGGCCTCATATTCAATTAAATCCCTTTCTCTTTTCAACATTCTCTCTTCTGCATTCTACCAACCAACCTTGATTTCCACCTTTCAAAAAACCACCACACTTCTTTACACTTGCAAACATTTAGTCCTCCCTCCAAAAATGCCCACCACTCCTCAGCATGTTTAACACCAGTCCCTTCCTCGACTTGTCACGTTCTCAAAAAATACCAACAAAGTATTCCAACCAATTTTTTTTGTCCAAAAAAGGGGATATACACAATGATGCATGTCCCAAATATAAATAAATGATATATTACATAAGTTGAGACTCGAGAAGAGTCTAAGCATGATGAAGTATATTCTCTACGTAGAACGGCTCTGCTCGAAAGATTATACCATTATAATCAATCCAAAGCGCTAGAAGGATTTCAACCGGCATCAACTACAAATTGATGGGTAGAAACACACATGAAAAGGGATTCCCGGAGTCTCTTAAGATCATGCAGATCCACATATGAGAAGCCCAACTCAGCTTAAATATATTTCACCTTCTTACCGAGGTGTTCCATGGTTTCTATCTCCACACCAAAAAAGGAGTGGTTACCATTTCAAGGGACATAGAGGACTTTGTCAACTCTAATTTCACATGTACGAATGCAACTGTAGCTTAGAGAGAGAAAGAGAGAGATGGATCTTCCGTGGTTAGATGCAAAAGAAGTTAACACCTTTTTGAGTTTACGAGAGTGTGTTATTCGTTATTTCAACTTATTTTTGCATTATATATGACTAATCTTCTTAGTGCGTGCATTACTGAGTATTGCATATCAGCTTGTGCGATGTTTATGATGGAAATACAATTATAAACTTGTACTTAGACATCTATTAAGTAAATGAATGTGTATTCGTATCTTATTTATTGATCAAAATACATAAAACATTAATTTCCAAAAAAAACTTCATGTGCATTTCCCCATTTTTACCAACTTAGACGAAGCCCCACACTAGCTAAACGTCAGGGAAACCAACATCTTGGGCTGTGTAACAAAGTCAAATAACTAATCTACTATCTGAGTTATTTTCTTGCGAATAACTCACCAGCTTATAGGTGCTCCGAATCACAAACTAAGTTCGTTGCACACTTGGATCATATACCAATAGTTATAATACAATAGTAATGTGAAAGTAAATATCATAATAAACCATAAAGCTTATTAAAATAAAATATGCAATCAGAAGAATGTGGTAAATAGATGCATGGCATAATTGAAAAAAAGCCATCCCAGAGTTTAAACAAATGGCTCTCAAGGTTGCTGCTTGAAGTAGAGAGCAAAAGAATCGGCCTGGAATAAAAGCTTAGAGAGAGATATGAAATGTATATCTCTGTGATACATCCAATGCTCAAAGGGTAGCCTTCTATGTGTAGATGAGAAGGTTTAACAAGGTGGGTGGCTCTTAAGGAAATTACAACTAGGAATCAAATGATATCTACTCTCTAGGAAAATTAAACGGCTAGTTTACTCATGAGGATTCCAATTTAGATATTTCTTAAGAAGTCGATGGATTAGAAAATTCAAACTAATCAATTTGACAGAGGCTAATTGATTAACTAAGTTACTATGATCGGTTAGACTGACAAGAGGGATCACTCAGTCGATCGATCAATCGACTGTTAAATACTTAATTTAAAATGTGATCAATCAGGTCATTCAAAGTAATCTACAATAAATTAGACAATAAGCTTAAATAATCAATCATGAAAGGAGGGGTGATTGATTAGAAATTAACCAGGGGAAAAGTGATTTTTTAGATAATCAAGGTTGATCGATAAATGGATGTTGATCGATAAGATCAGTAAATTAATCTAACAATGTAACTAGGACCTGAAATAAGATAACATTAAAGTAAGGTCCTATTATGCATATATGGTAGACATACATATATTGAGACTTTTTAGAAATTCATACCACAAAAGTCCTCTAATTTCTTCTTTTCATTGTCCACAGTTTTCAGCTTTGTCCATCATATTTAACACTATCATTCATGTATAGTCATGTGCTTAGGCACCTAATTAGCTCTCCATAGAACATCTCTTTTATGCGACATGCTTGGAGTGAAGTCGTCATTAAATATGCAGGTACTATATGTAATCATAAAGTTTGTTATCATCAAAACAATAATATAATTAGCATGCTCCCACGTTAAGAAGGGTCACCTACATGGATTCTTTGCCTCCATTCAGATAGATCTTGGGTCGTTCTCAGGCTTAGATCCAAATAACTATAATCCCTTCAGATAGTCTCCTTCCAACACTTCGGATAGTCCATTCAAAGAACTTTATTATGTTATTAATTAAAGCGGTAAATTGTAAAAAAAAAGGAACCGCAGCAGGGGACCAAAATCCTAATTAGGATCCCTATTTTTCAAATATGACAAAAAAATCCCAAACTTTAGAGTTTAGGGTTTATAAAAAAGGTAACAAAAGCTACAGGCTGCCTTCAGGAGAGAAATAAGATTGGGTCCATCTTTGATACATTTCAAAAACAAAGACCTTAATTAGGAATCGATGCAAAAATAGGGGGCCTTTTTTGTAGTTTAACCTAATAATAGTCTAACAAAATGTTCGTGAATCCTAGTGTGTTAAGTGAAAATGCTTGGTTATTATTCCCTCCGATAGAAGAACCCAGATATAGGTAACATATTCATCCTTAGTATATTCTTCTTACCTAATTTACAATTCATATTTAACCTAAAAATGGAGGAAAAGTAATCGTTCCTGGAAATGTTCGATTCATATGCAGCTCCACTGAGATACGAAGAAAATTGTTGTGTTTACAAGTAAAAAGAGAAAAAGGTAAAAAGTAACTCCACACACCCACACAAAATTAGACCTGACATTACATTTTGCTTTAAAAATAGTTATAATAAATAGAAAAAAATCTTAAAAACCTAGTATTGATCGATACCTCAAACATTAGATCCTCAATTTGTGAATAATACATGTTCGCAGCCATCATTCTAGCCAGCAAACAAACGTCTCTGGTGACTTCAGGAGTAACTCTAGGATTTCCTGGCAAAAGGAAAAAGGCGAGAATCAGAAACTAATGCAGCCCGCTAGTTACAAATAATAATAACCCACAATTAACATAGGGATATGTACAACATGATGTTTGTGAAAATGGCATGACGCTAAATCAAGAGAAATAAGGCATGAAAGCAGAAGGCTTCATGCATGTACCCAACCTAATGCATAAAGTTCTAATATCAAAAAAATATTGGGATGCCTTTACAGACCCCAATTCCGTCATTATCAAATACCATCACTAGATAATAACACACACAAGAAAAAAAAGTAATTAATAAGAATGGATGTTGGTCCTTAAAACATAATAAAAAATGTCAAAAGAACTGTGTTGGAAACATGTACCATCACGATCCCCTCCCATCCAGGATGAGAACTGAATAAGAGGTGCATTATAAGGCACGCGCTCATCAATCCCAATGTTCTTCAAAGCTGTGTCAACCCTGCGTAAAAATTTTGGTACACCCTTCCAGATAGTTTCATGAAAGTAACTCATTCCTGCGCGCATTTCATCCTGTGGTGTAGGAGGAGTTCTACGAATTTCATCAGTTCGGAAAGCAGCTTGGATCTGAAATCAAAGTGATAAACGGAACAAAATTACTCGCATTTAATCAAATGTTATCCTAGCATAAACTATCGAAAAATAAGAAATAATTTCACAAAGACATTAACCCAAAATTTGAAGGTTCAAAAAACCATATGCATATCTTCATTGTTACAATTTACACCTAAAACAACACATAAAGACTCCCTAGTTCTCAAAACCCAAAATAAATCAAGAGCTATAAGATCTC
This sequence comes from Ottelia alismoides, assembly GCA_037367405.1. Taxonomy (NCBI): domain Eukaryota; kingdom Viridiplantae; phylum Streptophyta; class Magnoliopsida; order Alismatales; family Hydrocharitaceae; genus Ottelia; species Ottelia alismoides. The sequence goes on from JAZKJV010001292.1 coordinate 1,244,383, forward strand.
CATTTCATAAACCAACTACGAACCTTTTATATCCATAGTTGAGCTATGATGCAAACTAACCAAGAGGAACCACTCTTAAACAGCAAATCCAAACTAACCAAGGGGAACCACTCTTAAACAGCAAATTCTCCGTGAGAAAGTGACACCTTTTTCATTATATACTTTCTGATGCAGTTTTTCACCGCTACCAAATGTAAATGATAGCAATATATAGCTGCATCCGACTACTTTCCATAGCTCATTGTAATGTTCTTTCCTCATGATTACTAACATGTGACAATCAGCATTTATGCATAAAAATCCATTATAGTGATCCCCCAACTCCCGGTTATAACTATCATATACTACATATTTAATGTCAATATATGGGAGGCCATATATAAAAGACAGTACGAATTTTCAAAAAATAAATTCAGAATGAATCAATCTAAAACTCAAAGTTTTGCCAAAAGAGAAGCCGAAAGTTCAATTATATGAAACTAAATATATTGCAACAACTCTGCATAGATAATTTCACAACAGGCGTCCCAAAAAGGACGATTGACAACTTAAACAGAATAGCATCATCACCACCATTTAAAGATACAAGTGTTTACCTCTCTCTGCAGAGCTTCATCAAGTTCCTGTTTGTCGTCGGGAGTGATGTCCTTCGCATATAGTTGAGCCAAACAGTTTCTTATCCTATTAACATATAGGAGCATAAGAGAATTGGCTTTTTCAGTCTATGTATTGCACAAAATTCTAGTGTAGAATTCATATATTGATTAATATCAACATATAGTTTGCACATTATAATTGTATAGTATATATTTTTAACAAATATACTGTACGATATGTAAATGTAACGAGAAATGAGATAAAAATGAGAAATAATATAATTGTCTTATTTCATTTTAAAGGAATATATATATATATATACAGGATGATGTCCGTTGTTGATCAATGGTTCATATGTAATAAAGTTAAACTAGCAGTTATTTTCTTAGTATTAAATATAGAAGGGTGTGGGCAAGCAGTAAGGTGACAGGTTTTGGCCCTGAGTCCTGCTATTATGAGATTTGGATACTTCCATCTCAAATCCATTTTGAGTGTCACATTTAAATGCAATAAATAGCTTAATCTATATGGAAAAGAATATCATTTCTATATTCTATGGGCATGGATATGCATTAATAGTTCCATCCACAAAAAAGGCAGGTATCATTCATTTTGTACACGACTATTTTTAGTGGAGTTAAGCACAGGAATGTTTTAGCTCAAACATATCTTGTATATATAATATTTGAATTATTACAAGATATAGGTGTTTTGTGTCAATTTTTAGAAGAAAGATAGAAAAGATCCATATATAGATATTGAAATATCTATAAATTACTAGTTGTCGCAAATATATGTTGCATAGGATTAGTACGTAAGTTTTAAATAATATACTAAATAGAATGTTTTAAAAATGATATTACCTCTGGTTTCACATGTGAAGGGTGCAGTTCCTGGAGTGAAACGAATGGACTATATTCAAAATAGGACAATTTGACTTGAGAGTTCTGGGCATGGTGGAAAATCCACGTTTTCCCACTGTCGATATATATTTTTTATTTGTGACCATTGCATGAGATTTACGACAGTAATCATCACAACTTCTTAGAAAACAAAAAGAGCGGGTCCTTTTCTTCAAAAGCAAGAAACTATGTTTCAAACTAGTGAGCAGAGAGTCCAGGTTTCGCTATGTGAGATTTCTTGTCGTTCTGCCAGATCATAACCCTTTCTCATTGTTCAACGAATGGTGTGATTACTAAATATCAAATATATATACATGCAAGTAAGATGCCCATCACAAGAATCAAGTCAAATCATTGTAAACAAGAACCGTAAATCTCAGTTCGAATCAAGGTTTTTGTCCTATTTTCAGTGCCATTATTCCATCTTATGTTAACATTGAAATACACAGTAGATGTCATTTTTATTGAAAATTTTGGAGTTTAGTTTCTTTTAGGGGAATTAACACCATAATGAATAAAGATCTTCAATCCTGACATATACAAAATCTGGGGCACACTGATTTTTAAACAAATACAAAATTCACCATCCAGTTCATGCAACAATTTGTACATATATTTGTGGAAATACAAGACCATATTCATTTCAGCAAGTTTATTGCATCATCGAGAGGACAATACAAGTTTCAAAATCTAAAAGTGGAACATTTTGGTCATGTAAACGGAACAACAGCAACAGGGACATCAAATCAAGATAGTGCAACCATTTATTTATATTGTTTATAGCATGTTGCAAGGGAGTCTGAAAACAGTAAACAAACTAAATAACCCCATCAAATTCAACAAGTGGACAAAATTATCAACAGACCTGGCATGTTTCTGAAGCAGTGATCTTCGTATCGACTGAGTTGGATGAGCAGTAAAAACAAGATCCACGGTCTGACTTTTTAAAGCATCAAAGACTTCTTGCGGGGACTTTTTAAGTTGCACGACCAACCTCTTCAGAGTCTCTTCGATGTCCGACTCAGTTGTTGCTGAGTTCTCGTCAGCAAAATCACCCTTCTTCACCTTAGGACGTCTGCGAAAAGCAATCTGTACCTCCTCAGCCAAGTTGGCCAAATTAAGCATGTGGGAGAAGGAACTGGACACCACGATAGAGTCCCCAGGATCCAAACTGGTCAACACATTTCCAAGCTCATCCAGCTTTTGAGGATCAAGTTTCCCTTCATACTCAGCAGACAACTCATAGCATCGTTGAACCTAACAAAGCCAAATATCAGATACATGATCGTTCACATATTCATATATAAGAACCAATCGATTTCCATGATATTTTAGATCAAAAATCATTTATGAAAACAAAGGGAACCTGCCAGCTTTCAATCAAAAAGACGTGTCCAGTGGCATCCAGACCCACATCTTACATAGAAAATCGATCAACCTATCACATGTTTGTGTTCCAACAAGACCAATTATTTTATTACACAGCTGCCCTCGAAGCAAAACCAGAACTTCCAAATAACTAAACCAATCGACTACACAGCAATCCCCTTTAGAAAAGCGAAGTATACTCTCAACACATTCCTAGGGGTCCCATTGCCGACCATCCGACCATTTCGATTAATATAAAATTAGATTCAACTGACAACCATAAAAAACTTAACCGGAAAAAAAGAGAGCAAAACGAGATCCTTTTCGGATCGATCGCTGCAAGAGTTATCCTATCCTACCGTCTCCCTGAGATCCTCGCCGTGGAGGTCCTGGAGGATGTCAAGGAACCGATCCCCGAGGAGCGCATCGTACTCGACAAGCTTGTCGTCCTCCGACAACTTGGACGGCGCCAGAAGCCTCAGCTGCGCATCGATCGATGCCATTTTTTCCAGGTTGGGATTGGGAGCCATAGCCAACAGTCGGGAGGAGGGGGCAGAGACAGCTCGAAGGCGAGTGGAAGGAAGAGGATGTGATCGTAAGAGGAGAGGAGTGGGCGATCTGGTCCTATATATAGAGAGAGGAAGAGCAGCAGTGGCCTCGCCACAATCCGTTGGTGGAGAAGGCAGGGTCGGTAACCGGAGAGTGGAGACCACAGCCAACTAGAACGATGGATGATGCGACCGGATAGCCGTACGATCAGCATATCCTTTGGCTGATTCGGTTTTGCTATCCTGATCATTCATCGGCTTTTTGCAAAGTAATATGCCTCCCACATGTGTGGAATCGGAATAACTCGGTATCTCTTCTTTCCTCTCAATTTGGGCCCGTAACAGCGTTAGTCTGTCTTTCTATGCGAGTTAGGGTAGCTTAAATTAGTAGGATAATCTATTTTTGTGTTTAAGTATTTGAACAGAAGATTAAACTTGGGGTGTGTTTATTGTAGGTTTGTTGTGATATCATTGTATTGAAGTTAGGAAAAGTGAGTAGTTATTGTGATGTGATTGTTTTTAAGTTTGGAAAAATGAGTAGAAGTGGAGTAGTTTATAATTTTTATATAATACGATGGTATGATATATTATTTTTTGATGGAATTGATAAAAGAGAATTTATTTATTTAATGTATTAAAAAAGAGAAAAAGTGTGACCCACGTAGGAGAGATAAGGAATAGGGTGAGGGATAGGGTTGGCTATCGAGCCCAACGAGCCGAGCTAGCCCTGGGCTCGGGCTCGATAAGCCCAACTGGGCTCGAGCTTAGGCTCGTTTGAGCCTAGCCGAGCTGGCTCGAGCTCGGGCTCGTTTGAGCCTAGCCGAGCTGGCTCGAGCTCGGGCTCGATGAGTTCGAGCCCTTATCGAGCTGGCTCGGGCTCGATAAGGCTTGAGTCGAGCCCCTTATCGAGCCCGAGCTCCTTATCGAGCCTGGTCGGGGCTCAAGCCCAAGTCGAGCTCGTTAAGGAAAATGGGTACTTTTTGGTGGAAAAGTGTATTGTGTGAATTCGAACTTGAGACCCGCTCTATCAAAGACTGTATTCCTTACCAGTAGGCCACTAACAAAGTTGTATATAAAATCTTATTTATAATATATATATATATATATTGTAACATTATATTGACTCGTGGGAGGGTCAAAGTTAGTGGAGGGAAAATTGCAAAGAGCTAATTTTATTTTGTTTGTATTATATATAAATATATAAATAATATATATGTGTGTGTGTGTATATATTCCTTATCGAGCCCCTTATTGAGTTATCGAGCCGAGCGAGGCTGGGCTCAAGCTCGACTCGTTAAGCTATCGAGCCCAAAATTCTGGCTCGGACTCGGCTCAATAGCTTAATGAGTCGGACTCACGAACCCTTATCGAACCGAACCCGAGCCTGCCTCATCGAGCCATGATTCAATAGCCAACCCTAGTGAGGGGGTAAATTCCCAACCGAACGGAGCCTAAGGAAAGACCAATAATTAAATCACATTATGGTAGTAAATATTGCTGACATTTCGGCTTCTCTCTATTCTCTCTATGTTTTTCTTACGAGAGGATTGGATGGGTGCGCTCGCTTTTGTTTTGAATCGCGTTAAGGTCCTTTTGAGGTACCAATCATTTATCTCTAGATAGAGATATTTTATCTTAAGATAATTAGTCCCATCATAGTTACATCATTCATTATTTTTTATTTACAGTTTTTATCTACTTTTATTCTCCAAACCAATTAAATAAGAACGAAGGGTAAATCTTGCTTGTCCTTTATTTCACTTTATTTTCTTATCCATTATTTGGACAAAGATTATTTGAAACGTGGGCCATCCCACCTAGGGATGAGCATGACCCGGACCTTACAGGGCCTAAGTCCAAGCCCATCTATTTTTTCAGTCTTTGGACTGACCCTATGCATATTATCTTCTTATTTTTGAAGGTTAAATCCCAAGCTCGATCCAATTATTATGGGAGGGGCTAAAAACATGCATGTCCATTAAATGTTGGATATCAGTTGAGCTTGAGCCAATCCCATTTTTATGAGCCTGGGTTGAGCAGGTCCAGATGTTTGTAATTTCTATTCCTACACATCCCCTCGGTTGTTGATTTTGACTGTATGTTTCGTTGAGTTGTGGTTTTTATAATTTTATCGCTTTATTGTTTGATAATACTTGTATTTTTCATGAATTCAAATATCTCTTTATTGTTGGATATAGGCCTCCTATCGAGCGAGCTCGTGAGCCTTGATTCAGGCTCCATTTTGGGTCGAGCTTTCAGGCTCAATGGTTTGAGCTGAGCCAAACTCGAGCCTAACCTAATTAACAAAGGACCTTAAATTGTTGGCATGAACCTGACCCAAAATGATTTCAAATATAGGTCACCAATCCCAGCATAATGTAGTGAAATAATCATTTGGATGGTCATTTCACGTGTAAGGTGTTAATAACGGGTTGGATCTGATTTGACATTATAATTTTATTATTATACCTTTCCCGCTATTAGTCAAAACTGTACCATGACCCAGAATAGTTGCTCTTTCTTACACATATACCCCTACCATTAGAGCCCGTCGGTCGTTAAGTTTGACTATAAGGACTGAAATGTAATTCTCACATTTATCAATTTGCCTTAGCTTTTAATCCCCTCCCTCCTCCCTTTGAGGAACCCATCTCCCCATGGGATGAGCACAAACAGAGGCAGAGGCGGTGAAGTGACAAAGACAGAAGGGGTGAAACAAAAGAGACGGAGTCGGTGAAGCAAGGGAGCAGATCTTCTACGCAAGCCCCAAATCAAGCTGTGAAGACACTGAGGCCAAACTATGTCCCATCTCCGTCCATTTCATACGGAAAAAGCTGTCGGACATACTTAGGCCCTGTTCGTTTGAGGGTATAAGGAGGAATAGAATAAGGGGAATAAGCCTCCAACACGCTTCCCCGTGGTACGACTATTCCCTATTATTTCATCTTATTTCACTCTTATTCCTATCTTTATCCCACCTTATCTACCTTTATTTCACCTTATTCTTATCCTCCAGCCGAACGGAGAATAGACCCTTATTCCCCTTATTCTCCATCCTTATTCCTGCTTATTCTCCTACCGAACGGGCCCTTAGGGTGTATTTGGATAGTGGATTTAGGTGGGTTAAACTGGTTGTAGGTAATTCATTTTTGAGTTTTAGTGTTTGGATAGAGGGTTAAACTGGGGGTGGGTTAGAAGTGGGTTTATTGAGATATGATTGTATTGAAGTTTGAAAAAATGAGTAGTTATTGTGATGTGATTGTATTGGAGTTTGAAAAAGTGAGTAGAAGTGGGGTAGTTTATAATTTTTATATGATATGATGGTATAATATATTATTTTTTGATGGAATAGATGGAATAAAATTAATTTATTTAATATTTTAAAAAAGGGAAAATGTGGGACCCACTTGGAAAGAGAAAGAATGAGGTAAAACCCCCCTACCCGAACGACACCTTAAAGTACTGCTTGGTGTTGTTTCTAGAATGATCTCTCACATGCTCGAGGTCACAACTTTGTAACACATACCCCAAAACCTAGTGCCGTACCTAAAACTCACGAAGTGTGGGTGTAGTTTATAAGTGATGGAGATTACTACTTGTCAACTTGGGCTTAAGCATTTTGGGTGGTTGCCAACGGGTCTATCCGGGCACGTATCCAACAAGTTGTTAGGGCCAGTTTTCCTCGATAACGGACCAGTGACCTAAGCTCGAGGCATTATAGCTTTAGTTAGAGAAACGAGATAATATCCATCTCCTCCCTTCCGTGGCAAGTCGTCAATCCTCTTCTTTAGCAACGACACCTAGTTTCTCTAACTAAGACCACAGGAGCAATCTACCACTGACAAAAACACCCATCAAATATGTACCGGAGAGACACAGTGCATACAACAAGTCTAGTCTAGGGGTGAGCACTACAAGAGTTCATCCATATAACCAAACCAAATCGTTGAAAATGAGTCAAAATGGTTTGGTCATTTGGGTTTTAGGTTGGATTGGACCCAAACCATAATCCTTCAATGGGTATTGGGTCGGTTAGTTAAGTCTTCCACCTAACCCACCCAAATAACCCAAACTATTTCTTTGGATGGCATAAGATTTGATCCTACCCAACCCAACTGATATAACTTAATGTATAATATCAAGAATTCTAAAAATCCTACATATTTTTAATGTGCAACTCGGATTCTCCAATCTAAGTTAACAACTTTTAACAACCTTGTCTCACTAAACATTATTACAGTTGTTATTATGTGTTATACTCAATGTATTTTTTCTCTAGCATCCTTAATAAGATCATTACATGCTATAAATAGCTGAGAGCATGCCTTATTACCACAAAACTATGCTTCAATCCCTATCCACTTCAGGTGACATAAATTATTTTTGAAAATCCAATAATGTTAATTGAACGCTATATCAACTTGAACATATCTCAACCTTCTTCATCCATATTGAACATATTCCTCCAACCTTCTTCTTCTCTATTGAGCTTAATACATGCTTACTTTGACATCTTTTTCATACACCAATACCCCCATTACTACATGATCTTCAATTAACAAGATTTTTTATATAGGTAATTCGGTTTTCATCCTACCCAATCGGCCCAAATCGGTCACCCAAACATCTCAACCCAATCTTATTTAGCTGGGTGATGGGTGTCATTTTTACAACCCGAATCAAATTCAACCCAAACCGAATAACCCAGACCCACCCAAACCATTCAAATACCCACCCCTAGTCTAGTCCAACATTGACCCTCTTCCTTGAGAGCTTCTAGGTCATAAGGGACTGCCATCAGTCCCCATTATTGTGCATTTAAGGATCACGATCATTTGAAATCACCCATTTAATGGGGCTACCATCACAGAGTCAATAACTGCTTTAGAAATGGGAGCACAACTACGTTGACCTTGGAGTTTTCAACCAAAACCATTTATTAGCTGAACAGGGGGAGGGCAGGGATTCCCCAATTTCTTTTTTAGTAACAAAGATACGTAAATGAAACTTTTGTCTGTGAAGGTAGACCATAATTCAGTGCAAAATAAATTAGATTGATTCTATACACGATTTATATTGCTTACAAGATGTTTATTATTGAATGGATAGATCTAAAACTTCTATAGTCAGAATAGATTAAGAGAGTTAGCCATGTTTATTCGGAGAATAAGTACGGGAATAATGGGTCAATTCTCCCTTCGACACGGTTTTCAAGAGTACAGCTATTCTCATCAGCATTTCATTATTCCACCGTTATTCCTATTTTTATTCTACCCTATCTACCTTTATTACACATTATTCTCCATCTAAGTCAACAAAGGCCATCAAACAAGTTGTAGAGATCCAACCCCATCCCTTATACCAAATAAGGGTTGGGGTGATAGATGGCCCACTAAATGATCGGGTGGCATGCTTTCCAAATGGTTGAGGTGATTACATGAGTAGAGAAAAATTAGGCTCTCTGCATTTTATATTGCATATATTATCATATGGATTTAGTCTTAAGTATAATAGCTTTCAAAAGCATTCAAATACGTGAAGCTCGATCTCGTCTCCATTCCACGTGGCTAAAAAGGTTCCTCTAGGTAAATTTACTTTTACCTAGAGTGGGTAAAAAGATTTTAATTTTTTTGGTAAGTATAGATTGTATTCCAAAGAAATAGAGTAACAATTACAGAGGAGAGAACGTTGACAGACCAGAGGTATACCAAGAGTGAGGAGAGATACCCCACAAATTACAGTAAATTAGGAAAAGGATTTCCTAACCAAATAAAATCCGAATTTGCGCGCTGATGTGTTCAGCAATAGCATGCGCAGATTGAGGCGTGGACGGCAATGAAGTAGAAGATGTCCATCGCCGATTTCGTTCGTTCCAGATCACCCAAACAGTGGCAGCAAGCGAGGCACAGACCTTGTCGCGAGATTGTTGTGCAGGAAATTGGGCACACCAAGATAGGATGTTGGCAAGTGAGCACGGCTGAGGAGGCGGGGGCAGACCTAGGTCCCTGCAGATAAGAAGCCACGCAGCGGAGACCCAAGGGCACCCGAAGAAGAGGTGGGCATGAGATTCTAATTCGTCGAAGCAGAAGTAGCAGGTGGACTGTGGCTGGATGTTGAACCTCGCAAGCCGATCCATAGTGGGAAGTCGCTCAAGAGTAGCCTGGTACAAGGTGCAGAAGAATTTTGGCAAAGTACCCTTAGACCAGATGACGGGGGCCCAATAGGGGGCCGCGTCCCTTGGGCGGACAAGATCAGTAGCCTCGGAGAAGGAAAAACCCTTTGGGCTGCGCGACCATGAATAAGGCGGGGTATCGCCGCTAATCGCACCCCGTATAGTGTTCCTGACATTCAGAATCGCCTTCCAGCAACGAGAATGCGATCTAGATGGTTGTGTCTCCCAAAAGGACTGCCTCTGCAGGTATTTGTGTCGCATGAAAGTAGCCCATATGGACGTTTCCGAAGAGATGAGCCTCCAAGCCCAGGAAATCACCATTGCCTTGCGGATGGTGTCTAAGGCGGTGAGACCCAGACCCCCTTCAGACTTGGGGAGGCAGAGAGTGGACCACGCGATGTCATGGCGATTACGTCCCCACAGGAAGTCGGCACAGAGCATATCGATTCTTCTAGAGGAGGAGGCAGGGATAATTGTGCCGGAGGCCCAGTAGATAACGCCCGGTATCACAGTTTTAAGTAGTTGGAGGCGACCAGCGAATGAGAGGGTCTTGGATTTCCATCCCGCAAGGATGGCAGTAACACGGTCCTCCAAGAGCCTGGTGTCCTGACTTCTCCCAAGGCGAGAGTTCAGAGGGAAACCCAGGTAAGAGGTCGGTAGACATCGCCGGAGAATGCCAATCTGTAAAGTGGTACCAAAGTCCTGATGAGAGTGAACCGGGCGAAAGAGCTTGCTTTTCCTTGCGTTGAGGCGCAAACCAGAAATCTCATGGAAGTGATCTAGAATAGACCTGATAGCCAGAAAGGAGCGGGAGGAACCTTTGCAGAAGAAGAGAAGGTCATCAGCGTAAATGAGGTGGGACGGGGCAGAGCAACGTCCACTCCGCATGGCCGCGAGAGACCCATCACGCTGGCTGGACTCCACAAGGGTGGAGAGCGACTCCATACCCAATGCAAAAAGAAGGGGGCTGAGCGGGTCACCCTGTCGAAGGCCACGGGTACCACGAAAAAAACCATGGGGGGAGCCATTTACCAAGATGGAGAAGGAGGCAGATAAGCACGAAGCCATCCAACGAAGCCAAGTGTTGCAGAATCCCATGTTCTCCAAAGCCCTGAGAATAAAGGAGTGTTCCATCGAATCGAAGGCCTTCGACGGGTCAATTTTTAAGCAGGCCTTGTTGCCGGACGATCATCGATCAAAACCCCATAAAAGCTCTTGCGTGAGACTAATGTTATCACTAATGGCTCGGCCCTTGATGAAGGCAGTTTGGTTGGGGGAAATCAACACCGGAAGGACCTCTCCAAGGCGTATGGAGAGAAGTTTTGCAAAGACCTTATAAATAGTGTTACAGCAGGAGATGGGTCGGTAGTCAACCAAGCCCGAGGGCGAGGCAACCTTGGGGACCAATGTGAGGAAGGTATGGTTCACCTCCCTAACCATGTTCCCACCATTATGAAGAAAAACCAAGGCCGAACAGAAGTCATCTTTGACCATAGACCAATGACGCTTGAAGAAGCCAGCATTAAATCCGTCAGGGCCATGGGCCTTAGTAGAGGGAATGGAAAAAAGGGCCCTTTGAATTTCTTCTTCAGAGAATGGCCTGACAAGCCATTCACGAGCAGGGATGGAGAGAATATGCTTAGGGGGTGGTGGAGTTGCCATCTGGGGACGAGGAAGTCCTGGACCAAGCAGTCCCTGAAAGTGGGAAATGGCAGCTTCCGCAACATCCTTTGGGGCGTCAATTGCAGCACCGTTAACATCCAAGAGGGTATGGATTGAGTTCTTCGATGTACGCCTTTTCGCGGATAAATGGAAGAATTTTGTATTCCGATCGCCAAGGCGTAGCCAATCAATACGACTCTTTTGTTTCCAAGCCGATTCTAGATCCGCGTCAAGCCCATCCAAGTAGAGCTTCACATCCGATTCCAACATGGAGAGAATCGGGTCAAGCGGGTCAATGGAGAGGGCCCTGTTAATTGCTTGTAGGAAGTTCCCCGCGAGGTTAGTCTCAAAGAAGACATTTGCATTCTCATTTGCCCAAACCTTGAGAGAGTATTTGACATTTTTCAACCTCTGCACCAAACGGAAAAGCGGATTGCCACGGACAGGGCGCGCCCAGCCCCTGGTAATAGTATCCAAATATCCAGGCCTCCCAGCCCAATAATCAAAATATTTGAAAGGTTTTGGGCGAGTGGAAGTAGCCGCCAATGAGACCGTAAGCAGAGAGTGATCACTCGATGCCAGAGGGGAGTAAAGGAGCTTGGCCTGTGGGAATGTAGTGAGCCAGTTGTCATTCACAAGAGCACGATCCAGTCTTGCTGCAATCCTAGAAGGCCCAATGGAAGAATTGGTCCATGACCAAGAGTTGCCACAGGCATCTAAGTCATGAAGCATAGACCTGTTAATGCAATCATTAAAATGATTGATATGTTCTCTGTTTGGGGTGCGCCCCCCCCCTTTCTCCACTGAGGTACGGATAATATTAAAATCTCCAATGAGGAGCCAAGGCTCGGTGATAGTCTGACTGTTGAGGGTAATATGGTCCCAAAGCTCTTTACATTGGATTGGGCAATTAGCGCCATAGACAGCAGTGACAACAATCTTGCAACCACCATTATTTTGGCAGGACATTGTAAGGGCCTGGCTACAGGAGGCCAGGGGAGTACAGGTCCAGCAAGAAGAATTCCAGAGGAAGTATATGCGGCCCAGAGGAGTATCATTATGATGAAACCCCCAGCCAGCGGGCAGGAGGTCCACAAACTTTTGTCTATGAGGGGGTCTGATTTTAGTCTCGAGGAGGCCAATAATTTCAGCATTTTTCGTACGAAGTGTACGCAGGATGGAGCGCACCTTACGGGGCTTGTTCAGCCCACGGGTGTTGCAAACCGCAACCGACATTAAGCAAGGAAGGGGGGCTGTGCATGCCCAGGAATTGCAGGAGCGGGCTTCGACTGCTGCTTCTTTTTATGAGTGGAGTAGACTTTCTTCGTAGAGAATCTGTGGAGGCTCCATAGTTTCCTATTCATCCCTATTCAACATGGCTAAAATTTGACCATACATCAAGGATAATAAATGCCAACTAATATTGTAGCATTAATCCTCAATAGCTAATTCCATGCCAAACAAATCTAGGGCATTAATCTTTAGAAATTAATTCCTTGCAATGCAAATTTATGTCAATGCCATGAAAAATTAATTTCATGCAAAATATAACAATTAATAACTATATGCACATATATAACAACCTCCACACAAAATATTTCATTTTCGAATAAGGTAGGTTATTTATTAGGTTAATTAAACCAAGCATACAACAATGCTACAAAAATTTCACATAAAATATCAAATTTAATTTTGATAAAAATCTAATGAGAAACTGTACATAAAGCATTGGGAGTCAAGGTAATGTATCATGTACACCTTCCATTTTTTTAATATATTGATTATGCGGTGATTCCCACCTTGGGAGCTCACACATTCCTCTTTACAAAACTTTACAATTCATATTTTCTATATAGTTTCTCATTATTTTTTAAACAAGAAAATTTTATTTTTTCCTACTTTTATACATATTAGGAAATACATAAAAATACGAGTTATAGATTCCTAAAATGTATATGAAATATATACACCCTTATACTTAGCTTGACTATGTCTCCATCGTGACGAAGAAGGAAAAGAGGAAGACATCACTAAAACTAAAACGATCAAGTGAAAAGAACAACGAATTAAATAAATAGAAATCGGACTAATCTCTATACTTAAGATGCGATGGTTCTTAGTATATAAGAAAGACAAAAAAGGGGATGATCGAGGATGAAAAGAACAATATATAGAATACTTAGTGGCTCAATAGGCTCGCCCCATATCGAGGATGAAAGTCCCATAGTATACAAAAGAAACTACCAATTAAAGAGCATGTGAGAGAATAGAAGAACGTACAAATGAAAAGAAAACAAGATGAGTAGGATAAACATCCTCCCATACTAAATGTAACATTTCTAAAATGTTAGTGGAGCATAATCAAGAAACCATTTGATGAGTAGTCAATTAATTAAGGTGGAGGGAGTTTTTGAACTTTTAAAATGACATTTGAAATTTTAAATCCGAATTTTGGAGTAAAAGTAAAATGGGGGTGAAACTAATTTCGAAATGAGGTTAGGCTCACTACTTAGATTTCTATATGAGTAGGATGTCTTAATCTTTGATTCTCTTTTAAAGTTTCTTTCTCTCTCTCTCTAACATTTACCTCCATCTCCCATTTCCAAAATTGAAGCTCCTAGGTGTAGGAAGAGGCCCAAGGGTTGATGGATCCATAGAAGCACTCAATATTAAGGTGAATACTCTATATCCCGTAACACACATACCCCAAACATAGTCTTACATCTGAAACTCACAAAGTGTGAGAGTGTGTTATAAGTAACGGGGATTAATACTTGACAAGTTGGGCTTAAGCATTTTGGATGGTTGCCAACGGATTCATGTAGGCCCAAACCTAACAAGTTTTCAGGACCAGTTTTCCTCAGTAACAGACTGTAGACCTAAACCCCCGAGACGTTTCATATCCCTTCTTTAATATTCAAATTCTGCCATATATTTAGCATTGTAATTCTTACCAGATATTGCCTCTATCTATTTGATTGCCAAGCCATTCCACTATTTTTTTGATGTTAGATATTGATTGCATGGATTTTAGCGAGGGAAGGATTAACTTCGCACATTATAAAAAAACGAATATAGATCAAATTCAATCACAATATGCTGATCATATGAACAACAATACAATCATATAAAAAAATTGATTGCAAATGCAAAATCATATAATAAAAACTAAGGTGAAACCATAACATGCTGGTTTAAATATGGAAGTCCACTCCTCTCTTATTGATGAGGACGATGGGACGAGGCCACTCTCTCGCGCGCCTCCGCATGGAGGCAATAATGCAGATGCGTCAACGGCACATGCATTAAACGTGATCAGGACCATACAATGCTATTATGAGCTCCGATCCATTGCACGCTGTGATGCAGATGACATATCTTTTTCATGTATCAGTTCAGTACACAGCACTGAGTCGCTAAACAAAGAACCCTTGAGCAGGTCTCTCTCACTCTATATGTATACAAGTTCTACCCATCGTCGTCTGTGGTGTACTGCATGAACCTATTGTTGTGTTCTCTTTCCTCATGTGCAATGTATGCGGGGGCCCGTTGCTGCAAGTGGTAATTTCGACATTGTATTAGAATATATTTTTAAATAAATAAATAAATATTAATTTAAACTTAATTAAATAAAATATATAATTTGTCTCGTATTCAAGACTATGGATGTATATTGTATATGGACACGAACGTTAGAATATATTTTTAAATAAATAAATAGTTATTAATTTAAACTTAATTAAATAAAATATATAATTCGTCTCGTACTCAAGACTATGGATGGATATTGTATATGGACACCAACGTCGGATATGAATCCTTTAAAACAGATATGAATCAGAAACGAATAATAACCGGAATATTTTATAAATTAACTACCATATACATGTTTAGTACATATGGTTTACACACTACAACAAAATTGAGCTATAGTGACGGTTTTTTCAAAATCTGTCACTAAATTAGTCGTTAAATATATAGCGACGATATTATTCGTTGCGAAATGAGTTTTCGTACTCGAAATTAGCGATGAATATCGTATCTGTCATTATATCATTAGCAATGGTCCACATAGCAATGCTTATCCGTTGTTATTTTTCAAACTTCTAATTAAACGTCGCTAACGATAATTAGTTGATATTTTGAAAAATAGAACGGATAAGTGTCGCTATATGGACCACTGCTAATGATATAAGACAGATAGATATTCATCGCTAATTTCGAGTACGAAAACTCATTTCGCAACGAATAATACCGTCGTTATATATTTAACAATAGCTAATTTAGTGTCAGATTTTGAAAAAAAACGTTAATATTAGCTCAATTTTATTGTAGTGCAGATAGATATGCCATATATATTCATTTCATAACAATAATATTAATCCTGATGAATGCAATCACGAAATTTTGTTATACACAATTGTAAATAAATCTACGACTATGTTTATGTACTAAAATGGATATACGAATATAAATGCGAATATTCATAAATGTTAAAGTGATATCCTATCCACATCCACTTTAAAACGAATACACATCTCAAAATATGTATAAAACAAATATGATAGTAGATCAGATACGAATATGTATGTATGTATGTATGTGTATGCATGTTTTCGTTTACATCCCTACTCAAGACGGTATCTCGTGTCATGAACATGTGCCATTCCCTTAGAAGCACTTGAGAATTATGAGTTTAATGGCTAAAATTTAGTAAGTCTCGCACAATTCATAGAGAAGTTTTAGTTGAATCCTTGGGGGTGTTCGGTTTGTGAATAAGCATGTAAAAGGATGGGGAATAAGAAGAATGTGTTTATTCTCTATTCGGCTGGAAAGATATGAATAAGAATAATAAGACGGAATAAAGATATGAATAAGGGTGGAATAAGACGAAATAATAGGATGTAGATGAAAATAGTCGTACTCTTGGGAACTGCACCGAGCGATGAATAGATCCCTTATTCCAGTGCTTATTCCCCAATCGAAAAGGAAGGTTAGTTTTAACTCAATTAAATCTTACCTATTAAGTTCCTCCTTACCACACTCAATTGAAGAAAGTAAAGAGCTTATTATATAAAAATACCTAATAGCCAGGGCTTTTTTAAAATAATTATTAAAATAATCATAATTAATTAAATAGGCATTACTAAAAAATATTTAAAAAAATAGGCATCAATCGGCACCTCAGTTGCCGATTTGGGATGACACCTCCAAATCGGCACCTCAGGCGCCGATTTGGGAGAGAGTCGTTGGCGTCCTCCTCCAAATCGGCACCTAAGGTGCCGATTTGGAGGAGGGCGTGGCAACGGCTCTCCACCATTCTCCCTATATATACAACCCTTCTCCCCCATTTCTCCCTCACAACTTCTTCTTCTATTCTATCCTCCTCTCTTCCAATTCTCTCATTTCTCTCCATCTTCATTCCAAAGCAGTTCTCAGCATCTTCATCAATCGTATACTCTTATTCGAGTAAGAATAAGATATTTTTTCGTAGAATTTTTTCGTGTTTTTTCAAGTTATTATCAGCAAAGGAGATCTATTGAAATCTATTTATTATTTTTGGATAACATTTCTGTTTGAAGACACACGTCATTCATATAAATTTATATTTATTTTATTTTTCATTGTAGTGATTATTAGATGTGCAAAATTAGAATTAATTTAAGTTATTTAGTTCATTTGACGTACATTAAAATTAAGATCCTTTATATATCACATAGTTTGGAAAGCATTATTAATATCATAATTTATATTAAGGTCAAAAATCTTGATAATTTTACTTCATTGCACCATTAGATAATTAAAAACTGAATTAATAATTACAGTTTTGAAATTAAATATTCTTTAAATGTATTAATAATATGCCTTTATTCATGAACCATAACTAACTACTAATCTTCATAATATCTTAGATGTGGCATCCAACAATGTTCCTATTTTAATATATTGCGGTGGAGTGGTGAATGCGACTGACGAGCACGTAAATTATATCGGAGGACAAAAACGTATGGTTATATTGCCACGTCAGATAACATATTTTGATATGTTGGACCGTGTTTCGAATGCCATTGGTATTCCCCTCGATCGATATACCCTTACATTAACTTGTAAGTGGTTGTATGAAGGATCGACATTTTTTCTAGTACCAATTCATGATGATGAATCCACTTTGGCGATGATGGATTCAATCGACAATGTGAGATTCATTCACCTTTTCGTCGAAGCTGCCCCTCTTGATCAGGAAAACATGCCATCCTCATCGAGGTAATATGGTTATATTTAAATTAAGTAGTAATCATTTTTCACAATGTATAAACTAACAAATATATTAATTAATCAGGCCAACAAATACCTCGGTGGTTGACAATATTGATGAACCTTCACAATTGAACCAAGACATTGATATTTCGACACAAGAACCTGAAGAAGATAGTGGGGAAATTGAAGTAGAATCTGATTCATCTGATGAAGAAACCGTGAACACATGTCATGATTTTGGATTTGGATCGTTAGCATTAGCCTTAGACAATGAAGATAGGGGTAACTCATATTATGCCAATAATGAGGATACAGATGAAGTACCGATGGAAGAGCTGCCTAATGTATTTAACTATGAAACTGCAGAGGCAGAAGATGTTGCGTTTGTAGATAGAGAAGATGCTCCTAGCACTGATGATTCTGGTTTAAATTATTGGTTTGGTAAGAGCTATAAGTCGAAAAAAGATTTGCAATATGACCTTCAGAAATGGAGTTTGGAAAATCATGTCCAATATAAGCCAAAAGCCTCAAACAAGCAAATCTTTACTGCTGTATGTATTTATGACGATTGTGGTTGGCGTTTACATGCATCGGAGAGGAAATCTCGTGGAGATTGGTACGTCTCAGGGTATAGAGGAAAGCACACATGTCGGAACCCTGTTCTCCTACTCAAACACCGACAATGTACATCGGTGTTTGTAGCACAATACATATTATCCTCATTTAGAGCTCAAGTTAGTATGACTCCAGGTGCAATTATGTATAAAATAAAAGACGAGCTACAGACGGAGATTAACTAGATGACAACTTGGAACGCAAGAGGACGTGCAATGGATATTATTAACTAGATGACAACTTAGATGACAACTTGGAACGCAACTAGTATGTCTCTTTTCGTAACCTTCGAAGATTCATTCGTGCCTTAGAACAACACAATCCTGGAACGTAGACATGGTTCCAAACAGAACCAGCTGAAACCACGAACCAGGTACATTTCAAGAGATTGTTTGTTTCGTTTGTCCATGTCATAGAGCATTTAGATTTTGTCGTCCAGTTTTAAGCATTGATGGAACACATTTATACGGGAGATATGTCGTTCATATGTATGTTGCCACTGCCTTCGATGCGAACCAAGGTTTGATTCCTCTTGCATTCTCTATTGCGGAGAAGAATGAGAATATTTCAGCATGGGGATGGTTTCTGAATTTGGTTAAGCAAATTATAGATCGAAGGGATATGTGCTTCATTAGTGATCGATTTCCTGGCTTGAAGGATCTTGTACGTGGTTTATTTCCACCTGAAGAGGGATTCAGTCATCGTCATTGCCTTCGTCATATGTGTGCAAATATGCATAGAGCTGGTCACAAGACTCGCTCCATTCTAGCCCGATTCTATGCTGCTGGGGAAGAGCCATGTGAAAATAAGTTCAACAGCATGATGCGAGATATTAACATTCTCGATAGGAATGCATTTGCGTGGATCGTGTCACGGGATAATGGTGATCAAAGTTACTGGGCATTAAGTCAGGACAATGGACATCGATATGGACACATGACCACAAATTTATCTGAAAGTTTCAACGGACTGTTTAGAGGAGCCCGTGGCCTGCATGTTATATCTATGATCTTAACCATTTTCCTAAGAATGAATGGATACTTCTACGATCGACGTGAAGAATCCAAGCGAATAACAACACACTTAACCAAGAAATATGAGGAGTTACTCGAGGTAAATACTAGAGCTGGCAGATCATGTCATGTTTGCAGATATACTCTAACACAATTTCAAGTAAGGGATCGGGAAGGATATGCATACGAGGTTAACTTAAATGGTGAGGAGAGCGATTGTACTTGTGTATTTATGCAAATGAAACATTTCGTATGCCCGCATGTAATAGCCGCAGCTGCCAACACTCGGACTCATTTGGACAACTACAACCTATGTTCACAATATTATTCAAGCGACTATTATCGGAAGACATGTCGATTCTTTTTCCATCTGGTTCATGATCAGCGCTACTGGGGAGAAGAAGATGAAATCATCATGTTACCTCCGATTATCGGAAAGAGGAAAGCTGGATGACTTGTTCAAGGGAGAATTCGAAATAAAATGGACGAAATGTGTGTAAAATCTGCAAGCGACCTAGACATAACAGATTAAGTTGTCCACAGAGAAATTAAAGGAGCTTAGACACAATAGGTAACGTATAAGTTAAATTTTTTTATTGATAAATATATTCACTATGATTTTTAATGTCATTTCTTTATTATTCCAACACATTGTTAAGTGTAGATGGCACACATGGATAGAGTTCCCGTTCCAGTGGATGCATCTGTTTTGTACATGCAGAGTGAGCATCGATCTTCACAGCCCACCAGCTCGGTTAGTAATTAAATTCAATATGATATTTTTATTATTAATATAGTAGATTCTCATGTGAGATTATTACAAATGTTGTGTTATTTATTTTGTTTAGATTTGATTCGTAGAACACAACGAAATGTTAAATGAAATTATCCAAGAGAAGAGTACAATAATAGAGAGACTTCTTGAATTATCTGGATTTCGATGTATAGTAAACATGAGACGGGTACAGATGGACCCTTCTTTACTGACTAGTTGCTTGAATGGTGGCAACCAGAGACTCATACATTTCACTTCCGACTTGGCGAGGCGACCATTACGCTACAAGATATGGGATTGATAAGTGGACTGAACGTCGATGGATCGCCTGTTACTGGTCCGGATGTTCCGTCGGAAGGATGGGAACCCCTTTGTCTTAGCTTGTTAGGTGGTATTTCCCCTCACATAAAGAGTGGTAAGGTGAAGTTATCATGGATCAGGGGGGAATTCTTTAGCGATGATGATCGGCTGCTAGATATTGAGGATGAGAAAGAAGCAATACGTAAAGTGAGGGCCTTGATTTTTTATCATATTGGATGTAGTGTACTAGCAGATAACAACAGAGATATGGTGCCTCTCCGGTAAGCATTTAATTGCCTATATATGACTATCTCATTTGATTTTAATACACACTAATAACACTATTTTGTTGAAATAGATACCTCCTTCATTTACGCGAATTGGAAGACTGCGCTCAAATGGCATGGGGCGTTGCTGCTTTAGCTATATGTACGCAGAGTTGGATAGGGGTGCAAAGATAGGCACATCTAGGATTTATGGGGTTTTTACAGTTCTATATGTATGTACAGTTTAAACATTGCATATTTCTAAAGTTAACATTACTCGATTTACTTCAATTAACAAGGAAAACGTATAGGTTTGGGCCTGGGAGCATTTGCACATAGGCAGGCCAATTGTGAGACATCGCGCAAACATTCAAGGAGGATCATTGGATTTAAAATGGATCGGCGTCCGAAGTTTCGAGGAGAATGTGCAGACAACGACGTTGATGTTTTACCGTAATGAGTTAGATACACAGCAAGCACATCATGTAAGTAATGAAATCAATTAAATATTCATCTTATGCAGCAATCATTAACTTACTTTCTTATTTAATGAATGTAGATTATTTGGACACCATATGCTGATGACGAAATCAGACAACTGCATGATATCTGTCGAAGAGGTCAGTCGATTTGGATGAGCAGGGTACCATTGATATGCTATGATATCATAACTATGCATCAACCGGATCGTGTTATGCGCCAATTTGGGATGCGGCAACATATCCCAGCATCCGTTGAGAGAATACACGTTGTCTCTCGACGAAATAAAACACGAAGCGCAGACATCTTAGACTGGTCGGTTCTACATCGGCAATACGTACAACGATGGGCAGAAAGAGAAGAATCTGGAGTTCTTGAGCATCCAGATGTAAACAATGATCTGTTGATGAATCTGTGATTCATCACATCAAAAGTCAAAAATAGAGCCTTGTTCCCGAGAAAATAGAGGCATATTTCTTTTTATCTTGCATAGATAACATTCATGCATACATCCATAATTCATGCATTATAGCAGCTCATCTGCATTTAAATAAGAAGCCACAAATCCCTTGTGAAATTCTTCTTCATCAAATAACTTCCTCTCTATAATATATGTATATATTCATTAATAATATAGAGAAGAATGCCAAAAACCACCCTTGTAAAATAGCCCAAATACCCTGAGAACCCTTGTACATTAAAACACACATAAAGGCCGCATACAAACCCCTACTTAGGTCTACTCACTCTTAGATTATTACATATCAAAAGACCTTCAAAATGAGACTAATTTCATTGAAATTGGAGCTTGTATGAAGAACTTGGGTTTTTGGGCCATGTTGTATACTACATATGTATATTTATGTATCTTTGTATTTATGTACCATATTTGACCTCATCTCCGTCTTTGGTCAACATGAAACTTGTAGATCTCATCAAGATCTACAACTTTCATGTTTTGAGTTTTTCCAAATTCGGCCTTCTCTTCTCTCTACACGTGTTTTCCCTTCCAGCCACTCACAGCAGGCCACGTGGCGCCCTCTGATTGCGCCACGCGGCCCGCTGCCCTTCGCCTCGTCCGCACGCGCCCTCCGCCGTTGGATCTCGTCTCAGATCCAACGGCCCAGGCCTTTCCACACGCTTCCCTTCTCCTTGCCGTCCGATCCTCACCTCGCTTCATCTGATCCCTCCATTAGCGCCGCGCTCTCAGCCCTCCACGTGGCGGCATCTACGCCACTCGATCGCGCTCCCGATCCTCTCATCACAGCCGCCCATCTTCCAGCGAGTCTCGACCCTCCGATCTAAACCCTAATCTCATCCACACCGCTCGCACACGCTTCGCTCACATCACGCCACGTGGTGGCTCCACGACCCTCAGATCGCCTCCCCTCGATCTAATCACACCCGCTCACCACGATCCAATCTCCACCGTTGGATCACACGATCCAACGGAGGAGACTTCGTCTCCTACCTCGGGCACCCCCTCTCTCCCACGATCTCCGCCTTGCGGGAGGGGCTGCCCCTTCCTATTCTTGGCCGCACTCCAGCCACCTTCTCCAGCCGCTGACCTCACCACGACGCTCCCCACTCGTCCCTCTCCCTCGCCAGCACCCTCAATCGCCACCACCTCCACCATATTCGCCCCACGACAGCCTCCAACTTCGCCACTTACCTACTCCAGCCGTCACCTCCAGCTTATAAATACGCCACCTCCGGCCACCTTCATCCGCATCCGCCACTCCAGGAGAAACCCACGAGCTCAGAGCTCTCAATTGGTGACAGCAATTGGCCCTATCTTCGAGCGAAGACCGGCGTCTTCTCCGGCGAGATCCTCGGCCCACCGCCGTGCCGCAGCCACTCCTCCGAGCAGCTGCACGAGCTCGGGACCTTACCGATCCCTCGAGCGACGACCCTGGAACTCAAATCCGAGCTCCAATCCCCAGGTAACTTCCTCCATCGATCTCCAATCTTCTTCTTCTTTTTCTTGCTTTTTCTCTATTTTTATTCGCTGCCATTGATCCCCCTCGCACCTTCCAATCACCTCGCCGAGCTCCGCGTCAGAGCTCCGATCCTCGCTGACCCCTCCGCGCATTCCGACGACGCATACCACCTGCCTCCGACTGTAGCTCCGCCATTTGGCCGGAGCTGACTCGCCAGACCACCGCACTCCACCGTAGGCCTCGCCGCTCACTCACCCCACCTCCACGAACACCTGCACGCCTCGGCTATCCTTCTAACCTTTTGCAGGGACTCAATTCGTCACTGGCCGGAGCCTCGTCGGAGCTGTCCTCGAGCTTCATCGACTCAGAGCTCCAGCCCTCCTCCAGTCATCCAGAGACCACCGGAGGCTCCGCCGTGAACTCCCGTTTCTTCCGAGCTACTTAGGAGCTGAAGAAGCTCTTCACCGACGCCTGGTACCCGAGGCGGAGCCAGCCCAGCTTCACCGGAGCGCAGCCATCTCCTCCGCAGGCGGCGGAGGCCCGTTGAAGGAGAAGAAGCAGCAGCCGTTCGATCCTCTGATCGAACGGACCTCGCCTCGCCACGCGTCACTTCGCCGCCCTCGTCCTCGACCGTTCATCGCACTTCAGATCGGACGATCCTCGCCTTGCCACGCGCCTTCACCGACACCCCTTGGATCCATCTTGATCCAAGGGCCTTCAGGCTGCCACGTAGACACATCCAAGCCTCGGCCTCCCAAGCCTAGGCTCGGGTGAATCGAAGCTGCACCGAGGCTAGCCCGAGCCTCCAGAAGACCCGAGCCTCGACCCGAACCGTCGAAGGCCTCCGAACCTAGGCCGCCCCACGTGAGGAGCACGTGCGGCCTGGGTTATTTGCACCGACGCCCCTGGAGCTTTCACAAATTGCAAAAAGGTCCCTGTGAAGCAGACATCACGTGAGGAGCACGTGATTCGTGGAGAAATTGCATCCAAGTCCTGCATACTATTGGTAATTGCATTTTAGTCCCTGTCAGCACGTTTACTTATTGAAATTTTATTTTCCAGTATTGCATTTATACCCTTGTGTTTGCACGTGTCCATAGCATGCATTTTTCATCATTTTGAAATTCCAAAAATTGCAAGTTGTTGAGAATTTTGTCCTCTATCTTTCTGTACACGTGTTTGATTTTTGTTGGCTTAATTGAATTATCAATGAATTAATTGGTTCATTTGTGTCATATTTTGCCCAGTGATGCCATTTGATTTTTAATTAAATATCAGTGCCTTCAAAAATCACCAAAAATTCACAGTAGCTTAAGGACACTATTTTCAACACTCCATAAAAATTTCATATCATTTGCATGCATAACGAGGCCTCAATAAATAGTTTAGTGATTTTCTTTAAATAATTTTAATTAATTCATTTCACAAGGAATTTAAGTTCTGTCAATTTTCCTAGGTCCCTGATCATTAGACCTTCCTAGGATAATTTTGGTTCTTGGAGAAATTGTGGTTTGATATTTATTAAAAATTAAACACTGAAAATCACTTTGTCTGTTTGTTTAATTCACAGAAAATTCATTTTGAGTCGAAAAATTCCAAAAAAATTAGTGTAGCTTAATTTCATTCCATATCATAATCTGACCAAGTTTCATAATTTTTGGACTTCATTTGATATCTTAAATTGATTTAATCTCAACTTGGCTGGATTTTTGTATGTGTCTGCATTGAAAATTAAAAATACCAAAAAAAAAAAAATTGTTCCCCGAATATCAAACACTTGTAAATTGTTGTAATCAACCTAAGGAGACAGTTGCCTCCCTGAGATCGACCTTGGACTCTCCCAAGTAAAAAAAAAATATATCACTGCTTAAAATTGACCCAAAATCTGTCTTAAGTGGTTTTTGATCAACCTCCCGTATCCGACTGCAACGAACACTTAAAATTGATTTGGAACATTAATTTGCCCGAATTAACTAAGGGTGCGGGAGCGCTCATCAAAATGGCGCCGTTGCCGGGGAGGCACGGCTTAGGATAATTTGCATCATATTTTTGAGTGTTTGATCTTCTAATCCCCGGGTAGTCTGACCCCCGGTTTTTCTTGTAATTATTTCTCTCATTTATTTCCTTTGCATTATTTTATTGTTGTGTCACTCTCTGACCTCTATTTCATTTTCTGTGCGAGGACCGCGAGGAGTCGGCGACGCTTCGAGGACTTAGCATTTAGATTGTGTGGAGAGAAAGAGAGGCATTGTATTCTTTTTCATTATTTTCATTTTGCATTATTTCCAGCGGTTCCCGGTTGGGATCTCGCGCGTGTAAATATAGTGGAAAACCGTGTCCCGTGTGCTGTGTGGTTGATTGGTAATTTAGCTTGCACTAGCGGCTCCTCGAGCCACTCTAGGACTTGTTTGTGCTCGTAATCAATAGGACCACACAACACACTTAAAAGACGCACCTAGACCGCAGGACTTAGTGCAAATTAAACTGTTCTTCACGCTAATAGAACTGCCTGTCTAGGAGCGGCTTTCATCGCCTGCATTTGCATGTAGGGTAGAGTTTTCAATTCTGTATAGCATCCTGCATCAAGAAGCGAAGGACCACTGTAAGTATTCTCTACTTGGCATAAGCATCATAGATTTCAACTTGCATCGGCTTTTCTCGATTTCCCCCCCCCTCTGATTTTCTCACTTAATTAAAAAGGAAATTGGG
This sequence comes from Ottelia alismoides, assembly GCA_037367405.1. Classification (NCBI taxonomy): domain Eukaryota; kingdom Viridiplantae; phylum Streptophyta; class Magnoliopsida; order Alismatales; family Hydrocharitaceae; genus Ottelia; species Ottelia alismoides. The sequence goes on from JAZKJV010001292.1 coordinate 1,269,988, forward strand.
ACTGTCCGATAGACGTGCTTTGTGGTGACTAATTACAGTAATAACCTAATTTTAAAACTGGGACTGCTAACAGTATTGACCATAAAAAGGGAATAAAAGCTGAAAATTGTTTGCGGGAGACTAATCCCCGACCTTGTTTTCAGGCTGAGTGAGGGTACCTGAGTGTGTGTGAACACCCTAAGGTAGAGCCCAAATCCCCGTCTTCCATATCACGTTCTAACTGATCCTAGCAAATATCACTAGCTGAATATTTTCAGATTCTTTGACTAGTACCAAGTAGCCTCCGCCTGTCTCAGGTAGATAGGGGTGAAATTGCGGTACTTCGCGACAAGTTGCTAGTAACCCTCCGGGGCGAAGTTCCAGCCTTGTCAGCCTCCGCCTGCTTGCAGGTAGATAGGGGCATGGTCACTGAGTCCATCAGCTTGGGATAGGAGCGAAGAAAGGAAGGAGCGGCGGTATCTTAGACGACAGGATAGACAGGGAAGACGCATCCGGCTCTGAGCCGACTTCCCTCTAGGCCGCGTAATCCTTGCTAGATTTGCTTGAAAATCACACTTAAAAACTACAAGATAAATTGGACTCAACTTTGAGTCCTTCATTGTGTTGAGTGTGAATCCAGGGTCTTGGATTGATTTTGTGCTTGCTTCAGGTAGGAAAAAAATCCTATCTTCTTCTTGCCTCACCAAGATGAGTGACTGGGGAGATCTCGACGCACCGTTCACTGATCTTTCTATGAGTCCCCCAAGTAACTCGTCTTTTCCGGTCCGAGCGCACCTTGGACCACCCAGGACTCATGACCCTCTTGAGTCCTGGTTCCCTCTTGCTCAGGGTGGTTACCCTCAAACCGACCCTTCTATCTCCTCTGAGATTACCAAGGAAGATCATTGCCTCGGTAGTCCCTTACTTGATTCAACCTCTAACACCGACCTCATTTTCCAATCCCCAGAAGTAGAGGAAGAAATGCCGCCAAAGATGCCGCCTGATGAGGACCAGATGAGACAAATTCTAAGACGCCTTGCTGAAGCTGAACAGAAAAATGCTGATCTTACTGCACGAATGGGGCGAATAATAGTAGCTGAAGGGATCGACCGACCAATGGTCGATACCTATAACCCGGCGGAGAACGAAATCCAGAATTGGCTAGCACCTGCAGTTCCCGACCAGGCATTCGAGCTGAAGCCCCACTTCCTTAGCCTGCTGCCGAAGTTCAACGGAAACCTGAGTGAAGAGCCGTACACTTTCCTCCGTGACTTCGAACTAGTCTGCAATAATCTGAGCCATCCCAATGTTGGCCAAGATTATATCCGACTGAAAGCCACCCCATTTGCCTTAGGAGATAAGGCTGCACATTGGCTGAAGAACCTAGGGGTGGTCTGTACTACCTGGATGCAGTTCAAGGACCTCTTCTTAAAGAAGTTCTACCCACTCAGTAGAACCAATCAAATGCGAACAAAGATTGCCAGCTTCGCCCAAGGACCCTGCGAACCGTTCCACGAGGCGTGGGACAGGTTCAATGACTTAGTACAGAAATGCCCATGCCACGGCATTTCTAAGGCGATCTTAGTCCAGACCTTGTTCTGCGGACTAACCCCAGAGATGCAGGGGTTAGTCAGCGCCGCCTGCGGAGGAAGCTATCTAAACAAGAACGAGCACGCCGTATGGAAAATCCTAGAACAGATGGCAGAAACCGGCAGGTCACAGGCCACAAGGGCCTATCAGTCGTCTCCCTCGATTCTATCCAATGAGACGACTAGAAGGACTGTTGCAGATCTGACAGAGGACCTCATCCCCAGCATGGGGATGATTGCAGACAAGCTTACTATGGTCGAGCAGATCCACAAGAGAGTCGCGGAGATGGAGTCTCTTTCGAGCCTTCCCAAGAAGGTGGAGGAACTCTCTGAAAAGGTAGCCAAGATTAAGCTACCCACCCCTTCTGCACCACCTGTACCTGTACATCGAGTCCATCTTGTACAGGAACAGGCACCGGGGTCTCAGAGCAGCTGGGATCAGACTTACACCCAGCAGAACCATCATGCACCCCCACCAGTACAGACAGAGTACGAGGAGCCTCCGCCCGTTTACGAGATCAACGGGCTCTGGTATAGCCGCGACCCACTAGTCCGGCAAATCGAGATGGGGAAGGACCAGGCACACCGCCCATCCCCAGTCTACCAGGAGACCAGGCCCGTCACAATCCCGCGATATCAGTCCAGGCCAGAACAAGGGTACCAGCCGCAGCAGCGCACCTATCAGCAGGGGCCAGCACCGCCCCATCAGCAGCAGTATCGGCATGGCCAGCAGGGCCAGTCCAGGACCGCATCCACTCAGCAGCAGGCCCAGCCCACCGAATTGGAGTCCCTCACCTTGGCGATCCAGACCCTGTCTGATAGGGTCCAGCAGATGCAGAACGACTACCTGGACATGAGAACCGACATCAATCGGGTCTCTCGTGCTCAGGACCAACAAATGGCGCCAAGGACTCCAATTCCCGCACAGGTTCAGGCCAACCCAAATAGCATACATCAAGGTCAGAACCGACCCCGAGATCAGGTATACTATTCAGATAATTATTTATCTGAACATGAGATCCTCTCGTATGATCATGTTAACCATATGTCCCTCAGGAGCGGAAGGACCGTGACCATACCTGATCGGGCACGGGCACCACAGGAAGGAACCTCCGAAATTCGACCTGAGGAGAATTCGGAGGAGGAAGAGGAGGAGCACCACCACCGCCAGCGGAAGAAGAGGACATCTGAGTCCTCGAAGCACCAGCCCCGTAGTCATCCCGAGTCCGACGACACCGATGAGCCCGCACCTCCATCTGAGGAGGACCAGCCAGAAGAAGCGGAAGAAGCATCACCGGTTTCGCCCAAGCATTTCCCTTTTCGTCAGAGTCAGAGTCAGAGTCTGTATAAAAGTCCGAGTCAGAGTCTTGTTAAGAACTCAGTTTCAGCAGCTAATGAAGATATTTCAGTTCCAGAACCTGAGTTAATAATCCCTTTCCCCCAAGCTCTCAAGGGTGGGAAGAAGAAAAACAAAAAAATCCAAAAAGATGACCCTGAGATGGCTGAGTTTTGTAACAAACATATCAAGGTCACAATCCCCTTTGACAAGTTCGTGGAAATGACTCCTGCATTCCAAAAATACCTTAAGGTGCGATGCACACCTACTAGGGTTAGCAGGAAGAACAAAAGCCGTGTTGAGAAACACGTTCTATCAGTAGCCACGACTTGTGCAATAAAGAACTCGTTTCCTCGGAAACGAAGAGACATGGGTGCACACTATGTAGTGAGTCATGTTGATGACATCGCGTTTGCACGCACTCTCCTGGACAATGGTTCCTCTATCAACTTGATGCCCACAGCCCTCTATGAGCGGCTCAATCTCGGACCTCTTAGGAAATCTAGAGCTATTCTTCAGTTCGCAGACAAATCCACTAAGAAGTCCCAAGGAGAGTTAAGGAACATTGTGATCAAAGTCGAGGGGCAAAAATACATGGTGGACTTTACTGTCCTCGATATGGAAACCCCTCGTAATTGGAGAGATTCCCAGATCATTTTGGGTAGGCCCTTCCTCAGAACAGCAGGGGCCTTATTCGATTATAAGAATGGGAAAATTCAGTTCCAAACTCTAGGCGGAGATGAGGAATTAGAGATGAAGCAGACGAGATGGCAGAGACCAGACTCCGAATCCAGCACCGAGTACTCTTCTATCGAAACAGACCGTGAACATGTAGACTTAGTTGGGCCATGGAGACAGAACCCAGCCAGCACCGATGTGTCCATCTCCTTTGAAGATGATCCAGTGCATGAGTCAGTCTGCGAGATATTCCGGAACGAGTACAGCTCTGAGCCTGCATCGCCCTACATCTTCGATGACACAGAGGCCCAAGTGGGCCTGTCAGTCCTTACATCCTTAGGACATTCGGAAGATGAGGATGACGAGTCGGACGAGGCGTTTGCCGATTGCATGGAGACCTTTGACGATCCGACTCCAGAGCCGAGCTTGGTGGCAGCCGCTGCAGAACAGGATCCAGCCACTGCCAACACCGAACCAGATCAGATTGAGCCAGACTTCTTAGACGATCATACCATCCCTGAGCTCAAACCCCTACCCACAACACTGAAATATGCCTTCCTTGCGGGCCAAGATAAGAAATTTCCGGTCATTATCAGTTCGCATTTGACCGAGGAGCAGGAATCTCGCTTGCTAGAGATCCTGGAGAAGAACCGCAAGGCAATAGGCTGGAGCATTTCCGATCTCCACGGGATAAATCCCGCTCTGTGTTCGCACCATATATATTTGGAGAATGAAGCCAAACCCTCTCGTGAATTCCAACGTCGGTTGAATCCAAATCTACGAGAGGTTGTGAAGAAAGAGATAGAAAAATGGTGCGACGCGGGTTTCATTTACCCAATCTCCGATTCTAAGTGGGTGGCCCCAATCCATGTTGTCCCGAAAAAGTCGGGAATTCAGACGACCACCAATGAGGACGGAGAGGAGATCGTGACGAGAGTACCCACGTCGTGGCGCGTCTGTGTGGATTACAGACGCTTGAATGCCGCGACGAAGAAGGATCATTTCCCTTTACCATTCATTGATCAGATCTTAGAAAGATTAGCGGGAAAAGAATTCTTCTGCTTCCTCGATGGGTTCTCGGGCTACAATCAAGTAGCCATAGCTCCGGAGGACCAGGAAAAAACCACGTTCACATGCCCCTTTGGTACCTATGCTTTCAGGCGCATGCCTTTTGGGCTATGCAATGCTCCAGGTACTTTCCAAAGGTGCATGATTGCTGTATTCGCCGAAATGGTCGGCGAATTCCTGGAAGTCTTCATGGATGACTTCTCGGTCCACGGCGACTCTTTTGATTCCTGCCTTAGGAATCTGGACCGAGTCCTCAAAAGATGTTGTGAGGTCAATCTGGTGCTCTCCTGGGAGAAGTCACTTTATGGTGACGGAGGGCATAGTGTTGGGGCATGTCATCTCCAAGAGAGGAATGGAGGTTGACCCTGCCAAGGTGGACGTGATCAGACGACTCCAGCCACCAACCAACGTACGGCAGTTGCGGTCGTTCCTCGGGCATGTCGGATTTTATCGGAGATTTATTAAAGATTTTTCTAAGATTGCCCGACCGCTAACTGAGCTTTTAGGCAAAGACGCGGAGTTTATTGTCGATCACAAGTGTCTTGAGGCCTTTAAGCGATTACAAGGAATGATCATGGACGCACCCATTTTACAAGCCCCAGATTGGTCTCTCCCTTTTGAGATCATGACGGATGCATCAGATTATGCTGTTGGGGCTGTATTGGGACAAAGAAGAGATGGCGTCCCGTTTGCAATCCACTACGCAAGCAAAGTGCTTGATTCTGCTCAGCGTAACTATACAGTTACCGAAAAGGAAACGCTTGCGGTAGTATTTGCCTTGGACAAATTCAGATCTCATTTAATCGGATCCAAGGTAACTGTGTTCACAGACCACACGGCACTACGATACTTGATGGAGAAGAAGGACGCGAAGGCGCGTCTTCTTCGTTGGATTTTACTTCTCCAGGAGTTTGATTTGGACATCCGTGATAAACCTGGAAAGAAGAACGTAGTAGCCGATCATCTCTCTCGTCTCGAAGATCTTAATACTTCCGAGGTTTTCCCGATTCGAGACTCCTTCCCTGACGAGTCGATTTTTGTTATCGACTCACTCCCATGGTATGCCAATATCGTGAACTATCTTGTCTCCAAGAAAGTTCCCGAGGATTGGCCCAAGAGCCAAATTGACCGATTAAAGTCGGACGCTAGACACTACCATTGGGAGGATCCGATCCTTTTCTTTGAAGGACCGGATTGTGTCTGGAGACGTTGTATTCCTCAGGAGGAATACCAGAGTGTCCTTTCTTTATGCCATAGCTTAGAGGCAGGAGGACACCACTCCGGGAAGAGGACCGCATGGAAGGTACTTCAATGTGGCTTTTACTGGCCGACTCTGTTTCGCGATGCCACCGCCTTCGCGAAGTCGTGCCCAGTTTGCCAGAGAATGGGAGGAACCGTTGGTTCCAAGGATGAGATGCCAATGCAGCCGGTCATCATTTGTGATGTCTTTGACGCCTGGGGCATCGATTTCATGGGCCCATTCCCTGTCAGCCACGGGTTTGAATACATCCTTCTTGCGGTTGACTATCTGTCCAGATGGGTGGAGGCTATCCCGACCCGAGCCGCAGACAGCAGGACTGTCTGTAAATTTATCAGAGAGCACATAATCTCTAGGTTCGGGATCCCCAAAATGATGATATCAGATGGGGGTAGCCACTTTGTGAATCGGGAGGTAAAGAAACTCCTGAAGGATTACGGCATCGAACACCGTGTCGCTAGTCCTTACCACCCACAAACCAATGGTATGGCTGAGGTGTCAAATAGGGAGGTGAAAACCATATTGCAAAAGCTCGTCCGCCCAGACAGGAAGGACTGGTCTCAGATCTTGGATCAAGTCCTCTGGGCGTATAGGACAGCTTACAAGACACCGTTAGGCACCTCCCCATTCCGAATGGTATTCGGAAAGCCGTGCCATTCGCCCGCAGAGTTAGTGCACAAATCAGAATGGGCAATAAAGAAGGTCAACTGGAACACACACCTGGGCCAAAAACAGAGAGACATGGATCTGAATGAGCTTGTGGAAGTCAGAAACCGAGCATACGACAACAGTGTGGTGTACAAGGACAAGGTGAAGCGTTGGCACGATAGATATATCAGACGAAAGACCTTTGTTCCTGGACAAAAGGTATGGTTGTTCAATGCCAGGCTGAAGACTTTCCAAGGCAAACTGAAATCCAAGTGGACGGGACCATTTGTAGTCCGAACGGTGCATGATAGTGGATGTGTCGAGATCTCAGATCTCGCAGATAATGCACCGACATTCCTAGTAAATGGGCAGCTGTTGAAGCATTTCGTCGAAACCAATGAACAGTTAGTCCATGTGGAGGAGATTGTATTCATGCGCGAGACAGATACAGCAGATACATCTCAAGCCATGCATGAGACCTTGCAGCAATGAACTCCAGCCATCAGCAGCATCTTCAAAAGATTCAAACCGACTCAGCTGTATATATATCATTCTTCCTGTATATCCTATCCTTACCTTCATGATTCTAGTAACCCGTCCCCACATCATCGAATCATTATCGCGGACTGTACTTAGGATGACCAGATCCTAAGTATAGGGGGAAGGGGTCACCCGAGTCGATTCACTGTACATTCTCCAGATCACATTGGTCCTTATACTCATTTCCTACCGATACTTAGGCTGACCTAAGCCTAAGTATAGGGGGGACCGATGCCCGCACTGATACTCCTCCATTTCTCCTCTTAACCTCGTCCGCCCCATTTCTGATCTTCTTCTACACTTAGACTGCCAGAGCCTAAGTTTAGGGGGGCGAGACGACTTCTATACTTACTATTTCTATTTGGCTCTCCCACGCTTAGCACGAGCTATGTCTTTTTCCTCGCTCTCTGTGCTCTGAGGACATAGCACACGCTAAGTATAGGGGGGCGTGTATATATTACATATATACTTTACCCATAGCTCGTACTTTAGCGTATTTTTGTATATATTTTACAATAATTACGGGTGGGTAAAAATCGATAAAAAAAAAAAAAAAAAAATTTGGTATACTTGTACAATATGTATAATACTTGTATAAAAAGTTGTAAAATTCTTGTAAAACATACTTTTGTAAATAATTGTTGTATACCAGAAAAATAAAACAAAAAGGCTTCTTATTTACTCTTGCACATCATCTCTGTATAAAGAGTCTTGCACCTTCATAGCATGACATCTCATCTCATCTGCATATTTCTGCATATGCAAAGTGAAAAGCTAGTGGGTTCTGAACCAAGTTATAAGTAGATATTGAGGATGGACTTGATTTAACCTTAATCCACCTAATTTCAGAGGAACCTTATAGGAACTGGAGTTAAGATTTCTCAGGTCAAGAGACTTAATTCTTTGAGTCCGCAGGTCTATGTTCACATGTCATCTTGACTAGTCTAAGTAGAATAGCTCGTGCATACGCAGGATTCTTTTAGATAATGACCTAACTTGGACAAGCACAATGCACATAGCTCTTCATTGATGAGGTGTTGAGGAAGTAGTTTCCTTTGGCTTGGGGTAGCATATGAGGGTAGTACTTCTAGGCGGAACCTCTCTTCTTCTTCTAGTGAAGGAAGTGCGTCTCAACTTGGTCTAGTGGTGATGAAGGCTAAGGACGGGATGCTGTGGGTTGCAATAATGCTTCAAAAGAGGGATAGTCTACTGGCTCAAGAGGAAAAACTCCTGATGTATATGCTGCACCTTGAATATAGTTTGAAAAAAAAAAAAAATGCAAGAAAGAACTCCAAAAAAATCAGACAGGTCCAAGAAAAAGAATAATACCTGTCGGAGTATGTATATTAGCAAGGAAAATGCAGCTGGATGACTTGGCTACACTGGTCAGGCATCCCGGGATAGCTGGCTACACTGGCCACCGTCCATTCTTTTCTCTACCCCCTCCTCTTGGGTTGGTCGCACTTGAACTTAGAAGGGAATACCCCGCTCCTCGAGGAAAGAGTTACTGGACCAGGTTATTGAGTTACCTTGTTAGAAGAGGCTGGTTCCGAACCATTTCTGATGTGGAGAGCTACATCTCACTTACACAGTACAAGTAAGAATCATAGTCATCAGAAATTTGCGTTTGAGGAATTATTCTGACCCGACTGTTAAGGCGTCTTGAATAGAAGACTTGTGGAACTTGAAGTCTGTTAGGTCTTAAGTTCAGGTCCAAATAAGGTTCCGACACATGATTAATCCAAAGGTCGAGTCAGGCTCCATTTTTAACTTTTGTTCATGACCTTGGTATGGAACCCAAAATCATTTCACTCTTGCATTTCATTTAGTTGCTCGGGGACGAGCAAGGTTTAAGTATAGGGGGTTGATGAATCTGTGATTCATCACATCAAAAGTCAAAAATAGAGCCTTGTTCCCGAGAAAATAGAGGCATATTTCTTTTTATCTTGCATAGATAACATTCATGCATACATCCATAATTCATGCATTATAGCAGCTCATCTGCATTTAAATAAGAAGCCACAAATCCCTTGTGAAATTCTTCTTCATCAAATAACTTCCTCTCTATAATATATGTATATATTCATTAATAATATAGAGAAGAATGCCAAAAACCACCCTTGTAAAATAGCCCAAATACCCTGAGAACCCTTGTACATTAAAACACACATAAAGGCCGCATACAAACCCCTACTTAGGTCTACTCACTCTTAGATTATTACATATCAAAAGACCTTCAAAATGAGACTAATTTCATTGAAATTGGAGCTTGTATGAAGAACTTGGGTTTTTGGGCCATGTTGTATACTACATATGTATATTTATGTATCTTTGTATTTATGTACCATATTTGACCTCATCTCCGTCTTTGGTCAACATGAAACTTGTAGATCTCATCAAGATCTACAACTTTCATGTTTTGAGTTTTTCCAAATTCGGCCTTCTCTTCTCTCTACACGTGTTTTCCCTTCCAGCCACTCACAGCAGGCCACGTGGCGCCCTCTGATTGCGCCACGCGGCCCGCTGCCCTTCGCCTCGTCCGCACGCGCCCTCCGCCGTTGGATCTCGTCTCAGATCCAACGGCCCAGGCCTTTCCACACGCTTCCCTTCTCCTTGCCGTCCGATCCTCACCTCGCTTCATCTGATCCCTCCATTAGCGCCGCGCTCTCAGCCCTCCACGTGGCGGCATCTACGCCACTCGATCGCGCTCCCGATCCTCTCATCACAGCCGCCCATCTTCCAGCGAGTCTCGACCCTCCGATCTAAACCCTAATCTCATCCACACCGCTCGCACACGCTTCGCTCACATCACGCCACGTGGTGGCTCCACGACCCTCAGATCGCCTCCCCTCGATCTAATCACACCCGCTCACCACGATCCAATCTCCACCGTTGGATCACACGATCCAACGGAGGAGACTTCGTCTCCTACCTCGGGCACCCCCTCTCTCCCACGATCTCCGCCTTGCGGGAGGGGCTGCCCCTTCCTATTCTTGGCCGCACTCCAGCCACCTTCTCCAGCCGCTGACCTCACCACGACGCTCCCCACTCGTCCCTCTCCCTCGCCAGCACCCTCAATCGCCACCACCTCCACCATATTCGCCCCACGACAGCCTCCAACTTCGCCACTTACCTACTCCAGCCGTCACCTCCAGCTTATAAATACGCCACCTCCGGCCACCTTCATCCGCATCCGCCACTCCAGGAGAAACCCACGAGCTCAGAGCTCTCAATTGGTGACAGCAATTGGCCCTATCTTCGAGCGAAGACCGGCGTCTTCTCCGGCGAGATCCTCGGCCCACCGCCGTGCCGCAGCCACTCCTCCGAGCAGCTGCACGAGCTCGGGACCTTACCGATCCCTCGAGCGACGACCCTGGAACTCAAATCCGAGCTCCAATCCCCAGGTAACTTCCTCCATCGATCTCCAATCTTCTTCTTCTTTTTCTTGCTTTTTCTCTGTTTTTATTCGCTGCCATTGATCCCCCTCGCACCTTCCAATCACCTCGCCGAGCTCCGCGTCAGAGCTCCGATCCTCGCTGACCCCTCCGCGCATTCCGACGACGCATACCACCTGCCTCCGACTGTAGCTCCGCCATTTGGCCGGAGCTGACTCGCCAGACCACCGCACTCCACCGTAGGCCTCGCCGCTCACTCACCCCACCTCCACGAACACCTGCACGCCTCGGCTATCCTTCTAACCTTTTGCAGGGACTCAATTCGTCACTGGCCGGAGCCTCGTCGGAGCTGTCCTCGAGCTTCATCGACTCAGAGCTCCAGCCCTCCTCCAGTCATCCAGAGACCACCGGAGGCTCCGCCGTGAACTCCCGTTTCTTCCGAGCTACTTAGGAGCTGAAGAAGCTCTTCACCGACGCCTGGTACCCGAGGCGGAGCCAGCCCAGCTTCACCGGAGCGCAGCCATCTCCTCCGCAGGCGGCGGAGGCCCGTTGAAGGAGAAGAAGCAGCAGCCGTTCGATCCTCTGATCGAACGGACCTCGCCTCGCCACGCGTCACTTCGCCGCCCTCGTCCTCGACCGTTCATCGCACTTCAGATCGGACGATCCTCGCCTTGCCACGCGCCTTCACCGACACCCCTTGGATCCATCTTGATCCAAGGGCCTTCAGGCTGCCACGTAGACACATCCAAGCCTCGGCCTCCCAAGCCTAGGCTCGGGTGAATCGAAGCTGCACCGAGGCTAGCCCGAGCCTCCAGAAGACCCGAGCCTCGACCCGAACCGTCGAAGGCCTCCGAACCTAGGCCGCCCCACGTGAGGAGCACGTGCGGCCTGGGTTATTTGCACCGACGCCCCTGGAGCTTTCACAAATTGCAAAAAGGTCCCTGTGAAGCAGACATCACGTGAGGAGCACGTGATTCGTGGAGAAATTGCATCCAAGTCCTGCATACTATTGGTAATTGCATTTTAGTCCCTGTCAGCACGTTTACTTATTGAAATTTTATTTTCCAGTATTGCATTTATACCCTTGTGTTTGCACGTGTCCATAGCATGCATTTTTCATCATTTTGAAATTCCAAAAATTGCAAGTTGTTGAGAATTTTGTCCTCTATCTTTCTGTACACGTGTTTGATTTTTGTTGGCTTAATTGAATTATCAATGAATTAATTGGTTCATTTGTGTCATATTTTGCCCAGTGATGCCATTTGATTTTTAATTAAATATCAGTGCCTTCAAAAATCACCAAAAATTCACAGTAGCTTAAGGACACTATTTTCAACACTCCATAAAAATTTCATATCATTTGCATGCATAACGAGGCCTCAATAAATAGTTTAGTGATTTTCTTTAAATAATTTTAATTAATTCATTTCACAAGGAATTTAAGTTCTGTCAATTTTCCTAGGTCCCTGATCATTAGACCTTCCTAGGATAATTTTGGTTCTTGGAGAAATTGTGGTTTGATATTTATTAAAAATTAAACACTGAAAATCACTTTGTCTGTTTGTTTAATTCACAGAAAATTCATTTTGAGTCGAAAAATTCCAAAAAAATTAGTGTAGCTTAATTTCATTCCATATCATAATCTGACCAAGTTTCATAATTTTTGGACTTCATTTGATATCTTAAATTGATTTAATCTCAACTTGGCTGGATTTTTGTATGTGTCTGCATTGAAAATTAAAAATACCAAAAAAAAAAAAATTGTTCCCCGAATATCAAACACTTGTAAATTGTTGTAATCAACCTAAGGAGACAGTTGCCTCCCTGAGATCGACCTTGGACTCTCCCAAGTAAAAAAAAAATATATCACTGCTTAAAATTGACCCAAAATCTGTCTTAAGTGGTTTTTGATCAACCTCCCGTATCCGACTGCAACGAACACTTAAAATTGATTTGGAACATTAATTTGCCCGAATTAACTAAGGGTGCGGGAGCGCTCATCATCTGTACATACAATAGTACTGGAGCATTACGAGAAGGTGGATCCAGACGTAGATTCCACCTCCTACAATAGCATACCAACCTCATGGCCCGGTAGAAAGAAGACTGTTATGTTTTATATAATTATATTTAATTTTATAGTAATCCATTAATTTCTTGAATCACAAATTTGTTAGGTGGATACAATTCTACAAGGAAGGACCAGTCTTGATGAGATTAGACGATCAACTGACGATCCTATAGCGATGAGGCAAATATTGGTGAATACCATTACATACTTTGATGACATGGTTAACATGTTCTCTTTGATGTATCCTTTTCAACACTACGACAGGCAATACATGCCACAACAGGCGTCGCATACTACCGGTGCATCAGGTTCCTTCATTTCTATTAATTGATTTAGATCTCTTTTTATCGGCTTATTTTGATAAATATAATATGCAAATCTCTTTAGGTATGAGTTACACGGCATTCACCGGGCAAGGATCTCAACAACAACAATCAACATTTGCAACTTCGGGTGATAATAATTTCTTTCTCTAATTACCACACAGTTAATTCTTGTTTTTCCATTATAAAGTAATAATTAATTCCTAAATGTCTAGGTATGCATTATACGGGATTCACCGGACAAGGATATCAACAACAACAACCAACATTTGCAACTTCCGATGATAACAATTTCTTTTTCTAATTATCACACAATTAATTCTCGTTTCTCCATTATAAAGTAATAATTAATTCGTAAATGTTTAGGTATGCATTACACGGGATTCACCGGACAAGGATCTCAACAACAAGAATCAACATTTGACACTTCAGGTGAAAATAATTTCCTTCTTTGATTATTAGAAGATTCATTTTAGTTTTACCAATTGAAAGTATTAAAAATATTCTTAATCTTTAGGTATGCATTATACAGGATTCACCAGACAAGCATCTCAACAAATGCCAATGTTTGAGACTTCTAGTATGCATTACATTTTTTATTGTTAAATTGATTCAATTTAATTTTTTTATAGTGTTAAATATAATACAAATCTTATAGGTTTGCATTATGAGGGCTTAAGCGGACAAGGGTTGTCACAAGAGCAACCACCTTTTGTGACTTCAGGTAATTAAATTAAATATTTCATTATCTCAGTTAGACCCTTTGGATTTTAATTTTTTATTAATAGAAAGAAATTATTTCATTCTTATAGGATATGTTGTACCTTCGAGCCAGTCACAGTTTGCAGGATCATTACATGCTGGCCCTTCAAGTCAATTTGACTCGGGACCTTCTCAGCTCACACAACTAAGTCAATACAATTCCGAAGCACTTCAGGCAGATATATTTGCAATGATTCGTCAAACTGAGTCAAGTGAAAGGGAGAAACAATTACTTAGAGTTTCCATGCTACAACAGCAGCAACCAGCAGATCCGCCGCGTAGATCATCGGTAGGAGTAATGATCAGAGAGCCCACACAGACAGGTCAAGTTACTCAACCAGCTGAACCTCCTGGATAGTCTTCACCTCCTCCTGGTCATGTACTAACTCATTCAGAACGAAATATAAAGAAGAAGACAAAAAAAGTCATGAAGATGTTCGTAAGAATACAAGGGACAACAACAAAGGAGGTGGAGGAAGAGGAGGAGGAGGTATAAAAAGAATTTTAAAGAAATTGATACCATAGATGAATGTAAATTATTTTAAAACCATAGATGAATGTAATTTATTTTACATTATTTTTCAAACAATGTAATTGGTAATGATTTTTATAGAGTATATGCATTTCTTATAAATGGCTATGAGTTACAATATTGGATGATGAGATTACTAATATGTAATAGTTAATGTCTTTGTATTCGACGTTGGACGACAATAGCAACTCATTTTAGGAAAACAATAACTATGTTAAACGATAACAAATAATCATTCTAGAAAAAAATAACTATGTTGCATGACTGTCAAATAAGAGGAATCATAAGTAAAATAAGAGGATCATCTTTAAAATAAATTTAATAAATTTATTTTCTATAAGATTTAATAATTTGTCAATATTGAATATATTTAATTATTGCCTAAACTTCAATAACTTTTAATGACTTCTTCATCTTGTAAATATTTAGAGGGAAAATGGGAGGGAGGGGAAAGGAGTGGAAGTCTGGGCGCAACCCAAAACGGCACCTTAGGAGCCGATTTGGGCCTTCTCTCCCAAATCGGCACCTGAGGTGTCGATTTGGAGGTGGCATCCCAAATCGGCACCTGAGGTGCCGATCGATGCCTATTTTTTTAAATATTTTTTAGTAATACCTATTTAATTAATTACGATTATTTTAATAATTATTTAAAAAAATCCCTAATAGCCACAAAATTATTCGTTTATATTGTCAAATATTATGGATGGCAGGGATGTATCGTCTCTCAATGAAGAGAATAGTGCAACTATTATAAATTAAATTATTACTGTATACACCTGATATAAATTCATCATCTCTTAAGTTTATGTTTTGAATATATAAATATATATCCTATGAGGAGTGATCCTGTGAGAGCAAAAAACTGTGAGAGCAAAAAACGGTGAGAGCATGAGAGTAGTGATTCTGGACCACTAGATTCTGAATCTAGTGGTCCAGAATCACTACTCTCATGCTCTCACATTTTTTTGCTCTCACGAATCTATATTTTCATTTTCATGACCATTTGTGTTTATGAATTGAGAGTTAATCCAATTGTTTCTCAAATCATTAAGCTAAATGGAGACAGAATCTAGTGGTCCAGAATCACTACTCTCATGCTCTCATAGTTTTTTGCTCTCACAAATCCATCCATTTTCATGACCATTTGTGTTTATGAATTGAGATTTAATCCAATTGTTTCTCAAATCATTAAGCTAAATGGAGACACTAAATTCCATCATGTTTCATCACTTCCTCAAAATGGAAGTGACATGGTAGATGATCTACTATGATAGAGTTAATCCTAGTATTCTCAATACTCATTCATCCTTCACACTGGAAAAACTTTGATATATTTGAAGTTCAAATGCTAGTTTGATTGTATTCTTCAAAATAAATCTAAGAAATTACTCATTTGATATTTGGGCGACAATATTAATCATATACTTTCCAAAAGCATATATTAATTTCTTGAATTCGTGTCTTATTTCATAAACAAGATGACCATATATGGAATTTATTTTAACTCCAAATTATCTCGTGAGTGAGCTTTGTCTCCGGGTTCATCAATTATGAACATGTATAATTCCTTTAAGAGTTTATACATCTTATATGTCTTAATATGCATACCAACGCATGGTATATGGATATTAGCTAGGTCACAACCTATTGGTCTATCAAATGTGCATACTCAATCATATAGATGTGTATCTGTCTTAGGTTAAAGGATGTATGACTGATCATGATATTTACGATTTAGGTCTTAGTTTATCTTGACCTCATCAAGTCAACTCTTTGACTTGATTATTCCAACACTTTTGAATCTATATTCCTTTTTTGGGGACCTGCATCAAAAAGTCGGTTGGAAATTAGTGTTCATAGAAAGATTGTTGTCTCTTTCTCAGATAGGAGATCTTTATTAAATATCACATGTTTGGAGTCAGTTGTGTCGTCCCAGTTGTATGGTATTCAATATGGCCATGGTACATAATCCTAATTTTACAAAGGAGCCTTCATATCACAGTGCATTCATATTTATTTGTTCATTTCATTTCAGATGGAGGTGATAAAACAATAAGTTCTATTGCATTAATAAGTCTCTAAGGGCTTACAAATCCAACAAATTACTGGTGCATCTGTTCATGTATGCAATTTGTTGAAACCTAATGAGGGAAGATAATCATCCAAATGGGATATGATGCAACTATTACAACAATAACTGTCGAGATGTACTATTTTGTGGAAGAGTCTTAGTTATTAGATAACATCTCTATGTTCAGGATGTTGAAACTTATTAGATCTAAATAAGTTAGACATGGATATTCTTTCTTTTTCTGTGATAAACTTATCATGAGTCATTATGGTAATTTTTTTATTGGATAGTCCATTAATACCTAGTGAAATATATGAATTGGACATGCATGAATGTGCCATGAATGTTATTACCACTAACGATAAAACCCCTAAAAGATCAAGGAAGGATGGAGATCATCTAACTATGATATGAAATCAAAGACTCGGACATGTGTTTGTTGATAGGATCAATAAACTAGCAAAGAACGGACCTTTAAATTTTCTAGAAGTTTGTCATTTACCAACTTGTGAGCATTGTATTCGAGGTAAAATATCCAGCCCCACCTCCTCCAAGAGAGGTAAAAGATGCCAAGGTATACTTGACCTAATACATACATATATTTGTAATCCTTTTAGCATGGAGACTCATAATAGATATCAATATTATATGATATTTATCGATGACCATTTGAAGTACGATTTTGTCTTCATACTATGTCAAAAATCTGAAGCCTTTGAAATATTCAAAGAATTCATGGATTTGGTTGAGAAACGAATAGAAAGGAAGATAAAACAAATTTGATCAAATTTAGGTGACGAATACTTCATAGATGTTAATGCTAAAAACATGTGCAAGAAAGTTGGAATCTCGCAATAGAGAATGCTACTTCACTGGATACATAAAGAATGGTATATGATCCCAACTTTATGATCATGAGGCTCGAAAAGTATTTATCTTTAGAGATGTCGAATTTCTAAAAGATGAATTTTATAAGAGTCAAGACAATAATGAAGTTAAGGAACTATTCAAGTCTAGAAAAACCAATGAAGTTCCCACTAAAGAAACTGAAGAGATAAAAGAAAATGCACGCCCAAATCTCTTAGATAGAGTTCTAGGGTGGTGATACCACCTGAAATGTATGGATTTCATATATCATAAGAATCTAATGATGATATGGCTTCATATGATGAAAATTTAGCAAATCATGACATTGATAGATGGATGTTAGTCATGAAATCTGAAATAGACTCCATACACAAGAACGGTGTATGGACCCTCGAGGATTCATTTAAAAGGCTTAAACTCATTGGGTGTAAATGGATCTTAAAGAAAAAGAAGGGATCTGATAGGAAGGTAGAGATCTTCAAAGCACGACTCGTAGCCAAGTGCTACAAACAAAGAGAATGCATAGATTATGATGAGTCATTCTCTCTTGTGTACATTCCTAAATCCATCAGGACAATGCTATTCATAGCCGCATATCTTAACTATGTCGTCTGACAGATGGACATCAAGACCTCATTCCTCAATAGATACCTCAAGGAGGATATTTGTATAGAGCATCCATGGGGCTTCATAGCTAAGGAAGGCAAAGTGTGAAAGCTGAAGAAATCCATCTACCAGTTTAAATAAACTTCTCGCAGTTGGAATATCTGATTTAATGAAAACATAAAGAGTTGTGATTTCACTTAGAATCCAGATGAATCATGTGCATATAAGAAGCTTAGTGGGAGCACCATCACGATCGTTGTTATGTAGATGACATCATAATCATTGGGAATGATATTGGGATGATGATCAGTGTTAAAATCTAGTTATCTCATACCTTCGAAATGAAAGATCTTGAAAAAAATCGTTTATATCTTGGGTATAAAACTGTTTAAAAATAGAGAAAAGAGGTTATCGGGATAATCACAAGTATACAACAAGAACATCTTGTAAAGATCAAAAATAGATGACTCCAAGAAACGTTTCATCCCCTTAAGACATGTTATTAACCTATCTAAAGGGATGGCTCATCAAACCATTAATGAAAATCGAGCTATGGCTGATTACCCTTATGCACCGACTATAGGAAGTTTGATGCATGCCATGATGTGTAACATATCGATATCTACCATTCAGTAAGAGTGGTAAACTGTTTCTAATTCCATTATGGAGAAAACATTGGACTGCGTGAAAAGCATATTCAAATACCTAGGAAGAACTCAAGACTATGTCTTGATTTATAGAGATAATGAACTCCACATCTTAGGATGTACATATTCAGACTTCCAATCCAATATGGATGATAGGAAGTCAGCTCCATGGTTTATATACTTGTTGAACAGTTGTGTTGTGAGCTAAGTATAGAAAGAAGCACGACATTACAGATATTCCGCCAAAGTAGAGTAGTGGGTGCATAAGATATAGCAATTTCATTGGATATGGTTACATGTTTATTCAGGATGTGCAAGTTTGTAAAAGAACTTGGCATAGTCTTTGGTAAAATAGTAATTAATCAACTTGCTTTTCTATTTGACTAAATAGTCAATGATTAGTAAGTGAGTGCATATTTTATAGTTATACATGAATGGCTCCGAGGGCTAGTGGGAGAATGTCAAACAGATAAGCCCTTGACGATACATTAACGCAATAAAAGTTATCGATTTTAACCAAAATTGAATGTTTGTATTTGCACTTAAATTAAAGGCCCCTCTATATGATTAGGGTTATGTAATGTGATCATATTGAATAGTATGCACTTGTATTAAGATTCAGGTCAAGGATACAATTAATAGTATCATGTGATATTCAATACTGATCTCTAGACTGAGAAAGAACGACAATATTCTTCTAAGGGCTAATTTCCGACAGACTTGATGTCGGCCATGTGCATAAGAATAAAGATTCGAGGGTATCGGATGTCAAAGTGTTGACTTAACGAGCTCCAGATAAATTAAAACCTCGATTGTAACTGTCACAATCAGGCATACATCCTTTGGCTGAAGTTATATATACATCTATATGTTCAAGAATGTTTATTAGACATACCATTAGGTTGAAGACCAAACCAAGGTTCACATACTAATACGTTGATGTGCATGTAAGAACATATGAGATGTCTCTCAAAGGGATCATACAAGTTCATATTTGATGAACTAGAAGATAGATCTCACGTGAGATAATTGTAGTCAAATACAATTTCATGCATGGTCATCTTGTTCATGAAATAAAACATGAGTTTGGAAATATTAATGTATGCTTTTGAAAAGTATATGATTAATATTATTATCTAAATTATTGATTGAGAAATCTATTGATATACTCTGAAAGAAGACAATCAAACAAGGGTTTGAACTTCAATTTTATCTCAGTCTTTTGGTATGCAGGATGATGGAGTATTGGGAATGCTCTAGTTTGATGTGTTCATAATGGGTCATGCATCATGACACTTCCATTCCAAGGGAGTGTTGAAACTTGAAGGCTTTTAGTGACTCCATTTTATGAGTATATAATTGAGAATTAATTGGATCGATCTCGCATCAATGAACTTGTTTATGTGGCCCATTTCTAAGCTCACATAGCGCGTGAATCATTTCAAAATATAAATGAAAGTAGAGATTTTCTCACTTCTGTAACTTATTTATGAGCTCTAAATGGTTAAACAGGTGATTAGAAATGGAAATGGAAGTGGAGCTCATTTATGTGAACCATTTCTGAGCTCAAATAGAGTGTGAAACAGTTAGAATTGGAAATGGAAATAAAAACAATTGGAAATGGATACAAATGGTCATATCATATGTGGTTTAAACCCCGATCGGTGGATATCCATATTTCAAGACACATACAAGGAGAGTACGATATCCCCGATATTATCTCCAAGTATCCGTGACAGCTACTCACGAGTCCCAGTTGAATATTAGGACTCGTACATTGTGATATCAAAAAACATAATAATAATAATGATTTTGTTTTCAAGGGTCTATGTGAATATGATCCACATTGCCAAAACTAATATCTATATGAATATGATCCATGTATTTTTTCAAGTTAAATGTGAATATGAATTACTAATGTAAATTGCATTTACATTTTGTATTAGACTTACGAATTGGAATCATAATTTGGAAGGTTGCACTTGAAAATTTCACAATTATGATATTAATAATTTA
This sequence comes from Ottelia alismoides, assembly GCA_037367405.1. Lineage (NCBI taxonomy): Eukaryota > Viridiplantae > Streptophyta > Magnoliopsida > Alismatales > Hydrocharitaceae > Ottelia > Ottelia alismoides. The sequence continues at coordinate 1,290,374 of JAZKJV010001292.1, forward strand.
ATTTATCAATAGATAATTGAATTATAATACCATGCCATTTATTCGAATTGAAATATCACGGGGTATCTCAAGGTAATCGTCAGTCATGGAGTCCATGTGCACACCCACCATGAGAGTTGTGTTAGTTGTAGGGTCTCTCTTATTTTGTGTATATTTATCTTGATGATTATATGAGCTAATTATTAGCATGCCCCTTGTAGTCTTACAACTCCCACGTAGACATCAAGATGAAGAGAGAGAGAGAGAGAGAGAGAGAGAGCCATGATGAGGATGCCCGCAATGAAGAGTAGGACTCCTCATGTCCACACCATACTATATAAGACAGGCTTTGATATCTCTCTTGCATAAAATATTTCTTCAATTTCATGAGAGCCATATTGTAGCCTTGAAATTTAGGAGAAAAGAGAATACAAGACAGTTGTCTGCATCTCTCCCATTTCCAACCCTTGGTCGCCCATCACCTTGCCTCCATCTTCTCTTCGTTGTCTTGGACCATCGTGAAAGGTCACCTTCTTCTCCATACTTCGTGTACATGAAGAATGACTCGATTTCATACGACAAAATCAGGAGATAGATATCTACTTGATCTCTTATTTGCATGAGAAACTTCAAGGAGAAGTAGATATCCAATTCACTGGGAGCAACGCGAGTGATCGTCACGCCCATGACATAAGCTCTATCTGATCGGACTTGATTCGAGAGATCTCTTATTTTAGATATTCATGCTTCAAACGTAATCCATGTTGGATATGTGAAACAATTATAGAAAACCATTTCCTAAACCATATGATTTTGCTTCAATTTTTTTGTTATACACTATAATGGTGTTCATACGATGAACATCATTGTATGCGAATTTAATTTGCATTTTTCACGCTTCCTTGATGCATGAGTTATGAACTCCTTCAGAAACCCCATACTTAGAGATGGTGGTGCACCACCTTATGCGTATAGGAGATTGTAGGGCATCCAGCCCTTCTTCTACATGACTAGGGTTCCTCAATGGCAGCCATCGTGTTGGTTTGGCAGCTGCGTGCGTAGATAACAGCTCTGTGCGTGGAAGGTGGTGAATTGGAATCGTATTTTATGTTTACCTTTTCGACGATGGATTCTGTGGCGCAATAGTTCGATAGAAACTAACATGAATCACGGTATTGGATTGCCCCTGCCCTCTGATTCTTCTTTCCATGGAGAGAGATCGCAGCAGTAGGATCCCTTTATCGTTGCCAACCATTGTCAGATTATGGTCACGTTCCACTGTGCATGAATGCCCATCTTCAGGTCACTGTTCAAGGGATTATACTTCAGTAGGATTTTCTTTATCAGTAAACTGATGAGGGTATCCAACAGCTTGCTAGAAAGATCATGGCTGCACACGCATCCGAAGATGTTGCGCACGCATTGGAGACTATACATTTGATGATCTTCAGAACTTGTGCATGAAGTGATGTTTCGTCAGAAACTCTAGAACTTGTTGATCATGATGCGATCTTCAGACGAACCTTGAATATATTCGCATTGTTGAATGAGTCTCAAACATGAACAGTAATCATAACTAAAATCTTTAAAAACAAAACCAAAATCGAAACTCGAGTAATCAAACTGCTATGCTGCCTTGCTGAAATAAACAATGCGGAAGCAGAATCGATAAACATAAAAATGTGGGGAGGAATGCTCGGGATTTACATGGAATCCTACTCCATGAAGAGCGAAATCAAACCACAAGAGGCCTCAAAGAGTTGGATCTTTGACTGTGAATCTCTCAATGAAAAGCCCTGTAAGCAATATCAGAGTCCCACTTATAGATGGCGTTAGACTAAATAAGAGACATGGCAATTAAATCCCGGACAAAACTGGAGGAGCAAGCATGAACACAGGATTTGTCAGCCCTTACTCTTACAGCTGCTGAGGATACTGAATGCAATAGCAAGAGATTGCACAAAGACAACAAACTAAACATAAACCTAGGGCATGATAACATGCCAAAGACAGCGATTCCGAAATAGGGGGATCAGATGAGCTACAACATGCCATCACAGCTAGGCAATGAAGCATCAAATTCCCAAGATAATTTGTTGTGAGTTTGTTGGTAGAGAAATGCAAACATCAAACCAACCCTCAGAGGTGAAGTTATCTTACATCCAGAAGTCTCTGCAGATGTCGCGGAAGAGGTAAATTACCCAGAGAGGATGTAAATCACAGCCACCAAGCTCCTTCAAAGTCCATTAGTAACTGCCGAACCAAACAAGCTAACGCGGATATCACAAATCAGACATGTTAAGACTACAAGCGATGTGGTGGAAGGTAAATACCAACACAAGCTCCAGCTTAAATACCAAACTCCATTCAAAGTTAAATAGCAACTGTTTTTCTCAATAATAAGCCTCAAAGTGCATTGCCAGGACAACTACTCAATTCAATCATGGACATAATTGCTGCTTCCTGATGCATCCAGAACGAAATGATAAATAAAATTACATGCAAGGACGACTGACCAACATTGCTCATGAGTTGCTTTCCTGCAGGGCATAATTCCAATGGGCATGACGAAGCCCTTCCTACCCTCATCCAGTCAAGCAAAATCTGAGACAGAATGAAAGACAACCAACAAAGGATCAGTAAACCATAGTAAAAAAAACTACAGCACAAAAGCGTCAGAAAACTCAAAAGAGTTGCGATAAGATTTTACAGAACAAGATATGAACATTTACTTCTGGATAGCCCAGGATAGGCCCCTTTTTCATTGGGAGTTAACCCCCACGAAAGCGGGGGCTAACCCCTTTGATAGCTAATGTAAGTTGCACTACACCCATGTAAGAGTTACATCTCGTAATGCCAGACTACCAAATCCCTTGGGTGGAATCCACCCGCAGCGCGAGTTTTACATTATTTTCATATTTACCCTATGAAAGCTTCTCGAGGAAGAGCATTGTTGCCCCTTCTCGAGTTCCCAATCCATCCTTTCCTGCAAACCCTCTCCATCCGCCACCTCATCTCCCTCCACCTGCACGTCCACCCCTTTCTCAACTGTTCCTCTGAACTCCCAACTGATGACAGGTGTTGCACTAAGGATCATAGACAGAAAAAAAGAGTATTTGTACGGTTGATCAAAATTTTTGGTCTATTTGATTCTATTATTCTAAGTATAGAAACTAGTTCTGTTACAAAATTGCAGATCTAACTGTTAATTTACAGTAACAAAATCTGGAAACTCCCGAAAATTAATATTAGAAATCATGTTTCCGTAAATCACTAACTCGTCAGTTAATCAGCCAACTAGTGACCGATTGGTTAGTACATTCGGCTACTCACACAGAATTTTTTACATGGAAACTCAAAACGGGTAAAAAAATCACGTTCTAAGATTCACCATACACACTTCTGCCAGAGTCACATGTTCACCATTCCTTACAACTTTAAATTGATTAGCAAAACTCCACTTACAAGTTTACAACTTGTAGCTGCGCAGGGAGGGGCAGGATTGCGCAGTAAAAATATTGCAAATTAAAAATTTACTTCACAAATGTTCAAAGATTTTTATGTGGAAATCTAAGCGGGTAAAAATCGCCACTTGAAACATGTTCTAAGATTCACCCTCAACACTTTTGCCGTAGTCAGATGCCCACCATTCCCTACCACTCTAAACTGAGAAGTGAAATCCCACTTAAACATGCAGCTTTTTTAGCAGCTCTCAAGGTATTTTATCATCCGCGAAGGTAGAGAACCCATACCTCAAGTACCTAATTTACAAAATCAATTGGAAGAGCTTCGACCAGTTAATCTGAAATCAAACATGCTTACTGAATCGAAAGCTTCTCCAACTATTGTAGAGCGGAAACATAGAAGATCGAATGCAAAGCCATAGCTCATATTAGGAAGCAATGTGATCTTGGAGCAATGATGCACTGAAAGGCCACAACAACAATAATAACAAACTCTTTTTTCACCATTAAGTAGGGTCAACTACATGGATTCTTCGCCTCCATTCTGATCTATCTTGGATCAATCCCGGGCTTATATCCACAAAACTAAGATCCCTTCGTATAGTCTCTTTCCAACACTTCTTGGGTCGTCCTCGCCCTCTCTTACCCGGCTCAAAATCCCAACACTCGCATATCCTAAATGGTGCATCAGTTGATCTTCTTTGCAAATAACCAAACCATCTTAAGCGATTTTCTCGCATCTTATCCTCGATCGGAGCTACACCAACTTTCTTTCTAATTGCATTGCTCTGAATCCGATCTTTACGTGTGTGTATGTGTCCACACATCCACCTTAGTATTTTCATTTCTGCTACAGCCATTCTCTGCACATGTCTATGCTTCACAGGCCAACATTCAGATCTATAGAACATAGCAGGTCTCACAGCTGCTTTGTAAAACTTTCTTTTAATTTTTAAAAGAATTTTCTTATCACATAGAACAACAGAAGCACCTCTCCACTTTAGCCAGCCTGCATTATTCTATTAGTAACATCTCCATCAATTTCCCCATCATGTTGCAAAATAGATCCCAGATATCTAAAAGAATCTCTCTTATGAATGTTATCGTCACCAATCTTCACCTAGATTCATTCACCATCGCTTCCATCAAAGATGTACTCCATATATTCCGGCTTACCCTACTTATACGAAATCCTTTTGATGCAAAATGGATTTTTGCGCGGCGATAAAATGATGCGGCGTGGACCCGAAATATAGGGCTGCCTATTTATTTAAATTTTAACCGTCAATTTTATTTATGTTTATTTGAGTTGTCGCAATTTTAATTAAATAAACGAGATCGCCTGTGATCTCAATTAGTTAGTTAAAGATTTGAATTTCAAAATTAGTCGGTTAATTAGTTAGAGTCATTTTAGGATAATTGGTTGTTTTTCTAATTTTGTAATCTCATCCCTCCTATATAAAGGGATGAGGGTCCATTGTTTCAGTGAGTTCAAGTTAATGAAAAATTGAGATTTTATCTCTCTGATTTCTCTCCTCTCTTAACGTGGTCTACACGTTTCTTCTTCTCCAAGTCTCGCGCAACATGCGCGCCTTCTCCTCTTCTCCCCTCCAATTTCTTCTCCACCAAACGTCCACCGTTCAAATCAATTTTTATGATGCACATTGAATTTTGCGTGACGAAATATATTTTATTTTTGAACGGTGGATTTTTCGGTGGTAGAAAATAGAGGGGTTGAGAAAAGAAAACACGTCGGATGCGCGAGATTCGAGACGAAGAACGCGTAGATCGCGAGGAGAGAGAGGGAGATAGAGAATAAATCTCAATTTATAAATCACTGAAATGCCTAAAACAATTGGCCTTCATCCCTTTATATAGGAGGGATGAGGTTACAAAAATAGCAACTAATTCAAATTCTAACTAATTATCCTAATTTGACTCTAACTGACTAACCGACTAATTTGAAATTCAAATTTGAAATTGACTACTAATTTGGAGATCACACGCGATCTCGTTATTTAATTAAAAATACGACAACTTAAATAACAGAAATAAAATTGACAGATAATATTAAATAAATGTGTGGCCCTATAGTTTGATTCCACGCTGCATCAACTCTCCTCCGCTTTTTAAAAATTCGTCTCCTAACGAATTGCTTGTTCTTCGTTCCGTCGATGGAGAATTCGATAGGGATGAGACTCCCTAATTTCGCTCTTTTTCCATGTTACGCTTGAAGTTTCTTTCAAGTGAGGGGTATGGTTGCAAATGTTCCATCCCTTCACCTAAAAGGCCTCCATAACATAACTTATTCTTCAATTGGCCTTTTAGATAAAATTTCCTGTAAGGAGTGACTTCACTGCAAATACCCCAAATCATATCCCAATCCCAATTCCTGTGGGATACAAATCCTCTTGCAGAGACATCCCACGTTAGGGTTTCTCCATCCTTTCGTTTTAAGCAGCGCTCAGCGTTTGGGTTTTGCCTTCTCTGGCGGCGGCGCGATTGCTGGCGGTATCGAGCAGGCTGGAGGCGGTGCGCAGGTTGTGCGCACATCGCGTGCGAAGCACGGCCAGGACAGGAACGACCACTTCGATGGCGGGAGCCGTGGCGTTGACGAGGTACTTGTTGGCGGCGAGATTGTAAGTCCACGCAGCGGTCACACCAGCAGCGCGTACGGCGATAGCGAAGACTCGAAATCACTTGGAGGCGGTGGCATCGGCGGTCACACGAGCCGTGTGCGTGGGGCTGATGGCCACACTTTCGGAGAGGGCGACGAGGAGGGGTTGGACGAGTACTCCTTCGGGGTGGCGGTAGAGGGATGTGACGGTGGATGGTAGGGAAGGGTTGTAGGGAAGGCGATGCGGGTGGGGAATCGATGATGGGTGATGTGGGTGCGAGGGTGGCGATGGGAGAGGGTAATGGGACTGGGGGTTGCCTCACAGGGGGTACGGGGGTGGCGGATGGGGAGAATGGCGGTGGTGGTGGGGCTAGGAGGGTCACCAAGGGGACGAGGGTGGCGGTAGCATGGGGTTCTGTTGCAGGAAGTGTGAGGGTAGCGGCGGAAGGGGGAGGCGACGATGGTAGAGTTGCAGCTGTGGCTGGGGTCGTTGGGGATGAGGCTTGTGTTGCCGGGGTTGGGGGGAAGACAAGGGAAGGGGTTCGACAGGGGCGGGGCGGGGGAGGTTTGTGAGAAGGTCGTCGATGGGCTGTAGATCAATTCTTGCAGCTTTTGCGAGTCTGAAATCACCTGGACAGCGAGCAGGTCGTCACTTTTTCCTCCCGGAGCAGGCTGGACAGCGCTCGAATCTTCCTCCACAGCGAGGTTTTCTTCATCAAAACTCGGGACAGCGGCTTCGGTGGTTGGAAGATTTGATTAGGCAATGCGTAGAGTCGCGAAATCGGCCATAAGCTCTCAAAAATAGGAGTGGAATGTGGTTTGCATATCACGTAGCATGCGCTCTGTCTCCTTGTTGTAGGCGTCGATGGCTCGTAGTTTTTGTTCGAATGAACGATGGCCCCTTGATGCATGTCGGTGCGAGCGTCTGGACGGATCGTCAGATCGTGAGGACGATCTGTAGGCCATGCTCTGATACCAATTGATGCGGATTGAATTTTGCGTGACGAAATATATTTTATTTTTGAACGGTGGATTTTTCGGTGGTAGAAAATAGAGGGGTTGAGAAAAGAAAACACGCCGGATGCACGAGATTCGAGAAGAAGAACGCGTAGATCGCGAGGAGAGAGAGAGGGAGATAGAGAATAAATCTCAATTTATAAATCACTGAACTGCCTAAAACAATTGGCCTTCATCCCTTTATATAGGAAGGATGAGGTTACAAAAATAGCAACTAATTCAAATTCTAACTAATTATCCTAATTTGACTCTAACTGACTAACCGACTAATTTGAAATTCAAATTTGAAATTGACTACTAATTTGGAGATCACACGCGATTTCGTTATTTAATTAAAAATACGACGACTTAAATAAACATAAATAAAATTGACGGATAATATTAAATAAATGTGCGGCCCTATAGTTTGATTCCACGCTGCATCACCTTTAGTCTCCAATGCTTCTAAGTGCTCGAGTAAAAAAGGTATATACATGAAGCCTGATGAATTTCTAAGGAGAATAGTAATAGAAATGAGGAGGAATCCTCTCCCTTTTATAATCAAGGCTAAGAGGTGTTTTCCAGTTAAGCAAAAGATGTCAAAATCCAGTGAAATGCACCCCATGATTTTTATTGTTTTTTTTGAGGTCCATGATTTTTATTGTTAAGAATCAAATGGTTACAAAAAGGACAAATCAGTCGGCTAAAATTGTCAGCCGAGTGGACTGAATAGAACACGAGATAAATATAGTCAACCAAATTTAAGACAGACAACTAAATTAGTTTCTAGTGCCCAATGGTCTAGATATCCTCACGTGTTTACCTAATTTAGTTGACTACGCGATCATATCAGTCAGCTGAAGGGCTTATTTTGTGGGAAAATTGTGGATATTTCCCTTTGGCTTTATATAGAATAATCATGTGAACATAAAATGAAGAATCTTCAGGTCTTCAATTTTAAAAGAAATTGAGAAGAAAGTAAAGCCTATGAACATTCTTTATTTTGTTCTATCCGTGAAGGAGTAGAATTGTGTATAACAATGCAAGAGTCAAGGCTAGGCATGAAATACGGCAAACTCTCGTAGTTACTTGTGAAGGAATGAATAAGGTGTATTCAGAAAAGGAACCAATAAAGGTAGCCGTCTACTAAACGTCGTCTGTTTTTCCTCCAAAAAAAAGAACCAATAAGGTGAGGAGATTAAAAATCACAATGCTGACTAGGTCATATCAAAGCTTTGAGATGATACATAACAGAAGTATCAACACAATATTCACGAGAATCATGAACCTGAAAGCCTTAGGAAATAATTTTATCAAAGAACTAGAATAAAAACTTCTAGATTCTCTTACAAGTGACTGAGAGCAGAAAGTTACTGCAATATGAAAAAGAATATGATATACATTGTATGCAAATGAATGATCTCTTAGGCAATTAATAGCCTATGAAGTTAAGAAGAAAAAAAAGTAGGGTGTCAAAGAAAACACATTGCATGCATTCTCAACTTTCTCTACATAGTATGAAGTTATGATCCTAGACCGGAAGTCGTATCTAAGACCCTTTCGCCATCACAAGCCCACAACCCCACGCAGGCCTTCTTCTCTCGTGCCACATCCTCCGTGCGGGCTCCACTTTCTGTCGAGGGATGCTGCCGAAGCTGTCCTCATATACGTGAATAAATTATCTCAACACTTAGTTGATCTTTTTCCCTTATCGTGATCGCAACAACTCCACCCAAGACCAAGTTATCTAGTTAGGAGACAATTATCAGATCATGACATGGATGACCAACAGCACCGTCCCCAATATTGTTGTCAATCTCTTGTACAAGGAGATTGGTAAGGACATGTGGAAAAAACTGGTCCAGACATATTCGCAACAGATCACTAAGTCATAACTTGTGGATATCTACAAGTAGAGTTGATCTGCTTCTCAGGGAAAAAACCTCTCTCATGGCGCACTACAGACAGCTCCCCAACATAAATGAGGAACTTGCCATATTCTAGTCAGCCTATCGTGCCAAACAGGGATAGAGCGATTCGAGTGATAAGTTTACAGATTCATTACTGATCTTCATCCTTGTTATCGAAAAAAGGACTAGTTCCTTACACTTGATACTTTCCCTCTGTGAAGAATAATGGAAATAGCTTATCTTATTCCGGAGGTCTAGAGGTCTTTATATAGGACGAAACTCTGGCGAGCTCAAACGAGGAGAAAATACATTAGTGCCCCTAACAAGGTTACAACAAAATAATAATTAAGAACCGTAGGGTACATTACTACCACTCCCCATCAAGTTGGAGCATATTTATCAGTCATGCCCAACTTGGAAAAAATCCAGGAAAGGCACTTCTTGGGTATAGGGCCTTTGTGAAAACATCTGCAAGCAGAAGATCCGTGTTGATATGAGGAGTAGTAATTCTTCCAATCATGATAGCATCACGAACAAAATAGCAGTCAATCTCTATGTGCTTGGTTTGCTCATGGAACACAGGATTCGTGGCAATGTTTGTAGCAGATTTGTTGTCACAATATAGAGGAATAGGAGTAGTGAGCTCCAAATTTGATTTCATTCATTCCCGGGCTCTCTGCTTGATAAAACGTGAGCTCCGAATTTGATTTCATTCATTGCCCGTCTCTACTGATAAAATCAGGTAAACATAATTTGATCGTCTAACTGCAGGTTCTTTTACTGGGGTGTAATTCAAGTCCCTGATGTGTGGGTTCCAGCCTTCACATGAGGTAAAATACTTTCTATGGGGATGCTCCAGAAAGTGACAGGTTGTAAGTGGGATTTTGCAACTGATGAAAGCAGTAATGTATAGCAAAAGAGTACTCTGACGAGCGAGCGTACAGAGAGGGAATCTTAAACAAGGTTCTAAGTTCATTTTTAACCAATTAGATTTCCACGTAAAAATCTTTGGCCTTTACAAGGATAACACGAGCAACGCTATGTTTGCTAAAGACAATGATAGTATAGCCGCATAGAACTGAATTAGTAGTAAAGTTGAAGCCATTCTCTTAATCGATTCCTTCATCTCTACTCACAAGGTGCCTCTCCATGAAGATGCAGATTTAAGGTTCAGTAGCAGTAGCCACCCTACAATCTGACATCGTGCATATCATTCCCTAAAACACTAAATGCAGCAGCAAAGAAGCTGATTTGATGCTTGTGGTTGTGGCAGCCTCTACCATCAAGCTCACAATTTGGTTCCACTCAAAGGTGGGGACGCCAGCAACTGAGGCAAGGCAACGACTGCCAACATTGAAGCAGCAATGCCATAAGGAAGCATAGAGCTAGAAATTTGAGGTGTTATGAGACGACAACACGGAAACCGCCAAGTTGTTGTCTGTTGCTCAAGATAGCATGCACAGGGCATGTAGTAAGATGGTAAAGAACATGATGTGATTTACTTTCAAAGACCTCAAATTATGTGGCAATGTAGTTCTTCAAATTGCAGAATAAGTACCAATCACACCCCAAGGATGCGACAAGAAGCACGTGTCGATCTGAAGTAACAATGATGGCAGAGAAATCAATTCAAACCAGTAATGAATTATCTGAATCAACACACTGATGTCTTCAGGTGTCCCTACGCAAGAGCCGATGATGCAAATTGTGATGGCTTCCTTTTCTAAGAACCCTAAGCATCCCAAGAAAACAGTCATCACCAATGGCTTATTTTCCAGCATTCTACGTGTTGGGGTGTTAAGCAATTATTTTTCTTTTTCCTTTTCCCTTTTTTAGGCCTAACAAGAGTTATCTTTGTTCTTAAAACGAGAAAAAAGAAATGAAGAAAAAATATACGAAAAATGGGGTAGGAAATAAAAAAACTATCAAAAGGTAGAAAGAGACCAAAAATGAAGAGACAAAATAAAAGAGAAAAAATTGGGGAAAATGGAAGTCTTAGCACCTCAGTGTTTCTTCTCCTTAGTTGATTATCCTCATGTTTTCAATAAGTACAGATGGGGGGAACATTAGAGTGGAGTTTTACAATCGTTACCTTTATTTAATTTCACCAGAGAGGGACTCTTGTCCATTCTTATGAATGGGACAAGACTCAAACTCCATCCTCTCGTTTGTTTGTAGCCCCCAATACAAGAACCTTTTGACATTCCTATGAAAGAGAAGCCGCTTTCTGAGTTCCCTATGTGAAAGAGACTTATTAAAAGCTTCTATGAGAGCCCATTCCGAGGTCCTTATGAGACCAATTCATTTCAGATGTGCATGTATGGCATTCCCATGACTTTTTTGACCCTTGAGAGAGATAGTGTCGCCTTCTACTGATAATACATGTTGAAAGCCATTCATATTCTAAAGGGAGACTCTTTACAGTTTGGTGACTCAGATCGATGTAGATAACGAGCATCTTCGTTATATCCGAATAGCTCAAAGACCATCATTCTAGACTCCAACCTTCATGTTTCCTCCACTCACAAACATGATCTGAAAGGTACCGTCGTCATCATCAATCACAGGAGCATTGAGTCAAGATAGTCCAGTCATCATGCATTATATGTATTAGTATATAAATTTACTTGGTTGCAAGCTTACCATTCCATGCTCCCAACTTAAAAGGAGTGTCGAGAAAGATGAAGAGCTGGTCTAATATGACATTATTTAACAACAATTATATGGAATTCATGTAATTAATTTTGGCCTTAGTAGTCATATACTTATAACCTCATGAAAATCAAAAAAGGGGGAAACACGCTATGGTATCCGCTCCAGTAATATTAATAGAAAGAGGAGGTTACAGAGATGCTTACAGTAGCCAGGTCTCAAGAAGAGACCTAGAGTGGTAGTTTACATTTTCCAAATAGAAACGATGAGAAGAAAAAAGAACACCATTGTGCGCCAACCAAATGGCCCAAATTATTGTCACAAGACGAAGAATCTCCTCCCGTGCACGCCATCTAGCCCTTACCATAGAGTCCCAAAAACATTTTAGAACATGTGTATCGAGCCAACTTGAATTCAATTCAATCGAGGTCGGGGTGGTCTTTGGACATTGGAAGAAAAGATGATCCATCGTTTCCTCGTGCAAGTCGCATAATGAGCATTTGTTTGATATGTCTGGAAAAAGCCTCGCACAACGACCTCTTGTCACGATGTGTCTTCTCCGCAGCAGTCACATAAAGAACCCGATTCTACCCGGTAGACAAAGTTCCCAAATGAGTTGGCAATCACGTACCAAAGTATCCGTACTCTGCGGGGGGTCTGGAGATAGCACGATACGCCCTTTAGACTGAGAACGAGTTATCCTTTCAAACCCAATGATATCTCCCCTCAATAGGCGTGCCAGTATGTCTCAATGGCTCAAGCAATATGAGGAAATCATCCAAACTTTGATCGGAGAAATCTGACAAGAAGCAAGGCATCCAATACCCATCGACCCAGCACTCTGAAATAGTACAATTACGAATTTCTGCCAGAGCAAAAGGCCACGAAAATCTAGAGGAAAGCGACACATCGCCAGTCCAGTTGTCCCTCCAAAACAAGAAGGAGCTCCCATCATTGAGGACCGATCTAAAAAGATCTTGAAAGCGAGGAAGCAGCATAGTGATTCCTTTCCAAAACCTATTAACCTCATGAATTAATTGTGAAGTTTTTGGGCACATATCTACACAATGGTCAATGTTTTTCCTTCCAAAGAAACAATTATATAATATTTAATTTTTTATTGAAGCCAATATGTGATAATTAGTTTCTCTAAACATGTGGGTTAATGTTAAGGTTTTAGTGCTTACTTTTGTCACATTATACACAAAAAAGTACACAAATGTATCATGCAATTAGATATATTCAACTATAAAATCATTCCCCCTTCAAAAAAAATTGGCAACCAAAACATATTCCCTTTAAGCCCACACTTTCAATCATTTTCACTAGATTACCACCCAAACATAACTCCTATCAAACTAGCCCTTATAGTAGAATTGTGGAGGTATTATTATTGGAGTACACATTAGCATCATGAATAATGCAATAAGAACATTATTTTTAAACACATTTTTATTAATAATTGACAACACATTTTTATATTAATAAATGACAGGTGAAGTTGCCCTTCAAAAAAATGACAAGTGAAGTAATTTACCAAAGAATGTAGATGTGCTCTAGTACAACCTACAAGCTAGGTGAATTGTAAAAATAGATCGTGCACTACCCACGATTAGGGAGCATTGGGTTGAACCGGCTTGGCATAGCCAAATCCGAAACAATTTCATGCCAGGCTCGAGCCAAGATTTTAGGCCCATTTATTAATTTGGATGGACTCAAGCTCAATTCAATCCAGCCCATCAGGCCCGAAAGCCCAACCCGTAAAAGAGCACGAATTAGGGCCCACGAGCCCAGTCCAATAGAGGGACCGCAAGTCCAGTTATTAAGCCCAATAACTCCCCTGGGGAGCCTTAGCCAGGGGTTTTTCTCCCCTTCCCCACGCAAGTGCCCCCCACCCCCTTATGATTATGCGCCCCCACCCTCACCCCGCAATCCCGCACCCGCTAGCCCTAGTTATCCTACCACACCACCCACCCTCCCTTGGTCGCGTAGAGTCTTGGAACAACAACACGGTCGTGTGGAGCGTCGCCCACCCATGCCGCTCTCTTTCAACAAGTAGTTCGAGAAGGGTTTGTTTTTTATTATTTTCTTAATCTTTTCCAATCTCTTGCCTTGGTATTATTATTGGAGATGTTTGATGTTGTGATTATAGCTTATATTCGATTTGGGGTTTAGGTTGTAAACCCTAATGCTATGATATTAGTCATCTTGAATCTATGATATTATTAACTCAACTTTATTAGTCAAATAGACATCCAAGAAGACCATTTAATGGATTGACCCGACCAAGGTCTGGCTCATAATTGGGCCGGGCTTTGGCTTGGGCCTCCAAAATAAAATTAGTGGGGCCAAGCCAGGACCAAAGCCCACAGAAATAATTGGGCTCGGGCTTGGGCATGGGCCCTATAGGGCTCGGCACAGGCCCTACCCATGCTCATCCCTACCCATGATATCATCCCAAAATAACCCAACACAACGGTGTAGCGAACTGATGGAACAATACAACAATTGACTAATCCGCACAATATTACACGACAGAAGGCATCCCCAGCAAAAATGCATTTAACAGGATACAATGAAATCATGACCACACAATTAAATGATATCTATTTATTATTTATTTATCTGAATCGATATAGTGTTCGCATCAATTGTTATTAGCGGTGCAACTGTTGCAGGAAAACACTGCAAATACATTAAAGGAAACTCCAGAAAAAATCAGAAAGTGTTTACATTTCAGCATGCTCCGAAGAACAGATATATGAAAATTTGTTATTATAAAAGCTGACACCTGAAAGCCAACCAATCACAATTTACACGTAAACTATTAATTTGCATCAGATGAAAACTCGATATAACATGTTACAGCAGAGGATTTTCTTCATCTCTGAAGATAAGAAAATATAAAGAAATTAGTAGCTTTAGAAAATGGGTATCCATGTTTAAATATCGAGTGGTTAAGATGGAGCACAAAAGAGAACAGATTTCGTAGCCTCAGATACATGATTTCAGAAATAATTAGCTAATAATATGTGCTGGCAAGATAGTGCTAAATCACATTACATGTTTTTAAAATGTACGCATCCTCCATAGCATACTTAGGTTAAAAAAGCAGGAGACAACAACAAGCATCTTCTTTAAATGATGGTCATAACAAGAAAAGCTTTAAAAAATCATAACAATACAGCACACAATCAAGACAACCCCAATAGAAAAATCGCATGATGCAAAGTATCCATGTGAAAATCAAGTAGCTGTCATATCAACCAATAGCAAAATCAACCCCAGGCCTTTACTCACGAACAATTTCTCTGTCTCGGCTTTCAGGAGGCATGTTCAAACTGGACTATTTTGTTTATTTAAATTTCTGTTAGACCTATTAGAAATGCCCTTAAGAGTTCTGATGCTCCACTCCTTCAGATCTCAAAGCTACCTCAGCCTTTACTTGCCTCTCTTCCAGACCAAATTAGGAAATCCATGGGGAAAATGTCCATCTTCTCAGGAAGATATACATACCTTGAATTCTCAAGCTCCGGTCTTCCTCTAACAAGTTTTCCAACCAAATACTTGCATTCTGATACAATATGTAAGCATTAATATAGAAAAGTCTATCCTCACTTGCTATTTTTTCTTAAACAAGGCACTATCAATAACTTTTAAAGTCCTTTTCAAGTCAACAATCATATTCTTTATAACTGGAGCTTAGACTAAAAATCATTCACGGTATCTTCAAACGTGGAAACTCAGTCTCCACTAGGTGGATATAAGACCCCACTAGGTTTTAGGGGATTTTCCGGAAAGCTATACTAAATAAGGAACGATTCAACCTTGATCTAGGCCTTCAGATCCACTTCGATGACCAAGTATTGCCACGTAATTCAAAAAACTGGAGTAAGGACTTCTGAAGTCCATCAAGATCATGCTCGCAGACCGGCAGGCCCAGAGCATTGTCCTTATGTGCCAATTATTTTTCACCTCTTGTAAGCCTTGGACGACCTCTAGCATTTTCCAGCCTTTGACGAATCACGGATTCATTGAGAAAACATACACAAATTGAGCGAGATCCGGCCTCAACTCACATGCAATTAAATATATCTAAATCCTAACGCATGTGCATATCTTTGAGACACATAAACCTCTATCAAAGCACAATGATGGGCCACCTCACTCACTTTTTTTAATATCTTGGTCATGATGAGAGGACTGGATGCATCAATATTCAACAATCAAATCCTAGTAATGGAGGATTGAGTATTTTGTCTATAATTCTAACCATCGTTGAAGGTTTAGATTAAAATTGCAACAATTCTTCAAACTTCGTTTATACAAATGCGAACAGTAGCCTAGATGGCTTAACTCGGAGTCTCGCAAGCCAATGTTCAATGAGAACATTTGAATAATGGGAATGATTCAAATTTTATGCACTGATATTGATTAATGTAGATGGAGATTTAGGGATGAGAGGATAAGAGAGAATATGGGAGCCTAATGTTACAATTAGAGGGAGGAATGGGGATAAGAGGCAAAATCTAATTGACGATTTGAGAGGATGAGGACAGGCATAGACAATCTCCACATTTTTATAACTCATATGATGACTTACCTTCCAAAACTTTACTAACCGCTTTATATAGAGAGGGAGTGGAGTACAAAAACAAAAAAAAAGATAAATCTAACAATCCTGATAAATTCCTAAAAAGATTCCTAATGAAGCTAACATATCCATCCCATGCTTAGATATCGTGAATTGAGAAGAACATCGAGAACATAGATTTCTGAGAAGAAAATTGATTTTCATGTGCCATGAATTCTCAAGATATCTGCAAAATATAAGCGAGTTCCCTAAATTTTCCTTCTGAACTTGGCAAATGACACCAACATGACACCAAGCTATACAGTTTACAGTTAGCAATTGATAAGTGTGTCTCAAGGATGACCAAAAGTCCTTCTAAAGGGATCAAGTGATTCATAGGGATTGATTTAGAAGATGTTTTGCAGTCATTTTATGAAACGTGTCCTGAGACACTGAGACGTAAGCTCCAAGGTATTATGCTGGAAAATAGCCTCGAGGCTATAGCCACGGTTTAACTTGGTAGCGGCACATGATTGGTAAACCAAAGGACATGGACGCACCCTTCAAAACTGAGAGCAGAACAAACTACAAGCCAACTTCTTACATGTGAAAGCCATCTTCACTGCTCCCACAAGTTTCTCCATACATGCTGAAACTACAAAGTCAATACCTAACATCTCTCTTCCAAAGAGAATGCCTTTATCCTTCTTAGGCCGCCCTTTTCTCAATACCTAATGCATTATAATCAGCTCTATATTGACATCAGTTACATGTTGAGACGTAAACTTTCTCCGGCATCTTAACATACAGCATCTTTGACATGGATAGTAGAATCAAAGCACCCCTTCGCTAGATTGTGTGTTTCCTTCAGCAAACAGAATTTGAGCTATTCCGAGAAAAAAAACACTTGCAAGAAAGCTTGATGGACATTCTGGTTTCTAACCACCGAAGATACGCCTTGGAATCGCTTCTAGAATCCAAAGTCAGATGTATACTCCTAAAAATAGATAACTAATAGCTACATTTTTTTGCAATGCTGACAGATCTCAATTCAAAGATTTTTCAATAGAGATGCTTGATTTTAATGTGTGGAAATCACAGCAACAACTCCAACAGCAGAAGAAAAAAAGGACCAAATCACACTAGTTTCATAGAGATCAACAAATTTCCAACAACCCTAACAATCCAAGAATCTCACAAACGGTGACAAACATCAGGAAAAAAATACATCAACGAGTAAACATTCCCGAATTACTCACCAGCAGGAGAAGAACCCGCATTACATTTGGCCCGCTTGATCCTCTCTAACTGAACCTGCGAATCCACGAACATCTTCATCCTCTGAAACTCCAACCCTTTGGCAAACTCCATCCTCTGCTTCTCCAACTCCAACATCTGCTTCTGCTTCGCAGCCTCCACCCTCTCATAAATCTCCCCAAATCTCAGGATCGCACGTGCAAGCTCCTTCACACCACCTGCAGCCTCTCCCCGGTCCTCGTCCTCTGTTCTCCCCCATACACCTTTGGCGGATCTCTCCCCGCTCGACCTAGACGACTCCGAATCCAGTTCATCCTCCTCCCTCGCTGCAGCAGCAGCGGCGGCTGCAGCGGCCATAGAGTGAATCCCCTTGCGCAGGAGGGACTCGCCAGAAGCAGGACGCTTCGGGCACGAGGCGACTGCTGCAGGGGGCGGAAGGGGGTAGTTCCTAGGACGAGGAAGGGGCACCGCGACGGGCGGGTCGGGCGGAGTAGGAGTGGTGCTGATGCTCTTCTTGGGTGGTGGAGGGGCGGCGAGGTCGCCGATTAGGGAGTCAAGACGGTCGTAGAAGGGCCAAGAGCTGGTGGAGGTGCCACCGGACTCGAGGATGCGAGCCCGCTCGGACTTGTACTTCTTCTTGATGGTGTCGATACGGTTCTTGCACTGGACGTCGGTGCGAGGGGGGCGCTTGACGGTGGTCCTACGGGAGTTGACGGAATCGGCGACCTCCTGCCAGTTCTTCTGGCGGAGGTGGCCGCGCTCGAGCTCGACGAAGCGGTCGCCCCACGCCTCGATGAGGGCGGCGGTGGCTCCCTCGCTCCAGCAGTCCTCACGGTGGGGCACGGCGGGGTTGGGCGGCGGGGGCCTCGAGGATTTGGCGTCCATCGCAGGAACGGTGGGTTGCGTCTCGCGTTTGGGGGAATGGGGAGGGTGGAGCGCGTGGGGCGCATGTGAATGGGGGGGCGGTCGGCGGGGGGAAGGGACGGATGGATGCGATAGGATGGGTAGGATGGGGTTCTCGGGTGCATCGCCGCCGTTGGTTTTTTTCGGGAGGGGTGAGGTGTTGGCGCGATGGGTGTGTTGACGGGAGACCGGGGGAAACGAGCGTGAGAGGGAACGCGGGGGGAGAGAGAGATGGGGGCGCCCGGAGAGAAGGAAATGACGGAAATGCCCTGGTGGTAACGAGGAGAAAGACGGAGGCTGTCGTTGTAAATATGGTAGGGAGGTCGGGGGATGCGTTGGGGGCAGAGAGGTATTTGGTAGATGACGGTACGCCGCTGCGGAACAGGTGTGAAGGGTGTGAGGACAGAGGGAGCTTGCGAGGACGAGTCCGTTTTCACGTGACGCGCGCGTGGTGCTGGTCCCCGGATGCTTTTGTGCCGTCTGGAACCGAGCGGCCACTCAGCCTCACAGGAAAGGTTTTGATAACTAGAAAAGGGTAAATTACAATTTAGATCTCCATCTATGGGTTTGATCTCAAAATGGATCCCGATCTTCAAATTGTAACGATTCGGGTCTCAGGACCATTATGTAAGGAACTTTTTGAGGCTAATGACAAGTATGCCCTTGTTTAAAAGTTGAAACCCAACCTCCTTTCCCTTCCCAACAAGGGAATATTCGTCATGAACCCCAAAAATTCCATTTCCTAAATGGTCCTGCGACCCGAATCGTTACAATTCAAAGATCGAGACCTATTCTGGGATCGGACCCATAGATGGAGACCCAAATTGTAATTTACCTAATAGAAAAATTAGGATTTTTATTAGTTGTGCCCTTCTGAGATATTGTAATTTCAGTTATGTCCTTCTCTTTTTTGGGATATCAGTTATATCTCTACCTTCTTGCAAAATTTACAGTTCTGACTTTCTGTTAAGGTAAAGTAGGGACATAACTGATATTACAAAAGGTCAGAACTGTGAATTTTGCAAGAAGGTAGGGGCACAACTGATATTTCAAAAAAGAAAGAGGTATAAGTGAAATTGCAATATATCAGAGGGGGACAATTGATAAAAACCTAAAAAATTATTTGGAGGGAGACGGACAGGTAGAGAAAGATGGATGATCTTTTTCTTTCCTTCTTGGTTTAAATGGTGCTAAACACGCAGTCACTTTGAAAAAAATATTTTTTTTATTTTTTTTCTTATTTTATGATAATGCAATTGGTGGTCATTAAAAATTATTGAGTTTAAAAGTTAATGTCATTTTTTCCGTAAAATTGTGTACAAGCCCGTCCTTCGATAGAAGATAGTAATTGATAGAAGATAAAAATAAGGCGTATATGTATAATCTTAACTATTGTATATTTATTATATTATTATGATTTTAAAACTAAAAGAGCTTTATGAGGGAGAAAAACCTCCTAAGTCAAATGCCTCTCACAAAAAACCATATCATAACATGCTTGCACCACCGAACATTGATTAATATATGGTTCATCTACTTTATACTAAAATGTTGTCATTAATTCTTGAGAAAAAAACACAAGAAATACGTGTAAAATGATAAAATAATAAAAATAACTCGAGCAATGAAAATGGACTAATTATATATTGATCTCAAAAATAAGTTTCAAAAACAACGTCCAATAAATCAAATAAAATTCTAAAACGTAAGGAGTTGAAATCGATAAATATTCATCTGTAAATATTGCGAATAAACTAAAATCATATTTTTAAAAAAATTAAAATTTGAAAGCTATTTTTCTCATATAGTCTACATGAAACTTTACTCATTCGTGAATTGATCTACATTCGACTATCTACAAAAAAAGACAAAATTCAAAGGAATTGGAAATCATATAGGGAACTTCGGGTTTTGGACATGGTTGTATGTTGTACAATTTTGCTAACTTGAACCTAATACTTCGACAATGAGAACCTCAGCAACTCAGGAGGTGATATGTGTAGCGAGTTCTACCCGATTGAGGCATCTCCAGGGATTATTCTCCGTCAGTTCTTACAAGCACCTTGGTGGTCGTTAGACGAAGACCAAGTTCCAGAGTTAATCTCAACCCTCAGATGGGGCGAACAGGTATGCGCGGTGGACCGTTCATTGGGTTTAAGTGATCTAATCGAAGCCATCCGTGTCAAATATCTGTAATATTTGCATGATAAATGCTGAGCGTGATAGATATTGCACTTTAGTCCTCTGTTGACTCACCTCACGTGGCTCTCGACATGAGGCGGGCGGCATTTTTCAAGGACACCCCTCCGATTTCTGCTATTTTTTGTCCTTTAATTTGTAATATGCATGTAATGTTTAAGGAATATTTGTATGTCAAGACCTTAGGTTTATTTTAATTGTAGAAATACCCTCCCCATGTGTGTATTATAAAGAGTTTATTGGTGAAAGTTTTTGGATGCCCCAGGACATGAAAGTTTCTTTGACACTCTTTGGTCCCTATACTACTTATCTTTCCTAAGTGCTTAGCGTAATTTTATTAACTGCTTATGTTACTCTAAAAATCATAGGAAATTTTGGATAAATCCCTTATTATATGTTATATCACATATAATTATTCTAAGGTATTTGAACATATTTTCCTATTTATAAAATATAAAAACATTGCATATTTTCCAGTTTTAGTTTATAAAAATTACAAAAGTTTCAAAACATCCTCAAAAATTTCCTAAAAAATGTAGTAGCTATATTGAGTAGTATTTTAAAACATATCCAAAAATCGCAAAAAACATAAAACTAAAACCCCAAAAATTGTAAAATAGTGACAATATTGTAAAAATCATAAAAAAAATCCCTCAAAAAAATCCAAAAAGTATGTTTTAAATTCCTAAATTTTCTTTGTTACTTCTATTTCCCATGAAAATTGATATTGGGTTATATATGATATGTTATATATTTATTTGTCATATTTAATGTCTTAATTTTATGTTTCGCATTGTTTGTGTATTTCCTTATTTAAAAATCCATAAAAATCTCAAATATACCCCAATGATCGCCAAAATTCTATATATTTATTTATTTATTTATTTTGGAAATTTTAACTTTATTTGATATTCTAAACTTAAAAAAGTCAACTTCCCTTCTTTTATCTATATACATATATTTATATCCCTATTATATATATATATATTCATTATATATATTATCTATATTATCAAAATTAAAAAACAATTAAGCCCGAGACAGTTCAAGAAGTGTTGGAAAGAGACTATATGAAGGGATCTTAGTTTTGTGGTTATAAGCCTGAGATTGATCCAAGATAGACCTGAATGGATGCGATGAATCCATGTAGTCGACCCTACTTAATTGTAGGAAAATGATTTGTTGTTATTGTTGAAAAACAATTTAAAATATTTGCAAAATCAAAAATTTAAAAATATTATAATTAAATCTACAAAAGTATTGGAAAAATTGAAGGAAAAAACAAACAAAAAATACCTAGGCAAATTATTCACTTGTTGCTCTACTCCCCTCTCTTCCTGGTGGTTCGACATTGTACAAACTTGCTTCTTTACACGCATTTGTTAGAGTTATAATAAATTTTAACTCACATGTTTTTATTGCTTATCTATTTTGTGGGTTGATTCTTGATTGTTTCGCATCAATCGGGTACCGAGTCGTGAGAGTGACCGAAACACTGATTGTTGGATTCAACTTGTCAGACACCGTAGGCCCTCCGAGACCAGATGTCAAGAACCTCGGGTTTGTGGTTCATCACCAGTCCAAACAATTCATATTGTATCCAAAATTTAGATCTTGCACTTGCGACGAAGCACATGGGGTACGTGCTCTCAAGCAATAGGTATAAGAACCCCCAGATCGATGATGCTAGAGATTTCAAGAAGAAGTGGGATGAGGACCATACGTTGGCACATTGCTACATTCTTAGTTCATTATCTAATGTGCTTCAGAAGAAACATATGGATATTGATTCTGCTCGGGACATTTTAGCAAATCTAAGGGAGATGTCTAATGATGTAAACCACATGCAGTGTTATAATATCAAGAAATAAATACTTTATTGCAAGATGCATGAAGGTACTCTGGTTAGAGAACACATCTTCAAAATATTTGGGTATCTCTCTGAGATGGAGACTCTAGGGTCAGAGATGGTCATATATATGCAATCTGATTTCATACTATTATCTCTTCCTAAGGCATTCAATATTTTCACGGTTTCTTAGCATATGAATAAACTGAAACTAACAAATGCTAAATTACTTTATTCACTAAAATCCACTAAGGACATCATGAAGAAGGATAATCCCTCTGGAAATGCAGTGGTTATACATATTAAAGAGAGTTATGGATCCAAGAAGCGTATGATCCACAAGAAAAAGAAGAAAATCTAAGATGTCGGCACATCTTCTAAAGCTTCTACACATCTGACATCCAAGAAAACAGATGTTTATCATCACTGCAATAAGCTGAAACACCGGAAGCGTAACTGTCCAGAATACCTGAAGACCCTTGAGAAGGGCAAAGGTATAACTCCGGTAGGTAACTCATTTATTTACGGCATTGAAATCAACTTATTCATATGACGAGTAGATAGTTGGATTGTTGATTCTGATGCATCTGTTCACGTATGCAATTGTTGCATATGTTTCAGGAAACCAAAAGACTTGATGATGTGGAGATGGTCATCCAGATGTGATATGATGCAATGGTTGCAGTAGTCGTTATCGGAATGTGCTGATTATCGCTTTCAAGTGAAAGAGTCCTATTTATTAGAGAGTGTCTATGAGTTCCTAATGTTAGAAGGAACATTTATCTTTATCTAAATTAGTTGGACATGGATATTCGTTCTTATTCTATAGTAAACTTATCATAAATCATTGTGATAATTTGATAGTATATGGTTCTCTAACAACGGGTGGACTCTATGAATTGAAATGCATGAATGTATCATGAATGTCAATACCACTATTACTAATAAAAATATTGAAAAATCAAGAGAGGATGGAGATCATTTAACCATGGTCTGGCACCAAAGACTTGTACATGTGTCTACTAATGGGAACAATAAACTAGTAAAGGACAGACCTCTAGATTTCTTAGAAGTCTATGATTTACCAACTTGAAAATATTTGTATTCGTGGGAAGATGCACTGGGCACCCTTCTCTAAGATGGGTGAATGATGTGAATGTATACTTGACCTAATACACACTGACGAATGCGGACTCTTTCATCTTGTGACTCGAAATGAACATCAATATTACATGACCTTTGTTGGTGATCGTTCGTGGTATGGTTTTGTCTTCTTATTCTGTCACAAACCTGAAACCTTTGAAAAGTTCAAAAAGTTCATGTCGATAAGAACATAAAATTCGACCTGACCGAGGTAGCGAATACCTCTTAGAAGAAATCAAAAAATACCTTAAGAAGAGAGGAATTATTTCCAATCTCACTCCTCAACTCAACAGAGTTGCAGAGAAATGCAACGGAACCATGTTAGACATGGTGAGCTCAATGTTGAGTAAGACGAACTTACCTCTTAGTTTCTGGGGACATACAGTAGAGACTACAACCTATGTCATAAATAAAAATCCATCTAAATATGTACCTACAACCCCTCATGAGCTTCGGTATGGCACCAAGCCGAGTATATGACACTTGAGTATTAGGTTTGTTTGGTCCTTGCTAAAAACGTGGATGCAAACAAGTTAGAATCTTGCACTAGAGAGTGCTACTTAATTACATAATAGCATTGGATACCAACTTTATGATCATGAGGCTCAAAAGGTATTTATTTCTAAAGACATCAAATTTTTGAAAGATAAGTTCCTTAAAAGTCGAGAAATAAATGAAGTTAATATATTAAACGAGTCTAACGAAATCGATGAAGTTCCTACATCAGAAACCGAAGAGATAATTGAAATGGTACAATCATACCTCTTAGACAGAGTTCTAATGTTCTAACACAACTTGAAAGATACGAATTCCATGAATCAGAAGAGTTTCATAATGATCCAGCTTCATTTAATGAAGATTTGGGTGATCGTGACATGGATAGTTGGATGCAAGCAATGAAATCTGAGATAGATTCCCTGCACAAGAATGGTGTATGGACCCTCAAATATCCACCTAAAGGGGACAAACTCAACGGGTGCAAATGGATCTTCAGTAGAAATAGGGGGACTGATGGGAAGGTAGAGTCCTTCAAAGCACGTCTCATTTCCAAGGGATACATACAAAGAGAATGCATCGATTACGATGAGACATTCTTTCATGTGATCATTCTTAAATCCATCATGGCATTGCTTGTTATAGTCGCACACCTTGACTATGACATCTTGCAGATGGATGGCAAGACAACATTCATCAATGGGTACCTCAAAGAGGATATCTACATGGAGCAGCCCCAAGGCTTCATAAATGAGGAAGGTAAAGTGTGCAAGTTGAAGAAATCTATTTATGGACTCTCACAAGCTTTTCATATCAGGAAGATCTAATTTGATGAAACCACAAAGAGTTACAATTTTGTTCAGAATCCGGATGAACCTTGTGTGTACAAGAAGCTTAGTGGGAGTTCTATCATGTTCATTGTGCTTTATGTAGATGGCATCCTTATCATTGAGAATGATACATGGATGATGAGCAGTGTCAAGGTCTGGTTATCCCATATTTTTTAGATGAAAGATCTTGGAGAAGCCTCTTATATCTTGGGTCTGAAGTTGTTTAGAGAGAAAAGAGGTTATTGGGACTATCACATCAAGGATATATCAAGAAGATCTTGCAAAGATTCAATATGGATAATTCCAAGAAAGGCTTCCTTCCCTTAAAACATCGTAATTACCTATATAAACGGATGTCTCCTCAATCTGTTTATGAAAAAAATCCATGGTTGGATGCCCTTATGCATCGGTTGTAGAAAGTTTATGTATGCCATGATATATACAAGACCAAGCATCTACCATTAGTGGGAGTGATAAGTGTCACCAATCCTGCTATGGAGAGAAACACTGTACTGCATTGAAAATGCATCTTCAAGTACCTAAAAAGATCTCAATACTATGTCTTGGTTTATGGAGATAATGATCTCCAACAAGCGAAGGAACCTCGGTCACATTAAAGAAGCAAACATGTTGAGAGGAAATATCACATCATCTGTGAGATCCAGAAGCGTGGTGATATCACAACAAGGTTGCCTCTGTCGATAACATTATTGATCCACTAACCAAGCCATTGACTCAAAAGGTCTTCGATCAACATGTAATAAATATGGAGTTAAGAGTTGTATATGAATGGCTCTAAAGACTAGTTGGAGACCGTTGGACATGTAATCTCTTGGCCATCCAGTAATGCAATAAACACTATTGTTTTATCATGTTCATTCGAAAATGAATATCAGTGGATGCATTTAGTAACGTGGTCTCTTCGTGCAATTGAGGTTATGTACCGTGGCTACATTGAATACCATTCAGTTAGGAGGACACAACTGACATTAGCATATGATATTCAATAATGATCTCCGGTTTGAGAAAGAGATGGCAATCTTTTTCTAAAGATTGATTTTCAAATAACTTCTTGATGCAGGTCTTCTGCATAGAAATAGTGATTCAATAATGATCTCTAGTATGAGAAAGAGATGGAAATCTTTTCTCTAAAGATTGATTTCTCTAAAATTGGTGACCTAACCAGGTTCCATATACCGACGAGTTGGTGTGCATACAAAGATATATGAGAAGTAAGATCTCTTGAACGGATCATACAATTTCATACTTGATGAACCAAGAGACATAGTTCACTCTTGAGATAATTTAGGTCCATAATGAATTCTGTGTATGGTCGTCTTGTTTATGAGATAAGACACGAATTCGAGATATCAATATATGTTCTTGGAAAGTATATGATTAATATATTTATTCAATTATCAAATGAGAAATCTATTGATATGTTCTGAGAAAGACAATTAAACTAGGGTTTAAACTTTGGATATATTAAAGTCTTCAAGTATGAAGGATGAATGAGTATTGGGAATACTCAGGGTTAAATCCATCTTAATATATCATCTATCACGATACTTCCATTCCGAGGGAATGACGAAACCATATGTAGTTTAGTGGCTCCACTTCTTAGCTTAATGATTTGAGAGTTAATTGAATTAAGTCTCATTTCATTTGAATCCAATGTCCAATTCAAATTCTAATTTCAATGTCTAAATGTTGGAAACATAAATGGTGATGGAAATGAAAATAAATAAAAGAGATGGCGATAGAAATGAAAATAAATACACTCCTTGAGTTCATTTATAAACTCCAAATAGTGTGTCTATGATCAGAAATGCTCAAGGAGGTTGGGTTCAACTCACTAATGCATTCTTCAGCTCATGGAGAAATTGATGTGTTGCGTTAAGCTCACTTAGAGTGTGAATTGACATAATTTTTCTAAAAATGATATTAACCCATAAATTGGATAGTTATCTAATTTCAAATCACTATATTTGGATATTATAATCTCCCTGATATTATCTCCAAGTATCTACATTTGTATCTCATGATTCCTAATTGGATTAGGACTTGTATTATGTGATGGCAAAATTGAAACAATAATTATTATTGTCATATTCAATTTTCTTTAACGTATTTTCTTGTGAATATGGTATACAAATATAATTCATTAATTAATATGAATAATGATTCATAATAATTAATATTTATATGAATATGATTCATATAATTTATTCAAGGCGTGTGTGTGGATATGATTCACATTGGAGTTTAATAAATTGGTTTTACATTTTTTATTTGGATTTATGAACATAATTCATAATATATGAGGGCATCTCTCATAAAATCACCAATTACTGTAATTAGATTGTAATGATAATAATCAAGCAAAAAAATCCTCAAATTTTGGAAACAAGGCGGGCGTCCATGATTGGAGAATCATGGGCAACATCATGAGAATCTTAATTAGATTAAGCTCTCAAATTTGTTGATTGATTATTTATTTATTTATTTGGTAATTAAATGGGAAAATAAAAGTAGCAATTCTTATTGAATAATAACTTAGTCATAGCCCTTGATCTTCATGATCCAAGGGACCCTATGGTGGACAGTTTCCATGAGGAGAAGACTCATGGATGTCCATTTTGGCTATAAAAAGAGAGGACTTTGCATCTCTTTCAAAGCATGCTTGTTCCTCCCAAATATTCTCATGCCTTGAAAATTAAAAGAAGATAAGAGTCTTGAGAAATATTTTCACTCATACGACTACATTTCTTCTCCCTACATGTTCACATCGTCAAGCTTCATCTCTTCCCTCCATTGGTGTGGCCTTGTGGAAGAGAAAAGCGTTTCCTTTTCCAAGCTCCTTGTACATGAAGAAGAATCAATTTCGTACAAAGAAGTCAGGAGATTGATCATCCATGCGTGGACAAGTTCAAGAAGTCAACATAAAAATTTGTGGTACGCAACATGAGTCACCGGCGTGCTCACGAGAGAAGCAAGCGCATATTAGACTTGATTAGGGTGGTATCTAACTGTAGAGACTCGCATTTCGAGTGGCAACCATGATCTCTACCTAATATTCATTATAAACCACTTAGGAAAATTATCTTCCTAAAATTAATGGTTTCGTAAATGATAAATCGTAAAATGAATAAGTTAACTTGTATCTGTTGTAGCATGGGAACTCATCGAACCATACATAACCGAGAGAATTATCTCTGCGAAGATTTTCTCAACTTTAATTTATACATGGAAAGCCTAGGGTCGAACATAAGGACATGAGAAATTCTATGATTTAATTCAAGTATCAAATATTTAATTTACTTGATTTAAAGGGAATCTAGGGTAAGATAATGCACAAATACAAATTAATGTAATTTTAAAAAAACTTTTTAATGCTTTTAATTTAAATGAAAATAATAACAAATAAATAGATTTGACAAACAGAACAAAAATCCAAGATTAATCAAGTAATTTGAACTTATAAATCAATGTAATAAGGACCTAAGTCTCAAGACAAACAAGATATTCAATTTAAAGCATCAAAGCTCATTCTACATTCAGTTCATAACACTCCAATGCCAATAAAGATCATAAAAAACTAGCGTGAATCATAAGTCAAAAATACGATTAAACATGCCAAGATGAAGAACATCAAACAAGCATTCCAATGAGACCAAAATCACTCACAATGGATTTATAGATAAAAAAATATTAACATTTTTACCCAAGGGTATAAATGCAACAAAAATACAAAGTTTTTATTACAAACTAGTCATTATAGTGACTGAAATGAAAATACAGAAATTCGCTAGGATATGTATGTAAATTTTGCTTGCCTGGGACTTATCCGCAATTATGGATTTCCAGGAGAATTAGGCTGGGCTCGGTATTTCTGGTTCAGGCCAGGTGTCACCTAATGAGGCTCGATGTGGCTTTGATATCCCTGATGAATCCATGATTCATCACACTAAAATTTGAAAATAGAGCTTCGTTTTCGAGTAATTAGCTATATTTTTACCATTCAGACACAGAATAAATATATGCATTTTAGCACGCATAAATGCATTCATAATCATCTTCACATTTTCATCGAACTCCATGCATTTTTAATTAATTCATGCAAACTCCAATTGATCTTAAACCACCTTCATTTTGTACATATTAAAGGAAAATTACAAAAAATTGCTAACTCAAATAATTGACCCATGAGACAAAACCCTAATTTCAGAACTGACAGACTAAAACATACATATCTTCCTCAAATAGTATCTGATTTAGATTTACTCATTTTTAAAGTAATATACATTCAAAGACCTTCAAAACAAGATCAATTTCATAAAAATCGGAACTCGTGTGTGAAAGTTAGGTTTTGGGCCTCGTTTGCGCATTGTGTATTTTAGCGATTTTTGACCTGATATTTTACGTACATACTTAACCCTTTTTATTTTATTTCTTTTTCATATATATTCTTTGATGAAAGTTTTATTAAAATGCACAAAAATCCAAATCCGAAATGATGTTGAAATCAAAGAAACCGATCGAATTTGTACAAATATCTCCCACTTTCCAATTGATTTTATTCTTGTAATTTCCTAAAAAACCAAAAAATAGAATAATATGTAAATATGTGTCCTTATTTTATCTTATTTTTTTATCAATTTTTATCTTATTTAAACATGACGAAAAATTACAAAATCCAAAAATCAAGGTATTCTAGGTACATAGAGTACCCAAAAATATCATTTTGTACAAATGGCCTCTATTGCTCTTGATCCCTTCATGAAAGTTGTATATCTCATCGAGACAAGCAACTTTTGTGAAGAAAACTTTTTCGTTATCTGTGGTTAATAAATAAGTAATATCTTCGTGAAAGATTTGCATATTTTACCCAATATATATTCTGAAATTCATCGATAATTAACCATAGCTTTAAAAATTGCTAAAAAATCACGGATCGTAGAATTAATTGTGTTTTACATTGTGCCCAAAAAGAATTGTATTTAAATTCATATTTTGCTTTGTAAACTTCTTTTTGTTAATTAATTTCTAATATGTATTAAATTCAACATTTTAAAGGTGTAGGATTTTTCTGTGATAGATCACTTGGTGATATATCTTAGATAATTTTATTTCCTGAAAATAAGTAGATTTAATATTTATCATAATTAATTATTGAAATTTTACCGTTTGCATTCATTAATTCATATTGTATCCAAAAATTCAAAAAAATTAAAGTACCTAGGGTTGTATTCATACACATTCTGCCAAAGTTTGATTGGGTTTGAAGCACCTTTGATCGAAATTTGCAATTTAGCCTTTGAGCTTTGCCATAATTGCATTTCATTTATTATTTGCATAAAAAATATAAAAAATACTTCTTTGAAAATCTAACCTCTATATCAACTTTAAATAACCTAAGGAGGCAGTGGCCTCCTTGAGTTTGACCTCAGGCTTACTCTAGTAAAAAATTTGTCCGCTTGCCTTAATTGATATATTTATTAAGTGGTCATTTTGATCAATCCTGAATGGTCTGCTGCAATGGAATTCAATTTTAATTCTATGTAATTAACTAAGGGCATTCGTGATTCTTCAAATGGCGTTGTTGTCGGGGAGGCACGGCTTAGGTTGTTATTAGAAAATCAAGTTTTTAGGTTTTCCACCCTCAGGTAGTCTGATCCCCGATCTTTCTTGTATTTATTTTTCCAATGTTTTCCCAAAATTTTTATTTATTTATTTTTATACATTCCCTTTTGTGAACATCTCTCTAATAATTGATCTTTTATTTTTCATTTGAGGTACTCGGTGGACTTTGAGCGGCTTTCTTGGAAGCTGACGCAACTCGAAGCGACTGGAGGCATGAAGAATTTATTTTTGAAGAGAGAGTGTTCGTATTTTATTAAGTTATAATTAATCTTTTTCAACGATTCCCGGTCGGGTTCTCGTGTGTGTAAAGAGATAGGACTCTTTGTGGTGTGTCGAACTTGTTTCACTCTCCGATAAGGGTGGGGTCCGACTTGAGTGGTTCGTAGTCATAAGATTGAATTGCAGCTATTAGAGCTACTAGGATTTTTGCGCTTATAGGATTAGGATCATACTGCACTAATATATATGCACTAATCGATTTTCATTTATCCAAATTAAATTATTCTATCACTCGCTAATAGACTATCATGTTCTAGGTGTGATTTCCGGTGCATGTATTAGATTTATTTTTCTAGAGAAATTTCAATTCTGCTCGAAGATTGCGAGGAAGCACTATAAGTATCTTTGACTCAGCATTCGTCATCATGTTTCCTGTTGTACGGATTTTCAATTCTCCCTCGATTTTCATTCACATAGGAATAAAGGAAATTGGAATCCCCGTGTAGACGTGTATTGAACTCCACTCACATTCAAAGTGATAACCAAATTAAAATTGGGACTGTATAACAAAGCTGACTTAATTAAGCCAATAAAATCAAGAATTTTTATGGGAGAGAAATCTCGTCCTTGTATTTATTTATTGTTCTAAGTGAAAGGGAAACGAACACTAGGATAAAACCAAGCCAGGACTTTAGACTATTGGTTCTACAAAAACGATTAGCTACTTCTCGGTGAGGATCAATGGGTAGTCGATAAACGGTCTGAATTTCCTTTGCAGAGTGGGTGGTTTAGAGGATATCGTGTAAGGCTTCATCCTCAAAGAGCGGGTAGCTATTTTTATACGATTCGTACTTACTCCCATGCTGGCTGGAAGTAGGTACAACTAGTTGTGAGAATCGGGCCAATTTTAGGGAAATACAGGTACCTAACAGTTCGACAACTCTTTCAAGATTTGGACTGATCACCAACTAAAATAGACAAGATAATTTGGTCGAACTTTTACGTCCTTCGCAGCGTTGAGTTGGTGAATTTGGGGTTTGTATTTGCGTATTGAATTGTGATTGTGCACTTGCACATACAGATCGTGGTACCTAACAGTTCGACAACTCTTTCAAGATTTGGACTGATCACCAACTAAAATAGACAAGATAATTTGGCCGAACCTTTACGTCCTTCGCAGCATTGAGTTGGTGAATTTGGGGTTTGTATTTGCGTATTGAATTGTGATTGTGCACTTGCACATACAGATCATGGTTTTGCAAATCATATTATCATTATCTTCGAAGATGTCAGAATATTGGCATTCATACCTAGAATCCGTGGGTCGCACTCACATGACAACCTCCCAATCTTTATTTCCACTTTCTTTTTAGAGGAGCCCTCTTTCTGAGGTAGTTCCTCCCCAGCCATCATTCTTTTCACCCAACCTTCGTTGAAACTTTGAGATATGAACTGCTCACAGAACTGAACACGTATTATGTAGACACAATTGATCAAGCTAATTCGAGGATAAATACAGTCGTAATCGACTTTGATAGAGGAACATGATTTGCGGTTACGAATGATAATTCATTGTTTCAACCATCCTCTACTCGTGATGATTCACAGCCCGAGTATGATCACTTTTCCTTTGATCACACAGATGACACAAATGTCAAGGAAATATGACTCATGACCAGACTCTAATTACAGAGATTGACTACTTCTCGGTTCAGGAGAAAATGCCATGGCATACCGAGCATAGCCACTCATCACCGACTCATGAGACGATAGTGTATGGCATAGTTCGAATTAATAAGAGAGCTGAGGTTTTGACAGAACAATTTGATAATGTCATCCAAATAGTAAAGTAAATGATAACTAATCAAGAGGAATTGAGAATATCACATAGCGAACACGAAACACATCATGTGCATGATTCCCACACACAGACACCACACACACACCTGACCAGTCCGCTGACCATCCTACTGACTCTATTAAAAATTCCAAAAAAACAAAAAATCATAAAATAAAAAAATCAGATAACATCAATATATGGAAGTGATTTTGTAAAAGTTTGATCTTAAAGCTTCCATTAATCAAGGCCACAGAGTATGTACCTGATCTTCGAAGATTTGTGAAGAGTCGGCTATCACCTAAGAAGTTGAGAAAGAAAATATATCGAACCGGATATCATTTGATTACTATGGCTAGTTCAATGATGCTAACTCAGACAAACAAGACTCGTAAAGTCTAACGGTTGACCAATGTGACTTGTGAAATTAAGAATATCAAATTTCCTAATGTTTGGATTGATGACGATTCTATGCTGAACATCCTCTCGAAGTTTGTGTCTGACCAACGCAAACTCGGACTGCTTAGAAAGACTCGAGAGATCATTCAATTTCCCGACTGAACCACAAAAAGATCGAGAGGAATTTTTTCTGTCGTCATTACTTTCCAAGGTGTCACAGATAAAGTGGACTTTATTGTCCTGGACATTGAACATCGAGGAGTATTATTTGAGTCTCTCATTATTTTAGGAAAGTCATTTCTGGCTTCCTCTAGAGCGACTATTAACTGCGAGACTCAAGACATTATATTCCCGAACCCAAACCAAGTCGATCAAATTCTCGAGGATACACCGGACCTTGAGACAACCGAACAAGAAACCGACAGTCGTGACATAGAGGGAACCCTCACATGCCCAGACCTCTCCAATTATCACAGACACAAACGAAGAAGAGATACCTAAAGAGACGTCTGTCGAGGCTACAAAGGTGCATGAAATCAATCGAGATACATCTGATTCACCACATCCAGACACAATTGTTTCGGATCTCCTTGATTATTATTGCGAGTCCACACAAGCAAAGCCAACTGAGATCACCAGCACCTACTCGGGATGTGTGCTGACCCTACAAGAGTATTACAATCTATATAGAGAATCATCTAATAAGGAACCGAAGGTCAGTACCTCACACAGATGATGAATCTCGTATTCATCATGCTAAAATTGGTCAATTAGATTTTGTTCCCCATAATTTATTTGCATTTAAGAATTAATAGAGCATCATTAGCATGCATACATTTGTAAATAATATTTGCATTTCATCATGCATAATTGCATTAAAAATCTCAAGTATAAATTGACCCAAAAACAGCTAACTTCCATAGTTTTTTATTAATTCATCCTAACTCCAATTGACCCCAAATCACTTCCATTGTTTAGATATTACTAACAAGAATAAATAAAATAATACAAAAAGTTTACTAACTCAAATAAGTGTTTTTTTAGAGAAACTCAAATAAGTGTTAAAGAATCCCAAAGTCTAATTTCACATCTGACGGACTAAAAAGCGCATGTCTCCCTCATACAGTGTCCAATTTTGTCTACTCATTTTTAAAGTGCTCCATTTTCAAACACCTTCAAAACAAGACCAATTTCATAAAAATCGGAGCTCGTATGTGAAAGTTGGATTTTGGGCCCCTTTTGCGCATTTTAACTTTTTGCTATTTTTGACCTGAGTTTTTATGTACATAATTAACCCTTTAAATTTTATTTCTTCTTCATTTATATTTTTTAATTAAAGTTTTATTAAACGGATTGAAAATCTAAATCTATATCAAGACGAAAATCAAAGAAACTGACTGTGTCCGAGTGTCCGTTGTGAGTCTGTACAAAAATGTGTGTTTCGTATTTCTATTTTATTTCCCTATTTTCTTATTTATTAAAAATCCAAAAAATAGAATAGTGTGTAATTAATTTTCTTGTATTTTATCGTATTTTTCTATATCTTTTATCCTCTTTTAAAATCACCAAAAAAATTACAAAACTCCAAAAAATTAGTTTTCTATACACTTGGAAACCACCAAAAATACCACTTCGCACAAATGACATCTTCTTCTCTCAGGTCTTTCATAAAAGTTGTAGATCTCGTCGAGATGAACAACTTTCATAAAGGAAATTTTTCGATCGAGGTATCCTTCTATTTCTTTTCTATTTTAATCTGTCATTTATTTTTGATTTTTTTGGGGTGACACGTGGCAGTCTCTAGACATGCCACGTAACACACCCAACTCACCCCACTCCACCTCTCTTCTCTCCTCCCATGGGTCACGTGCCTAGCATGCGACCCCCTTTCTCTTCCCCGGCCGTTGCAAGCTGCCCCCCCCCCCCCTCCTAGGCATTGCGAACGCTTGCGCCTGCTCCTCCGCGTAACGACCGCTGCTCCATCACCCTCTTCTCTGACCGTTACGAGGCCGACCGCCTCCACATAACCATCCCCCGCTCCTATAAGACATTTCTGCCATCCACCCCGACAGCCTCATCCGTCGAATACCAATTAGCAAGAGAGCATTCCGACCTCAATTGGTGATAGCGCCAAACGTTGTCCCTCCTGCTCCGACGAGGTTCTGTTCTTGCTTTGGTCTAACACCCATCGAGATCCATCCCAGGTCGCAGCTTCGCTCCGATCCCCTATCCCTGCGTGTGGAGCTCTGCTCCCTCCCCCTGTTGTGCCCTTCTCGTTGCTTGCAGGTACAGCATACACCCTTGCTTTGCCCACGCCTCGCCACCGCCGACACGCCAGCAGCTTGGTCGTGTATCGGCTAAGCTGCTACTCCACCTCCACCTCCAACGAACCCATCGCATTGCCCCGTCGTCATCAGCACCTTTCATGCCTCCACCCGTTCCACCATGTACACCACCAGCGCACGGCCCCCTTAGACGACCTCGTTCTGCCCGCGCCTCGCCGCCGCTCGATTGTGTGTCGGTCGAGCTCCTTCGTGTGTCTCCACCCCCGCCTTGGCCGACCACAGCTCCATCCGCCTCAACCACTAGCAATTGTTGGATCAAGAGCAACCCCTTATCCAACGGTTCAAACTTGGCCACACTATCTTCCCCGAGCCTCCCTCGACACCTCAAGGCTGGGGTGAGCCGAGCCTTTGCCTCAGGGTGCCGAATCGCCTTTTTCCTCACTACGTGGAGGCTCGGCCCGAGCCTCCGCCCCGTTCATTCGACCCTCCAGCAGCACGTGCCCAGCACGTATATGCTGGGGAAATTACCACCGAGCCCTTCCAACTACCTGCAATTCGCGTCGACACCCTCGCCAGTTGTTGACGTCATCATCACGATCGCGACATGTGACATACGAGTACATTTGCAAGGAGGCCCCTATTGTTCAGCTAATTACAAAAAAACTCTCTACCAGCATCTTAACATGTGCAGGGCACGTGATTTGAGGAAAATTGTAAGAAGCCCCTGCATGTTTTGAAAATTACAAAAGAGCCCCTGCCTCCATAATTCACATGCCGAGCATGTGCCCCCTGTGTAATTTGTAGAAATGCCCATGCGGATTTTTCTTATTGCAGATAAGCCCTTGAAGGACCTAATTGAGAAGAAAACTTAATTTTTTATTGCATTTTAGTCCCTGGAGCTTTATTTTAGCATATCTTTCTCATACAAACTCTGTTTCTAGCACGTAATATGTCGATTTGAATCTATTTCTGTGCTCAATCATACATATGATTTATGGAATAATCTGAAGATCGTTATTGTTGTTTAGTATTCGTAGAGTGATTTGATCTATGCAGGTTACTTCTTGACATATTTGTGTTACTTTATAATGAGAAATTTCTGACTTTATCTGCAGGGATTTGTGTGAAGATATTTAAAGCATGATATGATTGAATATCTATAGAATCATTTTATTACTGGGAGAAAATTGAGCACCAATGTTATCGTGAATTTCGATTCTTGAATTGAAATTGAGAGATATCTTTATTATGATCACGTATAGGTTGTCAAATATTTTTTGAGGTTCTTGAATTATTTGTAGGATTATCGAATATAATTTTACAGTTCAAGGAATTTGATCTCTTTGCAGGAGCTATATAGAGGAGGCTTGAATAGTGTATTTCCTAACTTCCTTATGGTTTAAGAATCATTTATTTGTGGAATAATATTGCGGGAAATAAAAGCTTGAGATCTAAATTGATTCATTATGGCTACATGCAACCTTGAGCTCTAACTAATAAATATTTTTGGATTTAACCTATTTTGATCTGTGATTAATTTTGAGGAATCATTGATCATATCATTAAGGATTTAATATGTATAAAATCACAGATCCTGAGCATCATTCTCTCTATCTATTTCTCCGCATATGCATTGCATTGTATTATATTCTTCCAACATAGAAATTAATCGAGCATTTGATTAATTATTTAAACTAATTTAAACCATGCAACTAAAAATCATTGTTCCATGTGTTTGACCTTGGAAGACTTTCCAAGTAAAAATACTCCACAACATTCCAAGATTTTGATTTTTGTTGAATAAAATTTGTTTCTTATACTACGACAATTTACGACTATTAATGAGGCAAATTTCGCATTCATCAACAGAATACCTCCCGAATCGACTAAGATTGTCACCTTCAACATTTCAGAAAAGGATTCTTCTGAGGATCCCTCATCAGGTTCAGAGAAGGTAATCATTATGAGTGAGATCAATTCAACGATTCAGAAGCCTGATTAGAACAAGCAGTAGTATGTCGACCCACTTTGGACTTTCACCGTCCCTCACTATTATTCTTCTCAGGTCGGTTCCCCTAGTCCCATTAAATACACCAGAACAACTCATTATGGTCAGATTGATACTTGTTCATTTGAATATTCAGAGGAAGAAAAGATCATCCCGAAAACTGAGCGAATTCTGGGGAAACAATGCAAGAATAAGAACAGTTGAAGTGACGTGACCATTCAACTAAGCATAGGCTTCAAGATAAACTATATAAGATGCTAGTCAACAAAAAGAGGAAAGAGCAAGATTTTTTTAATATTCATTTTATAATATTTTATTAGTATAATATCAACAATCAAAAATACTTTGAAGGAACATTAGTGCCAAATACCAAAACGATTTTGTAGCTTTATACTCTTTTTCTCTAAATCTTTTTTTATGTGATCTAGAAAAGGAAATTATTCTTCTACCTAAATTAGGTAGAAGGTTGGTTTCACGTAGACAACTAAGTTGACTGTTTTTTTATTTTGTTAATATTTAATTTTTTAGATATTTTGGAGTTAAATCATGCAATGTATGAATAATAGAGCGTCTTCATAGTAACTTTAGGGCAATTTTGTGTTTCTTACTTGTTACTCATGTGATTTAGCATATATTTTTAAGGTTGACAGTGATGAGTATGAACATACATAAATACATACGCATGTATGTATACATGTGTGTCTGTAAACGTGGGTATGAATATGTATGAGCATATGTTTATTAAAGAAAGAAAATGTGTGTGTCTATGTGGTGGGAGGCATGCGTGAATAATATCTATGTGCGTATGATGTATATGTCTCTGTGTGAGTATATGCATAGTACAATGTGTTCGATGTATGTCTCTATGTGTGAGTATATGCATAGTATAATGTGTTCGTGCATGCATGTGGGTGTGCATTGTGCACACACATGAATTCGTGTGTGCATAGTATAATGTGTTCGTGCATGCATGTGGGTGTGCATTGTGCACACATGAATTTGTGTGCAAGGACATTTGGGCGTGTGTGTGCGGGGAGGGGGTGGGCAGGGGCACATGCCTCCCTCGAATTCCAAAGAAAAATATATGTACCGATATATGTCCCTTGGATTTTGAAAAAAAATTGCCTAGTATTCCTTATAAAGCCTCTTTAATTTTTTGGAAGAAAAAATCTACAATATAGACCCCACTGGATTATTTTATCTTTTAACATTAAACTCCCGCACTAACCATAGTTATTTTACCTTGAATTAATGTGTTAGCCAATTTCTTAAACAGATCAAACTTACAATGGATACCCTATTCTAAGTATGCATAATTTATCCTTTAACATTAAAGTCCCACAATGACGATAGTTGTTCTACCTTGAACAAATATTGGTTAATTTCTTGAATATATCTAATTACCACATAAAAAATACATGGTATGATTCCCAATTCAAATTTTATTAATTTTCTTAAATAATAATTTGTTGGTCTTATAGATTTAATAACTACTCTAGCTGTTGTAATGTAAATTGATCAAATGTGTAGATGTCATTTATTAATGCATTTGTATTAATTAATACTAAATAATTTTATTTATTCATGGTAAAAAGTATAAGATTATGTATTTTATATTTTTCAAGCTAATCCAGATTCAGATTTGAACAAGTATAGTTTATGTTGTGAGGAATCTTGCATAAGATTGGATTTTAAAAAATAAATTGAAAAAAAAACTAAAATACAAGTCATTGATGAAAAATAAAATAATATCAGTATATCATTTATGAAAAAAACACGCTCGTAGAAGATACACGATAGCAATTCATGTAGAATTATATGAATCCGCAAAGTTGGGATTTTTTAAAAATAATAATATTTATATGAAAAATATATATGACTTAATTTATCCTTCATAAGAAATACACATTATCCTTGGTGCAGTCGGGGGATGTCCTTTTTGTTCCAGATTACGGTTCGGAAATAAGCAAGAACAAAGGTGAAGAACAAGCTTGAATAAGGCACTATTCTAACTGGAAGGATAAGAATGTGGTGGAATAAAGTGAATAGGTAAAGTGGAATAAGGATAGAGAGAGATGCGCAGGAGAGCATAGCCATACAAGGAAAGAGAGAGGAGAGGGGAATGACTCCCTTATTCTTGAGGCTATTCCCCAAACGAACCCTCCCTAAGGAAACTGCAAGAGAACTTAAAAACAGATTCTGTAAATCCTACTTTTACCCAAATAAACCAAAAGAACAGGAACTGCAAGAGAACTTAAAAACAGATTCTATACATCCTACTTTTACACAAAGAAACCAAAAGAAAGGGAACTGCAAGAGAACTTAAAAACAGATTCTGCAAAAACTAAACATGTAGCGAGGAAGCCTAACAAGGAAAAGAGGAAACCAACATTACAACAAGGTTCTTTTTTGGTAGAAATTTGATGCGAAAAAAAAGCCCCCATTATCCGCTGCCTTATCTACAGTTGGGAAGGCCTTTGAGTCGAGAAGAACTACTAGCCGCTGCTCGCGACAGCCAAAATGCTTTTGATATTTAACCATACCCTGGGAGAAAATGCATTGTGTCAGTCGTCATCAGAAATCTTCTGCCAATGAGAAAACAGAAAAAGATAGGGAATTATTGTCACAGCTCAATTAAAACAAATAGAAGCTATTTAGAACCGTCCATCTTCCAGCATAAAAATAATCTACCCATTTGCGATTTCCTTATAATAATCCACAAATTTCTATTGCAGCAAAAAATCAATGAGGAAACTCTTATACCACAGCGGGCAGGCTCCCTCGTGGCCACATTTGTTCTCTCTTTTTCCATATCATTTATCTATCGCCGCACCCATATTCACCAATTCTCCATCTTCCGTTGACTTTAAACCATTGTTGTTCAACAACCCGTTAGGAATAGGTGTCATATTAGGATTGGGAATCCTGAAGGGATTGAACTCCTAATCCTAATAATAATTGGGTTGTATTATATTTGTAGTCCCGATGAGAATATGACTGAATCAATAATTTGACTATATATATAGAGGGGGTGGGGGTATTGTCTCACTACTATCAGAACAATGTAACCCCTAGAGAGAGGGGCGGAGAGAGTGAGAGAAGAGAGTGAGGGAATGGAGAGAGTTGTACTCGTTATTCTTTTAATAATCTTTCTTCTCCGGTGGTCGTGAGAGGTGACCGGTCATCGTAACATCTGATTCTCTTTTCTTCACGTGCTTCTGTGGTGGTAGTGAATGCGCATCTGTAACCATATATGGTGGTTCATCACCATCAACCGGTATCCAAACAGAGGCGATACTGGTCGTGTCCCAACACAACCTCGCTTTTCATTCATCTTCCACATTGACCCATCACGCCCTCCCAAATTTGAATCTCCTTCCAAAGTCTGATTGCCCAAGCTACCTCCATGTCCACGCAGTGCGTGTATATGTTTTGCACATGTGCAGGCACACCCATGCACGTTTGCGCATGTTTGCATGAATTGGGCTGGAGTGATTGTTGGGAAGCTAGGATTTGACAACTACTTCCCCTCTTTAAGCAATATTAGCTATCATTTCTGTTGTGAGCAATATTAGCTATCATTTCAAAAAGATAAATTGTACAAGAACAAGGGAAAAGATGGAAAATGTTTGACAGATTGAGTGTGGTAGATACTACGGGATGAACGTCCGTGAAAAGGAAGAGATTCAACCTTTCCCACCAATGTAGACAAGTAAAAGCAGAGAACGGTTGTCACGTTGGGAATGCATGCAGGATGATCGACTGTGGTAACAATAAGGTTAGAATATAATATGGGTAAAGTTGAATTCCATGCAGTCTTTGCAGAAGATTTAATTAGATTTGAGAGAGTGAGAGAACGAGGGAACATAATTGTTCTTATTTTTCTTCTCTTGATTTTTTTTCTCCATTAGTGATGAGAAGTGAATGACCAACCACCATTATATCATATGGCTTCTTCTTCACATGCTTCCGTGATGGTTGATTGCACATATATTTCTCCCAACAACTGGTGTCAAAGTGAGGTTCGATGTCGATGAGAGGTTGCGATGCATTGGGTACGTGTTCTTCAATAGTCATTATAGAGATATTATGTTTACATATTCTATGTGTATTGTTTTCTTATTTTATTTTCTCTGTATCCATGTTATGTAATTTACCCATGGGACTCTCCTCTATATAAGAGAGCCTAACGTTCCCAGAAATAACAACACCCATTTCTTCCAACATGGTATCAGAGCGGTGGTCCTAAACCGGAGCTCGTATACCCTAACCCTAATCCCTACCCGCCAGCTCCCCCCCCCCCCTCTTGGCGCCGCCGACCGCAGCCCCCGCTCTTTTCCGACGCCGCCGACCGCAGCCCCCGCCCTTCCGAGGCCGCCGCCTACAGCCCCACCCTCTCCCTCAGCGCCGCGCACGCTCCCCCCCCCCTCCTCTCCGAGCCCACCATCGCCTCCCTGGGCACCTCCAGCCCGCCGCCCCGGCCGTCAGCCTCCACTGTCGTCGGCCCCCGCTTCCACCATTCTGTCTCTTCGTTTGCTTCGGTTGATGGATTTGATTACATAGGTCTACATATGCAATCGAATCCTCACATGCCAGTGTAGACATCTATCTATCGGTCTACAAACCCATTATCATGTCAGAAAACAAAGTCGACGTACCCATCACAGGTGCCTTCAAAGGTCCGACACCGATTGTCAAGATGGACGGGACGAATTAAGAGATATGGGTAATGCAGTTCATGAGCCTTATGAAGTCTAATGGTAAGAAACATATTCTTACTGAAGATGATCCGGTGGAGAAA
Organism: Ottelia alismoides; assembly: GCA_037367405.1. Taxonomy (NCBI): domain Eukaryota; kingdom Viridiplantae; phylum Streptophyta; class Magnoliopsida; order Alismatales; family Hydrocharitaceae; genus Ottelia; species Ottelia alismoides. Next base: position 1,332,433 of record JAZKJV010001292.1, read on the forward strand.
ACAGGGATTCACGCCTCGTGGGAGGCGGATGACGCATATGCCAAAGTCTAGCTATCAGGGACATTGACGATAGATTATCGCCAATGACGTGTTGCATCAACCCACTGCTAAGGCAATGTGGGATATTCTCGCAACAACCTATTCTCGGGCACGAAATGAGACCAAGATTCTTCAACTGCAACATGATACATTAACGGTCAAGCAGAATGGACGGCCTCTTCACTTACGGTACACATCCTTACGTGGGATGTTCGAGAAGCTCCACAGTTTCATGCCTCTGACGGCCACTCCTGAGCAGCAGAAGACATACATGAATGCTACCATAGTGGGTGTATTCCTTGTTGCACTTGATCCTGAATATGACGCTCGCTCTCAGATCCTTGTGGATGCTACTATTCCTCCTATTGAGGAAGCTTTCCGTCGACTTAGCAGGATCACCATCCCGACTACTACTTCTAGTCAGACCTCTTCAGTGATGGCAGCCTCCAGGGTAGAGGCAGTTCATCTACTTTTCATGGGCGTAGACCCCGTGCTCGAGGGGACCGAATCCGTCAGCTCTATACGTATTGTCACAGTCTCTTGTTTTTCAGGACATTCTTACGGGAAGAGTGATTGGTTATGACCATGAGCAGGGAGGTCTTTATCGCCTAGTCCGTACTCCCTATGCAGGTGTACCTCTTCATTTAACTGGATCAGTCTCTTCTTACATTTGGCATCTACATTTTGGTCACCTCCCTCTCCAGAAACTGTCGCATTTTGCCGCAAATCTCTCCAGGTTCCTCCTTCCACTGCGAAGCGTGTCAGTTGGAAAAGCATCATCGATCAACGTTTCCCAATCGCTAGAGTCAAAACAGTACCTCCCTTTTAGAGTTAATCCATGTCGATATTTGAGGTCCAAGTTGCGTTCTTGATCACCAGGGACACATGTTTTATCTTGTTGCAGTAGATGATTTTTTTCATTTGTCGTGGGTCTTCCTATTGAAGAATAAATTTGAAGCAGGAGATATGAACAAAAAATTTATCAATGAAGTGCAGAATTTTTTTCAGGAGATGATCAAAATTTTTATCAGTGAATGCAGAATTTTTTTTCTTCTTCTGTGAAATTTGTGAGGATCGATAATGCTTTGGAGTTTTGTACTCGGGCACTATCCTATTTCTTCTCCTCCTGTGGTATAATATATCAAACATCGTGTGCTTACACCTCTCAGCAAAATGGTGTTGCAAAAAGGAAGCATCAACATTTACTTGACATCACTCGAACCCTTCTTATTCACAGTCGTACCCCACACTCATTTTGGGGTGATGTTGTTCTTATGGCATATTATCTTGTGAATCGCATGCCTTCGTCTGTTTTGGGTGAGCAAATTCCTTTCACTATAGCCTTCCCTGAGAAGGAATTGTTCTCTCTTCCTCCCTATGTCTTTGGATCTGTTGCATTTGTTCATCAGTTGGCTCCGGGTCTTGACAAGCTCTCTCTCCTAGAGCTGTCAAATATGTGTTTATTGGGTACTCCATAACCCAGAAGGGATATCAGTGCTATGATCCATTACACAGGAAATAGTATATAAGTGTTGATGTCACATTTTTTAAGTATGTGATGTATTTCTTTCCTTCAGGTGACAGGTTGGCCGCTTCAGAGTCTGATACTGACATGCCACCTCCTCCTGTGAGTCAGTTGTCTCCCCTACCTGTTCCACCACCACCATCTCCATCTCCACCACCGCCTCCACCACCACCAATACTTTCCTCATCACCGCCGCATGCGACCATTGTTCCACCACTACCCAAATTATATACCTGTCACCCAGTTTCTACTCAAGATCATCGCATGTCATCCACCACGCCCCAGGTTTGTTCTGATAACATGGTTTCTAACGATGGGTCTGGAGATATTTCTGTGCAGGAATCATTACAGAAGAAAGTTCCAGATGACCTGGATATACACATTGTTGTTCGGAAGCAAAAGTGGACATGTGTGTCATATCCGCTTGCTTCTCATGTGTCTTTTCATCGCCTGACGGGGAATTTTCAGAAATTTACAGTTGATATGTCTCCTGTGTACATTCCACGAACTTACCAAGAGGCCTTAAAAGATAGTCATTGGTGTTTAGCTATGGAGGGAGAGATGGTTGCCTAGCAATCTCATGGTACATGGAGTTTGGCGTCTGCCCCTCCTGGTGCCTCTATTGTCAGTTGCAAATGGGTGTTTACTATTAAACATCATGCAGATGGGAGCCTTGATCGTTACAAGGCAAGATTGGTCGCACGTGGTTTTCCCAAGACCTACGGTGTAGATTAACCACCGTTCTCTCCTGTTGCTCGCCACTCCACGTTACGTGTTCTTCTTTCAGTTGTTGTGGTACGTAATTGGCCCTTATTTCAGCTAGATATTAAAAATGCAGGAGGAGGTAAACATGCAGCAGCCTCCGGGGTTTGCTGCTGAGGGGGAGTGTCAACAGGTATGTAGACTCCATAAGGCAATATATGGCCTTAAACAAAGTCCAAGAGCATGGTTTCAGAAGCTCTCGGATATGATTGAACGGCAGGGGTTCAAGAGGTCAAATGCAGATCATTCTCTATTTGTGCAAAAAACACCTAGAGGTACAATTGTTATTGTGGTGTATGTTGATTATATAGTTGTTACAAGAGATGATGTGCATGGAATAAAGATGGCAAAGAATTTTTGGGTCGTCAATTTGTTACCAAGGATCTAGGCACCCTAAGGTATTTCTTAGGGTTGGAGTTTGTTAGGAATGCTCAGGGTCTTGTGATGACCCAAAGAAAATATGTAATAGACATGCTTGTTGAGACGGGCATGATCGGGTGTTGACCTTCTACTACTCCTATGGATCCTAGCATGAAGCTATACGATGATGATACAGATGAGGTCGATAAGAGGAGATAAAAGAGAGATGGTGGAAAAGCTCATTTATGTTACTATTACCAGACTGGATATCTCTTTTGTTGTGAGTCGAGTGAGGCAGTTCATGGAGCAACCTCAACAAATACATATGGACGCTATATACATGATATTGAGATATCTAAAATCTTCTCCAGATGCAGGATTATTTTTCAAGAAAGGAGCAGATCTCTCTGTATCCATGTACGTTGATGCTGACTATGCAGGGTGTCCTAAGGATAGGAAGTCTACTTCGGGCTTCGGCAGTGTTCATCGGCAGTTCTCTTGTTTCTTGGAGAAGCAAGAAACAAACAGTTGTGGCTAAATTAAGTGTCGAATCTGAGTACAGGGCTATGGCGCAAGCAAGTACAGAAATGATGTGGGTTCGAGCAGTGTTAGTAGATTTGCATGTAGATGTTCCTCTACCCATGCAGTTACAATGTGATAATCAGGCTACCCTATTCATTGCAGACAACCCCGCGTTCCATGTGAGAACAAAACATATTGAGGTAGATTGCCATTACACTAGAGATATGATTCAGAAGGGTTTGATTTCTACCTCACATGTCAGTTCGAGAACAAACAGCAGATATCTTTACCAAGGCATTGCTCAGAGGACCATTTTAGAAGTGTTCATCCAAGCTGAGCATGATTCACATTAAGATGGATCCGTATCTAATGGTGAAAATTCACATTAAAAGTAGCATCATTCCTCATAGAACCTTTGAATGGAAAGAATAAATTCACCTTATGATCGCAAAGGGTAAAGAATATACTTACAAGGGAAGGGTTTATAAATACGCTCCAAGCATTAGAGAAAAATTAAGAGAAAACATTGACAGACAACACTCTTCATGAAATCATCAGATTGGATGAACTGACGAAGATCTGGAAGAATCTCAATGGATGATACAAGTTCAAATCTTTAACAAGCAGGTTATTGCGGAAGAAAAGGCTATAAGGTCTAAAAGTTTTTTTTAAATCAAGTAAGGTCTAAAAGATGACTAATTATTGCTGAAGAAAAGGTTGTAAGGTCTAAAGGATGACTAATAAAATGAAGATGATGGTACAATTGATGAGTCTAATAAGATTCTGACGAATGTGCTTACACTAGAAGAGAAGATCGAGAATGGTTAATTTTCATTCAAGGAGGATAAGGTACCAATCTTATTAAGCATCTTATGATCGTATTGTAATGACATTACTCAATGGAAGGGAGACCATTACCTTGGATGACATGATTATTTTGTAGGGATATTAAGCATGATTATTTTGTAGGGATATTGGTTATCTTCTATCCTTTTTATATTCTCTTTTCGTTCTGTCTACATTATGTAATTTTCCCAACAAATTTCTCCTTTACTAAGATAACCCTAGGGCCTCATGAATAGATAACTTATTGCATTCCCTCTCCACATGGTATCAGAGCAACGATTCTAAATCGGGGCTTATACCTAAAACCCACATCGCCACCATCCTATGTCCTCCTCGAGCCTTGTGTGGACCCTTCTTCCTCGTCTAAGGGTCTTACGCGATGCATCGATCGGTTCTCCAAGCCTACCCTAGTGTTGCCCAAGCACGCGTCATTTAGGCACCGCCCAGGCGCTACCCTAACGCTACCCATACCACGGACAAGTTTGCATAGGGTTGGCAGTGGTATGAGCATACACCCAGAGCCCACATCCCTTGATGTCCGTGTAGACACCCTATCACTTGTCTACAATCCCACTCTTGTACCAGCCCGACACTATGTCAGAAAATAGAGTTGATATCCCATCCATAGGTGCCTTTAAGGGTCCGGCACCTATTGTCAAGATGGATGGCACAAACTACGAGTTGTGGACAATGCAGTTCGTGAATCTCTTACAGAGCCATGGTAAGAAGCATATTCTGACGCAGGATGAGTCGGCCGAAAGACTGGGACCAATGCATCATAGGAGGTCGATGACGCTTATGCAAAAGTTTGGCTATATGGTATTGTTTCTGTGTAAATAGTCAATGATATCTTGAGTCAACCCACAATGAAGGCAATGTAGAGCATCCTCGCAGTGATGTATTCTCAAGTGATGAATGTTGAATGAGTTGAAGATCTTGCAAGTCCAGCATCATATTTTTACGACCAAACATGGTGATCATCCTCATCATGCTTTGTACACATCTCTTAGGGGTATGTCTGAGAGACTCCATAGCTGCATACATCCGATGACCTCAACAGAGCAGCACAAGGTCTATCGCAATTCTGTTATGACCCAGGGCCTTTCTGACATGCCTTAACCCTTAGTGTGACTCGGCCTGCTCTCAGTTACTCACATGTGCTACTATATCGCTTATGGAGGAGGCGTACATCATGCTGAGCAGACTGAGCATCCCCTCTGCCACATCTTCTCAGCATCATCGGCTATGGCAGTTTCCCGTGGAAGAGGCGGTTTACCTCAATTCAGAAGACGGGGCATACGTGGCAGAGGAGGCTTGCGTCCACGCTAACCATGTTCATGTTGTCACATGTACGGTCTTTAAAAGGGCATGTGTTATTCCAAGCACGGCTTCCCACCATCAACCCATGCTACTGAGCATGTCCAGAGTACCCTGATTCTACTGTCCATTGTTTTGATGACTTTGTTGCTCGACTGAGAGAGATCATGCCCCTAGTTGTTGGATCTTCTAGTGTGTCTACTGATCCATTAGATGTTGTTGCTTCTGCCTCTACCAGCACTTCAGGTCTTCCTCATGCATATACTAGTCACACTCGACTAGATCCTTCAGAATGGATCATGGACTCTGGAGCTTCTCATCATCTATATGGAGATTATACATATTTCAATTCTTATGCCCTGTACATCCTGGTAGATCAGTCATTGCTGACAGGATACATTCTCCCATTACCGAATAGGGGGGTCCATTTAACTCCATCCACGTGTCTACAGAATGTTCTTTATGCACTAAAATTCTCAATGAATTTATTGTCTATCAGTCAAATTACATAAAAAATTACATTATCGTGCCATAGTTGCCCTTGCTTCCCTTATTTTTCAGAATATACTCACGGGTAGAGTGATTGGATGTGATCGTGAGCGTTTAGGGCTTTACAAGTTGATCCAGTCTCCTTACGTCGGTGCTAGTTCTCTTTCTGCCGGATCAATTTCTCCTTAGAGCGGCTATCGTCAGCGAGGGGCGTCCTGTCCCACTTCAAGAAAAGATCGCGGGAGGCTAGGCTTTCGGCAAGGAAGGAGGCGGAGGCTATCGTCAGCGAGCTGGACTCCTTGGAGGGGCAGAGGGAGCTATGTGCTGACGAGTTGGCTTCCAGGTCGGCGGCGATGGCTGCGATTGAGAAGGAGGAGAGGAAGAGGGTCACGGAATGGCGCCAGCGTGCGAAGTTGAGGTGGATCAAAGAAGGAGACGCAAATTCCTCCTTCTTTCACAGAGCGGCTTCAAACAGGAGACGGTCAAATTTGGTTCGCTCGATGTCGTTTGGGGGGCGCGAGGTGGTGGGCGAGGACGCGATTGGGAATGCGGTGGCGGACTACTTCAGGGACTTCTCTTCGGTTCCTTTGCCTAGGCGCTGGCGCTGGCTGGGGGAGGAGGTTCCTACCCTTCGCTCCGCGCAATGTGCGGAGTTGTCTCGTGGCTTCTCCATCGCTGAGATAAAGGATGTTGTGTGGGATCTCAATGTCGATGCCTCGCCGGGCCCCGATGGCTTCCCTATTGCTTTCTACAAGGATTTTTGGGACGTGGTGGGACATGAGGTTTGGGAGGTTATCGTGGAATTCTCTTCGGGGAACTTTGGCTTCGATGGGATTAACAGGGCTCTTATTGTTCTTATCCCGAAATCTCAATCTCCAATTGCTATTAATGACTATCACCCTATTGCAATCTCCAATGCTCTGTACTTGATTGTTGCGAAAGTGCTTGCGAGGAGGCTGGCGGTGGTTTTGGATGGTCTGATCCATCCCTCTCAGGTGGCCTTCATCCCCGGCCGTTCGATCTCCGATGTGTCGGCCCTTGCCTCTGAGATGGTTGACAGCTGGCTGAGGCGGGGGAAGCAGGGCTTTCTTTGGAAGGTGGACTTCGCAAAGGCGTATGACTCCTTGGACTGGAGCTTCCTCTGGTCTGTGCTGCGTGCTCGCGGGTTCCCAAATTTATGGATCTCCTGGATGCGCCGATGCGTTTCTACGGCATCCTTTTCAATCATGTTGAATGGCCGTGTCGTTGGTAGCCGGTTTCAGCCAAGGAGGGGTGTTCGGCAGGGGTGCCCTCTGGCACCCATGCTCTTCGTCATTGCCGTCGACGTGCTCCCGAGAATGGCGGATAGGGTGATCGCGAGGGGCTTCTCCTCCGGCTTCTCCTGTAACTAAAACAACTCTCCAACCCTCCAGTATGCGGACGACACAATCGCCTTCATAGAGGGGGTCTGGAGGAGGTTAGAGGTATGGCGTTTCGCCATCTTTTCCGAGCTCTCGGGGTTGCGAATCAACCATTCCAAGTCCAAGTTGATTCCTTTCGCGTCGGATGATCGGTCTGCGGCGGCTTGTGGCGTGATTCTGGGGTGCTCCCCCTCTGCCCTTCCAATCGATTACCTGGGTCTACCGCTGGGCGCGAGAAGGCCGAGATTGTCCCATTGGAACAGGGTCATGGAGAGGGCGGAAAGAAGGCTTGCTGGGTGGAGTGCGGCGATGCTTTCCAGGGGTGGGCGTCTTGTGCTCATCAGGTCGGTTTTGGCGGCTATTCCAATCTATTTTTTGTCCAACTGGGCTATTCCGGTGGGGGTTAAGAGGAGGCTTGAGGGCCTTATGCGGACATTTCTATGGGGAAGAAGGGGCTCCGCGTCGCGGGGCATCCATCTGGTGGCCTGGAAGGATGTGGCGAAAAGGAAGTGCGATGGTGGGCTCGGCATTCGTAGCCTGGATCTGGTCAACAATGCACTGATGCTTAAATGGGTCAACAAGCTTTGGGGTAGCGCCTCCGGCTTCTTTCCCTCTATGCTGCGTGATATTCTCTCCATCGGTGCGGACTTGCTGCGAGACGCCGACGCTTCGCGTTCTGGGACGCCTTTTTGGAGGGGGATCGCCTCGGCGGCTAGGCGGTTCTCTCATCTGTTCAAGCAGGTTCTGGGTGATGGCAACTCGTTTCTTTTTTGGCACGACGCTTGGGCGGGGGACGCCACTCTCGGTAGCTCCTTCCCTCGTCTCTGTGCCTTGGCGTCCAACTCTGGTGCTTCGGTGGCTTCCGTTTGGGGCGGGGGCAGCTGGTTCCCTTCCTTTGCGGCCAACCTCTCCGGCGAGCGCTTCGATGACCTCTTATGCCTCCTGCAGCAGCTTAGGGATGCGCCATCGCCATCCAGTGGCAGGGATCACTGGATCTGGCGTGACGGCGCCTTCTCTTCGAGGCGGGCTTTCAAGGTGATCTCACATCAACCTACCTCTGATCGTACCCCCCTTTGCAACGATTTGGGGTGGTTGTGGACTTTAAATTTGCCAGAGAAGGTGGCCTTTTTCCTGTGGCTTTTGCGCCGCGGTAGGGTATTGACCCGCGATAGATGTGCTATGTTTCTATCGGGGGTTGGCTCCATGGATTGTGTGCTGTGCTCCGGCGAGCTGGAGACTTTGCAACATCTTTTCTTCTGTTGTCCGTGCTCGACCTCCATTTGGGAGGGCCTCAATGTGCCCTGGTTGGACGCTTCTTCGGCCGACTCGTTCTGGATCTCTTTGCGCTCTTGTGCTGATCGGCCAAGGAGGGAGTTGCTCCGCCCACTCGCTTGCACCTGGGCTTTATGGCTCGCTAGGAACGCCAAGATCTTCAGGGGCCAAAGATTCTACAGGGAAAACGTTTTAGAGCATGTGGAGTTAATTCTGAATGATTGGATGCTGTGGTAATGCTGTTGTCGCATGTGGATGTTTGGGTTGTGGACTGGGGTATTGACAGGGATCTTCTCGATCCCTGGTGTTTGTATCACTTTGTACCTCTCTTCTCCTCTCCCTCTTCTCGTTTTTAATAAAATTTTGGGGCGAACACCTCCATGTGTCTCCCCCGAACCGTTCTGATTTCAAAAAAAAAATTCTCCTTACATTTGGCATCTTCAATTTGGTCATCTTTCATTGCAGAAGATCTATCGTCTCATCCCTGACATTTCTATAAGCCCGCATTTCAATGAGAACCATATCAACTTAGAAAGCATCATCAATCTAGCTTTCCAATTCGTCAAGGTCGTAGCAGTCAAAGTCCTTTTGAGCTTTATCATTTTGATATGTGGGGACCGAGTTGTGTCCTTGATCATCAGAGGTACATATATTATTTGATTGTTGTGGATGGCCTTTCCAAACTATCATGGGTCTTTTTTTAAAGAATGAGTCTGATGCTAGTACTATGATTCGTAATTTTGTAATTGAAATGAAGAATCTTTTCTCTGCTTCTATTAAATACATTTTTCTAATAATACTTTTGATTTCTATATTATCCAACTATCACAATTCTTTAGCTCACGCAGCATTATCCATCAGATGTCGTGCCCTTATACTTCTCAGCAGAACGATTTTGTTGAACGCAAACATCGTCATTTACTGGACATCACCAGGACTCTTCTCATACAGATTCAAGCTTGTCATTCCTTCTAGAGTCATGTTGTGGTGATAGCATGTTACATGATCAATCATATGGCATGTACCATTCTAGGTGAAAAGGCATCCTTCTTTCTTGCTTTTCCTGAGAATGACCTTTTCTCTCTTACGCCATGGGTCTTTGGTTGTGCGGCATTTGTTCACCTTTTGCATCCAGGTCTTGACAAGCTCGCTCCTAGATTTGTCAAATATATGTTTGTTGGGTACTCTCATACCCAAAAGGGATATAGGCGTTTTGATCCTATCCATGCAAAATACTATGTCATTGTCGATGCTACTTTCTTTGAGTCCATCATGTGTTATACTCCTACATGTGACAGTTGAGTCCCTTTGAGTATGGGAATGATGTAGTTCTCCCACCTTCTACACATATACCTCATTCTGTTCTCCATGCTTCAATGCCTTCCTTCAAATTCTGGAAATTTGGTTTCAACCGATGGCACTAGTGGTTGAATGGTGAACGAGAACATTTACAAGATAAGCAGGAAGATATACAAGAAGCGCAAGGAACACCACAAGAGGATGACCCGAGGTGGCCTATTACCTTGCATAAAGGCAAACGTAGTTGTGTGATATACCCCCTAGCTGGACATGTGGTTATATGGTACATTGACATCAGAGATCGCCAATGATGTGTTACACCAACCCACCGCCAAGGCGATGTGCGATATCCTCGTAGCCATCTATTCACAGTCGAGGAATGAAACAAAGATTAGGCATCTACAGCACGACATATTTACTGTCAAGCAGAACGGACGGCCCCTTCATTCCCTATACACAACCCTGCGGGGAATGTTCGAGAAGCTCCACGGTTGTATGCCTCTTACAACTACTCCTGAGCAGCAGAAGACCTACAAAAATGCCACTATGGCTGGTGTATTCCTGGCAGCACTTGATACAGAGTATGAGACAGGTCGTTCACAGATACTGGCAGATGCAACTATTCCTCCCATGAAGGAAGCTTTCCACAGACTTAGCTGAATCAATGTCTCATCACATACCTCTACTCAAATTTCTTATGTGATGGCAGCCTCCCACGGTAGGGGTCTCTTCTCAGTTTCGTGCACGTAGACCTCATGGTAAAGGAGGTCGTATTCGTCAACCCTGCACTTACTGTTATCGCCATGGGCACACAGAGGATACATGCTACTCCAAGCATGGTTTTGCTACATAAGCTCTGTAGATATATATTATTCATTTATGTATCTTTATTGTTATTTTACTTTCTCGTTGGACTCTTTATATAGTTTACCCATAGGCTACTCTCCTATGTAAGAGAGCCTAGGGCGGATGGAATAAACAAGCTTTCTTATTTTCCCAACATGGTATCAGAGCGACGGTCCTAGACCGGAGTTCTCAAACCAAAACCCTAGCCCTCCACCTTCGAGCCTCTCCCGCGCCTCCGACCTAGCGCCTCCGATCCCGACCTTCCTTGCCTCGTGCGCCGTACGCGTGAGCGTGCGCTGATCGTGCGTTGCCTTTATCGCCTTGTGTGTATGATTGTGCGCGTGATCGCCTCGCGGTCTTCATCGCATCGTGCGTTTCTGAGCGATCTCGCCTAGCGCGTGATCGCGCGCTGGTGAGCGACCTCGCGCTCATGATCGTGCGCTGCTGAGCGATCTCGTGCTGTACGCGTTGCACGTCCTGCGTATGTTTTGCACGCGATCTGCGTGCTTCTTCGCGCGAATTCTCCGCGTGACCTCGCGTGTTCCAGTGCGAGCATCCTCTTCCCTGCGCAAGGTCTTCCTACGCATAATTGTGCGTGTAAAGATTTCAACCTTCATCCACGTACAACACTAGGTCTAACGCGTGTGTGTCCTCAGAACTTGGTTCGCGCGCACACTTCCAAATTAATGGGGTTGGTTGTTTGAGTCTACACAAGCAACCAATCCCGTTAATGTCCGAGTAGGCGATCATATCTTCAGTCTACTACCCCAGTCCTCCATTATCACTATGTCAGAAAGCAAGGCAGACATTCCATCTATAGGCGCCTTCAGAGGTCCAGCGCCGATTATGAAGATGGATGGTTCTCATGAACTGTGGGCAATGCAGTTCATGAGTATGATGAAGTCAACAGGTAAGAAACACATTCTTACTGAAGAAGATCCTGCTGAGAAGACCGGTGCCAATGCCTCATGGGAGGCAGATGATGCATATGCCAAAGTTTGGCTATCTAAAACTATGACAATTGAAATTGCCAATGATATTCTTCATCAGCCCATTGCCAAAGCAATGTGGGATATTCTGGCCGCTACATATTCTCAGGCAAAGAATGAGACGAAGATTCTGCAACTCCAGCATGACATATTTACTATTAAGCAGAATGGACGGCCTCTGCACTCACTGTACACATCTCTACGAGGAATGTTTGAGAAGCTTTATAGTTTCATGCCCCTGACAGCCATTCCAGAGCAACAGAAGACCTACCGGAATGCCACTATGGTAGGTGTTTTTCTCGATGCCCTTGGTCCAGAGTATGAGGCAGCACGTTCCCAGATCTTGACGAATTCTACTATTCCTCCTATGGATGAAGCTTTTCACAGATTGAGTCGTATCATTGTTCATTCCTCTACTACGAATCAGATTGCCTCAGCTATGGCAGCCAATCGAGGTCGTGGAGGTCACCATCATCAAGTTCGTGGACGTGGACCTCGTGGCAGAGGAGGCAGTGTTCGACCATTGTGTACCTTTTGCCATCGCACTGGACATAGCGAAGACACATGCTACTCTAAGCATGGGTTTCTTGCTTCTGCACGAGTCGCTGAACAGATCGAGCCTCCATTTGCTTCTTCTATGGATCAGCGCTTTGATGATCTTGTAGCCCGTCTAAGGGGCATCATTCCTCCATCTGGCCCAGTTGCATCAACACCTACTCCTGAGAGCCACTCCGATGTTGCCGCGTCTGCCTCTGCATCCACCAGTGCCTCAGGTCAGGTAGCACCTATGCATTTACTAGCAGTAGTGGATCAGATACTTTAGCATGGATTATGGACTTTGGCACCACACATCATCTGTGTGGTGATCAAAGTCAACTTACAGGGTACAGACAGATCTCTTCAGGTCGTACAGTGGTTATTGCTAATGGAATACATTCCCCGATTACTGGCCAAGGGGAGATTAGACTGACGCCATCTATGCATCTCAAGAATGTGTTACATGCACCTGATTTTTCAATGAATTTGTTGTCCATTAGTCAAATTACAAAGGACTTACATTGTCGGGCGATTTTTGATACATCTTCTCTTGTTTTTCAAGACATCCTTACGGGCAACGTGATTGGACATGGCTATGAGCAACGCGGTCTCTATCGCCTCAGTCAGACTCCTTTTGCTGGATCATCATCCCTACATGATGGACCCATCTCCCCATTACTATGGCACCTGCGCTTTGAACATCTACCGCTTCAGAAACTGCGTCGTGTGTTACCTCAGGTTTCACCTCACACGTACATTCAATGTGAGGCTTGTCAGTTGGGAAAGCATCATCGGTCTACCTTTCCCAGTCGTCAGGGTCAGAGTAGTACCTCCAAGTTTGAGTTGTTTCATGTCGATATCTGGGGTCCTAGTCGTGAACCTGATCATCAGGGACACGGGTTTTATATAGTTATTGTGGATGATTTCTCTCGCGTGTCATGGGTATTTCTGTTAAAGAATAAAACTGAAGCAGGGAATATTATCATCAATTTCATTAATGAAGTTCGTAATGTCTTTTCTGCATCGGTTAAAATTGTGAGAAGTGATAATGCCCTGGAATTTTGTACTCATACCCTATCCAGTTATTTCTCATCCCAAGGGATCATCCACCAGACATCATGTGCCTATACTTCCTAACAGAATGGGGTTGCTGAAAGGAAACATCGTCATTTGCTTGATGTAACCAGGTCACTTCTTATACAGAGTCATGTTCCACACTCTTTCCGGGGTGATGCTGTTCTTACAGCATGTTACCTTATCAGTCGTATGCCATCATCTAGTCTAGGTGAGAAGATTTCTTTCTCTCCTATTTTCCCTGACAAAGAATTGTTCTCCCTTACTCCTCGTGTGTTTGGCTCGGTTGCCTTTATCCACCAGTTGTCTCCCGGGACTGACAAGCTCTCTCCTAGGGCTGTCAAGTGTGTCTTCGTCGGGTACTCCAGAACTCAGAAGGGGTACAGGTGTTACGATCCATTGCGCAGGCAGTACCTAGTCAGTGCTGATGTTACCTTTTTTGAATCTGCTATGTATTTCTCACCTTCAGGTAATCAGTTGATACCCCCTGATAATACTGATGCTATATACATGCCACCACCACCACCATCAACACCAGAACCGCTCAGAACCGTTACCATTTTCTACACCTCTTATCATTGTGCCTGTTTCACCATTACCATTTCACTATACCCGCAGGCCTGCTTCAGCTCATGGTCATCGCTCATCATCTAGCTCGCATGAGGCATGTTCTGAAGATATTACTATTGATGGATCTGATGATTTTCCTGAGCATGATGTGTTACAGAGGCCAGAAGAGGACACAGATGATTTAGATGTTTCTATTGCTCTACGAAAGCCGAAGCGGAACTGCGCATCATATCCTATAGCATCTTCTGTGTCATTTGATCGACTAACTGGAGATTTCAAGAACTTCGTTGTTGCATTGTCAGCAATGGCTATTCCACGGAATTACCAAGACGCGTTGAAGGATAGTAGATGGCGTTTACCCATGGAGGAAGAAATGGCAGCTCTTCAGTCCAGAAGCACCGAGAGTCTGGTTCCTGCACCCGCTGATGTGTCTCCAGTTAGCTGCAAGTGGGTATTTACAGTTAAGCATAATGCAGATGGTAGTATTGACAGATACAAGGCTCGCCTTGTTGCTCGTGGTTTTACACAGACATATGGGGTGGATTATCTTGATACATTCTAACCGGTTGCTCACCATTCCACCCTACGGATCATGCTTTTTGTTGCGGTTACTCGTGATTGGCCGCTATACCAGTTGGATGTGAAGAATGCGTTCTTATATGGTGTCTTACAGGAGGAAGTCTACATGCAACAGCCACCTGGTTTTGTTGTTGAGGGGGGGTGTTCTAAGGTGTGTAGACTTCATAAGGCTAACTATGGCCTTAAGCAGAGCCCCAGAGCTTGGTTCCAGAAGCTCTCAGACCTGTTTGAGAAACAGGCGTACAAACGTTCTAATGCTAATCATTCCTTGTTTGTACAAAAGACTTCCAGAGGCATTATTGCAATTATGGTGTATGTAGACGACATTCTGATTACAGGTGATGATGAATATGGAATGAAGGGGGCGAAAGAAATGCTGGGTCGTGAATTTTTTACCAAGGACCTTGGAGTTCTTAGATATTTTCTGGGACTGGAGTTCGCCAGAAATCCTTATGGGATGGTAATGTCTCAGAGAAAATATGTCACTGACATGTTGAGTGAAACAGGAATGCTTGGTTGCCGACTTGCTACCACACCTATGGATCCTAGTATGAAATTATATGATGGTGACACAGATGAGGTGATAGGAGAAGATACAGAGAACTCGTGGGCAAACTTCTTTATGTTACTATTACCAAGGTTCAGGAAAGCGGTATGCGTATGCGTTCGGACTGGTCACCGAATACTGATTAAGCGGTATGCGGGAGCATATGCGGGGTATATACGGTTCTATGCGGTTTTCTAATTTTTAATTTAAAAATAAATAAATATCTATGAATAACATTACCACTAAATTTATGTATTTAAGTGGAGTTAAACAAGGTCTAAGAAAAATGGTCGATGTTAAATGGGTGTGTATATATGCTTTTAATTGCCTCATACTTAATCACAAAAAAACATTTACCATAAAAACTTCACACATTATACGATTCGTAATAACAGAACTTCAATATACATACATAAACTACATGAGCAAAACCTCAATCGACATATATAAAAAATATTCGACGATACATTGCATATACTCATGAAATCAATACATGAGAAAAACATAAACATTGCAAATACATAATGGTAAAATGCATTGCAAATTGTATAGAAATGCATGTCATATTCTTACCATTGAATGAAGGAAGAGGCAGAGTTACGGAATTAAGGACCTGAATGAGAAGATTGAAAAGTTGGAGCTACTGAAGCAGTATGCGGGGCATATGCGGGATATGCGGGGCATATGCGGACTGCATATGCGGAGAGGGCGCTTATTGCACTGATTCATGTAATCGGTGCGGTCTGCATACCACGCAGGGCATATACGGCCGCATATGCGGCCCGTGCGGCCGATTTAGTGAACACTGACTATTACCATGCCTGATATCTCCTTTGTTGTGAGTCGAGTGAGCCAGTTCATGGAGCAACCACGTCAAGTACACATGGATGCCATACATATGATACTCAAGTATCTCAAGTCATCACCAGGTGCGTATTTACTGTTTAAGAAAGGCAAGGAGATTACTATCTCAGCCTGTGCAGATGCAGATTACGCAGGGTGTCCCAAGGACAGGAAGTCCACCTCTGGGTTTGCTGTGTATGTTGGAGATTCTCTAGTCTCATTGAGGAGCAAGAAGCAAACATTTGTGGCAAGGTCTAGTGTTGAATCTGAATATAGGGCTATGGCCCAGGTCAGTACAGAAATAATGTGGGTAAAGGTTGTGCTTACAGATTTACATATAGAAGTCCAACTTCCTATGGCTTTGGAATGTGACAATCAGTCGACCCTATTCATTGCAAATAACCCAGCATTCCATGAACGAACCAAGCATATTGAAGTTGACTGCCACTTCATACGTGATATGATTCGGAAGGGATTTATTGTTACATCCCATGTTAGCTCAGAGGATCAAACTGCAGACATTTTTATCAAGGCATTACTTCGAGGACCATTCCATAAGTGCTCATCCAAGCTGAGCATGATTGATATCTATGCTCCATCTTGAGGGGGAGCGTAGATATATATTATTCACTTATGTATCTTTATTGTTATTTTACTTTCCCGTTGGACTCTTTGTGTAGTTTACCCATAGACTACTCTCCTATATAAGAGAGCCTAGGGCGGATGGAATAAACAAGCTTTCTTATTTTCCCAACAAGCTCATGTAGCAGAGCATATTGAGTCTCCTACAAGTCCTACGAATCAGAGGTTTGATGACCTAGTAGCTCGATTGAGGGATATTATGCCTCTCTTTAATGGGGACTTCTTGAAAGATACAACAATCATATTCTGACAGTATAGAGACAACTCTTTGGCATACTTTACATTGGTGTTAAATCATACTAAAAAAACTTAAGCTTGAACAACATATAATAACAAGTTATAAAATAACCAAGTCTTCTGAGGAACTTCTCTGGAGGTCTTGATCTTGAGATTTTTGTAAAAACAATGCACAAATACAAGTAGATCTAATGTGTGTGTGTCGACTTTAAAATAAACTTATGAAGAAAAACAAGGTTCTATCAGAGGTTTCATGATGAAATTTATTATTCAGATCTACATACGATAGCATCAACCACAGAGGTCCCCATTAAAGAGACTTTTTTAATCTTCTATACCTAAAGCATTCAAGAGCCCATCAGTAATAGTTGGCATAGTTGCAGACTTTGTCAGATCACAAGAGCAAGATGATGCAATTAAAAGTTTGATATTTGCATTTGATATATGTTCTCGGCTTGTTTATGTTGTGTATTATATTGTCTAACATGAGCATTCCAAGCTCCAACTTGCGCGGGAGTGTGGAGATACTTGTGTAATTGAGCATTTATGTGCACATAGTTGTTTAGTCCCACATTATTGAGTGGCGGGACTTGGTTGAGTTGATGGGGCTATAACCAGAGCCCCACACTCCCTATATTCATCGAGAGAAACTTAATAAAAAAACATAGCCTCTCATGACTTTCTCTCGTGATTTCATCCTACTTCTTAGAAAGTAGAATTCCATATAAATATGTCTTCTTCTAGCTATTTAATCCCATGTTTGTTTATAATTCCACAAACTCGTTCTCATTCATCATATGTACACACACATCAATGTTCATGTCTCAATAAAAGAGATACATGTATATATCTATAACTATGTATAACAATATGATTCCAACAAGTATCTCTTAAGTATATCTATAAAGAAACATAAGACATTTACAAAATTATATAAACTTCCAGTAGTTTGTATGGTGATCTTAATCCCGTGAAAGCTCTAAAAATATATCGACCTATGTAATTGCAATAACTTCTCAAGTACTTATGATGGTTCCACAAAAAATGTAACCACAAACATTTGTCCAGCAATAAACCTAATACTAAACACGGGTATAGTTATAAACAAGTAAATCATACTCACTCTCTTATTGGTGTAAATAAACTGTGAAATATGCCTCTACAAAGCCACAATCACTTACACATGGACTCGTATATGACAGGTTCATTACTATTTATCACACGACTATCTTGTACTAGCACAAACCACTACAAGTTGGGCAATGGCATCAGACACAAAACATGAGCTCTTTTCTATTAGACCTAAATCCACTACATGTTGGTAAAAGCCCTCAATGATGTAATGTACAAGAATGAGGTCCTCTACTCATATCGGGCATAGGTTAACAATAAATAGGAATCAAATCATAAATCTTCTTCTTCCTTAACCACATCTCAAACCACTTCCCATGATGCTACCACTCGAAGTATCATTTGACGCTAGCATACCTAGTGCTACTCCAAATACTAATTTTATGTGTAAATGCGGAGACTACAACACTAACAGTGCCACTTGAAAAGCAAGGCATGACTCATGAGAGAGCATCCACATGCAAGGCCAAGTAGGGAACGCATCCACAAGTCAACATGGTCCACCATGGCATATTGCATCCATGGGAAACATATAACCACAATCATTGCTAGCAACTTCTCAAGGATCTGCATCATACGATGTATCAATATATCATTACAATGCACTGCTCAGCCTAAAATCTGGACAATGGATTGTTGTTGGGAGTGAGAAGAGAGACTCTTCACAAGAATCAAACACTAAAGCTTATCAAGTTGGTAAACGGGAGGAAAGATCATTTGTGCTAATTGAAGAAATCATTGTATGGACTTAAGTAGACTTCTAGGTAATAGTAAAAAAAGGTTTGCCAGCTTCATAGTAGATCTTGGATTCAACAACAACCCATAATGATTGTCGTGTTTACCCCGACAAGGTTGAGGATAGGTCATTCATCTATTGATTACTTTGCGTTGATGATATGTTGATTGTTGCCAAGAAGAAAAGTGTCATAGATGATCTAAAGAAACTCCTCTATTCATAGTTTGACTTGAAGGACCTAGACATAGGAAAGAAGATTTCATAGATGGAAATCATCAAGGATCATACAGAAGAAAAACCATTCTTATTTTAGAAGATTGAGAAAACCTTGGTAAGAATTAGGATGTTCATAGCAAAGCCATTGAGTACTCCATCAGTTATAAATATTCATCTATCGGTATCTTTTGTACCACAATTGAATACAAAAAAGGAACACATGTTACAATTCCATGTACTAGTGTAGTTGGGAGTCTTATGTATGTCATGGTATACATAAGATTAAGTATCACTCATGTTGTGAGCATTGTCAACGCAATTATAGGGAATCCTAGGAAGGGGTAGTAGCAGCTAGTCAAGCGAATTCTTTGGTATCTAAAAGAAACATCCGATATCAACATCATCTATGGAAGGGATTCATAATGTGTGGTTGTTGAATATTTCGATTCAGACGATATCGCAAATGTTAAAGAGAGGATATGAATGGTAATGATATGTTTTTGGAATAGGGAGTTTTAGGCTATCCTATATTGTAATAGATGTAACATAATATGCTTACTTAGGGATTATAGGAATTCTAGGAGGACCAAGCATATTGATGTCAGGTTATATATCACTTGTTCAGAGAAGAGGATCAAGATGAAGAAGGTTGACAAGATAGTTTATCATGTTGATATATTAACAAAGGTAGTTCATGTGAGCAATTTTAAGCATTGCTTGGTGGTATGGCAATGAAGTCTACTGGTTGTGTTGTGTTGATCAGCATTCAAAGGATTCAATTCAAAGTTGAAGTTGTTGAAATACCTAAAATCCTAACTCATGCGTTCAACCTGATACTTAGTAGAGTCAATTATATGGCCTCCCTGCAACCATTAGCAAATGAAGCTTATTGTATCAAGACAAGAATCTCGGTGCCAAGTCAGCAAGATTGGAGGGGGTCTAGTGGGAAGCATGTACGTCCACTCCCCACTCCCCCTATGGGGTTCGAGGGGCAACACCTCCTAAATATAATTCAATTTGCATATCCTATTTATACTGGAGTAGTGGATTCATCTATTGGGGGGAGGGGGTTTTGTCTGTACAGTGTACCACACAAACCTCATTAGGGTAAATCCTATGGCATCATCCCCCATACTATTGTTCTACCATCATATAGAGAGAGAACCACTGACATAGCAAAGGATGTATCCAATTGAGGGTGAACCAAGTAAATCCAATGTCATGGTTGTTTCGTTCTTGCTTAGTTTATTATTTGATCAATGTCCTACGTCCGTTACATGCAACTCAACATATAGCAACAAATACAATTAACAAGATACTAGTTTGAATTTAAAACCTCCTCCAATCATTTGCGTTCAAATAAGTAGTTTCCAGTAATCAAGCTCATCGATGTTGAATTCAAAGTTCAAACCCTACGAATAATTTATTCAATCAACTACTATTGGTCCCAAGAGATTGTCATTTACAAGTCAAGGTGCTAGTTTTTCAAATGTAAATTGAAGAAAAATACAATTTGATATTCATCTAATGATGAATGTGACTTGTTAAATGATGCAATTAATGGGAATGTTGAGTGTAAATGTCCGTGATTAAAAAATGCGAGCACAATAAAAAGTTGTATGGAGAGTAATCATGTAAAATGCTTATATACATAAAAACAACTTTAATATGCCAACATAAAGGAAAAGCTATGATCCATCTTTGAGATGTGCCCATTTCTTTTAGAGAAAAATTGGAAATGTATAAAAGGGTCAATGATGAAATAAAACAAAAAAGTAGCATCGTATCCAACTTTTCAAAGATCGAAAATTCTGGTCTTCCTCAAAGGGGAGCAATTTAATTATCCATGTCCAGTTTGGAAAATAATATCATAGACAAATTCGGTGCATATGCCTTATATGAACATCTGGAAAGAAATAAAATGCACTGCTTCTGTTAACCAACTTTTGTTATGGTTATCATGTTATAGCCATGATTATTAAGAAAAAAATGAGATGAGTCTCTTGCAGCAGAACCTAGGAATAGGCTGCGTCAAATGTCATCCATCAACTAATCAATCAAAAAAAACACAATGTATGCATCCCATAACTTGATGTGCTGATTCCTTGCTAGACCAGACACTATAGGTAGAAAGGTTCCTCCAAGCAAAGATGTACTAGTGTATAGTAGAATTCCTATCCTCTAATTTTTTATGTCAACGCATCCATGAGGCAGCTGAATTAGGAATATTGTTATATCATTCCTCACTCTGCATGCAATATTTTTCGTGCTACCTGAAAGACTTTCCATCATGTGTTTCCATTCCAAAAGGAACTATGTTCAATATCCTTTCAAAAAAAAACATGTTGCTTGGTCTTCGCAATTCCTCCAAGGAGCAACTTGCTGGAGTTTTACCAGGCTTTAGAACCATCAACCCGTTATCAAGGAACGTGTGCTCATAACCGTGTCATAAGCTAGTTGTCTATAGTTGCATTTGTTAAAAGGATGTAATAATTGTAGTTGTAAGAATAGGACTTGATGCTACACACACATTATATACATATACAGCTCCATCGAAACAAAATAATTTCACAATATTAGTTGCACCAAACAAGTTTGTCTTTATAAAATTACCATAAATAACCACTTCGCGTATAACCTTATCACTCAGGGGGTGTGTAGAACATGTAATTGGGATGTTTTATTGACATTGCAATCACATACAAATGGTGAGTCTCATAAATGTATCTAATGAGGAGAAAATCGATATGTAATCAAATGTATGTTTTGCAAAGCGCGTAATCATATATTTACACTTTTTACACTGTTGAAAGAAGAGAAACCTGACGAAAAATACCTACATGAGAAGCTGTGCTGCCATGGTTACATTGCAGTTGATTGGACCTTATAACGACTTCGCAAGTTCTCAATCGACTTATCAAGGGACTTAGCAAGTTCAGGGATGGACACTTTGCACACTGTATACAGTAATTGAACCAAATTAGGCATTTATAGGGAGGAGAAACATGTGTCACAATAAAACTACAGCTTTTAAAATGGTACAAAGACAGGCTATCAGAGGTCATTTATAGCTAAAAATAACACCTCTCATGCAGTATTACACATGCTTACCAAAAAATAAATTCATATTTGAGTGAACAAACTAACTAGTAGATGGCCCAAAGCTCCATTGATATAAGGCTCTAACTTTTTGCCTCATTAAAGAATTTATTCTCAACACAATGCAAGTATCAATCTGAATATGTTATTTAGTATGCCACATCATTCTGCTTTTATATTTAGATATATTTCTGCTGGCAAATAGCAGTTTGTAAATTGCTTGATCTCTGCAAAAACTAGCAGTAGATGCAGTATGTAGGACCAATCATGGAGTGTGAAAAGTTGCTTATATCTTGAGGATGCATACCTCGTGCAGCAGACACTTGTGCTTCATTAATGAATTCCACATAGGATGACTGCAAGAACAATATCCAGAAACAGCATATTTAAATTTTAAACAAGACAAGAGATGTGACCAAGACTCGGAATCAAGTAAAAGATGTTTCGTCAAACCTTCACTAGATCTATGTTTTCGTTTATTCTATCAGATATTTTCTTGAACTCCTCCTCAGCTTCCTCCGCAACCTGCGTGCATGCTTGGGTCTGCATCTACACGTACAATTTAACAAGTCATATACAACAACTTCCACAATATATAATCATCTCATTTATAGGAGATGCTCTTCCTATAATCTCCCAGATGGTAAATATCACCCATAGTTAACTTCTACTAATCATCCGATTCAGCCGGATAGATGATCGCATCTATTTAGGAGTCTGAGAAGGATCCTAAATTTAAACCGATGATCTACCTCTAAAAAATAAAAGGGGGACACATAAACAGATCGGATCGGAGACGGAAAGTGTCAAATCTGACTTCACAGCGAGGGCAGTGTGGCGATGATGACGGTGGTGGTGGTGGTGGTGTGTTACCTTGAAGCGTTTGGAGATCCTGATCTTGGAGGCTTCGAGCTCCTTGAGGATGTGGGATTGGCAGGAGTCGAGGCCTCTTTTAATGTCGTTGGTGCGGGTGGAGACGAGATCTCGGATGCCGGAGATGGAAGAGGGAGTAGCGCTCCCGGGGGTTGTCAGATTGTTCTTCTTCTTCTTCTCGGGAGAGCGATCGAGGAAGGCGAGGGAGGGGGTGGTGATGGAGATGGGGGGGTGCTTGCCGTTACCGTTGGCGGGGCAATCGGGTGAGTCCGGCAGGAGAGGAGAGAGCAGCGACTTGTTCTTCTTCCTGATCGTCGTCGCCTTCGCCTTCGCCGGGGACTTTGCCGCCGCTCTTCTCCTCGCCATTCGGTGCCGCCTTTTTGCTCCTCCGTTATGGTTTCGTTGGATGAAAGGGTGCTCTGCCTTTCTATACTTGCACGGGGTGCAAAGTGAGCGGGAGAATGAAACTGTGGGGGCCATTTGCATTTTTTTCCTCGATTTAAAGCTCGGGTCCTTCCAAATGGGTTTTTTGTAACCATGCCATCCAACAGACCTGTTATCCAAATATCTAAAAAGTAAAATATGGTTGCCTTTTTAACTAACCTTTTGAAGACGGCAATTATCGCAACCTAGGGATGAGCATTGGACTGGGCCAGCCCAGCCGAAGCCCATCTCAAAAAGCCCGGCCCGGTCCAAGGCCAAACGAACATTGGGTCGGACTTGGCCTAATTTTAAGTCCGAATTTTTTTCGGGCCGAGCTCGGGCTAGGCCAAGCCAAGCCCGACCCGAAGAGGGTCCGAACCATTCCTATATCCTACACGTATGGAAACTCTCACCTGCCATGCACACTCTGTTCATGGCAACTATATAAAACTTGTGACTTCGTATGCTTCTTGCTTGTCTTCTCCCTTTTCTCTTGACAGGATTTCGACCATCGTCAACCTATGCATGATCACATCTCCCTTCTACAAGCAAGTGTTGTAAGGATGCCTCGCGGATGAACATACTGCAAATGTCTTAACTAGGTAAGGTGGATGAGCATGAAAATGACAAGCTTGTCTTTACTCATAAGCATGTCATGTATATTGCTTCTAATCTTGATTATCTCGTTGTCCACGGCTACATTGAATATCGAGGATGAGTAGGGAACTTGCTTTCCTTGTGAGTCATTTGGATATGGCTATGCCTATGTCGTGGATCCATTACACGATGCGAGAAGAACATCCCTAAGGGTGTGTTCGGCACGCGAGTTAAGGCGGGTTAAATTGGTAGGGGGTAATCCGTTTTTGTGTTTTTGTGTTTGGATAGAGGGTTAAACTGGGGGTAGGTTTGAAGTGGATTTGTGGTGATATGATTGTATTGGAGTTTGAAAAAATGTGTAGTTATTGTGATGTGATTGTATTGAAGTTTGAAAAAGTGAGTAGAAGTGAAGTATTTTATAATTTTAATATGATACGATGGTATAATATATTATTTTTTTGATGGAATTGATGATGGAGAATTGATTTATTTAATTAAAAAAATAAAAAAGTGGGACCTCTATGAAAAAGAGAATGGGTGGATTAAGGGAGGTAAACTCCCCAGAGAGAAGTTTAACCCGTGAACCGAACGGCCCCTAAGGATATGAAACTTTATATATTAGGTTTGGCAGTATTATTCCTCATGCATACGCACATGGAGTCTGGATGAAATGCGTTCCATCTAAGATATGTCATGCATCGATCATACTTAGTCAACCATCACACTTTCATGCCTCTTATTCTTTGTCTTTCTTTACATGTCATTTGTTGGTATCATTTATGGGCACAAAAGGAGGATTGAATTGTGCGGTGAAATATAATACGATTTATAAAAATCTATTATATAAATGCGTAGTGAATTTTAAATGAAAAGCCAATTAGATAAAATATACAAACTTAGAAGCTCATTCTAAGATTCTCTCACCCTGCACGCATTCGTGATATGTTTTTCACTATATCTTACAACTTTAACTGGGAGTAGTAAAATCACAGGACGGCACGAACTCACACTATGATGACCTAAATTACAACACAAACTAGAAGAGCCTTTAATAAGGTATATGAAATCATACATGCTTATTGTAAAAAGAGCTTTCCTGATTTAGTAGAGACAAATAGAGGATGGAAGCAACTTGAAGCAAATGTTTAGCGCCTTGAGATCCGGGTTACCCGTTTACACGACATTCGTATTTTTTAATTTATGATTGATCGCATCAAGTTACGAAACGGAAGTAAATTTTTTCATGAGTTTGAATGCCATTCACGATGATGTAACAAGTCCTATCAAGACATGTGTCACCAGAGAAACATTGCATTAACTTCTGTATAATAAACATGTGCCAAAAATTATTGTTTTATACATGTATCCTCAAAAATATAGCAGGAGAGAAAGTAATGGCGATATAAATACAATTATCTATACAAGGCTATCATGTGTATTGTCAAAAAGTAAATCATTGTCTGAACAACAAAAGTTAAGAATCTTGGTATCAAGCTACTCCGTTGTAGGCGCCTTCACTGCCATCCATATCAGGGACAAAGAGAAGTCGACAATTGTTGAGTTCAAACGTTAAATATAAAAATAAACATGAGTTTAAGTGGTTACAAAAAAAAGCAAGGAGAGAGGTAATTATATCATATAAATAATGTAACGACTTGTATGTAAAGAAGGTTATTCAACAACTCAGTATATTAATCACTTTCTCGTTCACCACACCCCAAGATCAATGCTTAACAATTCATTTAATGATTATGAGATGATGTCAAAGTAAGAGATCTATATATAAGTTACATCCATTTCATTGTTATCGTTTATAGGATGTAGTGATCGGTTACTTTAAAATACAGATGATTTCCATTCTTTGATCTTTTCCCTCGCTAAAACCAACTGGTGGAACAGTAACCAACCCTGGTGGTGAAGAAGCCACCCCTGAGGGATTCATCTGTCTCGCTTCCCCAGTGGAAGAACGATCCAGGGGAAGTTAAGCAAAACTCCAACTACGACCCTTGAGACGGGTGGGAGAGACTCTCTGGTCCGAGTGACTCTAATCTTGCCTGAACCGACGTGGAATGAGATAAAGAAGCTCGAAGAAAATCAAGGATCCTCCAGGTTGGGTATCCAAACAGAACTCATGGTCAGCAGAACTTGTCAGGCGAAAACTTATGGATCCCATGGAAGCAGAAAAAACATCGAGCTCATGATAAAATCGAGAAGGGACTAGGATCCTAGACCCGCACAATGGGCAGCTGCTGTCCAATATGGACATCCTATCTCCAGTCTAGTTGATAGTCACCACACCTTTGCACGGTAAGGTGTAAGGGGTATTGATAAACCGCAAAATCGGCCCTTTAAGAGTGCGAAACTAGCACTTGAAATCATCATCGTAGTCGGGCCAATTCGGGCTCATCAAAATGATCATCTCATTAAATATATGTCAATGATAGATCAAAATGAGACGATCATAATTATTTTTTATTTACTTGGCAAGAAACCAAGGTCGAACTCAGGGACACGAGCCTCTCTCGTATTAATCGGATTTCCATTTATTTAACTAAGTGTTGAGTGAAGCATATAGGTCAAGTTATGCAAAGACACAATAATGCATTAAAATTAAACATGCATTTTTTTAATCATTTTTTTATCATGCAAATAGATGCAATGGAATGCCCTAGATACAATTAATGAGCAAAATAGTCAACAAGTCAATTCCAGATTTAATTAAGGTGATGAACTCAATTCGAACAAGGCATAGATTAAGTGACAAGAGACACATAGCTATCAAAATAGTACATCAAAATTCATTGTGTCCAAAACTGAGAATTAAGTATGCCATGAGAAAATGCATCAAACAAGCCTCGAAATGGAACTGAAATCAACTAAATCGGACACATGATGCTCAAGATATGCATAAAGGAAAGCAAGGGCATAACTGAAAGAAAATATGAAAAGATAACCACAAAGAGGTCCCTAGAAAGGACTGAAATGCAATAAAAATAAAGTACGGGGCCTTTCCTGTAAATAATCCATATGGACGGGGACCTTTTTACAAATTGAAGAAATTCGTGGGCGTCTCTGCAAATTTCCTAGAGTAGCACGTGCGATGCACGTGCTATCCAGGCTCGGAAGGAGGCTCGGCAGAGGCTCGGCTGCTTCGGCTTGGCTCGTATGTTGGCTCGGGCTCGCTGCAGGCTCGGAGGTGATTCGGACGTCCAATCCTAGAGGCTCGGAAGTGAGGCTCGGTGGCGCTCTGGTGATGACACGTGGCCGAAGATGAACCCTCTGATCAAAGGATCGAAGGGCTCTCAAGATCGTATGCGTGGATGCTTCTGAACCATCAGATCTTTGAGGATCCCATGGCTCCTGTACGTGACTTCTTGCGGGCGACGTGGCTGATTTGTGATCGTTGTATGAACACCGGTGAGGTGCATCTAACGGTCACTGCTCCTCCATCGTCCTCCTTCAGCTGGTGGCGGGAACTGAGCTCCGGTGAAGGAGCTCCAGCTCCGCCGCTCCGTCCTTGGCACAATGGAGTTCGCCCGAGGATCCTGTACGTGTGTCGATGAAGCTGGGAGCCTGGGCGAGATGCAACGATGCTTGGTGTGGCACCTCGTTGCTCTGATGCTGAAAACGAAGCTCGGCTGAAGTGCTCCGACGAGGTGTCCGATCAATGAAATCTCGAGCGTCTGCATGCGTTAATCTATAGCCGAAGCATATGGGTGAAATGTTTGAGCGAGATGAGATGAAGTGAAGAGCTTCTATGGGCGGAGAAGGTGGCAGCTCAAGACTCCTCCGCTGTGGGTGGCGGAGGAGATGGGTCGGAGGTGATTGAGGGTCTGGAGGAAGGAGGAGGTGAGCGGAGCGATGCACGGCGAAGGGGGGTTGAAGGCGAAGCTGAAGATGAGGTTGATGGAAGGTGAAAATGGCAGGGGATGTTGGATTAAATCGACGGAAGTAAATAAAAAATCAAAGAAGAGATCAGAGACCTTACCTGAGCGATGGCGGCGTGAATGGCTTGGGCTTGAGCTCCGAGGAGACGCTCTGGGTCATCGCTGAACTCCCCCAGCCGTTGGGAGCAGCTTGGCGGGCTCGGAGCGCCGCGACGACGCCGTGATCGGCGAAGGGTCGACACCGGGGGAGTGGGTCGTCTTTGCTCTATCCTTTCGCCTCCCCCTGTCACAGGGAGGCGGAGGAGGGTTGGGCCCCTCCCCGCGTAAAGGTGGACGGGTTGGAATGACGGGGGATGCGAGGTATTTGAAGGTGGATGTCAGCAGTGCAGGTGGTGACGATCGTGTGTTTCGAGGGAGTTGTGGGTCGACTGGAAGGTGGTCGTGGGTAGTGGAGTGATGCGCGGAGGAGAAGGATGATGGGGAAACGTCGTGGGGTAGTTGGCGAGTGGAGGCGGTCAATGGAGTGGAGGAGGAAAAAGGAAGGGCGAAGTCGTGCGCGAGCTGGAACGTGGGAGAGAGAGGGGGTGGTCGGAGGTTGACGACAACGCTCCGCCGTTGGATCTGGAGATCCAACGGTGGAGAATTGGGCGTGGATCGACGGTTGAGATTAGATCAAGGGGCGTAGCGATCGAAGGGCTGCGGAGCGGCCACGTGGCAGGCTGTGGGAAGGGCGCTGATGGAGGGTGGTGATGGGATGCTGGAGTTGATCGAGCGGCTAGGAACAGAAGGCGGATTGAGCGGCTCAGATCAGAAGATCCATGACATGATCAAGCGGACCATAATGCGCCACGTGGCGCGAGGAGCGAGAGGCGGCAACGAGCGGCTAGGATTAGAAGCGGGGATGATCAGACGGTTGAGGGAAAGCAACGGGCGTGGAGAGCTGGGAGCCGTCGGATCTCAGGAGGAGATCTGACGGCCCAGATCTTAGGCGGATGGGACAAGGGAAGCGGGCCACGTGACTCACCCAGATTGGGCCACGTGGCCCAATCAGATTATTGCGAACTTCCAATTGATGTTTGAAGGCCTAGATGGCCGAATTTGAGAAAACTCAAAACATGAAAGTTGTAGATCTTGACGAGATCTACAAGTTTCATGTTGGCCAAAACTAAAGATGAGGTCAAACAAAGGCCCAAAATATTTTTGAGGGTATTTTTAAGTCTAAAAATACCACGAATTTTTGTGTTGTCATTTTTTGTGGTTTTTAATTTATTTTGGACTCTGTTAATTACAAGACTTTAACTGGGTTTTATTATTAAAACTTTAAGCAAGGGGGTTAATAATAGGAAATAAAGATGATGAAATCGAGTTTCATCAGGTACCTCAACCTGCACAAATATCAGGAGGATAGTCTCTTAAATATCTAATAGTTAAACAGTTTATATTACCTCATAATCAAGATCCGTTTCTTTGAGATGATGAGCAATGGAATATTCAAATGTGATCCTGACTCTATCAACATTCAACACCGATAATCTTATGATAATCTCATCCAGACAACCAGGTAAAACATGTTAACATAAAACAGTGTAGTTATTAACTTAACCTTTACCAATGCATTAGCTGTCTAAACTCGTATTTACATCAAAGGTTATTTAGAATAATCACAATAGTGCGCAGTTCAAAGTTATTTATATATATTGCTATTATAAGTAGATATTGATGAGCAATTATCAGAATATGGATACGACCGAACTTGATAAATTTTCATTTTAGATGGCTATAGATCTTGATATGTGGGACTTGTATAAATAATTCTTTATTCCAAGCAACTCTGAGCTATATGTTGGACAGTAAACAACACCACATGGTTTGGAAATTTGGAATGGATTGTTGGTTTTTTTAGTGCTGGAGAAATTGTTAATAGATATAATTCCACAAATAAGCATTCAACATAGAGAAATAATATATCGATAGAAACCATTTTTCAGTTCATTTTATTGTCATGTATTCCTCCCTTGGGGTGATTGAACGTTTTTGGTATTTCATAATTATAGCAACCATTGAATAACACATAATTTTTAAAAATTAGCATGATACCAAACAGGAGCTTTCACAGTAAAACCGTAAAAAACACCCATTGTTCATGCGTTATGTTTCACCTCAAAACTAGTTCATAGAAGCGAAATACACGAGTGTCAAGGGACAAAGCGAATTTCATCACATTTGCACCATGATAACTGTAACATCTGTGATATTAGAGGTTTGTTTTGAAAAAAATTTGAAAATATAGATTAAAAATATCAAATAGAATTAAAGAGGACTTTATTTAAAAAAAAACAATGAACAATGGGTGTCGTTTAAAGGATAAGAAAAAAAACGAAAAAAAAAACATGCAGATGAAAACGACAATCTGTTATGTATATAATATTTTTTTTATTTTAATTTCTTAGTCGTTACTTCTTATCCCATCAAATTTGTTACGTGAATGCCTTTTTAAACTATAGCTTATTGCATCTCTCCGTCTCACTCTCTGCAATTTACAAAAAAAAATTACCATCCTCTGTGTTCTTTACCTTCCATTTTCATCGTGTCGAGACCAATTAAGTGTAGTCTGATCAGATCCGAAGGAGGAAACCTGCATCTAGGTATTTTTTTATGAAATCTTGTTGTTGTGTTTTATGTGTTGTAAATGTTTAATAATAGCTTCGATTGCCAGCTTTTTTTAATGGTTTTGTGCAGGCGAACGACCCAAATCCTTATTTCAGGAGTTCCGATAATTAAACCCATTAACCTATTAATGTCCTTTTTCTCTCACATGGATCGATTAAGTTCGAGGGTTTATATTAATCATACAATTACAAAATAAATGATAAAATATTGATGATTGAGAGTATATATATTAACCCCTATTGTAAATTCTTATATAATTCAAATATTTTATTTTGTTTATTTTTTTGACACAACGTGCATTCAAGGGAAAGTTGAAATAAAATAATTCCAAATAGGTCACTGGAGGGACCTATTTACAATTTAGCAAAACCGTCTGGGGCCCTCTGTAATTTTTCCCAAAGTGTACAGGAGCCTGGATGTAGTTAGCAAAACCTGGCTAGACATTATTGCAAAATGTCCATACGCGCACGTGATGCACATGCGCCTGGACCTAGAAAGGTCCGAGGTGCTTTATGTAAATTACCCAGCCCTGCACATTCTCGAACGGTGGAGCAGGCTCGGGAATGACGTGGCAGACACTGTGGCTTCGGCTCTTGGCATGGACCACCTGAGCCTATAGGTTCAGCATGGAGGCTCGGGAGGTCGACGCGGCTTAATCTAGATTTTCTAGTCCAGATGATCGTACGGTATATGTTATTCTTCTTCTGTCGTAGGTTGTCAGAGGAGTCTACGCTCCGGCGACCTCCTAGGAGCTCCGTCGTGCTCCTTTCGCTCGTCTGAAGATCAAGGGAGCTTGCTATAGGATTGGTGAAGGTGTTGGACACAAGGTGAAGCTCTATCGTCATTTAGAGAAGTAAGACGGAGCCTGGTCCTCATAGATGAGCCGGAGATTGGAGACGAGGACCAAACTCCGATCATTGATTGGTATAGACCTGTAGATGTTAGTGAAATAGCTGAAGCGTGGTGTGATGCGGGTTGTGAGTGATATAGGGGCCTGAAGGGGCATCATGAATGGAGGCCTGAAGCTTCCTCCGCCCATGACGACGGAGGCGGTGAATCAGAACAGGGAGGGACTCTGAGAAGGGAAAAGGTGGCACGAGAATCAATGATGGGTGGCAAAGATGTGAGGGTGGTAAGGTGGCAACGAAGATGGGTGTAGGCGACGGGGAAAATAAGAGAAATCAAAGGACATGTGAGGTAGCAGAGTACCTCGTCGGAAGGGTAGCCTGACGGAGGAGATGGCATGGGTTGGGCTTCGGAGGAAGCACGGGGTCGTCGCACGTGTTGGGTGGCCGGTCCAGCGAGCTCGAACATTCGCTGGAGTGGTAGAGCATACATGGCCGGAAGGCCCTGACTCACACAAGAGGATAAGGTCATCATCGCCTCGACACTGCCCTCCGCTGTCATTGGAGCGCATAGGGAGATGAGCCGCAACCCCTTGGTGGATGTTGTGGAAGTGCAGTGGGGACGGAGGTTTTATTTGAGGGAGGGAGTCAAACCGTTTCGTGGTGGCAAGGGGTTTTTGAACGACCGTAGAGATTGCTAGGGTTGAAGGGAGAAGGCAGTGGGGGTTACGCGAGGTAGTCGAATCTCGTTGCTATGGAGAGGAGCCGAGGGAATAAAGAGCGTGGATGGAGTGGTTGTTATAATTGGAAGGGGGCGCGATGGGGCGAGGCATAACGGTTGGGGGTGTGGACGATGGAGATAGGGGACGAAGCCTTGACCAATGGATCTTATGATCCAACGGTTGAGAATTGGGCGCGGGTGAAGGGAGGAGATCAGATCCCTTGATCTGATCGAGTGGCGGAGGGTGAAGCACGGGCAGACAGGTAGTATGACACCAGGAGTCTCATCCTAAGATGGGAGGTGAGCAGATGATGTGGAGCGAAGGTGGCCGTAAGATAGGAAGGGAATTGGGCTGCCAAGATTGAGGCGGAAGGGGGCATATGTGACCTGATCTGAGGCTTTGATCAGATGATGGAGATGGAGTGCGTGATGAGCAGTGGAGATGGAGGGTACCCGAAAGAGATTGGATGGCCAGAAGTGGAGGCGGGTGGCAAAACTAGAAGAAGCGGGCCACGTAGGCGGCCAAGAGGGTGCCACATGGCCCAATAAGAAATTATAAAAATATAAAAATAAAGAAAAATATAAAAGAATTAGTTGGAAGCAAAAGTAGGAAAAAGTTGAAACATGAAAGTTGTAGATCTCGATGAGATCTACAAGTTTCACGTTGGACGGAAAGCCAGAAGAGGTCATTTGTACACTGTTTTGGGGCTTTTGAGATTTTTTTATTTTTTATTTCTTTTAAAGGTTGGGGCAGTTATAGACAATTATTTAATTCTAGTTTTTATGGGTTTTTAGTGAGAATAAAAAGCAAAGAAAATAGAAGTAATTAATTACAATAAACATAGTGTTAATTACACAGTTTATATATAATATAATACAAGATAAAAACAATGAATTATTGATGATTTTTATTGGATTGTTTAAGCAAGGAGGTTAATATGTGGATTTTAATATGAATAATACGAAATTCATCATACCCCTGTACTTAAACTATGCTCGTCCTCGAACATCTCAAGAATGGAGGAGTCAAATTAATTCCTGGCAGTACATGTGAATGTCTCAAGGCTCAATTTTTCGAAGACCCTCGATTTAGTGATCCTAAATTTCCGAGCTCAACCATGCTCTAGTTAGATGGAATCCAACTTCTCTCATTATCCGACTCTCTGTCTTTAAGTATGATATAAGGATATGAATTTTAGTGTACTGCATTCACGAGAATCGAGTCGAGCCATCACTCGAAGTTCTAGTCCATAAGACTCTCCTATAGACTTAATCCTCAACACTAGGGAATAAGTCTATTCTTGCTTCAATCAGATGTCTCTTCAGATTGTCAGACTTGAAATGTATATGAATGGACAGATGATGGATGGTATAGGATTACGTATATTTTTCTCTCACTCACATTGGAACAAGGGGCCTCTCGAGTACCTTATTAATCAATACTTGTATATTTTAGTTTGTTGATCAATGTGACCGTCAAGAGAATTGGGAGTCGTCGGCACTTATTTTTCTGGGAGTACATTGGGATGTGCTTTTTTTGGGTATCTTAGATACCTTCGACACCCATAACTGTATCACTATACGATCCATATCCCTTTTATGGTGCTAGCCCAACTCCTTGGTCCTAATAGCATTTAGTCCAAGTGTACACTTTGAAAATGTTTGGAAGCGATCGCCTTTAGGTGGAAGCTCTTTTGAATTTGGCTTTGTAATGATAGAGCTTTTTCTTGTATAAGAGAACTTCCCTCTATTTTCATTTCATTTCTTTGGCTAGCTCCACTGCTTTTACCTAAAGTTGTCGCACACTGATCAACAACTAATTAAGATTTCATCACGCCTTGTCATATAAGTAAATATCAAACGATAACATATGAACTCATTCACATACTGTCTAGGATTTTGCTAACACCCAGCTTTCTTAAAGCGTTCATTACCTTTATCCCATCCTCGAGCATCATTAAATTGGGTTTAGATTCAAATCACCAGTCTTAGTTCCTCGAGTGATAACTCATCTCATCTCATTAATCATGCAGTTGTGATTCTGTTGTGCTGATCATATTCTTTGGAATGTAGAGATGAAGAGTGCAATATAGCACTCAAATATTTCAAACCAGGGAATTGTGGATTATTAAGTTAAAAACCCTAATGACTAAGGCATGTTAACTCAGACTCTCAAGATCACAGAAATCAAGTGTCCTCAAATCCTCAAGCCTTGAGTGAATGTGAATGTGTCAGGAATACACCAACTCCTTGGTTAGTGTGAATTATTAAGTTTAAAACCCTGATGACTAAGGCATGTTAACTCAGACTCTCAAGATCACATAAATCAAGTGTCCTCAAATCCTCAAGCCTTGAGTGAATGTGTCGGAAATACACCAACTCCTTGGTCAGTGAATTTTTGTGATTTTCATCTTCTGTAAAAATTTATTGATTTTATTTTTAGTTTTTTTTTGAAAAAGGTTAATTTTAATTACAAAAAGTTAATCCCTCTATTTTAAAAAGATTTTTATACAATTTTTACAAAAATCAGTTCACTAGTACACGTAAACCCTAGCCGAGAAAGCTTTCAAAAATTCAAAATACAAGCTAAGGCTTAAGTAAACATTCAATACTATATGGTATATCCCCCTATACTTAACTTTTGCTATGTCTTCATAGCACGAGTGATATGAAGTCAGGGTTCTATTAAATGTAGAGTGATATAGCGGAATTGAGGAGGAGGGTCCCCCTATACTTAGGTCAAAAATGACCTAAGTATAAGAAGACTCGGAGAGGGATGGATGCATGAGTGGGGTCCCCCTTACACCTAGGATGAAAATAGCCTAAGTAGAGGATGCGGAAATTGGGTTGGGGGCCCCGTGGCTTTTAGGATCAGAGGTTGATTTATATAGAGATACAAGGAGAGGGGAGGGTGAGCTTTTGCAGGCTGTGAAGATGCAGGAGGGTGTGTGTGTACATGCATCATGTACAAATTTAATATGTGTGTGTGTGTGGAGGGGGGGGGGGGTTGAGTGAGTGTATGTGCAAGTGTGTGATGGGGGGGGGGGTAGATCATCTAGTGATCTACTGCATTTTTTTACACGTCCGAACCCTCAAACGAGGACCGCTAAAATTGCATAGGATACAATTTCTTTTTTTACACACGCGAGCCCTCAAATGAGGTCCGCTAAGCATGCACATGATACATTTTATTTTTCCTTTCTTTTACAACATGAAAATTGTAAGAGTAACTGACTAAACTTCCTTTAATTCTTCATCAATTCTTTTGCGGCCTTCTCAACGGGAGCTCCAACTCCACGCCTCCATGGGGATCAAGCGTCCTCGATCTTTATGGACCTGCCATAAAAGAAAAATATTAGAAATATAACACGGAAAATAATCAACAAAAAATGATGTAAAATGCATGATGAGAAGACCTGCAATTTTTAAAAATACTCATAACAAAAATTATTTCAAAATTCAAAAAATAAATAAAGGTGAGACATGTCCCGGCAATGACGTTGTTTGATGAACATCAATTTCGCCTCTTTAATAGTTGAGAGTTGTAGTATAGGAGACGAAATTCAATTCAACAAAAATCATAATCTTTGAATGTTGTGGAATATTTTACTTGGTAAGTCTACCAAGGTTGAACACCGGTACACGAGCCTTTTTCGTATATTTATCAAAATTTGTTATCGATGTGAGATTATCTTCTTATTTATAGGTCTTCATGCATATGTTAGTGAAATGCAGATAAAATGATGCGTGCATGCTTTTGTTTGATTTTAAGATGCAATTATAAGATGATGCATATTCAAAATGAATGGATGAATGCAAGGGATAGACATGCAAAAGATGAATTATAAATATGCTCGAGAAAATATGAGCACGGAATATGATTCAGATCCAGAATCAATATGAGCATAAAAATACGTGCAAGCTTCTATTAATGGTAGAGGTAAAAGGACACTATTTAACATTAAAAATTCATCATATTTTAGTTAGTGTCAACATAAAATTAAATATCCCATTATGTAGAAAATTAAATGAGCAACAAAATGAAATTGAAATCATGCAATTTGGATCTAAGATGCTCAAGTTATGAAAGAAACAATGCAGGGGCATAATTGTAATAAAACTGCAAGAAATAAAAGATAAATAATTACAAATAGTTTTCTAAAGGACCTATTTGCAATTTAGCATAACTGTCTAGGGCCTTTGTAATTTGTCCAAAAGTACGTAGGGGCCTGGATGTAGTTAGCCTGGATGTAGTTAGCAAAACCCGGCTATACATTGTTGCAAAATGTCCAGGTGCACACGTAATGAACATGCGCATGGACTTCTTTGTAATTTTGGAAAGGTTTGGTGTGCTCCCTGTAAAGTACCCATCCCAACATGTGCTATGCACACGAGGGCCAGGCTAGTATGGCGGAGCAGGCTCAGGAATGACGCGGCGGAAGCTATGGCTTCGGCTCTTGGCGTGGACCACCCGAGCCTATAGGTTCAACATGGAGGCTTGGGAGGTCGACATGGATTAATCTGGACCGTCAGATCTAGATGATCAGACGGTAGCTCATCATAGGTCACAGGAGGAGGTTGCGCTATAGCGACCTCCTAGGAGCTCCACCATGCTCCTTTCGCTCATCTGAAGATCGAGGGAGCTTGCTGGAGGATTGGCGGAGGCGTTGGACACTGGGCGAAGCTCCATCGTCGTTTAGAGAAGTAAGGTGGAGCCTAGTCATTGGAGGTGGGCTCGAGATTGTAGGCAAGGACCAAGCTCCGATCATTGATGGGTATAGACTTGCATATGTTAGTGAAATAGCCGAAGCATGGTGTGGTGCGGGGTTGTGAGTGATATGGGGGCTTGAAGGGGCGTCGGGAATGGAGGCCTGAAGCTTCCTTCGCCCATGACGATAGAGGAGGTGAATCGAAGCGGGGAGGGATTTTGGAGAAGGGAAAAGGTGGCGCGAGGATCGATGATGGGTGGCGAAGATGCAAGGGTGGTAAGGTGGCAACGAAGATGGGTGTAGCCATTGCGAAAATAGGACAAATCGGAGGATATGTGAGGTAGCAGAGTACCTCATATGAAGGGTAGTTTGGTGGAGGAGGTGGCCTGGGATGAGCTTGAGAGGAAGCCCAGGGTCATCGCACGTGCTGGGCGACCGGTCCACGAGCTTGAACATACGCCAGAGTAGCAGAGTGTATATGGCCAGAAGGCCATGGATCACACCAGAGGATAGGGTCATCATCGCCTCAACACTGCCCTCCGCTGTCACCAGAGGGCAGAGGGTGATGCAACAGTGGAGATTTGGGAGCGGGCGAAGGGAGGAGATCATATCCCTTGATCTGATTGGGTGGTGGAGAGTGAGACACGAGCGAACGACTAGGATGAAATCAGAAGTCTCATCTTATGGGGGGGGCATGGTGAGCGGATGAAGTGGAGCGAAGGTGGCCGTAAGATATGAAGATAGTCCGGCAGTTAAGATTGAGGTGGAAGGGGGAGGTTGTGATCTGATCTGAGGTTTTAATTAGATGGTGGAGATGGAACGAGTGATGAGCGGTGGGGATGGAGGGCAGCCGAAGGAGACCAGACGGATAGAAGAGGAGGTGAGTGGTGGAAGAAGAAGCGGGTCATGTGGACGGCCCAGAGGGCGCCACGTGGCCCAATAAAAAATCAAAAAATATAAAAAATAAAGAAAAATCTAACAGAATTAGTTAGATGTAAAATTAGGAAAAAGTCAATACATGAAAATTGTAGATCTCGATGAGATCTACAAGTTTCATATTGGACAAAAAGTCAAAGGAAGTCATTTTTGTACCAAAAGTGTACGTTGGTGGTATTTTTAAGGGGATAAAACCACCATTTTGGGGCTTTTGAGTTTTTTTTTGTATTTTTTATCTCTTTTAAAGGTTAGGATAATTATATATAATTATTTAACTCTAATTTTTATGGATTTTTAATGAGAATTAAAAGCAAAGGAAATAATAGTAATTAATAGCAACAAATACAGTGTTAATTACAAAGATTATATACGATATAATACAAGATAAAAACAATGAGTAAACAGTGATTTTTATTGAATTGTTTAAGCAAGGAGATTAATATGTGATTTTTAATACGATGAATACGAGATTCATCACCCAAGATGTTTTTCCAAACAAAAGAATCCCCCGAAGCCTTGTCGCAACGCATGAGATCACCTCCCCTGAGATATATTTCATGCATGAAAGAGACCCAAATAGAATTGTCGTCAAGGTTTAGAATGTTGGTATGCGGTATTCGTTCAGTCAAGCGATCTGAAGCGAGTAAGCGGGAAGGCGGAAGTATATGCAAAAGTATATGCGGACTATGCGGTTTCTATTATTTTAATTAAAAATAATTAGTAATGTACTAATAAATTCAAATACTAGACATTTTATATTTAAGAAAACATAAAATGTAAGTATTTTAATGTGAATATTTTCAACCCAAGGTCGAAAGCATTTCCAAAGTTGTATATTTAAATAAAATAGCGTATCATAAGATTCATAACAAAATATCTATGAATGACAACTCAAAAAAGGTTCATACCAGCTTTAAAAAATTTCACAGTTCATACATAAAATAATCAAACTCCTAATCTAAATCGTCAAAAACAACAGGAGGAATTTCATTATCGCTGTTAGTGTATGAATCCGTGGTAAATTCTTCCTCCTCCTCCACACTTGGTAATGCATCCATATTCCTTTGGCTCCTCCTATGTTGCACCAATTCACCTGCTCCACTTACCTCAGCCACCAAGTTCCAAGTTAGTCACGAGCCTTGAAACACCTCTTCTTTGTCTACATCTTATTCGATCCACTCATTTACATATGTCCTGTCCTTGGAAACAAATGGGTCTCTTCCCTTATGAGATTGTTGCTCCCTAAATTTTGAGTTGAATTTCACAAAAACCAAGTCATTCAGTCTTTTGGATTCAAGTTTATTCCTCTTCTTGGTGTGAATCTGCAATACAAGTATTCAATGTTAATTGATTAGACAAATATTAATAATTATAAATCCTAAAAGTGGTAGCTTACTGCTGCAAAAGAGCTCCAGTTCCTCTCACATCCAAAAAAAGAGGATGTTAGCTTCAATATCTTCATTGCCATCGCCTTCATGTATGGTGTCTCACCACCAAATAGAGACCACCGATTAGCTATAAGGAAAATTAAAGTCAACTCCTTTATTCTTTTCATGTACTTAAAATATGTATAAAGAACACATATTATAAATGACACATGCTACTATCTGGATCGAACACATCTTCTTTGACGGATCTCAACTTGATAGCAAGGGGTTTTCCAAATGCACCCTCTCCGTTTTTGTAAAGAACCATTTCTTTTGTTGTGACGACATCTTGAACCTCCAAATCAGGGTAAAATATCTCTAAGCAATACAAAAATCTATTTATGACAAAGCTATCTTCAGAAATAGCTTTATCATCATCCCTATAGAAATAAAAGGGGTTGAGATAATAAGCTGCAAGGTGAAGCGAACTATCTAACCTCCCTCTCGACTTTGAATCAATGGCATCAATGTACGACTTATATGAATGCTCAATGTCTTTAAAAAGAATCTTTATCTCCTTTTTGCATTTTCAAGCCCCCATACACAAAACTCAATGATGGCCTCCGATCACCATCAACAACATGTAAGAGACGAACGAACGGGGAAAAGATCTTCAAGGTTAAGCAAACTTGGCTCCAAAATGTTGTACCAAGGACAATTGATCCAACAGTTTCACATTTCTTTGTCCAGGACCACTTGCGCTCTCTCCATTCATTAGAAGAAAACATCAATCTCAACTTCTCTTTTTTTTCAAAGACACTTTGTAGCGTGAGAAAACAGGTGGCAAATCTTGTTTGCTCCGGTCTGACTATCTCACCCTTTTAGGTAAAGTGTTGCATCAAGCTGAGCGTCTTTGCATGGTTGTAGATGAAAATAGTCAGTGGTATGGCCTTTGCTATGCAATTTTTGACCTTTGCATCCTTGTCAATTTCTTCAAGCATGAGATGTATGCAGTGAGCAGCACAAGATGACTAAAATATATTTGGATATTTGGTCTTGAGGAGCCTTCCACCCGCCATATTAGCAGAGGCATTGCCAGTCACAATTTGCATAACATTGTCTATCTCCAACCTCCTTGAAGCAATCCTCCACCAACGAGGATATATATTCAGCAGTATGCGCGTCGACTGAGGCATCAACAGACTTCAAAAAACATGTGCCCAAGCCACAGTTAACGCACAAGTTCATTATGCTTCTTCCCCTCATGTCGGTCCATGCATCTGTCATGATGGAACATCCACTTTTCTTCCATGCATCCATGTGCCCTTTCAAAAATTCTTTTGTTTCTTCCACTTCATCCTTCAACAAAGGCTCTGCGATTTCATAATAAGAGGGAGGCTTGTAGCAGCTTCCGTATTGGCCAATTGCTTCGCACATGCGTATGAAAGAGTTCTTGGTCACCACGTTGAAAGGGATATCACATTCATAGAAGAATTTGGCTACATATTTGTTGACACGCGCACGTTCCTCCTTGGCTAGTGATTCCTTGATAACGGATTGGCGCATTGTGCCAATTGTCCCAATTTCATCGTCAGATGATCGTAATCTTTTTCCAGGACATGTTCCTCCACATCGTGTTGTGGAAGAGCCTGTCACACTAATAACCACCTCCTCTCTCATTTCTTTCAAAGTAATAGCTTTTTCGTTCTTCTTCTTCTTCATAATTCCCTTAACGTAATCAAATATCTCCTTATGCACTTCAGAATCCACCTTAGAACATGATTTGCAATTTTCTTTGACGTGACCAAGGTGTTGTTTCATTCGGTTAATTCCGCCCTTCAAGACCTTGCCACACAATCGACAAGTCACGGAATTCAGATCCGTCTTGTCCATAAGATACACATATTTCCATCCCGGATCGGTAGATCCGGATGGAGTAAAAAGCACATGTTCCGCAACAGGTGTTGATTCCAAATCCATGATAACCTAAATTCATGGTAAAATAGTTAATAAACTAAAATTGCACTTATAATATAAGAAAGATAGGGACATAATGTTCATGCTCAAACTAAGATGGGGGTTCATGCTAAAACCCAAGGAGCTAAAGCTAAGATGTTCAACACCAAGGCAAAGAACTTCGTTGAATAATATAGTTGCATCAATTTATGATTGTATGCATGCGATAATATCTGTGCCTTTCCTAACTTACTATCTTCACATTAGAGGTTCATCTTCCAATCCAAGCATACTTAAAATCATGAAGATAATGTCAAGATTAAGTGGTTGTGTGTCATCCAATGACGAAACTTTATATATCCATTTAAATCAATTGTTGGTTGACCAGTGGCAGTGTCTCCTCATCCGAAAAATCACAGTTCAAATCTCAGCAATTAATCATTATTAAACAATATCACACTTCGATGTAAGAATCCAGAGCAACAAAAAAATGCAAAAAGGGCTTAATTAGATTGTTTACTTCGATGTAAGAATCCATAATCTGTGTACGGGAGAAAGCAACGGAGGGAGAGAGCGTAGAGAAGCAGCCTGCCTCACCTTGCAGACTCGCAGTGAGAGAAAGCAGAGGAGCAGCTTGCCTAGCCTCGCGAACTCGCAGAGGGAGAGAGAGGAAGCAGCTTGCGTCGTGGACTCGCGGTGAGACCAGCAGCTTGCGTCGCGGTCCTCTGCTCCTTAGCGACAACGGAAGGGAATCTCGAGGGAGGGTGGAGGAGAATCTCCCTCCAGGGCTTTTCTCATGATGGCGGAGGAGAAAAGGTAGGCGCATAGGGTTTCTTTTGCGAGAGGGTATTATGAGGTTTATGATTTTCAGAGAAAAAATCCAGCAATAAATTTGGGGGGAGCTCTATTACAAATTCGGGCGCATATGCAGCCGCAAATGTGGCATACTTGGGTCGCATATGCGCTTTGAGCGCCTTCTAAACGTATATCAAATACTCGGGGCGGTTGGTTGCCCGAGTACGCATATGCGGCAACCTAGGCCACCTTTCTGAACCCTGATTGTCATTAGAAAGATTTTTTCCAAACAAAGTAAAGAGCATGACCCCACGAATGGAGAGAAGTGAGCGAAAACCCTAGCCCCCTTCCTTCTTTGGACGACAAACCACCTCCCACTTAACATGATATGCTCAAAGGAAATCGGTACAGATCGAATCTACTTTCCTTGCTGCCCCAACCGGGATTAGAATGCCCGCGACCCAGTTCTTTGATATCTTTGGAAGCAACTCTATACTATAGTTTGATTGAAAAGTTCTCTTGGACATCCTTGGGACCTCCAAGAAAACAACCATATATGTTTAAACGTATTTCCAATGTATTCTTTTTCAATGTAGTGTTTCGTGGGATTGATTTTGCAATTAAAAAAGGGTTAACGATGCAACTTGATGTCCGTTTAACTTCTATTTCAATGTAACCAACGATAAATAATGGTAGATATATGCAATATGATATAATATGCCAGGATTTAGAAAAATACATTCCATATTTCATTTCTTCATTATGGGTACATAAGGGAAACTATTTCCCAAAATGGGTACGGATCGAAACTTTTCGCATAATGAGGATGTATCGGCAAACCGTATGCCGCTCGTCCATATGGCGTGGCAAACGGTTTGCCGTGATGACATGACATCGAGGACAAATCGTTTGCTGTACCTTGTGACTCGATCGACAAGATGACGCGGTATTCGACGCTTGTGTGAGGGAGTATTTCGAACACAAGGTATGATAAATGATTTACCACAGATACCACGTCAACACGACAAAATGTTTACCGCACCACGTATGCTAGGGGCAAACAA
Organism: Ottelia alismoides; assembly: GCA_037367405.1. Classification (NCBI taxonomy): domain Eukaryota; kingdom Viridiplantae; phylum Streptophyta; class Magnoliopsida; order Alismatales; family Hydrocharitaceae; genus Ottelia; species Ottelia alismoides. The sequence goes on from JAZKJV010001292.1 coordinate 1,375,153, forward strand.
TTTACCCATACATTTTAGAGAAAAAGTTTCTATCCATACTTATCTTGCGAAATAGTTTCCCATGATACCGAGAAACAACTCCCAAAAATATTCGCACCTACTTCGTGTATGGCACGTAATAACAAGAAAGTACATTGCATACTCACAGATCGGACGTCCGGTCTCTCCGACCCCCCATTGGGAACGCAAAGGCCACGGGAAACTGTCGATCCTTCGTCCCCTCCAAATTCCCGTTCGCAGCTCCGCAACCGCAATACAACATGAGGGAGCGCTAGATACCTCTCCGATTCCACCCGTCACCTCCTAACTCCGTCAGATCTCCATCCCATGGCGAGGCGTTCGCACCTGTCGGAGGTGGGACTCGTCGCCTTCGACGACCTCTCAGAGCTCGGCGTGGGTATCAAGGAGGGTTGGCTCACCGACGGCTCCGTCCTGGCCTCCCTCTACCACCGCTCCCTCGCCCTCGCCGGCCCCTCCCTCGCCGCCGTCCTTCGACTGGACGCCCCCTCTCCGCCGATCCTTATCAGGCCCTCCCTATCCTCTGCCGAGGGTTTCGTCACCGCGGTCGAGTGGATCGTCGCTGGGGATCTCACCGCCCTCGCGCTGGGGACATCCACTGGATACCTCCTCATTTACTCCCTTGAGTCTGAGCTCATCCACCGTCAGGTATTTTGTTTCTTAGTCGTCTTCGCTTTGCTTTAGCGTCACAGTCTGAAGAGAAAGAGAGGTAGAACAAACATCGAGGAATATGAGAATACTAGAACTGCGGTTGTTGTCTGGCATCTCCTTCAGCACTTACTACCTATTCATTAACATTTACATTATCATACCATTACAACTCACCCATCAATTCCAACAGCCAACTAACCCAGCCAATGTTCACAACTTTTCCACCTTCCCATCTCATACCAAACAACAACCCACTTTGAACGGAAGGTCTGACTTATAAAGATTCCCGAGCATATTGATTTGAGTCAGCACCACTACATGAAAGAAAGCACAATCAGGTATTGTTTGATGTAGCGCACCTAGCGGAGATGCTTTTCTTAAACTTGCTCTTCTTAAACTACAGCGCTTTGAGGTTTTTTCACGTATGTGTGGAACATGTTGTAAGGGATACACTGCCTTTAGGATCTGGTAGAGAAATTCCCATTTGAACTATACAGTTTGAATTGAGCACAAAGTGAACCCTGTCGAAGCACCACACATACCCTTGCGGAGTAATTGAAAGCTTTCCATGTGGAAAGGGAACACATATTTGATTCTAAAGATTACTTTGGCCGCTTAAACACTTCGGTTTATTCATATTTCCTTTCATTCTGCCTTATTGTTTCTTCCCCCAATGCCATTCCAGCAAGTTCATCATTTTGCCGTTGCTCTTTGATTGCAATACATGGCTTGAACTCATGGTGCATCATCCACTCGCATTGGCTGAGGTTCTGGGTTTTTTTTTTGGCTTGAGTTCTGAGGCTCCGAGCTGATTGCAATAGTTAATTTCATTAATAAACCATGAAAAACAAGTACGGAATTAAGTGCCCTCATCAGGTTATATGGTGGCATTTTGTGTATAATATGTGGTCCAATTTGTTGAATGAAGAGAAGCATGTATGCCGGCAGAGAGATAGGAGGAGACGACCTTGACTGCGCAAATGCTAGATCGTCCTAGCTGGTCGGTTAGTAGCTCAAATGAAGGAGGTGCTACAAATTTATGGTTTGATAAAAAAACTACTCTGTACAAGAGTCAGAATATGTACTGCCATCTTGCTGAATTTGAGCAATAGATTCATCAACACATGTACTTCATCTGAGAATAGGTGCCTCAGTATGGTGAATGAGAACAAAATGGTGAAGCACATCATCATTGAAATTAGAATGGTCATGGAGGAAAGGTTGAATTTCCGAAATTAATTGGTTTTTTCCGGTCCCTGGAGAAGATTTACCTATGAAGGAATGAATTCAATTGCGCAAGTGGCTAATAGCAGTCAAAATCCCTTCATTCAAGTTAAAAGGTTACAAAGCTAGTTCTAGTTGCATCCAAGTTCGTCCCATGATGCAGTAAATATATCTCAGCTTGATCCCTCCAAGCTGTAATATCGTGCCATTATAAGAAGGAAAAGGTAATTAGCATAACCTCTGATTCCTCTTGACCAAACTTGCTTGTTGGTTTGCATGAATCTCGGGGAATACCTTCTACATATCTTCCGTAACAACTTCAATTACTGCCTCCAGTTCTTTTCATTCTTCTTGTTGAACCTTTGTTGGAGAGAATCCCTGCATGGGTACAATAGAAATTGATACTGTCCTTCCAAATCCAATAATGGGAATCTCCGAGCAATTGATCTTTATACATGATATTCAAGAAGGATAAGTAGAACAATGTAACCAAGTGAAGATAAGAAGGGAAGAGACGAGAAATGAATAAGAAAAATGGAGAGACATGAGAAGACTATAATTGAGTTTGCAATTTGCCATCCCCTTGAGTAGATATCCTTTAGCATCACCTCAAATATCAACTTCAGTGTCATGTTTACCAAGTCTACAAAGGAAAACTATCAGGAAATTTTCGTTGATATTTCGTCAATATAACCAGGAATTGTGGAAAGACACAAGTACATACTAAAAAACAGGCGTAATTTTTTTGAAGCCAAGAAAGGGGGAGGCACTCAATGGTGTTCACCCCAAGTTTTTATTAAAAGAAGGAAAGCTAGAAGGAAGGACAAAAAGACGCGCTAAGAGGTCCAGGAGCTTAATAAGCTCGACACCTGCAATTTAACATTTTCCAAATAAAACCTCTGCCCCGAGAACAGTAGCGCGTTCCTTGCCAACCATATTGCCCAAAGCGTAGCCAGCGGCCACAACAAGTCCCGCTTCACCCGCTGGCCAGCCGCCACCAAACCACCGCAGAATGCTCCCACATCCGAGATGTCGACCCACCTTAGGGACGGGTCGTCCCAAAGGGGCGCCACCCCACGACAAGAGAAGAAAAGATGCTCCGCCGACTCAATCTCCGCATCGCAAATAAGGCACCTGTCAGAGATTACCCCAAGCAGCCTGGCGCATCTATCACACGTCATCAGCCTCTTCTTCCTGAACAACCAGAGAAAGAAACCGATCCTCTCGGGAAGACCCATTCCCCAAAGGAAAGCGCAGTCCCGAACCAAATCCGCCGAGAGGGAGGGCGGGGGCTACTTGGCCCTGCGAATCGTGAAATCCTCGACGCGCCAAACCCAATGATCGCACCCCGACGAGGGGCCCGTCGCGCCCCTAAGAACATCAAGCAAGGCGATGAATTCCTCCAGCCGCTGATCGAAGAAGTACGAGCGGAATTGCGACATCCAGTTTCTATCGGTCCAGCACGCGGCAACCCGCCCCCTCAAACCTCTTCCTAATGCCGACCGGTAGCAACCTCGTCGAGGAGTAGTAAACATGTATCGTGGATAGCACAACCTTCAGGAGTACCAATCTGCCGCCCTTAGAGAGGAGCGTCGCCTTCCATCCCGCCAGCCTCCCCTCAACCTTCTCCACCAAGGGTAGCTAGTCAGAAAACTTCGATCTCCCCGTGGAGAGCGTGAGCCCCAAGTAATGAATCGGGAGACCTGCACCCGCCGTTCCCAACACCGTACAACACAGCTCCACCTCATCGTCGTCGAGAGAGAATGGCACAAACTTTGATTTGCCCGTATTCTGCCTCTTCCCGGACATCTCGCTGAAAAGCTCGAGCACCGCTGCCACCCCCTGGCATCCTCAGTCCCCCCTCGAAAATGGTGTCATCGACGTACTGAAGCAGCGAGATCTGCAGTCCCCCCTTCGAGAAGCCCCACGTGGGACCCTCGCGTTGCACCCTATCAACCATGCAAGCCAAAACGTCTGTTGCAAGCAATGATGAAGAGTAAGGGGCAAGGGGGCACCCCTGCCTCACCCCCTCTACGTCTGGAAAAACCCGCTCTCCGATCGTCCATTCACGAGCACAACCATAGAGGACGTCGTCACGCAAGTCCTCATCCAAAAAATCCAGACGGCCAGGAAACCTCTCCTATGCAGTGCCGCCCATAGGAAGCGCCAGTCTAAAGTGTCAGAAGCCTTTGAGAAGTCCACCTTCCAAAGTAAGGATTTCGTTCCGCATCTCTTCCAATCCACCACAATCTCATCCGCCGCAACCAAAGAATCAGCAATTTGTCTCCTGGGGATGAAGGCCGACTGAAAAGCGGAAATAATGTGTTCCAACACCCTGCTAAGTCTGCTCGCGAACACCTTGGCAACGATCAAATAGATGGCGTTGGAGATAGCGATAGGCCTGTAGTCTTCAACCCTGACTGCCCCATCAGTCTTTGGAAGCAAAACCACCAGCGCCTTGTTTACCCGCTCAAACCCCGCATTGCAACGATAGCACTTCTGGACAACCTCAAGTACATCTCTACCAACCAGATCCCAAAAGTCTCTATAGAAAGAGACGGGGAAACCATCAAGGCCCGACGCACCAACGTTGTTGAGATTCTACACCGCCGTCTTCAGCTCCTCAAAAGTCACGGCTTGAGTCAAGCTGGAAGCATGCACGTCCGAAAGCCGTACCGCCCCCTCGCCCGACCAACGCCAGCGTCTGTCAGCCCCCTCACCAAGAACTCCCGAAATGGTCCGCAATAGTATTGCTCAATTCTCTGTTCCCCTCCTCTCGCACATCACCGACAACCAGAGCCCTGATAATATTTGCTCTCCGTGTCTTGCTAGCGATCCTGTGGAAGAAAACAGTGTTTGCGTCCCCCTCTTTGAGCCACATGTGCCTGGATCTCTGTTTCTCCTCCGCCACCCTCTTTCTGTCTTCAAAAGCAATTTTCTCAACGCCTCCGTCCGTTGGTGCAGCTCATCCGTCGACAGCGATCGCTCATCCTCTAAACTGTCAAGGTGGCCGATCATAGCCTCCGCCACATCCCTACTTGCCTTGCAGGTCGCTCTCGACTCCTGCTTGAAAATGCAAAGTCTCGCCTGAAGGGACTCAAGCTTCTGAACAAACCGAGCAGTCGTCGACCCCACCACCACCACCGAGCTTTAGTGCGACTCCACCAACCCCCGGAAGGAGTCCTCGAGCAACCAAGCCTTCTCGTAGCGGAAGAGGCCTCGAGGAAGCGAGGCCTCTCTAGAATCCCAAAGAATGGGCGTATGGTCATACTTGAAGCATGGTCTGGAAATGACAGAGGAGAGAGGGAAGGCCTACAAGAACTTCGCCGACGCCAGAAAGCGGTCCAGACGAGATCTGGAGCCAGTGTTCCTCCAAGTATATCTCACATCCGTAGCGTCCAGGATCTCCAGCCCCAAACAATCGACCACCTCCACAAAGCAAGTAGAACCAGGGTCTTGCCCTTCCCGCAACCTCGGCCGGTCCGAAGAGAGCAGCGTTACGTTAAAATCGCCCCCAACCAACCAGGGGACGTCCGAAAGAAATCGAGCCGCCCTCAGTTCCAACCAAAGCTGATTCCTCAGTGACGCAACAGTAGGACCATAAACACAGGACATCGCAAAAGTGGTCCCCGAACGCTGGCACTCCAAAAGGACCGTAATCAAGTGAGAACACTTTAGCTCGACCCGCAAGGAGAAGGACGATCCCCTCCAGGCCACAAGTAATCCGATAGCAGAACCCAGCGCCTCCAGCAAGCAGAAGTCCGAGATCGGGCCCGCCCCAAAGGACCGCCAGATCGAACCCGAGAGTGAATCCAGCTTAGTCTCCTGGAGGAGAAAAACTTCATATCCCCATTCTAAAAATCTTGACCCCATGACACTCCTCTTCTTTGAGTCACCCAGACCCCTGACGTTCCAAGAAAGAATATTCATTGACAACCGCTTTGGCTCCCCCTCTCGAGTCTCACCACCCCTACGGCTTTCGCAACCTTGGCCTACAGTTCGGAGATCGGGGCAGGGGCAGCAGTAGCCGATTTGGATCGTTGCCTCCTCCGGTAACGCTTTCCCGATTTCTTATCCATCGTCCCTTCCCCCGGAAGGGCCACCGACGAGGGGAGACACCCCATGCCAGCCGAATGTTCTGTAAAGAAGTTTTCTCGCCCAGAGATGGTACGGACTGCATACAAGTTATAAAAATCGGAAAAAAATGAAAAAAGAAAAATAAAAAACCCTAACCTGGGTCTTGGGCGGCGAGTGGCGATGTTGCTGACGTCGAGGCAGCGATGGGGCAGTGTCTAGGCGGTTTCGAATTAGCGGCGAGGCGGCGATGGAGCAGCGAGTCGGTAAGCGGGAGGCGTCGTAGTTGGGAGGTTAGGGTCGCGGGGTCGAGAGCACTAGAGAGGAAAAACGAGAGGAGAGGTTCTGTTGAATAGAAACTCTTAATATCAATTTATTCAGGTAGTCCGTTTTTAGGGTCCCGATAGTTTTGATGCAAAAGGCGACCACTTACTTGGCCGACTAAACCGATCATTTGGACGAGCAATCGGGTAGACCCGATTATAGGGCGACTATAGCTAGTCGACTCGGTTACCTCTCCGAGTCGACTAATCGGATTAATCGACCAATTTTTACAACACTGATCTAGACAACGTTGGTTGAAGGAGGACGATAACAATACACACTTCTTCCATTCTGTTGCCAGCAGTAGACGACACATGAATTATATACACCATGTTGGGAAAAACAATTGAGATTATTATTCATTGTAACCCTAGACTCTCTTATATAAAGGAGAGACCTATGGGTAAATTACATATAAGAACCGAACATAAAGAGAAATAAGTAAACTGTACATAAATAAGAAATATTTCTACACTGCCCCTTAAGATGGAGCATAGATGTCGATCATGCTCAGCTTGGATGAACATTTCTGGAACGGTCCTCTGAGCAACGGCTTGGTGAAGATATCAATAGTTTGATGTCCTGAACTGACATGAGTGGTGTAAATCAAGCCCTATGAATCATATCTCTTGAATAATTGCAGTCTACTTTAATATGCTTCGTTCTTTCATGAAATGCAGGATTGCTAGCAATAAACATGACAGCTTTGTTGTCACATTATAACTGCATAGGAAAAGGTACATCTATATGCAAGTCTGCTAGCTCTGCTCGAAAACACATCGTTTCTGTGCTTGCTTGTGCCATTGCCCTATATTCGTATTCAACACTTGACCTTGCAACAACATTTTGTTTCTTACTCTTCCAAGAAACGAGGGAGCTACCGATAAAGACAACAAAGCCCAAAGTTGACTTCCCATCTTTAGGACACCCTGCATAATCTGTATCTGCACATGCCAAAATAGAGACTTGATCCTTTCCTGAATAGCAATCCTGTACCTGGAGAAGACTTTAGGTACCTTAATATCATATATATAGCGTCCATGTGTACCTATCTAGGTTCTCGACTTATTGCAAAGGAGATGTCAGGTCTAGTAATTGTAACATACATGAGTTTTCCCACCAAATCTATGTATCTTCTCTTGTCAACCTCACAGTTATCATCATCATTTAATCGCATGCTGGGATCCATGAGTAGTAGTGGGGCAACAACCACTCATGCCTGTCTCAACTAGTATGTGTGTAACTTACTTCCTTTGGGTCATCATAAGACCCTGGGCGTTCCTGGCAAACTCTAACCCTAAGAAGTATCTTAGGGCGCCAAGATCTTTGGTGACAAACTGTCGACCCAAGAATTCCTTCGCCTTCTTTATCCCCTGCACATCATATCCTGTTGGCTGTAACAAGTATATCATCAACATATACCATGATAACAGTTGTTCCTCTGGGTGTTCTCTGTACAAATAATCAATGATCTGCATTGACCTTTTAAACTCCTGCTTTTCAATGAGATCCGAGAGCTTATGAAACCATACCCTGGGACTCTGCTTTAGACCATATATGGCCTTGTGAAGTCTACATACCTGATGACACTCTCCCTCAGCAACAAACCCAGGAGGCTGCTGCATGTAGACTTCCTCCTAAAGATCGTTGTACAGAAAAGCATTTTTAACATCAAGCTGATATAAAGGCCAATCACGAATGACAACAAAAAGTAGTACACGAAGAGTGGAGTGACGAGCAACATGAGAGAAAGTATTCATATAATCAACACCATAGGTCTGCGTAAATCCTCGTGCCACTAGTCTAGCCTTGTAACGATCAATGCTTCCATCTGGATGGTGCTTGACAGTAAACTCCCATTTGCAGCTAACAACATATGCTCCATTAGGAGCATCTACTAAACTCTAGGTACCTCGTGACTGTAGGGCAACCATCTCCTCCTCCATGGCTAGACGCCAACGACTGTCCTTCATGGTCTCCTGATAATTTTGTGGTATATCCACGGCAACTAGAGCAATAGCAAATCTTTGAAATTCCCCTGTAAGACGATCAAACGTAACTTGAGAGGCAAGGGGATAAGAGGCACAGCTCCGCTTCGCCTTGCAAAGCGCAATAGGAACATCCAGATAATTCGAGACCTCTACAATTTGTAAATCGTCCTGCATAGAATCCTATCTAGAAGCCATGTTAGACCCATCATAATAAACAATGTATTCAGAGCATACCTTGGTCGTGCTGGATGATGGGCATTGACTGCGAGGAGGCTGACGTGTATAGAATCGTGGTAAGGGTGGAACGACAACATGAGATGGGAGAGGTGGTGAATGCGACGGAGATGTAGGAGGCGATAGTTGAGGCGTGATAGGAGGAGGTTGAGGTAGTGGTATGGCTGGCGTAGGTGGAGGTGGATGCATATAAATGGCATCATCAGAGTCAGAAGAAGTCAACCTGTCTCCCGTAGGAGAAAAATACATTACCGATTCAAAGAATGTAACATCTGCACTAACATAATATTTCCTGTTAAGTGGATCATAGCATCTATACCCCTTCTGTATCCGAGAATACCCAACAAAAACGCATTTGACAGCTCTAGGAGCGAGCTTGTCAAGACCCGGAGACAACTGGTGAACAAACGTCACTGAACCAAAAACGCGTGGAGTAAGTGAGAATAATTCTTTATTTGGAAATACCATAGAGAAAGAAATTTTCTCACCAAGAACTGATGAAGGCATGCGATTCACGAGGTAACATGCTGTAAGAACCGTATCACCCTAAAAAGAATGAGGGGAATGATTCTGAATAAGTAGCGTACGAGTTATATCAAGTAAATGACGATGCTTCCTCTCAGCCACACCATTTTACTGAGAAGTATATGCACAAGAGGTTTGATGAATGATACCACGAGAGACAAAGAATTGTGAGAGGGCATGAGCACAACATTCCAATGCGGTTTCAGTCCTCACTATTTTAACAGAAGAAGAAAACATATTCTGCACTTCATTTATAAATCCTGTAATGATATTTCCAGCCTCATATTTATTCTTTAACAAAAAGACCGATAACAGACGCGAAAAATCATCAACATCAACAAATAAAAGCTGTGTCCTTGATGATCAGGGACATGACTTGGACCCCAATTATCGACTTGAAACAACTCAAAAGGAGAACTACTACTCCGACTCTGACTGCTAGGAAACACCGAACGATGGTATTTTCCCAACTGACATGCTTCACGTTCAAAGGAGGAATAAGGAGGAATCTGAGGAAAAACTTGACGCAACTTTGGAAGGGGAAGATGACCGAAGTGCAGATGCCACATGAAAGGTGAAAAAGATCCTGTGGAATGAGAGGAAAGACCAACACACGGGTTATGGACAAGACGGTAGAGACCTCCTTGCTCACGGCCACAACCAATGATCCTGCCCATAAGGATGTCCTGAAAAATAAGAGAAGATGGGTAAAAAATAGATCTACAATGCAAGTCCTTTGTAATTTGACTAATGGACAATAGATTCATAGAAAAATCTGAAGCATGCAACACATTCTGTAGTCACATCGAAGGTGTCAAGTTACACTAACCATGTCCAGTGATTGGGGAGTGAGTCCCATCAGCAATGATTACTGTCCTCCCTGGACGGATCTGTCTATAAGCTGTAAGCTGATCTCTATCTCCACACAAATGATGTGTAGCTCCAGAGTCCATAATCCAATACGTAATATCAGGCCCATGACAAGATGTAAAGGCAAAAATGCTACTTGAGGTACTGGTATTGGCAAAGGCATCAACATCTGGAGCATATGAGGAGACAATGAAACTTCATGAGGGCATAATGTCCCGTACAAGAAACTAGATCATCGTATCTCTTATCTGAATTAGGCCTAGTAGATGAGTCTGTTTGCTCTCTGACACGAGCTGATGCAGGAAAGCCATGCGTAGAATAACATGTATCCTCTGCCCGGTGGGGGGATTCTTTCAACCAAGGAGGGGGGTGCGACAGGGGTGTCCTCTCGCACCTCTTCTCTTTGTTTTGGCGGCTGATGTACTACCTCGTATGATCGATGGCGTGGCTGTGGCGGGCTTGACTCGGGGTTGTTATATTGGGGAGCTGCATGTCCCATCTATTCAGTTCGCTGACGACACAATATGCTTCGTTGAGGGGGGTCCCGACGAGGTGTCCGGTATGGCCACTACTGTGCAACTTTTCAGTGAGGCCTCGGGACTATTGATTAATGCGTCGAAGTCTAAAGTGGTTCCTTTCGGTATGACACAGGCAGAGGTTCTGGATTGCGCTCAGATCCTGGGGTCCAGCCCCTCTACTCTCCCGTTTGACTATCTTGGCCTACCCTTGGCTGTTGGCCGTACTCGACTACGCGATTGGAAGGTGGTGGTGGAGAAGATGGAGACCCGCCTCGCGGGGTGGCTTGCGGTTTTGTTGTCCAGGGGTGGGCGACTGGTTCTTCTTAAAGCGGTACTATCCTCTATTCCTATTTATTTCTTCTCGGTCCGTGGTATGCCCAAGGGGATTCGCTTGCGGATGGAGAAGTGTATGAGTGGGTTCCTGTGGGGACGAAAGGGGGAAGGGAGAAGGGGGGTTCACCTCGTGGGGTGGGAGGTTGTTTCTCGGCCCAAGAAGTTGGGGGGCTTGGGGGTCAGGCGACTGGATTTAGTTAATGAAGCTCTTTTGCTTAAGTGGGCTTCTCGAGTGTGGGGGAATGAGGAGAATTTTATGATTAATGTCCTGCGGGATTTGCTGGGCACGGACTTGCTTGGCAGCTATAGGGGCAATTCGCTTGGCCGCCTATCTCCATTCTGGCGTGGAGTGACGAATGTTTTCAGGCAAAATTGCTCGCTTTTTAAGCCAGTGTTGGGCAACGGGAGTTCTTTTCGCTTTTGGACCGACGACTGGACCGGTAGGGGTGCTATTAATGTGATGTTCCCGCGTCTTTTTGCATTGGTTGATGATAAGGAGGCATCAGTGGCCTCGTGTTGAGCGAACGGCTGCTGGAGCCCTCGGATCGCTGCGAACCTGCCCGATCATCGGCTGGATGATTTTCTATCATTAATGGCTGAACTCGTTGATGCTCCTCAACCAAATGTTGGGCGTGACCACTGGGCCTGGAGGGATGGATCTTTCTCTACACGTAAGGCGTACTCAACTCCCGCTCTTACCCATACTGCCGATGACGATATCTTGGTGCGTGACTGTAGATTCTTATGGGTACTCAAAGTACCTGAGCGCATTGGCATTTTTTTATGGCTTCTTCGTAGGGGAAGATTATTGACTCGTGATCGGTGTGCAACTATCTTTCCGAACGTTGGCTCCATGTGCGGCCTCTGTGTTGCGGAGCAGGAAATAATTTCTCATCTTTTTTTCGAGTGCGGCCATGTTCGTACTCTTTGGGATGATCTTCCTTGGGTTAACGCCGTCTCCTTTCCTGCCTTGTGCGAGAGCTTGGTTAACTCGAGGGGCAGGGATAGGAAGCTTTTACTTGATCCGATCGCGAGACTGTGGAGCATTTGGCTTGGGCGGAATGAGGCAATATTTACGACTCAACGGTTCTACTGGGAGAACATTTCTTTGCGGGCTAAGTGTCTTCTCGAGGATTGGTCACAGGGGTAGGCCACTGTGCTTGTATGGGGGATCCATTGCTTGTGGCTTCCTGTGCGGGTAGTCCACTTTGTTCTCTTTCTCAGCTTTCTCTGTAAAAACTGTTTTCTTTTTATTTTATTTTTAATATAATGGGGTGAACACCGTCGAGTGCTTCCCCCTCTTTTGAGCTTCAAAAAAAATGTATCCTCTGTATGACCTTGACGATGACAATAGGTGCAAGGCTGGGAATGTGACCTCTTCTACCTCGAGGTCCACGCCCACAGAAAAAGATGAGCATCTTCTACTCCGGGAGGCTGCTATTATCGAAGAAGACTGACTGGTAGTAGTGGACGAGATAGTGATTCTGCTAAGTCTGCGAAAGGCTTCCTCCATGGGAGGAATAGTAGCGTCTGCAAGGATCTGAGAGCGTGCAACATCATATTCAGAATCAAGGGCTACTAGGAATACACTGGGTAACATTCCTATGTGTTTTCTGCTGCTCAGGAGTGATTGGAAGAGGCATAAAACTATACAACTTATCAAACATCCTTCTCAAGGATGTATACAACAAATGCAGGGGCCGTCCATTCTGTTTGATAGTGAATATATCGTGCTGGAGTTGAAGAATCTTCGTCTCATTCCTCGCCTGAGAGTATGTTGCAGCGAGGATATCCCACATCGCCTTAGCAGTAGGCTGATGTAGCACATCATTGGCGATCTCAATCGTCAATGTACCAGAGAGCCAAACTTTGGCATAAGCATTATCTACCTCCCACGAGGCATTTACCCCAGTCTTTTCCACCGGCTCCTCCTCAGTAAGAATATGTTTCTTACCATTTGACTTCATAAGGCTCATGAACTGCATAGCCCATAACTCATAATTTGTCCCGTCCATTTTGACTACAGGCGTTGGACCTTTGAAAGCACTTGCGGCGGGTACGTCGACCTTGTTCTCAGACATAGTGCCGTATGAAGAAGACTAGGATTTGTAGACCAAAGTGCGAATGTCTACACAAACATGAGTGTATGCACCCAAATCCATCAAATGAATTGAGGAACCGACGCGACGAAGAACGAACGACTAGAAGAAACGTCACGCGCGGATGCGCTGCACACGGAGGCGCTCAAGGCTGCACACGCGAGACTGGTGGTCACGTAGAACGCCACGCAGGTAGGCGCAGTTAGGCATGGCGGGTTGCGTAGGGTAGGGCGGTGCGCATGCCTGCTCAGAGCCGTGCGAGGGGTGACCCACAAGGAGCACTGCCAGGGGCGCTCGCGACGTAGCCTACGAGGAGCGATGTGCAGGGCCGCGCCTGGCCGCACGAGGCGGCGTTGTGGCTGCGCACAAGGGTGAACGATGCACGAGGGTGGGTCTAGGGTTAGGGTTTTGGTACGAGAACTCCGGTCTAGGACCGCCACTCCGATACCATATTGGGAAAACAATAGAGATTATTATTCATTGGAACCCTAGGCGCTCTTATATAGAGGAGAGACCTATGGGTAAATTACATAGAAGAATCGAACATAAAGAGAAATAAGTAAACGGTACATAAATAAGAAATATTTCTACACACCCTATTGAGGTGGATGAGCCAGTTGTACATGGAGATTAAGAGGTTGGGCATGCACTTTGAAATCACTTCTTTGGGGTAAGTAAAAGGATCTCCCAAACTGGTTGGGGTTGTCAGGGGTTGTGAGTGAAGAGGATTATCACGGCTTAGGGGGATGCACGTGTGATGCCTTTAAATGAGGATGAGATTAGATTGGTTGTATTTCAACTGATGGGGCGCCTGGTCCAGATGGTTTCTCGGTGGCATTCTACATTGAATTTTGGGACGTGGTAAAAAATGAGGTTATTGTTGTTTTGCAGGAGTTCTGGGGAGGCAATTATGGGTTGGAGCATCTGAACAAGGCCTTATACTTCTTGCTTCCCAAGTGTGATGTGCCGACCAGAGTGGAGGATTTTAGGCCCATTGCTCTATCTAATGGGATCTATCTCATCATTGCCAATGTCCTGATCAACCGATTGCATGATGTTCTCAATGATATTATATATCAAAAGCAGTCGATGTTCGTACTCGGGAGAGTCATGACTGACGAATGGGTGCTTGCATCCAATATAGTGCTTGAGTGGAAGAGATCACAAGCAAGAGGTCTTTTGTGAAGGTAGATTTTTTCCAAAGCTTACGAGTATATGGATTAGCGCTTTCTCTGGTCATATATGGATAAGAGAGGTTCCCCGAACAAATGGATCGCTTGGATGAAAAGGTGTATTACGATTGCTTCATATGTTGTGCTGGTGACCCGTAGACCGGAAGGTGGTTTCCTTCAACCACAACATGGTGTTCGACAAGGTTGCCCTATGACTCCTCTCTCTTTGTGATAGCAGTCGATGCCTTGGCGGTCATGATGAATTTGACTTCAAATGGAAGCTTATGCATAGTATTTATGAAGGATGATATATCTATTCCCATTCTCCAATATGCATACTATTCCATGATCTTCTTGGATGGTGAGCTGGAACATATATGGAGGGCGTTAACCATTATGGACATTTTTTAGAGACATTTCGGGGTTACGGCTTAACAGGGAGAAGCATACTTTTGTTCCTTTTGGTCTCACTGAGCCGTAGATTTAGGAGGTTGCTAACATATTGCAATGTCTGTGTGAAGCCTCCTGGTGATATACTTGTGCCTCCCACTTGTGGCCGGACGACTTCGTTCATCTGATTGGCGGATAGTCTTAAAGAGCCTGGAAAGCAAACTTGCAGGTTGAAAGGCGAGAATGCTATCTAAAGGGGGGAAGTTGATTTTTCTAAAACACATGCTTTTTGCAATCCCCATTTTTTCTGTTCCACCAGGCTACTTCCGCAGGGAGTGTGCTTGAAGATTGAGACTTTGATGAGGCATTTTTTATGATCTGATGATAAACAAGAGAGAGGAGATATACATCTTATTGAGTGGGAAGTGGTTACGAATCACAAGAAGGTTGGTAGGTTGGGAGTTAGGAACTTGAATGCATGAATAAGGCCCTTCTGACGAAGTGAGTGCTAAGGTTGTGGCGGTGATAATGAGGATCTGATGTACAGATTGTTGTGAAATATATATGGCATCTAGGATGCTCTGGTTAGAGCTGCTATTCATCTCCTCTCATCTCTTTTGCGTGGCATCACTCGTATCCTTCATGAGTTGAGGGAGACGTTGCATCTGGTGGTCAGAAACGACGTTCTGTTCAGATTTAGCTGGATGATTGGGCAGGTTTAAGCATTATGACCAAACAACATCTGCGCCTTTTTGCTCTCATCGACAATTAGAATGCCACATTAATCCATGTCTGGGCGGGCGGATGTTGGAACCCTTGTTTCAACATAGCTTTCTCGGAGCAGTTGCTTATGGAATGTTGCACGGAGTGGGGATCTGTCAGACATTGGGGGTCTGTCAAATGGTAAAGATCATTTCAGATGGGCAAATAACAGATTTATTGTTAAAAAGGCATACATTTTTTTTCACACACACTTTAGGCCTCGATCCATGATATCGTTGATTTTGGTTGGAGAATAATTTGGTGCTGTAAGATTCTATAAATGTTACAGGTTTTTCTTTGGATTGTTAGATATGGCCGTCTTTGTACCATGATGCGGAGATATAAAATTCTCTATACGAGAGACTTGATTTGCAATCAATGCGGTGATGAAAAGGAAGATATGGACCATTTATTTTTGGATGCCGTACCTCAATTCCAATTTAGGCAAGACCTGATATTTCTTGGCTGAAAGCTGACAACAGTATGTTGTTCTGGGACTCGATCTGACGGGTTTGTGAAAATTCTGAGGAGGATGCTCCGCCCTCTTTTGCTCTTTTATAGGTCATTTGGTGTGTCAGAAATGAGAATATCTTTAGGCGTCAACGATTTCATGTGGAAAATGTAATTGGGTATTATAAGGCCCTCATTTCAACCTGGCAACTTGTATAATTTTTAAGTTTTAATATATTTTCATGTTATGTCCCTTTTTAGGATCTTATCATATTTTTATAAAAAACAAAAATATATTCACAATATCAGAAAATGTAACTACAAGGACCAAAATGTCTGGTGGCCTTTTGCATGTTCTAATACATTTTTCATGTATTTCTTTCTCCTGGGATCATGGTATATTATGTGTAAGCCGTATAGACTATAAGATAGTCACCGCACAATTCTTGGTGGGGTTACTGTCATGTCGTAGTTCGTCTGAAGACTCTCAAAACCCATCCTAATCAGATGTTGACATCGACTCACCGTGCGAGGCTACCCAAACCTACCTCGCAATATAGCAACAAAAGAAGAGATGCTTAACATCCTCCTTCACTGATATAGAGAGCTGATATGTGTCGCCAATTCCTTGAAAAACTTGACTTTTCTTTCTCCAATCATCATACGATCCCTTCTCAACAACTAGATGACAATCTAAACCTGCAACGTGATCTTCCACATTTAAATGCCCCTGAATTGATCCGAATCAATCCCTGGATCAATGCCCATCTCGAAATAGAAAGCCTTGTATGCCTTCTGTACCAAGAAGCATCCATATGTCCTTGATTGGTGATCCACCATCTTAGGAAGCCCTCGCAAGCCGGCTGGGTCTCCAAAAGATGCATAAACTCCGCAGAATGCCGATCGGACAAGCCAAAACGAAAGAGAGGAAGCCATTTGCCATCTTCCCTACAATGTCTCACCACATCCATCATCGGAAGCCAAAACGAAGAGATTGATGAAATGAGCCCGATACACCCCTTGCTTCGACCAATCCAAAGTAGGAGATGTCAATATCGATATTGTATCAGTCTGCCCGGAAAAGGATATATCTGGATTTATCGCCTATATTGCTGTAAATGTCAGAAATTGCTCAAAAAGCCATTTTTCCCATTTTTTCAGAAACTAAGATCATCCAAGATGTTAAAACAACAAATTTCCTACAAATACACATTTATATCACACTTATCGATCATTTATACCCCAATTATCGCACATATCGGTATACCCCATATATCGTACATATCGATTATATCGAACATATCAATGTTGATGTTAATTATTGACTTATAGATTTTTGAAATGGATTTAATCCATGTTTTTAAAGATCAAATAACTTACAAATACACACTTATATGACACATATAGATCATCTATGGCCCTTATATAATACATATCGGTCATATCGAACATGTCGTTGTTAATGTTGATTTGTGATTAATAAATATTTGAATTGGAATCAAAGTAGCTAAGTTAAGCACACTTAGAAGACGTTTTGTGCATGAAAGACAGTGAATGGCATTGAGATGAGTCATTTGATTCAAACATACATAATAATTAGTGAGACAATCTTTCTTTGGTATAAAGATTAATCTATTCACAAAAATAAATGAAAAAATGTAAACTAATGTAATATTGCAAAAGGATTACCCCGTCATAAGGGGTTTAGAGCCAAGAGTTTCGCAGAGGGAAAGGTAGGAAATATCGATATTAATATCGTATCGATCTGCCTGGTCGAAAATAGCGTAAAAAATGATTTTTTTACGGATTAAGATCATCCTAGTTATCAAAACAATAATTAACATACAAATATACATTTATATGCAAGATCGAGGTATATTTAGCACGCTAATACACATTATCGCACAAATCGCTGGTTGTTAATGCTGACAGTGACAACTGAGCTGACTGCTGAGGTGTATTCTGGCCTGCGATTCTAACTTGATCAGCATTAGACTTGTTTTCATCTCTATTGTCAAAGAGGGCGAAGTTCACCACTTGAAGAACCGTTGTGTGCACCCCTCAGTAACATCATACCCCACCGGGGGTCTCGCTTCCCGGTCAGCGAGCTGGGGGGAGGGGGTTAAGGGGGAGTAAGTGCGTCCCCCATCCCGCGAGGGTACGGGGGCAATGCCCTCGACCCGAAACAAAATATATAATTCACAATGTGTTTTAATACTAGGAATAGCAAAATAATTAGTGAAATCAATGCTTACAAGGCTACTATCATTGATATATATATAGATAGATAGATATCGGCGAGATATCGGTCGATATTCAAGAAATTTATACTGAAACCATTCAATTTCGAGCGATATGGCTTGATATAGCGATATATCGGCCCGATATCCTGGAAAATGATATCTATATGAATATTGGTACTGACATCTCATCGATAATGATATATCGCCGATCTATCACGATATTACCGACTATGGTCTAGTCATAAGTCCAAAAATGGAAACCAGAGCTATCACCCGAGAACTTGCCTCAAGAGTGGAACCACACGAGGAGAATCGAGTTAATACCCTTCAAGAAGTTAGCTTCGGTGAGAGAGTTCAGTGCTTTAGTCAACAATGGTGAGAGTTCATGTTATGCAAATTGTAGCGTCCTTCAGAGGTTTGAACCTCTAGGATAGAGGACTATGTGCGAAGATTATATACTTCTCTTGCTGCATAAGGGCCCTTTGTAAGCCTCATCTTGCTGAGGTGACCTGTCCACATTTAAGTAGAGTTGCAGGTGCGTCCTATTGGTGCATCAATAAGTCTATGTCCTCATGTTTTGACTTCTGATTGCTTTCGTGGTGTTGTGTGGCGAGGTGGGAAGGTACCTTTGATATTTTTTTCCCCATGGTTTTTGAGGGGGATATGGTCTTGTTAGACGCTATTTTAATTTGTGTACGCATACCAACGCCTAAGTAGGAGGCTATGCTTTTCGTCTCGAATGCTATGGATTATGGGGCTTTTTAGTGACACCCTTGATTCCAAGATGGCACCGTGCCCTGTGGACTTTGTCACCTTTTCCTTGTCATTTGCATTGCTCTTCACCTCGTATTGAGTGGAGTCCTTTCAGATTGCTTTGGCCAGGATGAGAAAGGTGGTGGGAATTATCTCTGCTGTTGTCAGGTAAGGACATTGATGTAATCGTTGCTACGGAGGGGTGCTACTCTACTCAGGTGCTTGAGGTTGTGCATGTGGCATGAAAGATGGTGCTCTACCACCGGTTAGCTGACTGCATTCCTTCACCAGATTCCCCTGAGCTGCCACCGGTATGGGTCCTGTGGACATGACCCTAGAGGTTCATTTTTCTCGACACTTCGATTCAGGTATGGATGCGATGCTTGATGTTTTCGAGGTTGATCTCCAAACAACTGGACCCTATGTTTAGATCTACTTGTCTGGAGCGAGCCCACCTGGTGGATCTTTGTTTCATTCAGATTATGATGATTCGGGATCTCAGTCATATTAACCCGTTGGATCCCTAGATTTGCCAAGCGGAGAGCCTTTTAGTTCTTCATTGGTGGTTGTGGTTTGCCCTTTTTGTAACCCTGACACTTATTTGGCATGGTTCAAGGACTGTAAGAGGTTTGTCTACCATTGACGTCGCTTGCTTTGGCTATGTGCAAGGTAGATTGTTTAGAGTTTTTTTGTGCGCCGATGCTGTTGTCTGCCTTTAGGAACAATGACCATATTTGGGGAGGTCGTCAGCATTGGACATACCTATTGGTGATGTGGTTACAATGGTGTAGGTTGAGGAATCTAACAAATAAGGGCACCGAACCTGGTGGGGTGAAGGCTGTGCAAGACTGTGAATAAGTTTGAATTGACCACAAACTTATTGTGGTTAAACTGGTGGGGCGGCCCCACTATTGGTAGATAAAGCTTGTCTCTTGGAATGTCCGGGATATTAGTCTTAGTGAGCACAAGATATTAGTCTACCTATCAATCTCGATTCCTTTTTAATTTAGATGATAAAACATGGGAAGTAGTCGAGAGAAACCGATATACGATGAAAATAATGTATGCTCAATTAGAAGACTTACAGTGATTCCCAACGCTCTTCATATGGGATGCATAGCATAATTGAAATTATTCTATATGAATGGAACCAATAAAATCGCTCGTAAGCACAAAGTTCTATTAGCAAGGAGAAATGATTTCAAATTTTTTGCTATATTGAAAGATCTACAGTGCGCCTAATTATGGTGTTGTGTGTCCTAAAAATATAATAGAGCACAACCAAATAAAATTACTCTACCGCGAGTGCATGTCCTAATTCTACGATAACACACAACACAATCGAGTCCCTGACCGCACAACATGGGTCAAAACATGCCCAAGTGTCCTCACAATTTAGTCTAGTTTAATTACAAGTAATAGTGTTCAAAGTGACCTTGAAAAAAGAAAATTTACAGAAAAATAAATCTAGCATAACTTTCTCTCACAAAAAAAAAATCTTCTTTGTGGCTCCTTGATTTTTTCGAAAAGTTACTCCGAGCTATCTCCAAATGCGATTATGTGGTTAGCATATGTAAGAGAGAAAAGTAGCGAATAAAAGAAAATTTAATGCAAAATAAAAGAAAAAAAGAACAAAAAATGAAAGAAAATTGACACAAGAATCAATTTCACAAAATATTAATTACAAAAAATTGCTTAGAACCCTAAAAATACGTCGCTTCTCGACAACGTCGCCATATGATGATTCGATTTTCCACCTCTTTTTATAATATAGAATAGAAGTATAGGAGGTTGTAACCAGATCAACAAAAATCACACTTTTGAATGTGTGAAAAATTTTACTTGGTAAGTATACCAAGGTTGAACTTGAATGATTTAAAATTAATCTAGGCAATTAAATAATTACAATATTAATTTCATGTTAGAAAATGAAGCATAAAACAAAGAGTTATGAACAAACAAATAAAACAAAGAGAGCAATAAATGGATTTGTGAGTATGCAATTTAATCCTAAGTAAAGTGATCAATTAAAGTCTAAAAAAGATTCACAGATCTAAGATTCAAAAAATATTTATCAACCCAAATCCAAATATAGGCTGAGAGATGTATTTATAAATATGTCCCCATAGTTTTGAGATCATTTAGCATTGATGAATACCTGTAATTTTAATACTCCATAGATTTATCTCTAATCACAAAATGATCGGGGAATAAGTATCAATGCATCCTCAATTACGCCTGCAGACTAGATCGTTTTTCTCAAATTTCTTTTGCCAAAAATCATTAATGCAAAGCCCGCATAAGAGAATATATTCCAACAATAATAATTCAATTCAAATGAGCTCTGCTATGTTCAGCAAGCATATCATATGAAAGAGAATAAAAAGGACTTCAAAATGACATTATACGCTAAATTGAAGTTCAAATGACAGAGTTATGCTCAATTAAAAATCCAAGGACCTATTTTTTTTGAAAGCAACTGTTCGGGGGAGGCACGGCTTGGTGCTCGCCCCAAACTTTTTATTAAACAAGCGATGATTTTTAAAAACCGAGGACCTATTTACAAATAAAATAAAGTTTTCTATTCAAATGGGTTATGTGAGGGGCTTATCTATAATTTCTAATAGCCGAAGGGGCCTTTGTGTAATTTGGCCCAGGCGGGGGCATAAATGCAATTTCTGAATGGCAGAGAGGTTGCAGACGCAAAATGCCCTCACATGAATAATGCACGTGGTGGACCTCTCCGTATTATTTGGAGATGCCGGGGACTCAGGCATAAAATGCCCTCGACCACTTGTAGGGCGCGTGAGGCGTGTCAGGTCAGCGGGAGGCGTGGGTTAACATCTCCACGTGGTGCTCCCTGCTGCTGCGAGTCCACCCAAGGCTAGGAGGCTTGGGTGGAAGGGAATCAGACAGTAGAGGAGGGGTTCCTGAGCTGATCCAAGGGCTGGAGAGGCCTCTGACCGGGGCAGTCGGATCAATGTGATCCAACGACACCTGTATGAGGTGGGGCTGGACCTCCTTCCTCGAAGCGACGGTGAAGAGCATGTGCTCGGGCGACGGAGCTTCCATGCTGAGCTCCTGAGGGTCGGTGAAGATAGTCGAAGGGCCCCTCTCTGTGCTCCTCTTCTCGAGGTGATCTAACAAAGCAAGGTCAGAAGAGGGAGGTGATCAGGTCTTGTCGGTGGTCGAGGCGAGGGCACAAAAGTGAGAAGGAGACACTTCAGTGTTGTAAAAGTTGCCTGATTGGCCCGACTAGTAGGTCTGACTAGTCTAGTCAGTTGGGTGGCCGACCGAGTACCGACTAATTCCGACTAGGTACACTGATCGACCAATTTTTGCTTGGAGATAGCATATTTTTTTAATGTTTTGCTTTTTTATAAGCAAACTTATTATAGCATTCTTAATGTTTTAAAATTTACTTCTTTTATTTTATTGTGGTAGTATAAAAATGTACACAATCTATGTAAATATATATAAAAATGAGTTGTATATTTAAAATAATTATAAAATTCAAAGTCGATTAAAGTCCGACTAAATCCGATTAATCACCCGAGTGCCGATTAATCCTTAGTCAGTGACCCAGCCGACCGAGTAACAACTACCGACTTTTGCAACCTTGCTCCTCCTTCTCCGTATGTGTGTAAGATGTGTGCTCCGAAGGAGGCTCTGGGGCTTGGGCCTGCAAATGATTAGCAGAAGAAAATGGGAGGGGGAACGAGGCTCCTGTGGGGGTCGTGGAGATGGTGCTTCGATGCTCCGACCTTTGCGAGGGCGGAGAGGAGGGGGACCTGAGAGGTAGACTGAGAAGCAAAGATGACGATAGATGATGGCGATGGTGTTGAGTCGGAAGGGAGTCTTTATGATTAAAGGGGGATGGGTTTTGGTGTAGTATAGAAGAAGAAAGAGAAGGAGAAGTCGAGGAGGAAGAAGAAGATACCTAGAGATCGGAAGAGTATGTTGCGGAGCGAGGCTGAGCTTATGTGGGTCAGAGGTGAAGTCGAACGGTGAAGCTGGATAAAGGAAAATGCTCAGGGAGGAGCTGAAGCCCTCGTTGTCGCTCGAGAGCTCCGACGGAGGAGCAGGAGCTCTGCAACTCATGGATGATGCTTTCGCGGTACTCTTCAGGCGTGCATTAGAGGCAGAGTGATGTGAGGGGTTTCGTAAGGAGGATATTTCTGTCCATCTGCTACAATATGCGGACGACATGATTCTATTGCTTGGAGGCTCTAGGGATCAGAATGCAAATGCGGTCCAGCTGGTCGAAATTTTCGACAGTCTTTCAGGCCTTGAGGTCAACATGCACAAGTCAACGGTCATTACTTTTGGGATAAATGATGCGGAGCATACCAGCTTGGCGAGATTGACCGAGTGCCCCCTAGGAGATCTTCCTGTCTCCCTCTTGGAGCTGTCGTTGGTGGCCGGGAAACTGATGAAATCAGATTGGGATGTTGTTATGCAGAAGATGGAGCAGAGGTTGGCTGGGTGGAAGGCAGTCACGCTATTGGGGGGGGGTTGATTCTCTTGAAGCACGTGCTCTCACCCATCCCTATCTTCTTCTACTCTACTCGATTGATGCCGGTGGGGGTTAGAAAGAAGATTGAGACTTTGATGAGGAGATTCTTTTGGTCAGATGGGAAACAACAGGGACTGGGATTCACCTAGTCAGCTGAGAGGAGGTGACAAGGGGGCGTAACGATTGAGGGCTTGGGGTTTGCGACGTGGAGTGTATGAACAAAGCGCTTATCGCTAAGTGGGTGACTCGCATCTGGGGTCCGTCGACCACGCTAGCAGCTAGATTTGTGAAGAAAATCTATGGTGTCAAAGGTGAACTGGTGCTGGAAGAGTGCGGGTTGAAACACCGTTTCAGGCCAATATCTGCGAAGGCTTGCCATTTATTGTGCCTAGGCTATGGCCTAAGGTTGGAGATGGCCAACTATTCTGATTCTGGCATGATGATTGGACGGGGGCGAGAGCACTTGAGGGAAGATTTTCGAGACTTTTTGCTTTGGCAACATCGAAGGAGAGTCCTCTTTTGCAAATGGCAGATTCGGGAATGTGGTTGCCGGTTTTTTTGTCGGACCTCTTGGACTAGTGCATGGAGGAGTATGTCAGGTTGCATGGAGAGATTCCCTCGCCTGGGGACTTTTCGCAGGTCGCCGATCATTTTAAATGGGAGGGCACGGAATTCTCAATGAAGAAAACTTACAAGGAAATGAGAAGAATGACATAAGAACATGACTTGAAGCTTTGCCAGGACATGAAGATGGTTTGGGCTGCGAAGATTCCGTGCAAAGTCAAGATTTTTGCCCTGTGCTGTCTGAGAAGGGGCCGCTTATGTGATAAATCAAGGAGGGGGAGGCTATTAGGCTTGGCGGACACGCTGTGTGATAGGTGCGATGGGATGAAGGAGGACTCGGAGCATTTGGTCTTCAAATGTTTGGCGTCTGAGTGGGTCTGGAGGGAGGTTGGGATTCCTTGGGTCGCGACGGGGGGGGGGGGGAGTTCTGGAGTTCAGTCGGGCGATGGGCACCAACTCTACTGATGATTGTTCCAAGCCGTTTGCTGTTCTGTGGGCCATTTGGGTTGGATGAAATGATTAGATCTTCAACAATCAGAGGTTTTACTCTGAGAATGTTGTGTCTTATTGTAATGTGCTTTATCATTTTTGGATCTCATTGTAATGTACTCTAAATTCTTTTTAATGAAATAGCTTTTGCAGACCTCTTTGTTATAAAAAAACTAGATGATTCAGTAAGCAGTGGAAAACTACTTAAAAAAATGAAAGACAAAACAACTCTAAAAAATACGCCAAAGACGTGGCACTTGCGGAGAAAATTATCAAATATTGGGAAAAATCTGGGAAATTACTAAAACAATGTTCACATATTGGCCATTGTTAGAGATTACCGTAGATTGATGTTTCTTTATTTATCACCGTTTCCTTATTATCACTGTTTCCTTACTTATCTTTGTAACCCCACAGGGGTATTTATGTAAGTTCCCCTCTGAGCACCCTAGGGTTTAGTCCTATATAAGGACCCCTAGACCTCACAGAATAAACACACAATATTCTTCTCTTCTTTTCTCCACATGGTATCATAGTGGCAGTCCTAGACCGGTGTTCTGACCTAACGTCCCTCCGCCACCGCCCGCCCCTTCCTCCTCTGCCGTCTCCAGCCCCTACGCTAGGCTCGGCCCCTGCGCCCCCGCGCTAGGCTCTGCGCCTCCACGCCCCCGCGCTAGGCTCTGCGCCCCTGCGCGTCTGCCGTGCGCGTCTCCCCCGCGCTTGGCTCCTGCCCCGCGCGTCGGCCCCTGCCCCGCGCTAGATTCGGCCCCTGCCCTGCACGTCTGCCGCCCTCGTGCTTGGCCCCTGCACCCCGCGCTAGGCCCCTGCGCCCCTCGCGCTGCCCTAGGTTCCTCTGCGCCCCTCGCCTGCGCCCTTGCGCCCCTCGCGCTACGGCGCTGCCCTAGGCTCCTGCCGCCCTAGGCGTTTGCCGCTGCTGTCTGGGGCCTTTGCTCGACTTCGGTTTAGGGAGTCGAGCCTCCTCAACACTCCAAAAATGTGTAACTAAGGAGGTTCTACGGATCAACTACAACTTCATCTAGGTCACTTTTTCTTGATCTAGAGACGCTATCATGACGTCCACCGAGACCAAGCCTATGTATCCTCCTCTGATGGTATAAGGCACATCTATCAAGTTGAAAGGCTCCGAAAACTATGTTCTATGGTCTCGATCCTTCAAGATATTTATTGGTGGCCAACGAAAGAGTGCCATCCTCACGAAGACTCCTCCTGCTACCACTGATGCAGAATATGAAGCTTGGTTTGTCGACAATTGCCAGGTAATTACTTGGATGACAAATAGTGTAGATCCAAATATTGCTGCAAATCTCTTATATAAAGATACTGCTAAAGACATGTGGGAAAATCTTGAGCACACATATTCCCAGAAAACAACCAAGTCTCGTCTTTCTGATATATACACAGGAATCTGGTCTACTAATTAAGAAGAGACCAGTCTAACTGAATACTACCGGACACTTACAAGCCTGTTTGAAGAACTTCTTATATTTCAACCTGCATGCTCTGATAAACAAATAGGCGAACGTTCTGAGTGGCAGGTATACAGGTTCCTCTCAGGGCTTCACCCGAAGTACAAAATTGCAAAAGATCAATTTCTTATGGCAGATAGATTACCTACGATCGAAACCATATTCGGTCGACTACAGGAACTGGAGGCTCCGGCTCAAAATTCTCTGGTTCATTCTTCTACAGAGACAACAATCCACTATTCATTAAGCCAAAGAGGACGTCAGTCTTATCCTGGAGGCCGAGGTCGTGGACGCGGGCGGACGTGACTCTAGTCGTGGACGTGACCTTGGAAGAGGTCGTGGTCGTGATTTCTCTACTGGTCGTTATCCTGCATGCGTACACTATGGTCGCATGAATCATCCTTGCGAGCGTTGCTAGGCAACATTTGGAAGGCAACCAAGTGCTCATAACACTTATGACGACGAATCATATGATACGAACAATGATACAACTGCTCAGAGTACAGATGAACAACAGACTCCATTCACTGCTTCTAAATATACTCGTCTGCGACAACTTCTAAATGATTCCGCTCCCTCAACCAAAGACACGGCCGCATCTGCTGCTAGTGCTAGCCTTGCCGCTACCCCAGCTACAATAGCAAACTCAATCTCTGTTACCAAACATGCATGGATTATTGATTCTAGTGCTTCCACCCATCTAATGGGAGATGCAAGTCTACTCACCTCATCTCAACCCTCTACCACTGTAAAGAACGTTCGTGTTGTAAATGGGGATCATTCTCCTGTTACTGTTGTTGGAACTATTGACTTCTCCAAAAACATCGACTAACAGATGTGCATTGTGCTCCTGCTTTCCTGCTCAGTCTTTTATCTGTTCAGAAGCTATGTCGTGAGCTACATTGTCGTGTTATTTTTGATGAATTCTGATGCTATTTTCAGGACATCCGGACGAGGCAGATTTTTAGTGGGGGACATGAGAGGAGTGGCCTATATTACCTCAACAGCCCGTCTACTTCCAACTTTGCTGGTGCTACCTCCATCTCTGAAGATCCGCTTCTATGGCATCTTTGTCTGGGACATCCTTCTGCCAAAGCTCTCTCTCTGATGTTCCCTGAACTATCTAAGCTAAAACCCTTTGAGTGTGAAGCATGTCAGTTCGGAAAACATCATAGAGTTTCCTTTCCTGCTAGAACTGAGCCTCGTCGCACTACTCATTTCTTCCTAATTCATCGTGATATTTGGGGATCCTGTCCGGTCAGAACTATTAGTGGTCATAAGTACTTTGCTGTTTTTGTGGATGACTATAGTCGCTTATCGTTGGTTTTCTTGTTAAAAGAACGTTCAGAAATTAATGTCGCTGTCAAGAACTTCTTTCATTATGTCAAAATTTTTTTCTCCACTACTATTAAAATCTTTCGTTCTGATAATGCATAATGCTCTGGAATTTACTCAGAATGACTTGATAACCTTTTTTGCCTCCTAGGGTACCATACATCAAACTTCTTGCCCATATACATCCCAACAAAATAGGGTTGCTTAAAGAAAATTGAGATACCTTCTTGATATTGCTCGATCCTTACTCACCCATATGAATGTTCCCAAGATATATTGGGGCAATGCTATCCTTACTGCTGTTCATCTTAAAAACAGGGTCCCATCAAGGCCTTAAATGTCGGTTTCGGTCACCATTTCGGTACCGACCAAAACAGAATTTCGATGCAATTTCGGTGGAATTTCGACCGAAATTTCGGTCATTTCGGTCTTTTTTTGTACTAGGACCCCCATATTTCGGTCATTTCGGTCATTTCGGTCGAATTTCGATTTCGACTGGATGTCGATATTCAACAGAAATTCGACCGAATTTCGCTGAAATTTGAGGCCATGGGTCCCATATGCTTCTCTACATGGATCCACTCCCTTCAACTTACTATATCCCAAGGAGAAACCTTTCCCTCTGCCCTTACGATTTTTTGGATGCACAACCTTTGTCCATAATTTCCATACCACTGACAATTTATCTGCTCACGCTATCAAATGTGTCTTTCTAGGCTATTCTCAAACTCAAAGGATACATATGTTATGATCTTACAGGACATCGTTATTACTTTTCTCTTGATGTCACATTCTTTGAACA
Organism: Ottelia alismoides; assembly: GCA_037367405.1. NCBI lineage: Eukaryota > Viridiplantae > Streptophyta > Magnoliopsida > Alismatales > Hydrocharitaceae > Ottelia > Ottelia alismoides. The sequence goes on from JAZKJV010001292.1 coordinate 1,402,977, forward strand.
AAACATCTTCTTTACTCAGATAGTGTCCGATATTCCCCTACAGTTTCCTCCTCCACCAATTGTGTATAAAAGAAGAACTGTGTCTAATCCTGTTCATGTTCCTTTACCTATTCCACTGTTGCAGGACACTATGCCATCCTCGAGTGCTCCCACCAATGCTACCCCGGATTGTCCTCAGGAGCTTCCGATCACACTACGAAGAACAAAGAGGCAATGTACACTTCATCCAATATCTCATTTCACCTCTACTAATGGGTTATCTTGCTCTGACAAAATATATGCAGATGCCATAATGGATATTTCTGTTCCCAAAGATTATCATAGTGCACTACAAGACGAGGGATGAAGAATGACAATGAATGAAGAAATGGAAGCATTACAGTCTCGAAATACATGGGACCTTGTAAAATGCCCTCCTAGATGTATACCAGTTGCATGTCGTTGGATCTTCACTACAAAGCAGTCCCCTGACGGTTCTATTGATCGTTTAAAGGCAAGACTTGTAGCAAAAGGCTTTACTCAAACATACGGGGTAGACTACTTCGAAACATTCTCCCCTGTAGCTAGAATGGGATCCATACGAACTATCATCTCTGTGGCCGTGAACAAAGGGTCGCCTATGTTTCAGTTAGATGTCAAGAATGCATTTCTATATGGAGAGCTTAACGAAGAAGTCTACATGATATAACCCCTAGGTTACGAAGTCGAGGGGGAGTATGTATGCTGACTTCACAAAGCCATCTACGGACTAAAGCAAAGTCCAGGAGCTTGGTTTGATAGACTGAGTACAGAAATTTGCACCATGGGCTTCCAAAGGACTACGTCTGACTATTCGATTTTTGTCAGGAGACGACAGACTGGTATTGTAACTCTTGCTGTATATGTAGATGATATGATTATTACTGGAGATGATGACCAAGGGATACTAGAAACCAATGCTTTCTTGCAAATAGTATTCGTCACCAAGGATCTTGGACAACTTCGCTATTTTCTAGGCATAGAAGCTCTACGTACTAAGAAATGCTTACATATGTCGCAGAGGAAATACTGCCTTGACATACTAACTGAGGCAGGACTACTTGGGTACAAACCCTCAGGAATTCCAGCAGAGCCTAGAAAACATTCTGCATCCAATGATCCTCTCTTTGAAGACTACACGATATAGGAGCATGGTTGGCAAGCTTCTATATCTTACAGTTACTAGACCTGATATATCCTGTGATGTAAGCAGAGCCAACCAATATATGGAGAAACCATGCTACAACCATTGGCAAGATGTTCTTCAAATCTTTCGCTACCTAAAAGACTCGCCAGGACGAGGAATCTTCTATGGGGCAAATGGTCACACAAATCTTACTGCATATGTTGATGCCGATTATGCAAGCTCTCCTGAAGACCGTCGATCTATAACTGGATATGCCATGATGCTAGGAGGAAACCTGGTTATTTGGTGGAGCAAGAGACAAGCAGTCGTTTCAAGATCTAGTGCTGAAGCTGAATATAGAGCAATGGCTCAGGCTACATGTGAGATCACGTGGCTGCTCACTTTTCTACAAGAACTAAATGCTATTACATCCACTCCTATTCCCTTGTACTGTGACAACAAATCAGTTACCTACATTGCTACCAATCCTGTGTTCCATGAGAGAACAAAACATATTGAGATTGATTGTCACTTTATCAGGGATGCTGTACGAGGTGGGAAGATAACCACGCTGCACTTTCCAACAAATCTTCAACTTGCTGATATTTTTACCAAGGCAGTGACTAAAAAGCGGCTTGCCTGGATAACTTTCAAGTTGGGCATGAGTGATGAATATGCTCCAACTGGAGGGGGAGTATTAGAGATTACCATAGATTGATGTTTCTTTATTTATCACTGTTTCCTTATTTTCACTGTTTCCTTACTTATCATTGTAACCTCACAAGGGTATTTATGTAAGTTCCCCTCTGAGCACTCTAGGGTGTAGTCCTATATAAGGACCCCTAGACCTCATAGAATAAACACACTATATTCTTCTCTTCTTTTCTCCACACCCATATTGTTGAAATATCACATATATGTCGGTGATATTCGGTGATAGATGGGGCGAAATCCTAGAGAAGGTACAAAGTCATATTGTTATGGGACCAGCTGGTAAAACAAAATTTTGAGCGAAATTCCATGGTTATTCTCCAAAAATTTAAGCCCTTGTGAGTCATCATAATTATAGTGCACCATAGTTCACATCACCGCATCACAACTTACCAATCAGTGCCAACCGCGAACTTAAAAGTCGGCATGATCTGAGGATGAGAAAAATACTCACCGAAAACGAGGTACTGGCCATGATACTTGTTTGGGCAGTTATCCATTTTGCTATCTTTACTGTAAGTTTGAGCATCTTAGCTGCAGGATTAATGATCGGCATTTTAGTTATTTAAGGTTGTAGTATGGCTAAGTTGGTCATCTTTAAGATACAATTGTTGGTATTTGCTGGAGGCTAAGCCAATTGACAACTCAATTTTTAGCCTTTAGAGGGAATGGTCCTGGCAGAATGTCTGGAGGATATTCTGATGACACTTTGCGTTTGTTTTTCGTTTATGCAGATTGTGCATGCTGGGCAGATTCTAAAGTTGCGGTTCCGAGGGATAGAGGATCTGAGCTATGGTGCACCTTTGCTGGAGCTCTGTGTGGTTATGCCGGGTGTGATAGCTCGTTTTGATGGGTCCGATTTGAAGGTATGCACCATAGTCGTGGAGGACGGATAATCAATTTGGGTAATTAAGCGTACAAGATATTTTATTTTGGTACGTTTTGTTGCACAGAATTTGCTAGAAAGATGGTTTTGGGATGCAAATAGCCGGAAAATGGACGAAGGGGATGGGAATTCAGACAAATGTCTGCCGTATAGGTTGTGGAATGTCAGCAAGTATGGTTCCTGTGCTGATGCAGCAATTACTGGAATAATGCCACCACCCCTTATGGAACTTGAGGTAAATGCTCCCATATTTAGCTTCTAATTCCTTGTGCAAGTTTATACAAAGTGGTGCCATGAATGATTTTTTTTTTGTTTGCAACTATATAACATAGCATGAAGCATGTTATCTTATGTCTACCATTGATTTTCTATTCATGATTGAAAATTGGAAAACGACTAGATGCAGTTTTAGAGCTTGATCATTATGAAGGTTTTCCCTTGGGTTTCCTGTTTGAATGTTTAGTCCAGTGACTGGTTGTGTACTGAGCCATAACATGTTCGTCATTGTCCCTAATGACAACTTTAGGTCATGCTTTTGGAAACCAAAGGAAAGAAAACCATCTGGGGTAACCGGTAGATTTCAAAGAGTAATGGTTTTTCCTTTGCTTTCCTTCCTTTACATCGAAGAAAACATCTCGCTAGGTCTCTTGCTGTAACACCCCCAACTCCCGAGGTACGGGAATAGCGTGCAATATCGGTATTGCACGCCCGTGTGGTTCGGTGGCCACACTATGAAGTTCTGGAGGACTTCACCTTAGCTTGTGGATGACTAAGGATGGGGTTTACCGCAGGAGTGCGGGTTCCCCTTGGCACAATACAAGTGTTCGACGGCACTTGATGGAGCTCGAGATGCAACATCCTACGTAGGAGCATAGGGCCCACTGATGACGTGGCATGATGACATGGCGTGCTGATGAGGCAAACGACATGGCATGCTGACGGAGCGGGTGACATGGCGTCGGTTGCAAAAGACGAAGGGATGCAAGATGAAGAGCCACGTGTACGAAGAGTCACCTCGGAAGACGAAGGGTCTCCGTAGAAGACGAAGAGTCATGGCTATTCATTGTACATGTAATAATGGTGTCCTTTCGTATACCCCCGACTTGTCTATATAAGGAGGGGTAGAGCTCATTTGTAGATATCACACTCAGAGTGAGTCTCTTGCAATACAAAGAGGGTTTAGTGCCAAAGCTCTTGTGTCCTTGTGCTTGTTTGCTTGTGTACGAGCATTCTAGCGGCGTGGTTACTTAGCGTGCTGGTGTACGTTTACACGCATCGGGGAAGGCTGGTTAGCTTGCGGGAAGCTAACGCCGCACAGGTTAGTCTCAAAAATCAAAGTTTGAGATTTACCCCTGTGACAACTGGTATCAGAGCGGGGAATGGCGCCCAACACTGGAGATCGTCTTGCTTCCTTGGAGGGAATCGTGATGGAGATTCAATCCCAAATGGGCACCCATGCCCAACGCTTGGCTCGTTTGGAGGACGACGCAGGCGTGGTGTCGGACGTCGTTGGCGATAGCCAGCGCTCGGTCGACGTAGTGAAGGCACTTGGGGAGAAGCTGGAGGAGCTCGAGTCCATGGTGCATGATCTACTGGGAGAACTATCCATCGTCAAGAAGGCAATAGCGAACGAGGGCGGATCCAGCGAGTCTCGAAGGCCAAAGGTTACAGAGCCCAAGTCCTTTTCAGGTACGCGGAGTGCCAAAGACTTGGAGAATTTCTTGTGGGACATGGAGGTGTACTTCAAAGCTGTCAAGACTCCTGAGGCGGAGAAGGTATCCTTGGCGGCGATGTACTTATCCGACCACGCAAAGTTATGGTGGAGGAGTCGTGCATCCGAAGGACGACCATACATTTCGTCTTGGGATGAGTTGGTGAAGGAGCTGAAGGAGCAGTTCCTACCCACCAACACTGCTTGGGTAGCGAGGGAGGCGCTCCGAAGGCTGAAGCAGACGGGAACCGTACGGGAGTACGTGAAGCAGTTTTCATCGCTGCTGGATATCAAAGGTATGTCTGAAGAAGACAAACTTTTTAACTTTATGATAGGTCTTCAAAGCTGGGCTCAGGCGGAGCTCAGGAGGTAAGGAGTGAAGGATTTCCAGACGGCCATCGCTGCTGCGGATGCGTTGGTCGACTACAAAGTCCAACCCACCGCGGAGAAGGACCTTAAGAAGACCAAGGTCAAACCCAAGGAAAAGAGTAAGGTAAAGTTCAAGAAGTTCGGCAAGGCCGAAACTTCAAGGGAGGGTGCGGAATCCTCCAAGAAGGCCGAGCAACCCAAGGGGAAGGGCTGCTTCATTTGTGACGGGCCACATCGGGCGTGGGAGTGCCCGAAACGAGAGAAGCTGAACTCCATGACCATGGAGGAGAACTCAGACGAAGAGGCGTGCATGACGAACCTCAAGTTGCTGCACAACGTTTGCTTGTGTCCGCTGAAGTCGGGCAAAGAGGCGAAAGTGGAGGTGGAGAGCGAGGATCCAGAATTGGTGTACCTTGATGTTGTGGTACACAAGAAGACCCTTTCGGCCATGATCGATACTGGAGCGACACACAACTTCTTCTCCAGCAAAGAATTCGGGAACTTGGGAGTTCCCTTGGAGAAGAGCCAGTGCCGCGTGAAGCTTGCCAACTTCGAGTCGTTGAAGATCGAAGGTATGGCGAACTGCACTGTCTAACTTGGCGAATGACAGGGAAAGGTACGCTTCCTCGTGGTACCTCTTGATGACGTCCAAGTCATTTTGGGAGTTGAGTTCTTGAAGAAGGTGAAGGCGTCTGTAACGCCTTATCTGGGAGGCGTCTTCTTCGCGGCTGCGGATAGCTCCTGCTTTATCAGGGCTATCAAGAAGAAATGGCAGACTGGAGCCATGTCTGCAATGCAAGTCTGCAACGGTCTGAAGAAAGGGGAGACGACGTATCTAGCTACGGTACGCGTCGAAGAAGACGGCGAGGAGACACAACCATGCCCCAAGGCAGTAAAGAAGATGTTGGGCGAGTTCAAGGACGTGATGCCAAAGGAGCTGCCCAAGGAGCTTCCACCGAAGCGAGATGTGGATCACGCTATCGAGCTACTGCCAGGTACGGTGCCCCCTGCACTTGCACCCTATAAAATGCCCCCTGCACATCTGGAGGAGTTACGGAGATAACTCAAGGAGCTGGTGGACGCTGCTCTGATGCGTCCAAGCAAAGCACCGTATGGAGCACCGATGCTGTTCCAGAAGAAGAAGAACGGGAGCATGCGGATGTGCGTGGACTACCGCGCACTGAACAAGGTGACGGTGAAGAACAAGTACCCCGTCCCTAACGTTGAAGACCTGTTCGATCGCTTGGGTCAGGCCAAGTACTTCTCAAAGATGGATCTCAGGTCAGGATACTACCAGGTCCGCATCAAGGAAGGAGACGAGCCAAAGACAACATGTGTTACGCGTTATGGGTCTTTTGAGTTCCTTGTAATGCCGTTTGGGTTAACTAATGCCCCGACAACGTTTTGTACGCTTATGAATGATGTCTTCCGCGAGTATATCGACTCGTTTGTTGTAGTGTACTTGGATGACATAGTAGTGTACAGCAGGACCTTGGAGGAGCATGTCAAGCATCTGCGGATGGTGCTTGAGAAGCTGAGGCAGAATCGGCTATACTTGAAGCCGGAGAAATGCGCCTTTGGTCAGGAGACCATCTCCTTCCTCGGGCATATCGTGAGCGGAGGCACGATACGCATGGAACCAAGGAAGACACAGGCGATTGAAGAGTGGGCAATCCCCATAAAGGCGACAGAGGTACGATCCTTTCTCGGATTGGTGAACTACTATAAGAAGTTCATCAAAGGATACTCGAAGAAGGCAGCGCCCCTGACGGACCTACTTCGGAAGGATCAGCTTTGGAAATGGACGCGTGAATGCCAGGAGGCATTCCAGAAGCCGAAGAGGGCGGTGGTGGAAGAGCCAATTCTGCGACTTCCAGACTTCGAGAAGCCGTTTGAAGTCTACACCGACGCGTCCTATTATGCACTTGGTGGTGTACTGGTGCAAGATGGGCACCCCGTGGCTTACGAGAGCCGCAAACTGAATCCAGCGGAAAGGAGGTACTCCGTGCACGAGAAGGAGATGACAGCAGTGGTCCATTGTCTGAGGACATGGCGCCACTATCTTCTCGGATCAAAGTTCGTGGTGCAGACGGACAACGTGGCAACGAGCTGCTTTGCCACACAGAAGAAGCTGACTACCAAGCAGGCGCGTTGGCAAGACTTTCTTGCCGAATTCGACTTCGAGCTTCGCTACAGGCCTGGACGGACCAAGCAGGTAGCAGACGCTCTCTCGAGGAAGAGCGAACCAGAAGAGCCGAAGGTTGCGGTGATTGCATCAATCACCCGCGTGTCTGGAGACATGCTGGAGCGCATTCGGGAGCAGACTTAGGAGGATCCGGTCACTTCACGCTTGGTGCAACGCGTGAACGATGGCGAAGTCCGGAGATTCTGGATAGAGGAAGGCGTCCTCTATGCAAAGGGCAGGTGGCCCTATGTCCCCTCGAGCGGTGGCTTGAGGAAAATGCTGCTGAAGGAAGCACATGACGCACAGTGGGCTGGTCATCCAGGAGTGGAGCGCACACTGGCACTCCTCTCCTCAAGCTACTTCTGGCCGAAGATGGAGGAAGACGTGGAAGTCTACGTGCACACTTGTCTTGTATGCCAACAAGACAAGACTGAAAGGAAGAAGACGGCAGGATTGCTGGAGCCCCTGCCTATTCCTTCACGTCCGTGGGAGAGCGTCTCCATGGACTTCATCACTGGGTTCCCGAAGGTGGACGGGAATAATGCGGTGATGGTGGTAGTTGATCGCTTCTCCAAATACGCGATCTTCGTACCAGCACCCCAGGAGTGTACGATAGAGACCACGGCGAAGCTGTTCTTACAGAACGTGGTGAAGCACTGGGGGATACCATTGGACATCGTGAGCGACCGCGATGCCCGATTCATAGGTCGGTTCTGGACGACCTTATTTGAGATGCTGGGATCGGATCTCAAATTCTCTACCAGTAATCACCCGCAGACGGATGGTCAGACGGAGCGGATCAATGCCTTGCTGGAAGAGTACCTGAGGCACTATGTGACAGCCAATCAGCACAATTGGGTTAGTTTATTGGACACTGCTCAATTTTGCTACAACCTACAGCAGACCTCCACCACAGGCCAGAGTCCATTCGAGATTGTGATGGGTAGGCAACCTGTGACACCGCACGAAGTGGCTAAGCAGAATAGCCAAGGATGGTGTCCTGCTGCACATCGCTTTTCATTGGAGAGGCAGGATCGGTGGGAGGAAGCGAAGGATGCGTTGGTTCATGCCCAACGCAGGATGAAGAAGGCGGCTGACAAGAGCCGTAGGCCGGTCGAGTTCCAGGTTGGGGAGAAGGTGCTGTTGAAGCTTACTCCCCAGATTTGGAAGAAAATCCTGAGGAAGACAACGCATAAAGGGTTGATTCCTCGGTATGATGGACCCTTTGAGATAGTTCGACGCGTGGGACCGCTCGCCTATCAACTACGTCTTCCAGAGAGACTGAAGCTGCATCCCGTGTTCTATGTCAGCTTCCTGAAGGAGTACCATGAGGACACCGAAGATCACACCAGGAGGGCATTGAAACGTGCCCCTCCTAACGTTCGGGTTCAGCACACGAGGGTTGCTGAGAAGATTCTTGACAGGCGCGTGGAGGGCCAGAGCAAGAAGAACCGGAGGATCTTCTTCCTTGTCAAGTGGAAGGGACTCCCGAAGGAGGAGGCAAGCTGGGAACGAGATACAACCCTGTGGCAGTTCGAGGACCTCATCGAGGACTTCTTGAAGACGCAGGATCAGTCGCGGACGCCTGATGGATCAGGTGTGGGAGGCATGTAACACCCCCAACTCCCGAGGTACGGGAATAGCGTGCAATATCGGTATTGCACGCCCGTGTGGTTCGGTGACCACACTATGAAGTTCTGGAGGACTTCACCTTAGCTTGTGGATGACTAAGGATGAGGTTTACCGCAGGAGTGCGGGTTCCCCTTGGCACAATACAAGTGTTTGGCGGCACTTGATGGAGTTCGAGATGCAACATCCTACGTAGGAGCGTGGGGCCCACTGATGACGTGGCATGATGACATGGCGTGCTGATGAGGCAGACGACATGGCATGCTGACGGAGCGGGTGACATGGCGTCGGTTGCAAAAGACGAAGGGATGCAAGATAAAGAGCCACGTGCACGAAGAGTCACCTCGGAAGACGAAGGGTCTCCGTAAAAGACGAAGAGTCATGGCTATTCATTGTACATGTAATAATGGTGTCCTTTCGTATACCCCCGACTTGTCTATATAAGGAGGGGTAGAGCTCATTTGTAGATATCACACTCAGAGTGAGTCTCTTGCAATACAAAGAGGGTTTAGTGCCAAAGCTCTTGTGTCCTTGTGCTTGTTTGCTTGTGTACGAGCATTCTAGCGGCGTGGTTACTTAGCGTGCTGGTGTACGTTTACACGCATCGGGGAAGGCTGGTTAGCTTGCGGGAAGCTAACGCCGCACAGGTTAGTCTCAAAAATCAAAGTTTGAGATTTACCCCTGTGACACCTGCCGTGGTGCGAAGAAGTAGATGGTCTCCTGCTGCGGGAGAAAGAAGGTGCGAAGGAGACGACCTCCTGCTGTGGGAACAGCAAATTACATTATTGTCGATGTATGAAGACCTCGATGGTTGGGTGATGATGCGAAGTAGGAGATGGTCTCCTACTGTGGTGCGAAGCAACAACAATATTGATTGTGCTGGGAGCAGGAGAGGGGTCTATCAACAGGGTATAGTTTCACAATTTGCTGGTCGGTGTATGAGATGCGGCACCAAAGACCATTGCACGGCGGCTTGTCGAGACCTTGTGAGGTGTTTCTGTTGGAGTATTTGGTTGTGCGTCATATGTATGAGAGATGGGTAAATAGATCTCTCTAGGATTCATTTACCCCATCCAGAGTTTAGTCCCACGTGTACCAATTTGGAGATGTGGAGACTCCGTGGGTGCTATATAGCCCCACACCCCTATTGTCTATTGAGAAAGGCAATGCAACCTATGCCCCTTTGAGGGCTTCTCCTGTGGTTTCATCTCGTTCCTTAGGAAGTAGGGTTCTACATAAAAATTCTTTGTGTTCCGTGTTTATTTTTCTTTATTCTCTGATTCCGCTTCCTATTTTCTAACATGGTATCGGAGCGGGTTCGATTATCAAGGTTTTTCATTTTCTTCTTTGTTTTTGGTTTGAGATTCGATTATCAAGAATCTTGGTACGAGCTTATTTTTGAAGATTGTTGGAGTATTTGGTTGTGCGCTTATTATGTTGTGGATGGGTAAATAGATACCTCCAGGATCCATTTACCCCATCCAGTTTTTTAGTCCCACATTTACCAGTTTGGAGATGTGGAGAGTCAGTAGGGGCTATATATAGACCCCCACACCCCTGTAGTCAGATGAGGAAAAGCAATGCTACATATGGCCCTTTGAGGCTTTCTCCTGTGGTTTCATCCCGCTCCTTAGGGAGTAGGGTTCCACATAAAAATCATGGTGTTCCCTGTTTCATATTTCTATGCTCTATTTATCTATTCCGCTTCCGCATTCTCCATTTTCTAACATGGTATCAGAGCGGATCGATTCTCAAGGATTAATTCTTAGGGATTTATTTTATGTTCTCGTTCGAGATTCGATTTTTGTTTCGGAGATTGTCATATATCCTCTAGATTTGATTCATGTTTTGCTGATTTGATCAAGAAATTTCTATGGTTTCTGATCGAAACTCTAATTTTATGTTGTTCTCACAAGTTCCATATTCGTTGAAGCCTCATATATGGCGGAGGAACCTCCAGGTTCGAGGTGCATAGAAAAAGAGGTGCAGGTGGCCAGGACCTTCACGGTTTCACCATCATGCGGCGACCTCCCTTCAGTTCTCCATCGCCGCCAGGTGACGAGATCCCTGCAGCATGATCTCCAGCGCCATCTTGCGGCTACCTCCCTTACAAACTCCTCTTTGGCGCACCCTCCAGGTCATCGCGCTACCCTACAGCATCCCTCGCGCATCGTGCGCACAAAACGCGCACCGTAGGCAGCGCATCCTCTTTCCCTTCCTCCTTTGGCGGTGATCCATCCGATCCAGAGTGCACGACGACCCATCTTGCGCATACAACCAAATACTCCAACAAAGATTATTCTTGTTTGTCCATTGTTCGATCAAGTTCTTGCTCTAGGGTTTAGATGAAACCCTAGACATTATTCCACGTTCATCTACTCCAGTTCTGCGCAAACTCCAGTTCTGAGGTTGTTGTATCATGATAGGGCTTTCGAGCCCCTATTCTCCCCGACATCGTATCCAGGCACATCCACCACTACAGGCGGAGCCTCCTCTTGACTGTGATGATATGATCCTCCACGCGGAATAATCCGCAACAGCAACCTGTTTGTTGGAAGTCTCCAGTTCGAAGAAGATTTCCATAGCACTTGCTTCGTGCGTGAAGCTCGTGCAAAGCATCTCTCTTGGAGGCACGAGATCCCTTCAAGCCGCAACCCCTGTTGCGTTCTCCAAGCTACCGGGAAAGGGCGTCTGGACGATCGGGGAAGGGCTCCAGGACGTGAGCTCCAGTGGCGATGCACGCCCATCTCCTGGCAAGGCCATACTCCTTCGCGACCTTCCTCCTTCAAAGGAGATCCACAGGTGGAAGGAGACAACTCTCCAGATCAGCGCCATCCTCTCCTTCCTTGGAGCTCCAGCGCTCGCCGCATATCCTCCCTCAGTGCGTACAACCAGCTGCGGCAGAAGCGCTCAAAGGGGCGGATATTGCATTCCTTTTTCTCAATGGATACATGAGGTCTGGGGCTCTAAGTCCCACCACTGGTAGATGTGGGACTAAACATATGTATGGGGTAAATGGATCTTGGAGAGATCCATTTACCATCCTACAACTCATATGACACACAACCAAATACTCCAACACTCCCCCTAACCCTCTTCGGGCAACAACCCATAGAATCGTGGCCGCAACCTAACCCTTCATCTCTGGTATCTCCAGATCACGGTGGTGATGCTGCACCACCAACCCTCTTCGGGCGACAACCCACAGAATCGTGGCCGCGTCTCCAGATCACGACGGCCTCATCTACCTTCCAGATTACGTTCAGTTCAGGTTGATTCCTCGTGCCATTGGCGGCGCTCCTACGCCAGCCGTGCCTCCTGGGACAGGCCCCATGTGGCGGCATCTCAAAGCAGGAGGCCCCTGAACCCCAAGCGTGCGTACTGTCCTCCTCGCGCGCATCCCAGGTAGCCTCCAGGCTGAGGTCGTGGCATTCCGCGTGCTCCAGTTTGGAGTTGCACAGACGACGGTTGTCCATGCCACCCCCCATCTTCACGTTTTCAGCGCAGGCGACGCTCTCAATCACGCACATGAGGCACAAATCCAGCCGCGACCTCCTCCCGTAGAAAAGTCCCAGGTGGCGCGATACGTTATGCGCCTCCAGGCGACAATCCCGAAGGCTCCTGTCAACTCGCACGGCGACGACTTCTGGATGCCCTTGCACTGCTCCAGGAGGTGCGGAACCTCCAAGCAACACCTCCCTTGAGAGGCGACGCCCCTTTCTCGTCAGCCCCTTCGAGCAAGGGCCTGCATCTCCTTGGCGGGCTCCTCCCTTCCTCACGGTCGCATCGAGCTGCGAGTCCAAGGAGTTGGCGAACTCTCGCGAGCGAGGATCTCCAGGCGGAGCCCTCGCGCCTCCTCCTGCGATACTCTCTCCAGCCCGCGTAGGCAGTCATGCTCATCGGGGGTGACAACGTTTTCAGAGAGGGTTCCCAAGTGGAACTCTAAAGACTGCTTTAATAAAAAAAATGAATGGAAAATAGGGAGCCCAACTGGGCTAGGTCAAAAGCAATAAAAAAAGGAAGAGAGAGAGAGAGAGTTTATTTCGCCCAAGTGGGCCGTCTATTGTTTTAAAAAATGCAAAAAAGGAGCTGTATGTTCGTGCCCTTTGGATTGTATTAAAAAAAAAGAAGAGGGTGTGTTTCAAAAAAAGGCACGTACATACAAAAAAACCGTACGCAATTCCAAAAAAATTACAAAAAGCAGTATAAAAAAAGAGAGAGAATTGAAACAACTTAAAAAATTGTTTAAAATGTTTGTCCGACTTATAAAAAAAATGAAGATAAGCCACAAGGATTTTTTTGAGAATGTTCTTGTTTTCCCCATTTTATTGTCTTCTCCCAACATTGGCGATGTCATGTATTCCGACAAGTATGAGAGAAATGGGGAGTATTGTGTAGAGTCACAGGTCTTGTTCCAGATTCGGATGTCAGATTCTCCAGACCAGTCAGATGTTCAGACTCTACAATTGTTCATACTCGACGATTGATCCTGAGTCCTTAGTTTCAGACACGTACGTGTATGCGGTATTCATTCAGATGTGCAGATGTTTGCCATCTTTTGTAGTGGTCCCCATCTTTTCTTGTTGTTGTTTGACCAGAGTTTTCATATGAGCCATAAGGACTCCAGAGTAGAGGACCATTCTCTATGCCATGTGGGCAATGATTTTCATGTGGTTTCATAGGGACGCCAGATTAGATTACCATTCTCTGTGCCAGATGGGAGAGACCCGGTTCTCGTACGAGGAGACTTTCAGACTCCATTCTCCAGCGACCGTGGACTCCGATGAGGATTGCACTTCCACGACCCTTTCAGTTCGGCGCTTTCAGAGATGGAGCAGTTGTCCACATATTGTGGCGGGCCAGAGTACTTCGACGAAGAGACTCATTTCCAGTTGCAGTGGCTCTGACAGGCGCAGTTCAGAGCACGTGCTCTCCGGCGAGGAGATTCAGTTGATTCGCACTCCAGCCCGTTCGTCCTCCTCACCTGCAAGGCATGAGAAGCAACGTCCTCGACAACAACCGACAGTTGTGCGCATTGAGTTGATATTGTCTGTAGTGTCATGTACCGTGAGTTGAGTTTCTTTCTGTTTGTCCAAGCCAAGCATTGTATGCTCCAGCTTGAGGGGAAGTGTTGGAGTATTTGGTTGTGCGCCATATGTATGGGAGATGGGTAAATGGATCTCTCCAGGATCCATTTTCCCCATCCAGAGTTTAGTCCCACATCTACCAGTTTTGAGATGCGGAGACTTCGTAGGTGCTATATATAGAGCCCCACACCCCTGTAGTCCATTAAGAAAAGCAATGCAACATATGTCCCTTTGAGGGCTTCTCCCGTGATTTCATCCCGCTCCTTAGGGAGTAGGGTTCCATGTAAAAATTCTGTGTTCCATGTATATTTTTCTTTATTCTCTGATTCCGCTTCCTATTTTCTAACAGTTTCGCATGTGACAAATCTGGTTATCGGCAACGTGGTTGTCCTGGGCAGATGATGTGGATGTCACATCTTCAGATTTTAGATGCACGGAAGGTCCATGTATCATCGGTTCTTGTTGATGTTTGCCGAACGACGGAGAACTGCCTCTGGGAAGCGATGTCAGATGTGGGTGGGGGATGCTTTTGGAAGGTCCTTGTTAGGGTTATTGTGCATGTTGGAGGCTCTTTGGTATGTACGATGGGTTTAATGCGGTTGGAGATGAATACCCTTGCTTCCTTTGGGAGGATGGTAAATGGCCTTGTGCAGTGGAGAAAGCCACTAACGAGAGTTGGCATAATCGATATCTCTACAACTCGAACCTTGAAGGTGTGGGGTATCCCTCTTCTATCCAATTCAATGTAGGCTGTTAGGGACATCATAAAGTTGTTGAGGACAGTTCTTTGTACCCTCTCTTGTGACCTCTCACGTGGCCAACCATCTGAGGTGCCGCTATCTATCTCGGGTCTTAAATCCCCAGTTCCCTCCTTATGCCAAACATTGTATTCTAGGCACTTGATTCATTTGGTGATTCAAGAAGTCTTTCAACCATTGATAAGTGCACCCCTTGGGGGGAAGTGTTGGAGTATTTGGTTGTGCGCCATATGTATGGGAGATGGGTAAATGGATCTCTCCAGGATCCATTTTCCCCATCCAGAGTTTAGTCCCACATCTACCAGTTTTGAGATGCGGAGACTTCGTAGGTGCTATATATAGAGCCCCACACCCCTGTAGTCCATTAAGAAAAGCAATGCAACATATGTCCCTTTGAGGGCTTCTCCCGTGATTTCATCCGGATGCACGATTCTGGCAATGCTCGATGCCGGATGCACGATTCTGGCAATGCTCGATGGAGCTCCCATTCCAGAAGTCGAAACGTCATCAACTTTGCAAACCATGGTCAGAGTGCCACCAAACATGGAATTCGAATCATCTCCTTTGTTGGAAGTTGGGGCACGTATGACTACCCTTGATGGTTTTGGATACTTACTTTTTCTGGAACACCTTTGGTCGCTGGGAACTCTGCATTGGAATCAGGTCTCATATCCTCTTGGGAAAGACAACCATCAAAGTTAAAACTTAAAATTGATTTCCTCGTTTGCTGATATTGTTCGAGGGTATTCAAATCCCTTACTTGCGGGTTATCAAACCCGAGGATTCACGACTCCGGATTATTTGGATGTTTGAAACACATTTACCGAGTTCTCGGAGTCCATGCTTGTTCTTCCCAACCTTTTGGATCTTTGGATCCTCTTTATGGTCGGGCTCAGTCCATCAAGCTTGTGGATCCAGTACGCACATTCGGGAGCTTGATAATTGCCACTTCGAACTCGTCGAGAGGTACCTCTGCTAAAACCTTTGTTCGGAAGCATGTAATTCATTCGGCAATGATACTTGACCTTTCGATCTCTCAGATGGCCGACGCGTCAAACAATTCTGCCGTTACCACACTCAGAACTTTCGCCTGTGGAACATTGTGGGGTGCCAATTGCCTCTTCGGCACTCATATCTGATTAGAAGCGTAAGGAGTCAGCTCGTAGGGGATTCATATGCCTATGAGGTATGCCACTCTCACTGTCTCGAAGATGGGACGGACTCTATATCAGGCGCAACATATGAAAATGATGTTATCGCTCGTGCATCGTACCTTCTTTTATGCAAGGTGGGGAAGTATTAGACAAGGGGTCTTCTCTGGATACTCAATCTGTATCTAGGAATACCCATGACAACACACCTAATACTGAATCATCACTGGGCTGGAGTTTCTGCCTGCAGAAGATGTGCCTTTTTTGCCTTTTCAAATCAATTATTTGTTGATGATATGTCAACACATTTGGGCTGGTATGCTGGATGGGGAATTCTTCTATCTTGTAATGAAAGTTTTAAGTTGAAACTTTGTGGGGATCATCGGTAAGCGGAGAAGCTCCGTATAGTTGCGGCCCTTTTAGTTAACGATAGGCCGGACATTATTCTTTTACAAGAAACGAAAGTGCGTAACTGGAACAATGGGCTCTGGTAGTCGTGGGATCCTTCTCTCACCAACTTTTGCGCAATTTACTATGCAATGCCTTAGGGGGTGTGCTTGTTAGAAAGGAACATTTGGTTGTGCGTCTGAGGCACTTAGTCGATAATGGAGAATTTTTATTTCCAATGTTTATGGGCCAGTGGATGGACAATTAAGACCGTTCCTACGGGAGGAGCTATGACAAGGAAAGTTGGTGTAGCTCCGGTAGAGGATAAAATGAGAGAAAACCGCGTAAGATGGTTTGATCATTTGCAAAGGAGGTCAGCTGATGCACCAGTTAAAAGATTTGAGTTTTGGGATGTTGAGCCGGCTAAGAGAGGGCAAGGAAGGCCCAAGAGGTTTTGGAATGACTCTATCTGAAGGGATCTTAGTTTTTTGGATGTAAGCCCGAGAATGACTCAAGATAGATCTGAATGGAGACAAAGGATCTATGTAGTTGGCCCTACTTAACGTGGGAAAAGGGGTTGTTGTTGTTGACACCTTGTTTTGTGACAGAAAATTGTGGATTGATATGACTATGAGTTGCTATGTTTTATTTGTTCTAAGTATTACCGTTTATATGCATTATAATGGCATATCTAGTTGTTCTAAGTATTATTTATATGCATTATAATGGCATATGTAGTACATTATCGTCATACATGCTCCCAACTTATCCCTCCAAAAACAGTTTACCCTTCAGCTAGTTTACCCCTTCATCCAAACACAATGTGATGCCTTGAGAATTAGAGCTTGCATATGATGATCTAGAGAATTAGTGAGGGATATAAGTTCTGGTTAAAGCTACTATTGTTATGTGCGGAACAGACAATAAATCAGGATGCATATTTATGTCATTCTCAATATTTTTCTCTCTCATTCCTTATACCACAATTATGCTTTTCTTACGGTGATTTTGATGTAATACTGCCTAGATATTGATTGCTCTAATAATAGTTAACTTGATAATTGGAAAATCTCTGAAACTATACCGGTACTTGAATTCAGCTAATTTTATTGTTGGGCAGTCACAACAACGCCACTACTGTGCCATTACAATTGGAAATGATGCAGTGATTTCCGCTTACAGGTGAAACACCCTCATTGTTACCATGTTTTTAGAGCTCTTTGCACACTACATATTATGATTCCACTAATTCTTGCATGTAATTATGCATAGGGTTTCAGAGGATCGGAGCAGGTCCTTGGTTGGAGCGATTCTCTCTAAGGTTGTACCTGCTGCATTTTCGACGATTTCATCTTTCTCCAAAGTAATTTGGCGAACCCAGCAAACCTCGGCCAGAAAGCCAGAGAAAGCGGCCCAACCATTCGCTAAAAGTTGGTATTGCTTTTATATTTTACCATACTTTTATTTGTGAGTACTTATAGCTAATGGAGGGTTGAGTCGTAGGGGATATAAATGGCCCAGATCTGTTATATCAAAAAATGGCGAAGCCTTCTCCCACTATAAGGAGGGTCGGCTCCATGGATTCTTGCTCAAATCCATGTTGAAAGATTCGATTGTTTTTACGATAGCTGTCGACTACCTAACGCTACCCCACAAGGGGGGGATTGCCCAGATCTGTTATATGATTACAGAATTCCCAAATTTGCCCTCTTTCCCATCACCTACTGACCCTTTGCCCGTTGCAGCACAAAGTTCCTCCCAGATCATCATCATCATCTCTATTAAAGCCTCTCTACTGCTGCATCACATGTTACCCCATAGATCTCCCCTCGTGTCCCCTCCTGCAGTTCTGGCTGTCTGTTCTTGGTCAATCCTATTCAAGCAAGACATGGCTTTAAAACTAGATCTGTTCAAGGTCGGAAATGCCTTTGAGAAAAAAATGTTCTGGAATGCTATATATCTAGGATTTGATCAGTCTTATTTTAGAAAACAACTACACCAACAGGAATCTAACATTTATTTTTTAAAAAGACTATTTTTGAATACTTTTGTTTTAAGTCATCTGAATATAGAAGGGAAAAAGTTCTTAACAGCAATGCCGAAGAAGCTTTTTCCCACTTTAAGTGGAGACAAGTACATGGATTTTTTTCGTTTTCTAGCTAGATATAATTTGGATTTTGGTCTAGGCAATTTTTTTATTCTTAGTATTCTTTAAACAACATTTCTTTGGTCTTCTTGGCCCTTCTTACATGGTTGTCACTCAAACTCCATACACTTAAACATGAGCATTATAATTTGTTTTGAAAAAAGGGCTTCCACCATGTAAGTGTATGCCCAAAAACTTCACCATTAATCACAAGGTAAAATACAAGGCTATGCCCTAAATAATTATAAGCACTGGCTTACAACAACCGTCTTTGTATGCGCAATTACATTTTCACGATAGAAACACTCATTAGTCATTACAGAACACCACCTCATTCTTAGCCAATCATAACGGACCGACACCGATGATAGTACCGGTTATCTCATTTTTAGAACCCCTTTAACCAGAACCAATAGTTTCCTAGAAACTTGCACCGCAGTTAGTCGCAACAGATGTGAACCCAAGCATTGTCAAGACCCACGTGGAACTCGAGAGAGTACTAGGCAATGTTCTTTGCACATATCCAAACCACATCAACTGCCCTTCTCTTGTTTTATCTTCTATTGGTGCCACACCATCTTTGGATATGATTTTCTTTTAGAAAAGTGTGTAGTCATCCATGTCATCAGTGAATAAAGAACATTGTGCTATAATTTTTAGACATAATGGTGTCAAGTACAAGCGCTCAAGGTTACTCCCCATCATTCTTCATATAGCTTAAAAGATTTGAGTAAGGCCTACACATTATTAGCATATGGCTTCTATCCCTTAAATTATTTATCATTGCGCTTTCAAGAAGGCTTTGATAATCACAAATGGATTCACCTCATCGTTGCCTCTTCATACGTAGTGGAGTTGTTGAAGCTCCCACCAAACCTAAGGGACATCAAGAAGTATTGTTAAGAGGAGAACAATAATCACGAAGATGACATATCCACTAGCACATGGCCCCTCTGAGAATCCGACGACCTTTCTGCAAAAAAGGTCGTAGGACTACAGTACAATAGTCCATCCTCCCACTTCTTTCAATTAATGAGCAACATAACAAAAAATAGTCTATGTCCTCCTGCTCTGAACCTGACCCACATTGGTCATCTTACATTGGATCCACATTGCCTACGTATTCTATCACTGTAGTCATTAACCCTTGATAATGTTCTACTTCAACATAATCTTGGCTTCTAGATCATTCTACAATGACTAACTGAGAGAAGAGATGTTCTGCATGTTATGATGGGCATCACAGAGAAGTGTATACTTGACTCAACGAAAGCCTACCATTATGCCCAGTCCCTTGTGTTTAACCTCCCCAAATTTGGTCTACATTATGCGAATAGTTTGAACATCTCCTCAAAACCTTGAGGAAATAGGATTGAGATAAAGATGAGATGATCTAACCCCCCTCTCCTCCGTTGGATGCAGTTGTCCAAGAATTTTTGATCCTTGTCTATCGGTTGGATATAAGATTGCAAAGCCATGGGAACCTCTAGCATGATGCCTACTCGGATCAATAATCTGAGCTCGAAGATGCTCCCAACGTCGAACACATTGACAGGGGGATGTTAGGGAGTACTTTCATCCTACTCATCCAAAAATAAATAAATGACTAAGGCTAGCATTACAATCTCTTACTCGAGTATAGTTTTTAGCCATAGCATGAGTCCATCACCTTATAGATTAAATCGTTGTCGTTCCTTAGGATCTGTAAACTTTACTAATGGTATAGTACGTATGTTACAAACCCGTAACACGTCATTTAATCGCATCCTATACACCTCAACTTACTTCACTAATGTAACTCGACAAGATCCCTCTACATGCCCCTTCTTGAGGAATCCTGATCTGATGGCGTCCAATCTCTTCCCTACCAAGTTCGACAATGACTTATCAGTTATCACTTCGTCAATGACATACACCAATATGTAAAGCCTTGACTCAAAGACATCAACATGAATCACGAACATACATCATCATCGACAGTTCAGAGGGAAGTACTCGCCGTCATTATATCTTGGACTGTCATCATCTCTGTGGCCATCATAAAGCAATCTACAGTACTTATCCTTCTAGAGTAGCCATATGAACTTGTGAGGTCATCCTTGACATTACCTTTCTTTGACTTTTTAGATGAAAAGGTGGGTGTCACCTCTAAATTTCCATAAAAACACTAATAAGCTTAAACATTCTTTGACCTTTTGATAATCACCTTCACCACAAGAATGGGGTTATTTCCAGGGTTAGAAAATGAATATGGAAAATGTGCTGGAGCATGCCAGAAGCCTTTAGGTCTCTTGGTCCTTGTAATTGTATGCCGTAAAGATGTGAAAATATAGAAATTCTTTTGGGTGATCTTGATGGCACCCCCTTTTTCCTTTAAAAAACACCTTCACCGCGGATGTGGAATTAGTTAATGCAATTAGCAGAAAATCCGCCCTTATCACAAAGGGATGCTTTGCTAGGAAGAAAAGGCAGAAGCCATTCAACCTGTTGAGACATGAGCTCCCTAGAACTAACTTTCTCACCACCTCAACCACCTCATGTTCAACCATCCTCTAGAAATTTTTGTAAAAGAAAATGGAACTTGTATGGACTATTAGGGTTTTCCTGTCCGAGTCCTTCAACCTCCATCACAAGTATCACAAAATGAAATCAAAAGATTAAGGTTAATTTAGACTTTGCCAGCTTTTCTTCTAGGTCCATCGTAATTTAATTTTGTTGAAATAAATTATATCGATTTATAACTTTAAAAATGTATAAACGATTTAGTTATGTGGTTTATTAGTTCCTTTAGGAGTGAAGTTAGTGTTGTTTAACTATGTTATGTAATCCTATCCCTTTCTAATAAATGGGCTATGTGTGTCTTAAGAAAACTAGACTTGAGATTATACA
Organism: Ottelia alismoides; assembly: GCA_037367405.1. Lineage (NCBI taxonomy): Eukaryota > Viridiplantae > Streptophyta > Magnoliopsida > Alismatales > Hydrocharitaceae > Ottelia > Ottelia alismoides. Next base: position 1,424,030 of record JAZKJV010001292.1, read on the forward strand.
ATTTTGCGGTTTTCTTTATCTTTCTCCTCCTTTATTCCTCTCTTCCCGCCCTTGTTCGCTTTCTCTACCCAAAGTCCTGTATTACTGACATATTTTCTTATTCTTCCTCCTGTTTTCTAAATTTTCTCTGATGTAGTTTAATATGCATCAACTGATATCATAACATGGCATCTAAATCGTTCTCAAAATTTGACGATTCAATAAGATACACATGGAAGATCGATAAGATAAGATGATATTATTATCTTCCTATTGCTGACACAGGGATATTCACGATGCATATATGAAGGTAGAGCACTCATTTTTGGAGGTTACATATGCATTAAGGTGTCTTTAATATACATTATATATATATCGATATCTTAAATTCATACAAATGTTGAATCACCATGACATCATCTTGATGTAATCTCCTAATCGGCCTTGCTACCCTTGATTTTACATCGGATGTCGTCCTTGGCAGTTGTCTATATCTTGCCTCCATCAATGGCACCAACTCTAGCATATTTGTACCCCCTAGCAGATTCGTATTGATAGTTAAAAATGGTGTAGCCTTCTCCCACTTATGAGTTGTGTCGGCTACAAGGATTCTTGTTCAAATCCATGTTGAAAGATCCGAGTATTTTTTTATACTGGTTGTCGGCTACCTGTACATGTATAATCTTCCGACACTCGCATTTGTTCCGTTAGTTGAAAGATTCATGCTGACGGTAAGTCACTATAATCTTCCAACACTCTCATTTGTTCCACTTGCCTCCAAGCATCTACACATCATTGTGTTGCCGACATCATTCCTCCTCATCTAGTATCGTCATTCCTGCTTGCGTCCATGCTCTGCACAAGCTAGCCCCTCCAATATTACAGATTTTGTGAATGGTGCTGCCCAACACCCAACAACAAATCATCCTACACATCCTCTCAATTAAGCAAAGTCATCACATGATAATGTCGGTGGATGCACCCACAACTGCAACAACAAGTCACGGTCATGCATCCTTCTCTTCGTTCACGCTGCCTGTTAGTGCCTCAACCCTCATGAAATTATGTTGACTGAGTGTCGAACATTGACAACATTGATGCATGATGGCGTTAGGTATGTTATAGCTGAAAGAGTTAACAATTTAACAAGGTTCTATTAACAAAATTGCTATAAAGAATCTAGGGAAAGTGTTGTTCATCTTTGTCATTTGGTGTGTTCTATCTATTTAAAGAAGTCCAATTGTTATTCAGATTAAGGCATCTTCTAAGATCTGACAAGGCATTTTCTCGAAGTTGCTAGAAGTTGAGATCGGTCATTGAAGTGGCGATTTCTTCTGTATCCGGATGGATGATTGGTAGGAGGCAGGATAGTTATGCGATTGGTTTCCAATGCTCTATTCTCTAGTTGTTAACCAGAACGATTAAGTAGCAAAGACATCGTTAGGTGGGATATTTATACATCTTGTCACTAATTTCTTTGAATAGAGTATTCATGACTTCTTCCTGCTTACCGGGTTGCGAAGGGATTGATGGACCACTTGAGGGGCACAACTACTGGACTTGGCTGATGGTTCATTCTCAGTGAAGAAGAATTATTAGTTCTCAATCCCCCTTTTGTCCTGGTAAGTGGAGATTTTTTTTGAAGCCAAAAGAGGGGGGGGGCACGCAGTGGTGCCCTTACATTATTAAGCCAACATGAGAATGCAAACTAATTTGGAGCTCTCTATTGTTCGTTAGGAGTGAAGATCCTCCTAAGGTGGTTGATAAAAGACTGTATAATGATAAAAGGCTCTTAGATCTAAGATCTCGCTTGGAGATGATGTTTTTTGCTCAATATGTTCTAATACTCTAGAAGAGTGAATCGCATTTTTTCACATGTCGGCACTCAAATAGAGTTTGGAATGGTTAGATCTAGACTGGTTTGATTTCATTTTGTGCTGAGAATTTCTAGGACATTGGATCCAAATGTCTTAGATTCGTAGATTGGTTGCGTACGTCCATCCAATTGCCTTTCTTTGAACGAATCAGTTAGCACAAAATAATATATTGTTCAATCATGCCAAGGCTCTTTTTGAGTCGTGATCTTTACACATACTGAAGTTATTAGTGCAATCTTATGGCGCGCACCATCGTGGATGCACCCCCTCCTTTCATTAAAAAAATACAATCTAGTGCATCCATGACCTCCAAGTAGAGCTCACTAATTTACCTTGGACTCATGAGGTTATGTAGTCAACATAACATAATGTTAAAGTCTATTTCCCAATTAAGGAACATAACGAAATCTTGATCTACAACCTTTCTTAAAATCCACTCATGGCATCCCTTTTCTCAATGCATTCATAGTCTTGTACATGACAATTTTCATGAAAAGAAAGTCATCCGCTCGTCCATAGTGATCTTGTGCTTGTAACTTATTATTGTAATTGAAAGAACACCTTTATTAAACTAACGGGGATACCACTGATGCAATATCACCACATCAACCAACTGCAATAAGTTCTTGCATGCCAAATGTTGCCCTCTTAGACTATCACTCTTCCTAAGGGTGAGGGTGGTCTCGGGGTCAGGCGACTTGATGTGATGAATGAGGCCCTGTTGCTGAAGTGGGTGAGTAGAATCTTGGGGAGCAGTGACGATCTCTGTATTAATCTTATTCGTCAGATTTACACAGTGACTGGTACCTCGTCGGAGAGTTGTGGTCATGGGCTGACGCCTTCCCCTTTTTGGAGGGGTCTTCTGGCGACCCTCCCTCGCTTTCGTGTGCTCTTTAGGCCGGTTCTGGGTAATGGAGAGTCCTTTGCTTTTTGGACGGATAACTGGACGGATGGTGGGATGCTATGTAACCGTTTTCCTCATTTGTATGCCCTGTCTGCAGATCTTGACGTGCGTGTTGCTTCTGCTGGATTGATGGAAACTGGATGCTGTTGTTTCGTGCTACTTTTCAGACCAGCGCTTGGAGGATTTTCTTCTCTTGCTTGACTCCTTGAGGGCTCTTGGTGGCCCTTCTGGGGAGCGGGACCACTGGATGTGGAGAGGGAGCTCTTTCTCGGTCAAGAAGGCATATGCGACGATATGCAGACTGCCTCCCTCGCCATCGGCAGATCTGATTAGGGACTGCAACTTTTTCTGGGGGCTTGGCCTCCCTGAGAGGATTGGTTTTTTTCTGCGGCTCTTCAGGAGAAAGAAAATGATGACGAGAGATCGATGTGCTAGATTGCTTTGGACGGTTTCCAACAGATGCCATCTTTGTGGGACTGAAATTGAATCAGTGAATCATCTTTTCTTCCTCTGCCAGAACTTGACGCCCATCTGGGATGGGTCCGATCTGGACTAAGTCTGTACGAGGAGCCTGGTCTCTTCTTGTGGGTCCTTAGTGACAACCAGACAACGTCTGAGGAGAGATCTGCTTCGTCCTCTGGCCATTACGTGGGCCACCTGGTTGGCTAGGAATGCCCTGTTGTTCTCAGGCCAAAGGTTCTATAGGGAGAATATTTGTATCCAAGCGACATGTCTGGTGGCGGCGTGACTTTTGTAGTTCTTAAATCTGTACTCGTTTCCTGTTTTTTAATACAATTCTAAGGCGGGCACCTTTGAGTGTTTCCCCCTTGCTTGGCTTCAAAAAAAGGTTGCCCTCTTTTTTGGATCACCTAGACGTAGTACATTTGATGTGAAAATTTTCATTTGAAAACATTGGGCGAGCCTCCAGATGTAATAATGCCCATGGTGCTTGCTAAAAATATGCGATAATCATCTTTGGCTTTCTACACCACGCAACCTTCATAGGTGCTTTGCCAACCATGCTCGAGGAAGATGCCCATCCAACCTCTTCGTATGCCCATACAACGCCTTCTATAGGTGAAAACCACCAACATGTCCTCTCTCCACCCAACCTCTTTCTTCTTTATCCCTGGTTTTCCTTCTTTGGGTGCATCAACACACCCTCTAGAAGAAGGTCAAGGCCTCCAGCACAAATCAAAACCCACACTTTCCTTACCTACAGATAACCCCTCTCCTTCTATCATTCCCTTATCTCCCTTTAAATGTCAGTAATTTCCCTGTAAACACCCCTAACCATGTTGCTTAGCTAAAGGATTTCAAAGTTTGACCTTTCGCTAGCTCAAATCATGTTGTTGAAGATAAACCAATGCGGGCCTATTGAAAAACTAAGAGGAGACATTGTTGGTAAAACATCAGGGCCTCCCTTAATGTCTACAAGACTACAAGTGGCAAGAACTTGAACCACAAGTCTGACCTATCAGTCCGTATAATAGGGACTTGAAGCTAATATTTCAAATTTTGAAGAAATCCTCAGAAGATTCAAAGGAGACACGATTATTAGGAAGAACAACAACCTGTCCATTTTGTTCATTCAAGTTCAAGGATTTGTTTTTGCGGAAAAAGAGGGTATGGCATCCAGAAGATGCCAACATTGTAAATTCTATATATTCATAATATATATATAATATTTTTTTATATAGATCAAAAAATATTTAAGCTCTTAACATGCTCAATCGTATACATTCACTCCCCTCGAAAGATAAAACCATTCCGAACAAGCCACACAAATCATATAGCAGCCACCTACACTTTGGTTGGATTACTACCATGCCTAAGAGCATTCAGGGACAAAGAGTTTAAATATCAGCATCGGATATCGTATCGATACCATATCGACATGATATTTAGGTGAAATTCGCCCATATCGAACATCATTTATGAAGGAATGACTTGAAAAGGCCCGCATATCTCCATTTCACTTGAAATTTCGGTCCCATATCAGAATCGAAATTTCAGCAAAATTTCACGAAATTTGAAACCATGCCAGGGACTCCCAGACCCATTCCATTTCATTGTCGAAACCCTTTCTACAAGCGCCGCAACCCACACCTCCCTAGCAGCATGGCATCCAAAGAACATATGCTTAACACTCTTTTGCCGTCGAGCAGTGCACAAGTGCCGTCACCAGTGAAGAACCGCGCTCTTCTATCACCAATCACAGGATGATTCCTTTGAAACAACAATATGAAAATCCATATTTGTATTTTCTTATGGATATTTCGTAGGAGGCATATCCTGACTAGGAAACATCGCTCCAGTCTTTGAGGGTGCCTTTAATCCTTGCCCGCTCTGTGACACTGAGATAGAGATGATTGAGCGCTTATTCTTACGCTATGAAAAGACATATGTGATTCGACAAGAACTTGGATCTACTTGGCTGAATCTTCAAAGCCTTGAGGCGCTTTGGGATTCTTTGCACACAACAAAGCTTTGACCCTACGACGATTCCTTTCTTCTTGTTGCTATTGTTTAGGCCATCTAGCTAACTAGAAATGGTGTAATCATTGCCTCTGAACTTGTTATCCTGTCAATGTAATTTTCATTCTTCTCGAGTCGTGGTCACTATAAATATTTCTCATCCTTGTCGTTTTAGTATATTTAGGGCAGACACTTTAGAGCGTTCCCCCTCTTTTGTTCTAAAAAATTATATGAACATCTGGATGTGTAACAATACCTTCCATTTTCGCAAGTCAGTGAAACGATCTGAGACTAGTGCCTGATCCGAAATGTCCAGATGGTAGAAAGCTATATCGGCCTTCCATGCGGTGAAACATTCATCAATCTAGGTCCAACGATCAATAGAGCCATCCATCCCCCACTAGTTGCAGTGCCTCGAGTAACATCAAGAAATCCACGAATTGTTGCTCCGACAACTCAGTGCGACATGAAGGTATTCAGCTCCCGCTTTGCTAATAATCACTGACAAAAATTGAAGTGTCAGTTGCCAATGCATAAAGGTGCGTAAAAAGACCTCGAAAAGGCCCATGCCTAGTTCAGTCCTCTCTCCAAATTTTGAATCCGCGTCCATCACCTAAAACATGCTTCATGAGTGGCACCACACATGAAAGAATTGAACAAATCCCCTTCCATAATTTGGAGGGCACGAGTATACCAACATCCTGTCACTGAGGGATCAAGGGAAATCCTATAAATCGAGTGCAAACTCCTACGTAGAAAATTTGACCATTTTTCTCGTATTCATGTCACCCAGTTTCCCTGTAGCACTTGAATTATTGCCTCTAAATTACAGGTCCCCTGCTCACCATCCTTGTTTGCCAACATCAGAATTTTCCATCTTATCAATGGCATTCCTTGCATCCCTAGAAGAAGCCTAGAAGAATCATCTCATAATCGCATCTAATATCCAGTTCACCCTAGCAGCAACAGTCATGTAGAGAGGAAAAACACCGGGATAGTCGAGAGAACGTACTTCAATGACACAATGTGACCACCTCTCGAGAGACATGTAACATGCTTGCTTCTTCTCCGGCTTCTCAAAAACAAACTATTGAGATTATTGCAGCCAACCTCCCATCAGAGGCAAACCAAGGTATGTGATGGAGAGAGACCGTGGTTACGTTTGCAAGGCATTCTCACAACATGCCACCTCCCATCCATTCCAAAAGGCAGAAAAGTGGACTTGCATGATTAATCTTCGAAAACGAGACTAGCCTAAGCAGCTCAAGAACGGTGGCCATCCCCTCCGTGGCTGCAAATCCTCCCTCCATAAAGAAAATTGTATCGTACGCATACTGAAGAATGGGGAATGGAAATCTGACATGTGCAGAAACCTGCAAGGAAGCCACCCTCACCAGCCTTCTCTACCATCCTCGCCAGAGCATCTACGACCACTACAAAAGTAACAACGCAAACAAGCAACCTTGCCTAACTCATGCTATGGTTGGAAGAAATCACCCTACTATATGTCGTTTACCAACATTGCATAGGAAGCTATTGTTATGCATCTCTTCATCCAAGCAATCCACGTGCTTGGAAATCCCTTAAGATTTAGGGACGCCCATAAGAACCGAAGTCATCATAGTCATAAGATTTCGAGAAGTCCATTTTCCACAGGAGACCCTTGGCCCTCTTTATGCTTCACTTTGCAACAATCTCAGATGCCATTACCGCCCCATCCATCATGCGACCATCCCCAGATCGACGTTGTCTAGGAAGGATCTATAAAAGAGCCAAGCATCTCACGAAGTCTGTTGACAAGCACCTTTGCAATAATCAAATATACAATATTAGACAGTGTAATAGGACACCAATCCTCCACGTGCCTCATTACTTCCTTCTTAGGTAAAAGGAACACATTAGAACGACTCATGCTTTCGAAACTACCATTTGCCTAACGCAATTCATCAGCCACTTCTAACATCTTATGGCTCATTAAGCATGGAAGGCCGTATCGGCGATATATCGGCGATATATATATTGTCGATATATCGGTATCGAGAGGTTGGGGGTATCGAAATCGGAGTGTATATCTTTTTACAAGGATATCGGCGATATATCGCCGTATCGGCCCATATCGGTCAAAAATGAATAGATTCAGTACAAAAAATACAAGATATCAACCGATATCATCGATATTTTTTCGATATCCCTATATATGAATGTTATTATTCATGCAAGCTTGATTCCACTACCTATTTAGCTACACATAGTATTAAAACAATCTATGATTTGTATACTTTGTTCCGGGTCGGGGGCGCTACCCCCGCAAGGGGGGGCCAACCTTGGCCCCCCCTGCCCCACAGGCTCGTTGACCGGGCAGCAAGACCCCTGTACTGGTAGGGTATGGTGCGACAAGAGGGTGCATACAATGGTTCTTCAACTTGGTGTATATTTACAAGTTATTTCATGTTGTAAAACTTGAATGAAATCCCTTTCCAATATCTATAAGTCAATTCTTCAAAAAAATCTATAAGTCACGAATCAACATTAATGTCGATATGTTCGAAATGATCGATATATGCAATATAAGCTTTATAGATGATCGATATGTGTGATCTAAGACTATATTTGTAAGTTATTTAGTGATCTAAGAACTTGGGTAAATTCCATTTTCAATATATATATATATATATATATATATATGAGGAAAGGGAGCCTACTTTGTGAAGTAGGTAACCTTACCTACTTCACATCCAATTTTTGCAATTTTTTTTATTTTTTTGAAAAATGCCACCGTGGATTTTCATAATTATATCCCTCTAATATGTCATTCAAATTTCATCAGAAACGGAGACTCTTACGGCCTTCATCCAGAACATGTAAAATACAACAAATCTGTGACCGTTAAAAAATGACTGTTTGGATGGAGGCCGTAGGAGTCTCTGTTTCTGACGAAATTTGAATGACATATTAGAGGGATATAATTATGAAAACCCATGGTGGCATTTTTGAAAAAAAATAAAAAAATTTGCAAAAAATGAAATGTGAAGTAGGTAAGTTACCTACTTCACAAAGTAGGCTCCCTTTCCTCTCTCTCTCTCTCTCTCTCATATATATATATATATATATATAGGTCAACAACTAACAGTACAACCGTATCGATATATGCGATATAAGGTTCATAGATGATCGATATGTGTTATCTAAGAGAGTAAGAGTACATTTGTAAATTATTTAGTGATCAAAGTACTTGGAAGAACTCCATTTTCAATATATATATATATATATATATATAGTATGTCAACAACTAACAATATCAACGATATGTTCGATATGAACAATATGTGCACTATAAGGATCATAGTCCTCATAAATGATCTATATGTATTTTCTAGGTGTATATTTGTAGTATTTCATGTTATAAGAACTTGAATGAAATCCATTTCCATTATTTATAAGTCAAGGATCAATATTAATATTGATATGTTTGATATGAACGATATGTGCGATACATATATGTGCGATGTATGGTCTATAAATAGACCGATATGTGTGATATAGTGTGTATTTGTACGTTATTTGTTGTTTTAATATCTTGGATGACCTTAATTTCTGAAAAAAATGCCAAAAATTGGTTTTTTTGCGCCATTTTCAATATTTCCACCGATATCGTCAATATATCGTTGATATATCCCGATATATCCATTTTTGGACGGACCGAAACGATATCGATATCGATACGGCCTTCCATGCCATCAAGTCCCAAAACTCTTGAAAAAAGAAAATAAGGAATCCATCCAGTCCAAGTGATCCATCCACATTTAGATTAACTGCTGCATGCTTGGCCTTAAAAAAAGGTCTTACTGACTCACCATCTCCTCATACTATTGGTCAGATAAGCACGTGATATTTGTTCCCAGCCATCTTGCGCCACTGCGAGGCACATGTATATTGATCCCTACTCATTACGTCACCAATGAGACGATCTCCAATAAGATCCTCACCCTCCACATCGATCGAGTTGATCACGTTTTGCCTTCTGCAGACGCTGGCCACTGCAAGAAAAAAATCTGGTGTTCGCATCCCCCTCTTTCAGTTACTTCTGCCTCGACTGCTGTCTGCATTCACTTTTATACTTCTTGTCCTCCTCTATAAGGGCTCGATTATGCTCGCGCCTCGTGGCCACCTCCTTATGCAATTCCATGGTGATCTCAATCCGATCAAGGTGCACAAGACTGTGCAAGATCTCTCCTTTGAACATAAAGTACCCCGAGACTCCCTCCTATACTGAATAAGCATGCAATGCAAGGCCCTGAACTTCCCTACCATCCTTTGAGATGTTGAACCTGCAACCTCTGTTTCATGCTAGCATCTTGTGACTTTCTCATGGAAACCCTCATGCATCAAGACATGCTCAAAACATGAAATGTTACCTGGATGTTGGCCATTACTCCCATCCCAATAGACGGGCGTATGATCCGATGTGACCTAGGCAATGCCATCATAGACTCGAAGGGAAAGTACTCCGGCAGTCCAATCAAACTAAGGATCGATCCAAGTTGGATCGAGAGGATGAACTCCTTCGAGTATACTTCAAGTTCGTCGCATCTAAGACCTTAATCACCAACCAGCCAAGAAACTCAGAAAAAGATGAAAATCCAAGTTCTAAATCACCCGTGTTGCATGGCCAGTCAGCGGCAAGAAGAGCGGCGTTGAAGTCAACACCAACAAGCCATGCATTATTTGGAAAGCGTGTACATATCAAATCAAAGCTCTTCCCACATCAGAAATGATAGTGGGCAAGTGGGGCCATAAACTGTCAACATCAAGAACTAAAAACCATCGGAGATCCTTCGCAACAATACGTACAATACCCAATGCAACCACATATGGCATCATCATGTATTTAGTAAATTTAAAACCTGCAAAGTCACGCCAGTTGAAACCTTCCTGTGCCTCCAATTTAGTCTCCTACAAAATCCCCTCTATCTTCCACCACTCCAAAAGCACACATACCACTCTCTCGTTGTTCGCCTGGACAAGGCCGAATTCCAAAAGTCAATCTTCATTTAGCTACAGAAGCGGGCGTCCCCGCCGACAACACCCGCACGTAGCACACTATCTTTCCTTGCTTCTCAGACCTCACCATTGGCACACCAAACCTCATTGGGTCGCTGCCCTCCTCATGGACGAATCCCGGTTGCATTTATTCCACTACCTCCTTAATCAACTTCTACCCGTGACATACTCATTCAATGTGGCCAAGGGCCCAGTGGCCCTCGCTTGCGACAACGACCAAAAATCTTCCAGCGATCTGCCTTGTGGATGACAAGGGCAAGCAACATCAAGGCCTGATGTTGAGAAGCTTGCTTTATCCTCACCCTAAAACCTACAATCATAGTTCCAGCATGCCTAACAAGAGGAACCACCACTCCAGAAACCCTATCGTGAGAGTACACAATTGCCAATGAAGTACCTTAATTACCTTACGCTACTAGCTAGCCACAAAATTATAACTACACGATTTTGAGCATCACCTCGGATTCAAGCCACACAGAAAACCCAGGTCCATATGTGTCAAGCTCCTGGGGCACTTTGTTCCAAACAAAGGGTCAAACTCCATATCTGATGACACATCCATTGGCTCGAAAGAGATCGCCACCGGAGCACCATGCTTGGGGAGCATTGACGCAAGACCAGTGCCATCAACAGAGGGAGCTGTCAAACATTCCTCCAGCAACGTATGAAAAGAAGTTCGGCCAACCACATACGCGAGTACGAGACTGGTCCTTGTCCCGGTTTGATATAAATAATGCATTTCTACTTGGTAACCTACCGGAGGAAATCTACATGCAACAACCACTTGGGTTTGCTATTGAGGGAGAGGGTCAAAAGGTTTGCAGACTTTATAAGGAAATCTATGCCTCTCAGCATAGTCCCAGAGCATGGTTCTAGAAGCTCACAGAGGTGATAGAACAACATGACTTCACGATATCAATTTTAGAAGTTCTCGCTATAGTTGCATGGTACTTGGAGCTTGGTTACTACCTCTCTAGAGGCTTCTTTGGTTGGATGCAAATGGGTGTTTACAGTGAAGCATCGTGCAAATGACAGCGTTGATCGCTAAATGGCTAGGCTTGTGGCTCATGGGTTTGCCCATACTTATGGGGTGGAAGTGATATGGGACTAGTCCTTGTTCTAACTTAATGAGAATAATGCATTTCTATATGGTGATCTGCAGGCGGAAGTCTACATGCAGTAGCCACTTGAGTTTGCTGCCGAGGGAGATTGTTAGAAAGTCTGCAGACTTCATAAGGCTATCTATGACCTTAAGCAGCATCCTAGAGCATGGTTCCAGAATCTCTCAGACTTGATAGAGCAACAAGGCTTCACAAGATTGACTGCAAATCATTCACTGTTTATTCAGAGGATACAGAGCGGTTTAGTTGTTATTATTGGTCTTTGTTGATAATATCATTGTTACAGGAGATGATGTGCAAGTTATTAGTCCGACCAAGGAATTTTTATGGACGACAGTTTGTCACCAAGGACCTTAACGATTTATAGTACTTCCTAGGGCTTGAGTTTGTCAGGAACTACCAAGGGGCTTGTGATGACCCAGAGAAAATATGTTACCGACCTCCTCTATGAAATATGCATGGAAGATTGCAGACATGCCGCTTCTCCCATGGATCCTAGCACGAAACTATATAATGATGATACTGAAGAGGTGGACAAGAGGAGATAGAGGGATCTCGTAGGAAATCTCCTCTATGTGACCATTACTATGCTAGACATCTCCTTTTTCGTGAGTAAAGTTAGCTAGTTTATGAAGCAACTGAGATAGACACATATGGATATGGTTCACATGATTCTGAGATACCTAAAGACATCTCCATGTACATGATTTATGTTTAGCACATGAACATCCCTTGCCATTAAAGTATGTGCAAAGGCAGATTATGTAGGATGCCCCACGGATAGGAAATCTACTTCAGGCTTTGCAGTATTCATAGAGAGCGCTTTAGTATCATTAAAGAGAAAAAAATAGATTGTGATTGTCAGATCTAGTGCAGAATCAGAGTACAGAGCCATGGCGCAGGGAAGCACTGAGATGATGTGGGTCAGATCTGTTGTGACTAACTTGGTTATTGACGTACCTCTTCCCATGCATCTACAGTGCGATAACCGGGATGCCATGTTTATTGTCAACAATCCCGCCTTCCATGAGAGCAAGGTTCGAAATATCGATTTCAATTTCGTTTCGGTCAACTCAAATACCGAATTTTCAGGAAATTTCGACAATTTTGGTGGAAAAGTTGGAAAAGGCTCAAAAAATCAATTTTTCCCCAATTTTATTGTAAATGTTGATATTCCAAGTTATTAGAACAGTAAATAACATACAAATACACAATTATTTCACACATATTGCTCATCTATACCCCTTATATAGGCATATCGGTCATATCGACCATATCGATCATGCCGGTCATATTGTAGAATATGTTAGATATTACAAATGGACTTAATCTAAATATTTCAAACAATGAAACAATAGATATACACTTATAGACTTATAGCATACATATCAATCATCTTATCATCTATGACTATGATGGTATGTTACACACCATATCGAACATATCGTTGTTAATAGTTAATACTTAATAACATAGTAATAGTCTTATAAGTTACAACAAGTGAAAATACATGCATTTAATGTAGAGTAATAAGAACATGTTCATTAATGATCAATGCAATAAAAGATTAAAATATATTACTTGGTGATATGTTTGGTTCAGAACCAAGAGTTCCGCGGTGGATCTGAATGGCCCCACCTTCCTTGTTGTCTCTCATAATGCATCGCAGATTCAATGAACTCGTAGTAGTTCTCCCATGTCATGTACGAGAACATGGCCTTGTAATCCATCACATACTGCTTGTATTGGTGGTCATCGATGCCTATGAGTATCCCGAGACGAGGATAAGCATCACTAGATCTGGTATCACGAGTGGCACGACGAGGCTGCGAACTACTGGCCTGAGATCCTCGGGACGACGACGGAGTAGGAAATCTCCGCGGAGGAGGAGGAGGGACTGGCGTGTACTCAGGGAAGAAACCGTAATTGTCACCCCTAAAGAAGCTGCCATGGCTCTGCTCAGGTTGGCTACCTTGGTAGTTCTCACCGTTGTTGCTATTGTATCCCCCATACCCACTGTAACCATATGAATATGATGGAGGTGCATACGCTTGAGGAGGAGGAGGAGGTCCTAGAGGAGGAGCATGAAAGTATTCCGGGAAGATGCCAAATGATCTCTCATCGTGCGACGATCCATATCCGCCTAAAGGACTTGGTGTTCCTCTGTGATATGGGTTGTCAATGTCCATGCAGCTCAAGGAACCTACAGATGATATCAAATCGTCCATGTAGCTGTCGGTTGGACGATGGCCACGATCATATCATATTGCATGGATCTGCTCCTCGTCAAGAAGGGCTCAATACCCTTACCCTTGTGTTTTTTATTGGGTGGTGGTACTGGTGCGCCTCCAGAACCACTCCCACTCCTACTTGCACCATAGCAGCCGCACTGTGCACGACCGAGTTCTCTCCTCTCGAACTCGCTCCTCATTGATTCTTTTGTAGCTCTTCTGTATGCCCTGCTCTACGCTATAGTCTGAATGTCAACGCATGGCTTTAACTAATATCCTCCGGGGTACACAAAGTCATCGTCATCTGAATCTGAAAGGACGTTGAATTCTTTCTTAAACATGAACTCTATCATTTGTTCTTCCCTTCTTACCCTCTCTGTATCCCTTTCCTTCTTCCCGTCCAAGCTGGCCTTCACCTTGTCCCTCACATCTTTGGGACAACGTGTGCACTTGGCAACATTCTTGTTATTTTTTTGAAGTCCCAAAAAAAGGGGGAGACACTCAGCGGTGTTCACCCCAATATATTAAAGAAAGAGAAAAGAAAGCGAATGTACAAAAACAAAGGGCAAAGAACTGTACAAAGAGGCAACAAAGCCTTCACCAAGCCCCAAAAAAAACGACGAATCCTAAACCGCATCCCGCTCCTCCACCAGCCTCACGCTGTGAATAATCACGTTCTCCTTGTAGAATCTCTGGCTTGAGAAGACGGCCTCATTTTGCCCAAGCCAAATCTCCCAAAGTCTCACCACTGGCAGCAAAAGATCTTTTCTTTCCCTGTTCCTGTTACGAACCAAGGAGTCACAGAAAGCCTCCATGCCATCTATATTCACCCAATCCAAGATAGAATCCTCCCACACCCCTCTTACCGTGGGGCATTCGAAGAATAAGTTCTCTAAAGATTCCACCGCCGAAGCGCAGAGCCCACAGAGGCTGGAAACACTGGCTATAATTTCGTGCAGTGATCTCTCGTCAATAATCTTCTCCTGCGAAAAATCCATAAGAAAAATCCAAGGCGCTCAGGAAGCCTTAGCCCCCAGAAGAACCAGCAATCCCTCACCAATACGTCTGAGCGCCCCAACTTCTTTTGCAGGAATTGCATCCTCGTGATCCCGCCTCCTCGTGATCCCGCCTCCTCCCAACAAGATGTTGCTTCATCCTTGTTATTGCGAACAAGATATTGCTTCATCCTCGTGATCCCGCCTCCTCCCAACTTCTTTCCACAAAAATTGCATTGTGGTTTCACTTTATTTCCATTAGGAGAGGAGGCGTACCTCCAACCAATGTCCCCGCTGAAATCGCCCCTCTGATCCTCAGAACTGTCAGATCGAGATCCGGAATCAGAATGTGCCATGATGATGGTCGTCGAAATCTGTGAGGAAATTGAAGAACAATCATTAAAGAGGTATACAATGCGACCAGTTATGAATTTGCTAATTAATTTATGTTTTAATTTTCGGAATTATTATATTTTTAATTTTTCTAACACATAATACACATAAAATCATAAATACATAGTGTTTGAAATTGAAAGAATACTCCTAATATTCTGATTTTCAGAAAAAAACACACCTTAGATCTACACATTAGGGTCTTAGATTTAGCAATTAAGGGACCATTTTCAAGAAAGACTACCTAAGTGACACAAAATATAAGATTTAACATATGATTTTCGGATTTACTCAATTTTTAAATTTCATTTACCAAAAAAAAATTTGAAACATGATTTCTATTTCCATAACTTAAGATCCGAATTTATAATTGAAGAACTCATCATCATTGCACATTATACCTCAAAAGCCCCAATTTCTTCTTCCATAGATCTAACAAAATGTTCTCAAACTTTGTTTTAGTTCATGTTATACACAAGATCCGAGGTAATATGTTCATAGCTATCACTATTGTGCAATTAAAACACAAAACCCCTAATTTTCGTCTCCAAATTTAAAGCTATATATTGGAAATCTCTAAAAAACACCATACCAAGTTATATCCACATCCTAAGAGTGAAACCCCTAAAAAAATTAAGAATTTGATGAAGATTTGGCAAAATTTGGCTTACCTTGAAGCAAGAAGGTCTTGGAGGAAGTTGGAGAACTCCCTGCTGGAACTCGGTCGAAATGTGAGAGTTTCGACCGAAATTTCGGTCGATATCGGCATCTCAATGGATTTTTTAATGAAAGATTCCCTCTTTCGGCCGATATCTCGAAATGCTCTGAAATCTCGCCGATATCTCGTGAGATTTCGATCGAAACCCGGGATATCGATATACATATCAGTTTCAATATCCCTGACCCGTCGAAATCGATATTTCGACGAATTTCGTCGAAATATCGCGAAATTTAGTTCCATGCATGAGAGGACCATGGACATTGAGGTAGATTGTCATTACACACGGGATATGATTCAAAAGGGCTTTATCTCTACTTCCCACATCATCTTAGGGGAACATAAAACATGTATTTTCACCAATACTCTCTTGCGGGCCATTCCAGAGGTGTTCTTCTAAGCTAGGCATGATTGACAACAATGCTTCATCTTAAGGGAGAGTGTTGAGAGTTATCTTGTCTTTTCATGTTTTTGTGTAATTTCTTTTCTTTCAATCTCTACTATGTAATTTTTCCAACAGAACATTAGGACCCCCATTATTAATGCAATTCATTATTCTCTTTCTACAAATAATATTTTTTAGTATTGTGTAATTGCAACAATACTATGACGATCTAACCCACCAAGAATCATCACATTTTGTGTGATGATGTTATACTTCTAGGGGTTCTCTCGTTAGCTCGAGTCCTAATTAGGCTTTTCATCTCATTTGATTATCAATTTCAACTAACTATATAATAAATAAAAAAGAATTCCCCCGAAGATATATTTGGACTTTGCAAAGTCCCAGACGGTAGGAGGTTGAGTTAGTGCAAATTCTCTTGTGAATTAACCATGGTCGACTTTCAGAATTGTTCTACCTATGGAGCGGTAAGTTCATACTTTTTCGAGAACCCCCAATGTCAAACAAAAGGGTGAGAAGTCAGTAGCATATGTTCTCACCTCGACATCCTTCGTTGGAAAACAAGGCCATGAGATATTGTGATATGTCGTTGGAAAATAGTTTCCGGTGGAAAAAGCGAGGATTTCTTATACGCATATGAAGGTAGAATGACGAGAGGCGTCAGAACCAGAGGCTTGAGACATTTCGAAATTGAGAAATCTCGATCGGAGCCGGTGCTGTCAGAGAGCAGTTAGCCAGATAATTCATTAGTAGAGTGGAAGGAATTAGGAGTCAAACAATCACATGAGTCGTTGATTGGTAAGCATCCCATTCGAAAGTGAGTATAATTCAAGGAGCTATTAGATTTTGGCCGAGGCATGCGAGAGGTCTTGTAAACTTGGAGGAGCATTGGCTCCTATTAGAAGACTGCAAGCGATGAGCCCTTCATAAGTTTTTTGGAAACACACCTTGCTAAGGGATGGGACCTTGCCATGTCACCAGTGTCGATGGCTCAAAATTATGAGCCACCCCTCCATTTTTTGGGGCGGACACCACTGAGTGTTTCCCCCTCCCTTTCAAACTTCAAAAAAAAACAACAATGGGAAAGAAGAATCCGAATTGTAGAATGGTGTGCCACATGAGAGAATGTATCGTGATAGTTTGCCCCATAAGTTTGGGTGATCCAACGAGCCACAAACTTAGCCTTGTTGCGATCAACGCTGCCATCTGCACAATGCTTCATTGTAAACTCCCATTTGCATCTAACTTCAGAAGCTTGTGTATGGGAAGTGACCAAGCTCATGTGTTACGCAGCTATAGCATGATCACCTCCTCCAAAGCAAGACGCCAATGACTATCATGTATAGCCTCCTGGTATGTCCATGGGATCTCTATAGCTGATAAACCCACGACAAATCTCATGAAATCCTCTAAAAGGCACCCAAAATAATATGAGCAGTGAGAGGATATGTGCCACACACATGCCTCTGCTTCCATAGAGCGATGGACACATCAATATCATATGTACCATCTGTAACTTGTAAAGTAGCTTCCTGAGAAGAAACCTACTCGTCCTGTAAAATAGCATGCTTTATAGACAAATAACCAGTGCCATCAGTAGAAATAAAGTTCTGAGAGCATACTTGAGGCATGTTGGATGATGGGGAAGTCCCATGAGCAGGGGTTACATAAGATGGCATGCGGATGTAAAAATGTAGCAAAAACTAAGCCAAATACTAGGAGGTGGGGGTAGAGGAACAACCACAATAGGAGGTAGTGGTGGAGATGGTGGAATTGGTGGTGGTGGAGCTGGAGGTGGGGGTGCAGTAGGAAGAGGCATGTAAACCTCCTCTCCAAAGTTAGATGGAATAAACTTGTTATTTGTAGGAGAAAAATACATGACCGTCTCATAAAAGGTAACATCGACACTGACGTAGTACTTCCTTCAAACAAGATCAAAACATCGGTACCCTTTCTGGACCAGAGTAGCCCACAAAAACATACTTGACAGCTCCGAGGAAGAGCTTGTCATGATCAGGAGTCAGACGGTGAATGAATGCCACAGAGCCATAGACACAGGAAATATGAAAAAAGATCCTTCTCGAGAAACGCAATTGAGTAAGGAATATTCTCTCCTAGCTTAGAAGATGTCATATGATTTACCAAGTAATAAGTAATGAGTACTGCATCACACAGAAAGAGTAGGGAACACGACTCTGAATCAGGAGGGTCTTTGTCACACCAAGTAAAGGATGGTGTTTGTGTTCAGCAACATCGTTCTGCTGGGAAGTGTACGCAAACGATGTTTGGTGTATAATGTAAAGAGACCTAAAGAGCTCAAAAAGCTGTCAAGTGCAGAACTCCAACACATTGTCAGAGCGAACGTACTTGACAGTAGTAGGAAAATATTCGTTATTTCATTAATAAATGATTGAATAATAGACTCAACCTCATACTTGTTTTTTAAAAGAATAACCCATGACAATCTAGAAAAGTCATCCACAACAACAAGATAAAACTTGTGTCCATGATGGTCGGGAACATGATCGAGACCCCAAATGTCAAAATGACACAACCAGACCCCAAATGTCAAATTGACAAGCTCAAATGAACTATTGCTACTACAACTCTGACTACCAAAAAAAGTAGCTCGGCGATGCTTCCCAAGCTAACAAGCCTTGCACTGGAATGTGGACCGAGAGGATATCTATGGGAGGACATGATACAACTTCTGCAGATGAAGATGGCCAAAACGTAGATGCCACATGTAAGGAGAGAAAGATCTAGTAGGAATAGAAGAAGCCTCAGCATATGGAAATTGAACCAATCTGTAGAAAATTCCTTGCTCACGGCCATATCCAATTACACTGCCTACGATTATGTCCTGATATACAAGAGACGATGGGTGAAAAACGACACGATAATGTAAATCCTTAGTGATTTAAGTAATATATAACAAATTCGTTGAAATATGAGGTGCATGTAGCACATTATGCATGCACATAGATGTCGTCAAACAAACTTCCACGCCCGATCATGTAAAAGGGGAATGAGTAACATCTGCTATGAAAACCGATCTGCTTGGAGAAATAAATCTATGTGAAGCGAACTGAGATCTGTCTCTACATAAAGGAGAGATGCACTAAAATCCATTATCCACTCAGTTATATATGTCATGTGGCATTTTCTAAGGGCTCGTTTGGTTGAAGGGTTGAGGTGGGTTGGGGTAGCCTCCTGTGAATAGTAGTTGTTTGGTTGGTTATGAGGGTTGGTAGAGGGTTGGAATAAGGAATGTGATGTGATGTTGCATTGATTTGTGATGGAAATCCAACCCAGGCATGACCCAGGAGAAAGGGGGTAAATCGAGTTACCCTAAGGGTAACCCAGTATCCAAACGAGCCCTAAGAGCATAGGTTATACCTGAGGTGCTAGAAGAGGCTCTGGCAATGGTTGCAACGATGGACATGTAGGTGCACTAGTCGTGGCGGCAATATGAGTCGTCATATCCCTCAGACGCGAGACAATATCATCCGACTTTTGTTATGTAGTAGGAACAGAAGTGGTAGTAGGGTCACTCTGCTCATTCACACAAGCAGATGCATGATATCCATGTTTTAGATAGCATGTCTACTTTGGATAACCTGACCGATGATAGTAAGTGCATGGACCACACTGACGTCCACCTCATCTGTCACGGGCTCTACGCCCTCTGAACTAAGATGTACCTCTCTTGCACGGAATGCAAACTTCGCTAAGGAAGCCTGTGTAGTGACATTAGATGGGACCACGATCCTGCTAAGACGGCTATAAACCTTATCCATCAGAGGTATAACTCATACTCAGGGTCTAGGGCTGCCAGAAAGACTCCAACATTCACTAGAGCACATGTGAAACTCTGCAACAACAGAGAAGGTGTGCCCACGAGGAAGGGCGTGGTTGGTGTGCGAGGTTGAGAAGAGGGTAATGGAACTTTGGTGTTGGACCATTATCACTCTAATACCATATGGAAAGAGAATAAAGGATGCCATTGATAATGAGGCCCAAGGGTTCTCTTATATAGAGAGGAGAAACATGTTGAGCAAATTACATAGTAGAGACATTAAAAAAAAGAAAATACATAAAAACATGGAAAGATAACTCTCAACATTATTTTTTTGAGAAACTCTCAACGTTACATAACACATTTCAAACAAAGAGAAGGCAAATAAATGTCAACCATAAGTGACACACACATTTAATGTGAAAAATTCTTCCAGGTTAAAACCTCGACTAGAGTCTCACAACTTAGTCTTCAACCTAACCAATCCTTTGGTCTCCCACCTTGGCTTTCTCCCAACTTTGTGGGAAATATGAAAATGTTCCAGGTCAATGGTAGAAAAATGAGCGATGCTGGTCACTAATCATCAGGAACATTGTTATGTCACAATTTTTGGTTTATATTCACTTGGTCCTCGTTTATTTACATATAGTTTAGTTAAACGATGTTTTACAATATATCATCATGGAATAACACATGGATTTTTTCGTCCTTTTGACCGTAAGCTCAATTAAGTAAGCTTTTTGGCTGTTTTTTTATCATGTCGTATCTATGATATATCTCTTCTATGTAAATTGACTTAATTGTTGGCAGAATAATTTGTGGCAGCATCACCTTTGACTTGTTTAAGAGATCAGCCAAGGAAAGGGGAGCGACTCACTTTGTCCCCAAGTGGCTCATTGGCAGCAATTACAGATTCACTTGGACGGATTTTGTTACTAGACACGAGGGCACTGGTTGTGGTGCGGTTATGGAAGGTTATATATATTTTCCTATTTTTTTACTTTTTTCTTTACATAGTCTAATATGTTCATTGATTTTTCATAGGGTTATCGAGATGCTTCTTGTTTCTTCGTGGAAATGCTAATTGGTAAAGACAAGGGGAAATCTATTTCAACTTCCTATGATGACGAATACAAAAAGAATGAATATTGTTTGTGCCTAGCAATTCATGCCCCACGAAAAGGGATCATTGAGGTATGCCTGGCTTGGTAGCATGCAATTACTTGGTTCATGGTCATAGAAATGAAATAAAATGTGTAATGATTAGTAGATTATCTAAAACATCGAGTTGCAAAATGTGCTTCGTTTAGAGCTTTCTTTTAAAAAGTGAGTTTCGTTTCATTTACTCAATCGATATTAATTTATTGTAGAGGTAATTAGACATGAACCTTTAGAATAACAAATCCCCATTTAAAAAAAATTATGTTCACATGTACACATTGAGAAAGAATGATACGGTTCATTATCCTTTGTGTTATGGTTGGGATTTGGTACCTTAATCATTGTACGCGAACATTTGATATGAAATAAAACCTTTTCTAAAATTGGTATCTTCCTTAATCATATTGTGTCATATTTTTATGTATTTTCTTTTCTTCATGTCCCTACTATGTAATCTGCCTAATATGCTTTCTCCTCTCTATATAAGAGAACCCTAGGACCTCATAAATAATTCAATTTATTATTCTCTTTCCACATGGTATCAGAGTGACAGTCCTACATCGAAGACATGTTGCCCTAGTTCCCTCCTTCAATTGTCGGCCTCCTTCCTTTGTCGCCACCCGTCAGCCTCCTCTCAGCGCTCCTCTTGGTGCTGCAGAGCCTTACACGCAGCCCTAGCGGTTGTCATCGCCCCTCAGTATCTCAGGTCACTTTAACCAGACAAACCGGGTGTAGCGTAGGACAAGATGGTTGATGGTGCAAGAGGAGGTGGTCAGGCTAAACAAACTGAAGGATGATAGGGCATTGACGGCATAAGAGTTGGTTGCGAGAGGTAGTCACTTGGATGTGATTCTTCGGGAATACAAAAAGGAGGTCGCTTGGAGTTAGAGATTGAGGCAGCGGTGATTGAGGGAAGTGGATGCAAATACAAGGTTTTTTTCATGCCATGTCTAGTGGGTTGAGCCGTAGGAATATGATACACTCAATTTAGGTGGATGGTGAGGTGGTAGAGGGGGATTGGGCTTTGGGGGCGGCCCTGCGGTCACACTTTCAAGCATTCGATAGATGACGCGAGCGGGCAGGATGGGGTAGCTGGGGAGAGGCGTATCTCGGTTGTGCGATTCAGAGGCATGATCGTTGGTGAAGGAGTTCACAGAGGCTGAGATGAAGCGGACGTTGTTCCGGCTAAATGATGATGAGGCACCATGTTCGGATGGGTTCCCAGTTATCTTCTATGAGGAGTTCTGGGAGGTGGTACAAGCAGGATGTCATGGAGGTGGTGAAGGAGTTTCGGGAAGGCAATTGAGGCTTTCAGAAATTGAATAAGGCTCTTATTTTTCTGCTTCCTTAGAAGGACGCACTGATCATGGTAGAGGATTACAGACTTATTACACTCTCTAATGTTATTTATACAGACTTATTACACTCTCTAATGTTATTTACATGATTATTGCCAAGGTCCTTGCTAACATTTAAGGGAGGTGCTAGATCAGATCATCTCGCCTGAGCAGACGACATTTGTGCCTAGGAGAGAAATGGTTGATGGGTTAGTGATGTCTTAGATGGTGGCTGATTGGATAAGGGATAGGGCCAAAGGGGTGCTTTAAAAGGTAGACTTTTCCAAAGTGTACGACTGTGTGGATTGGAGGTTCCTGTGGGCTTCATTACAAAAGAGGGGTTTCCCCAAAGAGTGGATTGCGTGGATCAAGCAGTGCGTGATGACAACATCACATGCGATTTTGGTTAATTGCATACTGGAAGGGGTTTTTTTCATCCCTAGAGGGGCATTAAGAAGGGATGCCTTTGACATCGTTTTTTCGTGATTATGGCAGATGCTCTGGCTGTGATGATGAGGATGGCTTTGAGTAGGGGATAGTGTTCTGGTTATAAGAAAAAGGAGATATCCATCCCGATTTTGCAGGTTGCAGATGATATTGTATTATTCATGGAGGTTGAGGAAGAGAATATACTTCGGGTGTCGCTCAATATGGACATTTTTGGGACATATCGACTCTTATGATCAATGGAGAAATCAGTAGTGGTTCCTTTCGGACTCACGGAGTAGGAGGTATATTGCGCGTTTGCAGTGTTGGGGTGTCCGATGACCACGTTGCCAATCACGTATTTGGGGCTGTTATTGGTGGCAGGGAGGTTGAAATATGGGGACTGGAGGGCTATTCTGGAGAGATTGGAGAGAAGGTTGGTGAGGTGGAATGCGATGATGCTTTCGAGGGGTAGGAAAGTGATACTTCTGAAGCATGTTCTTGTGGTCATCCTATCTTTTTCTGTTGTACGAGGTAGTTACCAGTTGGTGTACGCTCGAGGATCGAAGCCTTGATGAGAAGGTTTTTCTGGTCGGATGGTAAACAAGCTAGGGGGCTTCCATTTGGTAGATTGGGTAAGGTGACAATGTCAAAAAAGAAGAGTGGATTGGGAGTTCTGCGGGTGGGCGAGATGAACAAGGTTTTCTTGGCAAAGTGGATGCGCACATATGGGGGAATTCTGAGGACTCGGTCTGTAGGATAATGAGAAAGATATATGGGATCTCCTTGTTGCTGGAGGTCGTCTCGGGTCGCGTGCCGTCATCTTTATGGAAAGGGATCACCGAGGTAATCCCAGCGCTGGCAGTCAAGGTTTCACATGTGCTTGGGGATGGCGTTGGATTTTGCTTTTGGCGAGATGATTGGTCAGGGGGAACGCTACCCACACCTATTGCAACTGCCTTGTAACAGGGAGAATGTGGTGCGACAACCGACAGGTGTGAGCACAGAGGTCATGGTATCCACTTTTCTCCTCAGAATTGTGAGATAAGAGGGTGGAGGATTTCGTAGCTCTGCTAGCAGATTTGGTCGAGGTTCAGGGACTGGCGGTGGGAAGGGATCATTATGTTTGGGAAGATGGGAAGTTCTCGGTGAAGAAAGCATACTAATTTTTCGTGGAGGATGGAGAGGAGGTGGAGAAAGAGGTTGGTTTTGATACGAGGTTGATTTAGAGGAGCAGGGTGCCAATCCATATCATGGTTTTTCTTTGATATGCAGGCTTGGTAAGATTCTTGCAAAAGGGCTTCAGAGGTTGCTACTTGCTGCTAGGGATGGAAGATGTTGCTTGCGATAGATGCGAATCAACAACGGAAGATGTGGATTACATGTTTTTCTCCTATCCTTCTTCGGCTCAGGTATGGAGCTGGGCAAGATTTTTCCGATTTTTGGAGAGATATTAGAACGGTGTGTGGCTATGGTCACGAGGACAACACTAATCCTTTTGCACTTGTGTAGGCGATATGGTGCGCCAGGAATGAGGTCATTTTTGAGGGGCATACTTTTTATATTGAGAATGTAATTAAACATTGTAGGGCGTTGTGTATATCTTGGAGATTGTGATGTGTTGTAATTTTTAATCATATTTAATCATATTAATATATACTTTTTGTGGTGGGTCACAGTTTCGAGATGCCACCCATCCCTTTTTCAGAAAAAATCCTCAGTCACTGTTGTTGCAGCCACCTTCTCTTGCGATACCTTTGCATGCCAAGAACCGGTCGTTGGGGTCCTATCGGCCCCTCTCTCGACACCACCAATGCCTCTAAGGTGTTGCCAACCATCCGGTTGCATCCGAGGTTGCCTCTAGTCATTTGTTTACTTCCTAGGGTTGCCTCTAGTCACCTTGGTTTCCCTATCATCACTCAAAATTCACCAAACAGTCTGATTTTAGACATATTTGGGTGAAATCAGATCTCTAGGCTCCGCCACACGCTTTATAAAGACACCAAGATTGGTGGGAACGGTTGTGGTGTGAGTCTGCATACACAATCGATTCCTTATATGTTCGTATAGATGTGTTTGCTTCAGCCTCCAGTTCTAGTCTTCATCTCTTTTCGGCATCATGTCAAAGAACGAGGCTGACATCCCATCTTCAGACATCTTAATAGGTCCGACGCCCATTGTCAAGATGAAGGGACTAACTACAAGTTGTGAGCCCTGGAGTTCACGAGCTTTATGCAGTGACATATGAGAAGATGGTTGTAGGTGTAGACTCATACCACAACCACTTCCATCTTTGAAGGCTCCCTTGGGTTACTAGGGTGTTTTTAGATAATCACGTCACACTCTAGAGAACCAAAGATGAGCCTAACTGGAGGCCCGCGACTATGCACGAGCAAAAGACAGCACGAGAGGCACACAGGGCTGTATAGGGGCACGAGCAGTGTCAGCTGCGGCGAGGCGTGCGGAGGCGCGGGCAACTGCGGGGGTGTGTTAGGCCACAGAGCGCAGAGGCGCGAGCAGGGCTAGGGCGCGCGATCGCAAAGGTGCCCGAGCGTGAGGGTACGCGAGCGCGGAGGTGACGGCAGCGCACTATCGTGCGCGTGAGGGTTTTTGGTGGGGGCGGGCTCCAGGGCACAGGCTCCGGTCTAGCATCGTCGCTCTGATACCATGTCCAAGTGTGAAAATGAAAAAGGTATATTATCTCGTAGCCCTAGAGCTCTTTCATATAAGAGAAAAGCTCTAGGGAGAAATTACATAAAGAAGACTGACAAAATAGAAAAATATAAATGGAGACAATGAGATATAATTATCTCAACACATCACAGACATGAAACCTTTGAAAAGTTCAAAGAATTCATGGCTTTGGTTGAGAAGCAAACATGAAAGAAGATAAAATGGATTCGATCTGACAGAAGTGACAAGAGACGCTACATAACCATGTCGCACATGGTAAGATCAATGATGAGTAAAGCAAACTTACCTCTCAGTTTGTGGGGACATGCAGTAGAGACTACATCTTATGTCCTAAATAAGATTCCATCTAAATCTGTACCTAAAGCCCCTCATGAGCTTTGGTATGGTACCATGCCAAGTGTATGATACTTGAGGATTTGGAGTTGTTCGGTTAATGCTAAAAACATGGATGCAAGCAAGTTGGAATCCTGCACTAGAGAGTGCTACTTCATTGGATACGTAAAGAACGGTGTTGGATACCAACTTTATGATCCTGATACTAAAAAGATATTTGTTTCCAGAAACGTCAAATTTATAGAAATGTATTCCTTAGAAGTCAAGAAAATAATGAAATTAAGTAATTTATCGAATCTAGCGAGACCAATGAAGTTCATACATTAGAAACTGAAGAGATAGTTGAAAATGACACGACCGTACCTACTAGGAGGAGTTCTAGGGTTGCAAGACAACCTGAAAGGTATGGATTCCATGTATAAGAAGTGTCTGATGATGATCCAGCTTCATTTGATGAAGCTTTGAGTGATTGCGACATGGATAGCCGGATGCAAGCAATGAAGTCTGAGATAGACTCCATGCACAAGAATGGTGTATGGACCCTCAAAGATCCACCTAAAGGGGTCAAACCCATTGGGTGCAAATGGATCTTCAAAATAAAGAGGGGACTCGATGGGAAGGTAGAGGCCTTCAAAGCACGGCTCATAGTCAAGGTTTACACATAGAAAGAAGGCATCGATTACGATGAGGCCATGCTCATGTGGCCATGCTCAAATCCATTAGGGCATTGCTGGCCTGGACTATGACATCTAGCTATGGATGCCAAGACTGTTTTTCTCAATGGATACCTCGAAGAGGATATCTATATGGAGCAGTCCCAAATTTTCATAGCTGAGGAAGAAAAAGTATGGAAGCTGAAAAATTCATCTATGAGTTCAAACAGGTGTCTCGTAGTTGAAACATTTGATTGGATGAAACCATAAAGAGTTATTGCTCTGCCAAGTGATGTGGAAAATATATGGGGTCATTTCTAATCTCTGTCTGCTCCGCTTGATGTTGTTAATTTGCCCTATACTTTCTGGATGGGGATTTGCACTGATATGCTCGAGATTTCTCTTTTGTGCCATGGGGACAACAATAGTTTCAAATATTGGTAGGATGGCTGGACCGCTGAGGGGGTGATTAATTCCCATGTTTGATCATTTTAGGTGTCGATCAAGGGATATAGGTTTCAGAAGTGTGGTCGAATGGTGATTGGAACCTGTTGTTGTTTGACTCTTTTATTTGATATTAAAGGTTGGTGGAATTCATGAAGATGTCTGAATTTCTAGCTACTGTTAATCGTATGTCTGGTTGATGCAACAATTGGACTTGGTATTACGGGAGGTTTTTACTCAAGAAGGCTTATAAGATCCTTTTTGCTTTGGTACTTTTCAATCTTGGTTTCTTGTACAGGAATGAAAAAGGATTCGGAGTTGGAAGCAACCATCATGGGTCAAAATCTTTCTTTGGTTTCTAAGGTGTTGGACAAGTATTGGTTGGTGCTCGGAGAGCAAGGATCCTTTAGAGGGAAGATGGTTGACGTGCGTGTTGTTCTACTGATACATAGGATGTGGACCGCCTATTTTGCAGTTGAACTAGTTCCAAAGAGTTTCGGTATGCAACTTCAATCAACATGGTGGACATCGAAAGTGTTTTTTTAACTTTATTGGCATCAATTGGAGTAGCTCAGTTAGTGATAGGATTTTGGTCCTAGCCGTGTTTTGGGTACTCTGGTTAGCTAGGAACGATGTGTTTTGTCAGGAGTATGCCTAGGCTTTCTTGGAGTGTTTATCTTTGTATTTATCTTTGTCTTAATTTGTTTCATTGAATGTATGGAATGTACAATTTAGGGTCTGCACCATTTCCGGTGCCGTCTAAAAAAAACTTTAGGTCGGATGACATAATTAAGATCTTATCTCTCAAATTAATCCCTTATTTCAACTAAATATTGTCACATCTGTATATTTCATTTTAGTGCATATTTATTTGCTTGTTTAATATTTCAGTTGGATTTAATTCAACTTATAAGGTCTTTAATTGATCAGAAAATGACTGTACAAAAGTTCGTGGTCTGATTTGGCTGAATCTTGGTTAGATGTTCCGCATTTCAGATCTGATCAGATAATGCACTACTACAACAGCAGCAACAACAACAAAGCATTTTCCCATAATTAAGTAGGGTCAGTTACATGGATTCTTCGCCTTCATTCAGATCTATTTTAGGTCAATCCCGGGCTTATATCCAAAAAATTAAGATCTCTTTGTATAGTCTCTTTCCAACACTTCTCAGGCCGTCCTCGCCCTCTCTTAGACGGCTCAACATCCCAACACTCGCATCTCCTAACTTGTGCATCAGCTGACCTTTGCAAATGATTAAACCATCTTAAGCGGTTTTCTCGCATATTATCCTCAATCGGAGTTACACCAACTTTCTTTCAGATTGCATCATTCTGAATCCGATCTTTACATGTGTGTCCACATATCCACCTTAACATTTTCATTTCAGCTACAACCATTCTCTACACATGTCTATGGTTCACAAGCCAACATTCCTATAATTTTTAAAGCATAGCAGAGGCTCCTCTCCACGATTGCTTTGTAAAACTTTCCTATAATTTTAAAGGAATTGTCTTATCACAGAGAACAACAGAGGCTCCTCTCCACTTTAGCCAGCCTGCATTTATTCTATTAGTAACGTCTCCAATTTCCTCATCATGTTGCAAAGTAGATCTCAGATATTTAAAAGAATCTCTCTTCCGAATGTTGTCGTCACCAATCTTCACCTCGATTCCTTCACCATTGCTTCCATCAAAGGTGTACTCCATATATTCCGTCTTAGCTCTACTTATACGAAATCCTTTATTCTCCAATGCATCTCTCCAGACCTCAAGCTTCTCATTTACTCCATCCCTAGTCTGGTCAGTCAAATAATATCATCAGCAAATAACATACACCAAGGTACCCCATCCTGAATGTGACTTGTCAACTCGTCCATAATTAGAGTAAAAAGAAATGGACTCAATGCTGAATCTTGATGTAAACCAATGATGATGTCAAAATAGTCAGTCTTCCCAGACGGGGTCCTTAAACAAGATAAATCCCTATCATACATATCCTTTATGAGGTTAATGTATAGCACAAGTACTTGTCTCTTCTCTAAAATCTCCACAATATCTCTCGTGGGACATAATCATAAGCCTTCTCCAAATCAATAAATATCATATGGAGGTTTTTCCTTTTAGCTCTATAAATCTCCATTTTTCTCCTCGGCAAATGGATGGCTACAATAGTTGAGTGACCTGGCATGAATCCGAATTGGTTTTCTTTTACTTTAGATACTTGCGTC
The DNA here is from genome assembly GCA_037367405.1 of Ottelia alismoides. Classification (NCBI taxonomy): domain Eukaryota; kingdom Viridiplantae; phylum Streptophyta; class Magnoliopsida; order Alismatales; family Hydrocharitaceae; genus Ottelia; species Ottelia alismoides. The sequence continues at coordinate 1,453,268 of JAZKJV010001292.1, forward strand.
AACCTTCTTTCTATCACATGTTCCCAAATTTTCGTAATACGACTCATCAGCTTGATACCTTTGTAATTTGAACAATTTTGAATGTCTTATTTGTTCTTATAAAGAGGCACCACGATATTCCTCCTCCAATCTTCTGGCATTTGCTTGCTTCGTCAAATAACATTGAATAGATTCGTAAGCCAAGTCAAACTGCTCTCATCTAAAACTCTCTATACTTCTACAGGGATGTCATACGATCCTACACCTTTCCCATGTCTCATAACCTTCAAAGCCTCCTCTTTTTTCTTTCTTTGTATTAGTCTATAGCTTGCACAATTCAAGTAACTTTCACTACTAGCTAGATCACCCAAAGTGATCTCTCTATTTCCTTTACAATGAAAAGTTTATGGAATTACTGCTCCCATCTAGTCTCTATATGTTTCTGAGTAACAAGCACGTGACCTTCCTCATCCTTAATGCATCTCACTTGAGAAAGATCTTTGGTCTTTCTTTCTCTTGCTTTGGCCAACCTGAAATCCTTCTGGCCCTCCTTAGAGTCGAGATTTGTATATAAAACTTCATAAGCTTTTGATTTAACTTCGCTTACAGCCTTCTTTGCTTCCTTCTTTGCTATTTTATGTGACAGTTTCCTCTGTTCTATCCTTAGACATAGCTTTAAAGCATGCTCTTTTAATTGTTTGCTTCTCTTGCACCCCTTCACTCCACCACCACGCCTCCTTTTGATCTGCAGTTTCTCCCTTTGACTCCCCTAGTATCTCTTTGGCTACCTTTCGATACAAGATGCTATCGCCTCCCACATTTCGTCTGCACTTCCGCTACAATCCCATGATAAGTCTTCTAAAACCTTCTCCCTGATGCTCGATTGCTTCAATGGTAGACTCGACCATCTAGTTCTAGTGATCTTAGTAACCCTCCTTTTCTTTACTAGCCCTTTTATTTGCACATCCAAGACTAATACGCGATGTTGAGTTGTCAAACTCTCTCTTGGGATTACTTTGCGATCTTTAACACAACTGATCTCTTCTCCTCAACACAAAGTAATCTATTTGTGTTCTAATTGGGCCACTCTTATAAGTAACTAAATGCTCCTCCCTCTTCTTGAAGAGAGTGTTTGCTATGAAAAGATCATATGCGGTTACAAAATCCATAATGATATTTCCCTCTTCATTTCTATCCACAAAACCATGTCCTCCATGAACACGAGCATACCCTGAAGCATTTTTTCCCACTTGTCCATTAAGATCTCCACCTATACAAATCATCTCTCTTTGTAGGATTCCTTGTAAAATATTATCAAGATCCTCCCAAAAACTTGTTTAGTCCTTTCATCTAAACCAATTTGCGGTGCATAAACTGAGATGATATTCAGAATTTCTTCTTCAAGCACCAATTTTAGCAAAATAATCTGATCCCCGAATCTTTGCACCTCAACTACACAATCATTCAAACCCTTATGAACAACCACTCCAACACAGTTCCTGCACTTATTTACCTAATTACCAAAGTTTAAAGCATGTCTTCTCGATCTCCCTTGATTTCTCTCCAACCCATTTAGTCTCTTGAAGACATTATATATGAATCTTCCTTCTTTCCTTCGTATTCACTATCTCCATCAGTTTTCCAATTAAAGTGCCAATATTCCAACTACCAATCTGCAACTTCCATTGCAATCTCTTTTGGACTAACTTCTTTACTCACATGTGTCCACTATGCAATAACCCTTGCAAATTTTGGACTGCATCCGGACGGTGATGCAACAGAACTAGCTTATTTACCCGCATGTGTTCTTCATGCAAGAACCCTTGCAAATTTTGAACTACATCCATGTTGCGATTTAGCGGCCCTTGCCAACTTTTCATTGCATTCGAGCGATGCAACGCGTCTCAAGTGGGAACACCCCAACGAAATCTATATGTGTTATAAAATATGAAGAATGCGGAAGCGGAATGATAAAACAGAGCTAAGAACAAGAAAAATAGACATGGAAGACCATGATTTTACGTGGAACCCTACTCCGTAAGGAGCGGGATGAAACCACGGGAGAAGCCCTCAAAGGGGTGTGTTTTTCTATTACTTTTCTCAAGAGATACAGGAGGTCTGGGGCTCCTTATATAGCCTTCCCAGAGCCTCCAAGTCCCACCACTGGTCCATGTGGGACTAAACATTGGATGTGGTAAATGGATCTTCTCCAAGATCCATTTACCCTGCTACAACTCAATGGGCGCACAACCAAATACTCCAACAATCCCCCTCAAGCTGGAGCATGCAGTGCTCAGCTTGGACAAACAGAAAGATACTCAACTCAACACTACATGACACTACGGACAATATCAACCCAACGCGCACATTGCTGCAGTCGAGGACGTTGCTTCTCATGTCGTGCAGGTGAGGAAGACAAACGGGCTGGAGTGTGAGTCTGCTGAATCTCCTTGTCGGAGAGCATGTGCTCTAAACTGCGCCTATCAGAGTCACTGCAATTGAAATGAGTCTCCTCGTCGAAGTACTCTGGCCCACCACAATAATGTGGACAACTGCTCCATCTCTGAAAAAGGCCGAACTTAAAAGGGTCGTGGCTGTGCAATTCTCGTCGGAGTCTGTCTGAAACTGGACTCGAAATCGATCGTCGAGTCTGAACCCGACCTGTAGAGTCTGATCATCTGGCTGGTCTGGAGACTGATATCTGAATCTGGATTCTGGATCTAGACCTGTGACTCTACATTTATACTTCCCCTTTCTCCCATACTTGTCGGAAAAATGACATCGACAAAGTTGGGAGAAGACAAGATAAATTGGGGTACAAAACAAAACCACATAGCCGATCAAACATTTGTCGTCTTTTCAAACATTCATCATTGTTTTTTGAAATTTTTTTAAGCCGTTGACATTTTTTTCCGGCTTTTCATCAAACATTTTTTTATAAAGCCGTTTCAACTTCTCTTTTTTTTATGGCTTTGGAAATCCCTTTTTTTTACATTTGCGTACGGCTTTTGAGATGTACGTACCTTTTCTCCCCCTTTTTTCTCTCTTTTTTTTATAAAAGACTCGACCCATTTGGATCTACAATCCTCATTCTCTTTTTTTTAAAGAACTACCTCCCCCCCTCTTTTTTTTAATGCCATCCCTCCCCACGTTTTTTTTACATCAAGTGCCCCATTTTAAACCGGCCCTTCAAATCCTGTTTTTTTAAATAGTCGGGCCCACTCCTAGGGTTCCCATCCTGAGAACCCTCAATCGATCAAGCACCGCCGTTGGAGGAAGCTTCTCGCCCTAGATGCGTAATACACGGAGGGCAGCGTCGTTGGGAGGTGTGCTATGGCTGGAGCGCCGCCGCCAGGCGCTAGGGCACCGCCTCGATAGGGAGTTGCTGGAGCTTTGAGCGCTGCCGCCCGGAGGTCGCGCGCGGGAAGGAGGCTCCGCCTGGGCTCCATATTGCCTAGGGGATGTCACAGAGATGCGCGCCTGGGCTCACGAAGGAGCCTTCCGCCTGGATGATGCGCCTGTGTGAATCGCAGGAGAGGAGTAGGAGCAGAGAGAACGATGAGCCTCCGTCTGGACGATGGCGCTACCCAGGAGGTTGCGGCCTGAAGATGGGGCTTCGCCAGGTAGATGCGCGTCCGACTGGGTAGCAACGCGAGATGCAGGGCTCGCGTGATGGAGGAGGTCGCCGCATCGTGGAGTTGGCGGCGAAGGAGATCGTTCTGCCTGGGTTCTTGGGGTGCGAGCTGGGATCCCTCCCTAGGGCATCGATCTGAGAGCAGGAGGCGCCTGTGGGATGCTCCTGGGCTGCGGGGTCTAGCGCAGGCCTGGGGTGCGCAAAACTGGGAGGCGATGCCGAGGTCTGCAGGGCCCGAGTTCCTGGATCTCTGAGGCGATGGAACGCCGCTGCTGGAGGGGGAGCCGCCTGGGGTATGCGCGCGCGGCTGAAGCGCGATGCGCAGCCGCACCTGCGCCTGAGGCTCTGGAGACCGTCGCATGATGAAGGAGAGGCGCCGCCTCTTGTCTGGAGGCGCACGAGGCCTGGAAGCCTCGGCGTGGGGGTTCCGCATAGGCTGTGCACAGGCAGCCAAGGAGGGACGCGCGCAGGCTGCACATCGCCTGGAGGAAGATGACAGATCGCTGAAGAGGATTGCGTCTAGAGGCGCAGCAAAGAGGCCCTGCCTGGGGAGTTGCGTGCAGCACAGATCTAGGGTTCGAAAGAACTCTAAAAATTTCTCGAACAGAATATGAACAATAATCTACAACATCAACCTCGAATCTCGAAAAATAAAAATTATGAAAACCTCGAGAATCGAACCCGCTCTGATACCATGTTATAAAATATGAAGAATGCGGAAGCGGAATGATAAAACAGAGCTAAGAACAAGAAACATAGACATGGAAGACCATGATTTTACGTGGAACCCTACTCCGTGAGGAGCGGGATGAAATCACGGGAGAAGCCCTCAAAGGGGCGTGCTTTTCTATTACTTTTCTCAAGAGATACAGGAGGTCTGGGGCTCATTATATAGCCTTCCCAGAGCCTCCAAGTCCCACCACCAGTCCATGTGGGACTAAACACTGGATGGGGTAAATGGATCTTCTCCAGGATCCATTTACCCTGCTACAACTCAATGGGCGCACAACCAAATACTCCAACAATATGTTTGCTTAAATCCATGTTGAAAAGATCCGACTATTATGAGGCAACTTCCTAAATAGTATTTTTTAAAAAAATACTATTTAGAAAGTTGTCTCCGACTGTTTTACGCTGGATGTCGGCTACCTAACGCAACCCTCTTCATTTACCCAGACTTGGGAATGGCCACGGCGAGTTTATCAGATATTGCACTAAATTAAATAATATGATAAACTTTGGTTGGTAAATGCTTGTGGTGATGCCATTTTAATAAGACAAGCAGTGTTCAAGGATACACAAGGATGCCTCGTGGGAACTTTCATCTTTTTTTGGTCATATCACCAATGCTAATTTTATTTCTTCCAAGTGCTTATTGTGGCATGTAGTAGAAATCAAACATAAACCGATGAATGACTAATCAAGCAAGAGAATACAACACACACATGTATGTAGCTCACCCTTAATTGGGTTACATCCTCGATGACGGGGATTGATCTTCTCTTATGGGAAAGAATGGTTGTACTAAGGATATAAAATGAGACCTACCTTAAGAATTTTTTTAACACCCTTTCTATAGATGGATCGTCTAAATTTAGACAGATTTGCAGACACGAATACAAAAAGATCCCCCCTTTTGAGACAATAGGTTTTGTCGGCAATGATGCGCCGTTAAAAAAATCAGGCCCTGTAATGCATTTGGTCTATCATGCATATTAGGATTAAAGGCGTCTCAACACTTAACCTGGTCGGTATAACCAAAGATGATTTGCTTTACTATTTTAGGAAAAATGTAGAGTTGATCATATTTATCTTATCGTTCATCTACATCTAGCGTAAATACACTGAAATATTTATCAATAAATGCTATCAATGTCCGGTTGGGAATTTTTCAAAATAATGAACTAAAGCATTTTTTTACAAAGCAGTATTTGACACAAGCAGTAACAAGATAGAGATACACGTTTCAAATGGCATTGAACTTCTCTCTCTCTCCCCCTCCTTTTCTGCTACTCCGTCGTTCTCCTCTTATCTCTATGTGCATCCACCATTGTGTATACATACAAGCATATGAGTAGTATCTATGTATGAGTACACATAATATATGGTAAAATACAACACTCTGGTGTGGGATCACTTCACTGCAAGGCGTAATCCAAGGGTCAAATAACGTTATTTCTTTCCTCATGATTCCTATTGGAGGATAGACATCAATCGTAATGATCATATTGTAGCAGTAACGTAACATACTTTGTTTAGAGCAAAGAAACTTTCAATTGGTGTTTAGATCCATGGAACATTTTTGAGTAATGATACCGTAATGGGTATCATAGTGTGGAATTATCTTATTATGTTCTGCATGAAGTATGGGAAGTTGGGTCATGGCAGGCAGTTTGATGAAATACCTTACTAGGATGATGTCAGTTCTGGAAAAATAATATCCATGCGTACAGAGGCTATAGGCCTAAGGATTAAATCGAATAAGGATATATTCATATCCAATCCGTTGTCGTCTTGATAGCAACTATTAAAGCTATCCACTTGTTAAGGAGAACAATGAAGATTTATAGAGCTAAAAATAACCTCCATATGATTTTTATTGATTAGGACTTAGGAGAAGGCTTATGATTCAGTCTCGAGGGAGATATTGTGGAGAGTTTTGGAGAAGAGACAAGTACACGTCCTATACATTAATCTTATAAAGGATATGTATGATGGGACTTCATCTTGTGTAAGGATCTTATCTGGGAAGACTGACTATTTTAACATTGGCATCGGTCTATATCAAGCTTTAGCTTTGAGTCCATTCCTTTTTACTTTGATTATGGATGAGTTAGCTAGTCACATTCACGATGAGATACCTTGGTGCATGTTGTTTGTCGAGGATATTGTGTTGATTGATGAGACAAGAGATGGACTAAATGAGAAGCTGGAGTTTTGGAGACATGCCTTCAGACTAAAGGAAAGTAGGGCTAAGACTGAATATATGGAGTGCACATTTGATGGAAACAACGACGAAAGACCCGAGGTGAAGATTGGAGACGATAGCATTCATAAGAAAGATTATTTTAGATATGTGAGATCTGTTTTGCAACATGTTTTATGAGATCTATTTTGCGACAACTCATATAATAATTGCAGGTTGGCTAAAGTGGAGAGGAGCATCTATTGTACTTTGTAATAAGAAAATTCCTTTAGAAATCAAAGAAAAATATTACAAAGCAGTTGTGAGACCTGCTATGCTTTATGGATCAGAATGTTGGCGTGTGAACCATAAACATGTGAATAGAATGACGGTAGCAGAAATGAAAATGCTAAGGTGGATGTGTAGTCATACATGAATAGTTAGATTCGGAATGATGCGATCAAAAGAAAAGTTGGTATATTAGCTTGAGGATAAGATGAGAAAACCGCTTGAGATGGTTTGGTCATTTGCAAAGGAGGTCGGTTGATGCACAATTAGAAGATGCGAGATTTCGGATGTTGAGCTGGTTAAGAGAGGACAAGGAAAGCCCACGAAGTGTTGGGATGAGACTATTCGAAGGGATCTTAGTTATTTGGATCTAATCCCGAGAATGACTCAAAATAAATCTGAATGGAGGCAAAAAATCCATGTAGCCAACCCTACTTAATTGTGGGAAAAGGCTTTGTTGATGTTGTATTTGTATCCATTTTACAATAGATACAAATATAAATAGCACATTGACATTCACAGTATTTCGTATATCCATTTTAATATTTAAATATAGTTTTAGATTTATTTATGATGTGTTTAACAATATTTTTATTCACCATTGTTGATATAATTATTATGCAATGAATATATTTATTATATTTTTATGTGTAAACCATCCTAAACAAGTATATTTAAATTAACCTATTAAATATCTCAGCTATTATTTCATTTTTTGTATTCGTATTCTTTTTTAATAATACGGTAATGCACTTTTTTCATATTCGTTGATATTCGTATCTACATTCGTATTCATATTTTATAATGGATAAGGAAACGATTGCGCTTGTAATCATATCCTATATCCTCATTGGGCATTCCTTGGAAATGGGAAACTTGGTTTCAATTGTTCAATACTACGGTCTTAAGTTTTTTTCTGGAGATTAACTGCCATTCTGATATGGTGCTTAGTTTCTTCTCCTGATTTTGACTGAATTCACTCACACTAGTTCCGACTGCAACTTATATTTTCCCCTCCTAAAATCCCCCTGCATTCCAATAAAGCATGATATTTCCACAAAGCCCAAGAGCTGCTCAACATTACTGAAGATCTTGATGCTTCTTATTGAATGTGGCTATTTTGCGAATTAAAAACTGCACGCCTCGTGTATTTGTTCGTATTCAGTCGTATAAACAGTTTGCAAATTATGCAGGTCTGGAAGATGAGAACAGGGCCTCGCATTCTCGCTGTCCCGTGCCCGAAAGGAAGCAGAATGCTTCAGCCTTCCATCAGGTATATTTCAGCAACAGCAACATCCTCTTACGTTCCTCTTGAGGTGTTCGTTTTAAATGGGGATTCTGGGCAGTTGTCCACATTCAACAGATCTGTTTGATAAATTATGCCATCATTTGCAATGGATAACAATCTTGCTATTGATTAACTTGCAAACACAACGACTTTCTACACTGGCTGCTTGTTTCTTTGTGGATTGTGTTGTCTCAACCTGTGATTAATAGTTGAGGGGACTTTGAGCTCCTTTCTTCTTACCAAAGTCGGTGGTTTAATATTGGGAATGTAATTACATTAAACCCTGTATACTTTATATTTACATCCTAACTATTTTTGAATTAATCTAATAGTTTGTCCAACGCCCTTCGCAAAAAAATCCATCTCTCTCGATTAGGGATGCAAATGGTTACGGATATGGATATATCCGATCTGTCGTCATATCCATTTTATATAGATTTTAACATCTATATCTGTATCTGTTTTAAAATGGATACGGATATGGATATCATTTTAATATATGCAAAAATCCGTGTCCGTATCCGAATATCCATTTTCGTATATAAATAGTCATTCATTTATTTTTAACCTTATATAAAATATTTTTATACCTTCTTTTATCATATTTGTGTAATTTTTATGATACAAACACGTTTATTAAATTTATATAATGTGTTTTCCATCCAATTCGTGTATATTTAAGTTGATTCTATAAAGTATTTCTAACATTACTCGTATATAATCAGTATCCGCTTTACATCCGTATCCGTATTTTAAGGATATAGTAAGAAGATCGTTTGAATATCTTTCAATACCGTATCTGCATCCGTATTAGTTTTCAAAAATGGATAAGGATACGATAATACCTATATCTGCATCTGTATCCGTCTGTTTGCATCCCTACTCGAATCTCGATACCAAGATAAGAAAGGTAAGAGGGGAAAACGTCCTCATAGTCCGAGCCCCTCTCCCTTGGGAGTAGTGTGGCAATGGTGTTGAGGTGAGGGGTCGTGATGGGTTTAATGCTCGAGAGTGCGAGGAGGGAGTAGAGGGAGGTGGGGATTGAGGCTATGTGGTTGACAGTTTTATATATTTAAGGAATTTTTATACTGTAACCCCTAAAGTCTTGCCCAATTACACCATAGCCCTTATAATCATTTTAATTACATCGCGATCCCTATATTGTTACCATATTTAACACCTATGCCCCTGCTTGAGGGTTGTGGCGTAAGAGTTGGAAGATTATAGGGGCCAAAGAGTAATCTACAAGGATCATGATAAAGTTTCGAAGATTGTAGGGGTTATGGTGTAATTGGATAAGATTTAAAGGCAGTTGTGTAAAATCCGTACTTTCAAGGATATTCGTTACCTTTACGTGGTTTTCATCAACATAAATGTAATCAGGGACGAATGCGACTACCCTTCAATATTTGGCACGCACCTGTTCGAATAGGGAAAAAGTATCTGGCAGGGATTCATGCTGATGTTAGCATGGTGATCTCAGTTTTACTATTACAGTCTACAAACAAATAATTCGAATGCGTGGCGGGGAGAACCCTACTTCCCCGCCACGCATTCCCCAGTTGTGATCGACAACAGTTCCCAACCAGCACTACCTCAGCACCCCCACCTCCGCTTAGACTCTCCTCCCCTCATGTGGTCACATAGCCATATTTCCTCCACCGTCATCTCCATCTGGGACCTGATTACTTGTACTCCTCTCCTCGACGCCGACGTCCTCGTCACGTGTCTCCAAATCTTAAAGCTTTAATCTTGATGGTTTTTTTTGTGTGGTTTGTATGTATTGTCACCATTGTCAAGTGTCAATGAATCAACAATTGTGTTCATTTAGGATCGTGGATCGGAGTTTGCGAATCAGTTGCTTTTAAGGGCGGTGATATAGCAACGAGTGTGGAACAGTGAAAGGGAAGGCATGCGATTTTGTGGCCGTGGGGGAGTCGATTGTCGTGGATTGTGATCGATAGGCTTCACCTATAAAATCTGTCAAGTAAACTCGATTTCGAAATGCTATATTCATGAAAATGTTATCTCATTACTTACGATTCCATGCAGATTTTTTATCATTTAGCTCCATCGACTACTAATTGGATTTAGACGATGCTCTGAGACATCTATACATATAAATTACAATCTAATTGTTTAACAGTGGTAGTAAGAGCCTTCGTTTGAGTATTGTTTATTTTCCGATGCTTATTGTATCATGCCTTGAAATTTTGAGTAGCTTGCGCGCTATTTTAATTTTGACCGGAAGCCTGCCTGTGAACAAAAGACAAGAAACTGGTTAGTATGTTTTGGATGCATAATGGTGGTTTTCTTTATTAGGAAACCATCATGAAAAGCTGGTAAGTGGTAACAAATATAGGATTAGTATGTCATGAGCTATAGTCGTGGTTAAGGGTCATTATTTATCAATCATACTTATAGATGGCAAGTGCAACAATTCAAAACTTCCTATCTTTTCTAGAGGCTTAACGAATATGGAAATCAAATAATATGTTACATGTCCCTAATTGTATTATGGATATTATTTACTCCGGGTTTTACATGAAATTTGAGGCGAATATCATATATTTGGTGTTATGTCGTTAGAAATGATCCTTATGGGAAGGGAACAAACGGTTATGTATTTCTTATCATCAAATAAAGACCAAGGAAAATGCATTGAAGAGTATTATTAAATTTGAGGCAAAAGTCACATTTAATGTTATGTCATGAGAAATGGTTTTTATAAGATATGCTTTGTAAGTGTGACTTAGTTCAACATATTACTTATTTACATTGTGTCATGTGAACTTAGGTTTACTTATGGCTAAAAGAACAATCTAACTCCTATTTCAAGAAATCAATGGTTGATATTTTTGATAAAGATGTATCGCAATCTTCTGCAAATTGTCCATCAATTTTAGATGATGCTCTAATTTGTACCGTCAATCCATCTCCTCGTGATATACATGTTCAAAATTATCCACAAGAAGTACAGAATGAACATATTAATGAATATTATATAGTTCGTGATCAGGGATTGCATCGTCAAATTTAGAAATATCTAGTTAATGAGCAGAATAAGATTTCACACGCATATATTAAGAGGGGACCATATCAGCATTATCTTTTAGAATATCTAGCATCTGGTCGCGAAAATCATCAACGTCGATTTCAAGCTTCTTGATTTCAGAAATATCATTCGTGGTTTGAATATTCTCCAAACAAGGATGCAATATTTTGTTTGCCACTTTTATTTTCAATAAAATATCCAATGGGTGATTTGGATCAAATGTCTTTACGGTTGATGGATTTCACAATTAGAAAAAAAAATAAAAGAAGATATTGTGCATTTACACCATATTAGAAGTGATCTATGCTCATCACATAATTTAGTTGAACAAGCTTGTGAAGAATTTGATGATTCAAACAAGCAAATATTGATAATGCCATACATTTGCAAACATTTGAAGAGATTAAGTGCAACAGATTGTGATTGAAAACATCAATTGATTATGAAAAATGGTTTGTTTTTAATGCATGCGCTTTTAGAGGGCATGATGAGTTTGCAGATTCTAAGAATCAGGGAAATCATATTAAAATGATAAAATTATTGGCATCATATAATGAAGAAGTTGCAAAAGTTATTTTAGATAATGCACATAAGAATGTGAAATATATATCTTCTACAATCCAAAGGAGATGTTGGGTATTATTTCCACTAGAGTATAAAAGGCAATTCGTGATGAGATTGGATATGTAAAATATTGCATCATTATTGGTGAAGCTCGTGATGAATCTAAGAGAAAACAAATGACAATTGTCATCCGTTTTGTTGATACTAATGGCTTTTTCAAAGAAAGATTCTTAGGAATTGTACACGTCAAAGATGCAAGTGCAGCTACATTAAAGAAAGCGATTTTAGATGTCATTTCTCACCATAATCTCGGTATTTAGGATATGTGTGGAGAAGGTTATGATGGTGCAAGAAACATGTGTGGAGAATGGAATGAACTCCAAGCACTCTTTGGTGTGGATTGCAAGTATGATATTATTTGCATTGTTTTGTTCACAAAATCTAGTTAGCCTTAATTGCAGCATCAAGAGAAGTTGTTTCCGTTCATAATTTTTTTCTATGTTAACCTTTGTCATTAACATTGTTGGTTCTTCTATCAAGAGCAATGATGAGCTACAAGATGTTCAAGCATCTATATTGGCTGAAAATTTGTAGCTAATGAAATTGAAACAGGAAGAGGTCTTAATCAGATTGGGACATTACAACGTACATGAGATACTAGATGGAGATCTCATTTCCATTCAATTTCTAGTTTGATAAGATTGTTCGATTCGACATGCCTTGTACTAAGTGACATCGTGAAGACGGTTCTACGTATTCTCAACGTGTAGATGTTGACGTCGCTTACAATTCAATAACATCCTTTGAATTCATATTTATTTTACACTAGATGAAGGAGATTTTGAGATTTATAGATATATTATACCATACGTTGCAAAATATCGATCAAGATATTTGAAAAGCGGTTACATTGATTTCCATCACTAGATCTCTTATTCAAGACATGTGTGGAGACGCTTGGAGTAGATTCCTTGACAGTGTAGAATCATTTTATTCAGAGTAAAATACCGATATTCCATATATGAGTCTTTCTTATTCTAGTCGAGTACGTTCTCACCGTGAGAAAAACAATATTACACTTGAACATCATTATCAAGTGGATATTTTTATGGCTATATTGGATTCGCAACTTCAATAGTTGGATCACAAATTTAATGATAAGGCTATGGAGCTCTTGCGTCTTAGTTCTACACTACACCCACAAGATGATTATAAAAAAATTAATATAAAGGATATTTACTTTCTTGCAGCAAACTATTATCCACAAGATTTCTCCGATAGTGAAGGGACTTATTACAGTTTCAGTTGATGTAGTATCAACTGATATCCCTCGTAATCCAAAGATGGAAAATTTGACTAGAATATCTGAACTATGTCAAACACCGACAAAAACTAGAAAGTCATGAGTCAATTATTTAGTCGACGGATCGATCCTTCTCATCTTAACTCTTCCTGTCTCAACTGCTATAACTGAACGTGCATTTTCAACTATGAACCTCGTGAAGACAAGACTTCGAAATAAGATGTAAGATGGATTTCTGAGTAGTTGTATAATTACTTACATAGAAAATGAGATAGCAAAAAATGTCACCGTCGAAGAAGTAATCGATGATTTTTATGTAATGAAAAATCGTTGAGCGCAGCTTCGATAGCTTATGTAAGTTTCTTTTAGAGTTTATCCATCACTTTTATAATTCTGTAACTCAATGGTAGTACTTTTGATTACTTATATATCTATATATTGTACAAAATATCAACCCCACCTATAAAAATAGGGGGTTACTCTTGGGACAGTCTTGATGCTCTACGCTCAAAAGGCTTTGATGGGATTGGTGAGCAAACAATTCAGAAAACAAACTATGTACTCATCAAAATCTGAGCTCCTTGGTACATTTTTGTTCTTGCATGACATTTTTGGAAAGCGTCGGAAGAAGTTGGAGGCGTAGCAAGAGCACGAGAAGCAAGTCGTGCTGGAGACAATCGTCGGCATCTTATCTAAGGAGAAGAATACGATGTCGATGAGCATCCTCACCATGCTACCGAGAGCAATAATTCATCTGAAAACAATAGTGGCTTACATGCTCGAACTGGAGAGAAGGATCGGATTGCAACTGGGTCAGGCCGTGATGGATGATTTCCTGATACCTTCTTTGTACTACTCCGGCAACACCGCTTACGACGTGGAGTCCGTGCGGAGAATCCATACGAACTGCCTCGACAGGAATGCGGCTGAACAGGCAGGAGGAAGATGATCCCCGAGCAAGCAAAGATCGGTGAAGATGGCATGTACATGGCAATTGATGTATACATGAAGGTCTGTTCAGATCTGTGTCTTAGTTCTAACAAGTCGAACTAACAAATCAGCACTTGAATCTTGTTGTGTGAAATCATGCACTTGTAGGTGTATCCCTTGTTGAGTGAAGTAGAGAAGAAGGAGGTCTGCGGTGTGATAGATTGCCAGTGGCTGTCACGGGAGGCTCGCGTGCACGTAGCGCAGAATGAGAGGCTCCACGTGACCGTGAGCGTCCTGCGATCTCCTTTCCAGTTGCGAGGCACCGACCTGTTGTCGCATCGCCCAAGTGACCCTCCCCTCGACCACGAGCTCACGCACCTGTGTCTGGAGAACGACAACCTCAAGCTCGAGTTTGTGAAGATGAAGACCCACGTGATCAGCAAGCTCATCTTTGTAAGGAAAGTGAAAAGTAAAACCCTGGTCGTAGTTTCGTCAAGGAAAACGGGGTTGAGCCGCCCATTCACGCCGTTGAAGATTTAAACGTTAAGTAATACTTTGGTCCCATGTTTGTTACAAACAAAAGATCGATTCCTAATTTGGGAATTCATGTAAAGATCAATCTTTTTTTTGTAATTTACCTAATTTTCAATAAAGGAAGATCACGGAAAAAGAACACATTTTTTACAAAGCGTGGCAAAGGAAACACAATATCCCTACAAATGACAGCACACGAAAACACAAAAGCCCTACAAATGATAGCATATCATGGAAAAACAACGAAAAAGAAAAGGTTGCCGATAATTGTTCCATGCCTTGGTAAAAAAACCACGTCGAGACTCGAGAAAATCCCATATCTCGCCACGAGCGTAGATCCGACATCAGACTTTCTCAGCTGCACTGCTACCCAAGCGTTCAGTTTTGATCTGTTGTTCTTGGGCCTTCTCGAAGATCATATGCTCGTAAGGATCCCTAATACCGAGTGGGAGCCTAATGTGAGCCTCGGGAGAGACATAGAGCACTAGCAACTCCAGCTCATTTAGTATCTCTCCTCCCCTTGTAGAGGTTCTTCGGTTGCAAGTCTTGCAACTATTTTCGTTATAAAATCTAATATATGTTGCCTGAGTCCGACGATTTCCTCTCCCACTTGTTGCAAGACGAGTTGTAAATGTTATAGCAGTCCGATCACAAATGGACGGCCTTGAGATGCGAGCCCACTATCCCCGACCCCTTATGAGGGTCGTCTGATTCTCATCCGACGATCCCATGCATTACAACACCTGCTGCAACTGCCATTTACAGCGGACAATACGTCTCCGGTGTACCATCACTCCTCGATTGCTTTCCAACAGAAGGTTGGCCAGTGGGAAAGCAGATCCTCTGTGGTACTATAGCGATCTGCAGTAAACCAGGACCATGCCCGAACCGCTCGATCAAGATCGAGCAGTTCACACGAAATCTGGATTGTTAAGGGCTCAGAAAAATCCGGATTACGTGTGAACCGCTCGATCTTGATCGAGCGGTTCAGGCATGGTCATGGTTTACTGCAAATCCATGCGGTACTGCAGAGGATCTGCTTGCGGCCAGTGGAGTCTCGATGATGCCTCCTCTGTATAGGTCGCATGTTCAATGCCCCATTAGCCTCGATAGCTTGTTCTACAGGTTGTGCCCTAAACTCATTGTCCAGCTCCTACTCAAATGCTTGCTGAGTGGAGGAGTCTCCATGGAAGAAGGTTGCAAACGATCCCGATGGTGCCCTCTATAAGAGAGTGCAAATGTACCTTTTCGTTACTAGGTTGGGGTGGGTTGGGGTATCTTCCTGTGAATAGTAGAGGGTTGGGATGGTTGGAATGATAATTGTGATGTGATGTGACATTGATTATGTGTTATTTTAACTTTTTTTAATTATTATAATATGTTTTTTATGTTAATAACTGTATTTGAACAAGGTAAAAACCATTATACCAAAGAAATTGTTGGGTCAATACAAGTAACCCTAACCCAGAAATGCAGGGTTGGAGCTAGGGGTATGCCAGGGTATTCCAGCTAGAGGTATGACAGGGTATCCCGAGGTACCCTGGCCACCAAACAGGCCCTTGGTGGTAGAGTCCCCTTCATGCTATCTACGAGATCATAGTGAGGGAAACTCTTCTTTATGTATTTCCTAAAAGGTTGATCAAGCTATGAGGAGTGCAAGCATTATGCCAACTAATGTAAAAACAATGTTTGTACTATGCATCATGAGATGTACCATTTCCCAAGCACTATCAACTATGTGGGAGATGACAAAGTTATCCCATCCTACCCTGACTATAAGTAGGAGATGCCACTGTGACGATCTAGACGATTATCAAAAAAAGCTTGTATGTTTATCTTCCCAATACTAATGTGTAAAGCGATAGATGTTTATATGCTTATGCATAGGGGTATCAGAAAATTCTCAAGTTCGATATTCGTCCAGGTTTGTCTTGCTAAAAGTTCGATTCAGATTGTGTTCGGAAATAAACGAACTGAACTTGAACACAAGTTTAGGCTCGATTAAATAAACGAATCAAACCTAAAAATTATAGGTTCGCTCAGGTTCGATTCGTTGAAAGCTCAATAAACACACACACACGCACACACACGCATATACATATTTACAAATTCTTATTCGCATGAGTGAGCTTTATTTGAGATAAGTGTATTTTATCCCAATATTAGTGAACTTTGTCTGGAGATAAGTGAATATTTACAGGATAAGTAGGTTATTATAATTATACATTTTTTTCAAAGAGATGAATCTTTATTAATCTATTTTTTCGAAAGATGAAGAAGTGTTGGATAAAGAAAAAATGAATGAATGTTTATTCAAATCATAAATGCACATTTATATTTACATTTCTTTTATTTTCACTCCCTCTTATTAGAGAATTCTCAAGTTCGATAGTAACTTAGGTTCGATTTGATTAAAAAAATGTTCGATTCAGATTTAGTTCGAAAATAAACGAACCAAATAGGCTCGATTAAATAAACGAACCAGGCCTAAAAATGTAGGTTCACTCAGGTTTCGTCCGTTTACACACCTACTTATGCATTGCCATCCTCTCCTATGAGACATGGGATTGCTCCACATAGATATCCTTGTTGAGATATCCATTGAAGGAAGCGGTCTTGAAGTATATCTATTAGAAGTTATATTCAAGTTTGGTAACTTTAGCTAGCAAGATATTGATGGATTTAAGCATGGTAACATGAGAGAATGTCTCATCGTAATCGATGCCTTCTCTCTCTGTCTCCCTTGTCTACAAGCCATGCATTGAAGGTTTCTACATTTCCATGAGTCCCCTCTTTCTCTTGAAGAACTGTCTACATGCAATGAATTTAACCCTTTTAGGTGGGTCTTTGAGGGTACATACACCATTCTTATGCATGGAGTCTACTTCAGACTCAATCGCTACCATCCATCTATCCATATTATGATCTATTATTGTTTCATCATGCGAAGTCAGATCATCACCAGACACTTCTGATACATGGAATTCATACCTCTCAAGTGGTCTTATCACACGTGAACTCTTTCTAAGAGGAAAAGGTGCATCATTTTTTATTATCTCGCCAGTTTCTGGTATTAGACATCCATCAGTATCACTACACAATTGAGTTCATTTACTTCATTATTATCTTGAATCTTAAGGAATTCATCCTATAGAAATTTTACATTTATAGATATCTTTCGAGTTTTAGGGTCATAAAGTTGAACCCAATATTATTGTTTACATAACCAATAAAGAAACGCTCTCTGGAGTGAGATTCCAGTTTGTTTGCATCTATATTTTTAGCATGGACCAAGCAACACCAAATTCTTAAGTGCCTAATACTTGGATTGATTCCAAACAAAATCTCATGAAGTATTTTAGGCACTGACTTGCTTGTAATCTTGTTTAGGACATAGGTTGTGGACTCTGCTATGTGTCCTCAAAAATTAAGAGGTGATTGTTTTTACTCATCATTGTCTCACCATGTCCAAGAAGGTTTGGTTGCATCTCTATGCATTTATGTTGAATTGAGGAGTACGTGGAGGAGTGAGATTGGATTTAATTATTACCTCTTTAAACTATTCCTTGAATTCATTTGAGAGTTATTCTCCACATTAATTAGATAGAATTTATTTGATCTTTCTTGTTCTCAACCAAAATCATGAAATTTATTAAGTTTTAAAAGGTTTCAAAACTTATGACATAATAAAAAAATAAAGTTGTACAATGGATGATCCTCACTGAAGATAGCATAATAACAATTAAGATTGCACATGGATCAGATTGGATTAGATTTTAGCTTAATTCATATTCAATCCAATCTTGATGGATTTGAACCTTTTTTTTTACCTCAATCCATCAAATATGTAAATCCAATCCAATCCACATCAACAAACTACGAATTGAATCGGATTAGATCAGATTTTATACTTACATATTCCTCCTTAATAGTGTACCTTCATTTCTGATGCACAATAATCCTCGATTAATGAAGAAGCTCTTAAAGTAAAATCTCAAATTATTTCAATATTAAAAGATCACATATCCATCTACCATTTCTTGAAAACATGGACATGCTTAGCACAAGACAAAGTTTTACAAGTTGGAAATAAATGGAGAAAAATTCAAATATGACCTTAATTATTTAAGTCTTGATCACTCCATAATCAGAGTGGATCTCATCTACGGTTAAAGACAAATATATAGACTTGAACTTGAAATATTCAAACAAGTGCAAAATGATAAAAATATGATATGATGATTTGCAGATCTGTTGTCTAGGAAAAAGTTCTCATGATAAGTTATACATTTATGCATATAAGAAAATTGAGATATCATTTATTTGAATCAAAATTTAGTATTATGTAGTAGAAAATTTTAATTTTGTACGAACTGATGATATAAATTTTGGCAGGAAAATGATCCAACACAAATTTTTACTTATAAAAATGCAAACAATAAGAGAGAGCGAAAGTTAACAAAGGATTCAATTTTTTAGGGAACGGGTATGAGATCTATTTTTTGTAGGGAAACATTATTTACAGTGTCTTAAATGAGTATAAATCCGACTTATGTGGTTTATGATTCATACTTCTCATTCCTTCTCATTATATATGTGTATATGTTTGTGTGTGCACACGCATGCATGCATGTGTCTATCTATAGAATAATATAATATCAACATATTAACGAATTGGGTTGGATTTTGACAATGATCGGATTCAATCCAATTGCTTAACATATTTTAAAAATTACAATCTAATCCGATCCATTAGAATGATATGCCCAATCTAGTAAAAATAGATTGGATCGGATTACAGATTTTATCCTATTCTTGTGCGCCCCTAAGATCAATGTACATTATGTGTTACAACACTAAATGGACCACACATATTGGTAGATATGAGTTCTAAGGTACCTTCGCATCTTGCACCTTTCTTGGGGAAGGTTACCATGGATATTTGACCTTGAATACAATGCTTGTAGGTTGGTAAAATCTTGAACTTTTAGAAAAATTAAAAGCACATGTTTACCAATCTATTAATCCTATCATCGGACACATGTTCAATTCTTTAATGCTAGATCATAGTCAAATGACCTCTATCTTCTCTTGATCTTTAGGGTTTTGATTTACGTATTAAAAGCATTGACGAGTCATTCACTAATGTCTTAATTATAGAGTACAACAGATATTATAATATCTTCTGAGCCCCTGATTCTACCAATCATCAGTTTGTTGACTTTGTTGCTACATTGAAAGAGATCATGCCCATGACTACCGGATCTTCTAATGTTTCTATTGGCCCATCAAATGTTGTTGCTTCTGTCTCCACCAGTGCTTCCCGTACTACTCATGCATTTACTAGTCGCATCAACCGGATCCTTCAGAATGGATCATGGACTCTGAATCTTTTCATCATCTATGTGGATATCGCTCATAATTCGATTCTTATAGTCATGTACAATATGGTAGATCAGTGGTTATTGCTGAGTGATGGGACACATTCTTCCATTACCGGATAGGGGAAGGTCCATTTGACTCCTTCCATGTGCCTATAGAATGTTCTTCATGCACCAAAATTCTTATGAATTTATTGGCTATTAGTCAGATTAAAAAGATTTACATTGGTGTGTCATATTTAACCATGCTTCCCTTGTTTTTCGGGATATACTCATTGGCAAGGTTATTGGTGTGGTCATGAGCATGATGGGCTTTATAGGTTGATTCCGTCTCGTTATGCTTGAGCTAGCTTTCTTTCTGCAATATCAATTTCTTTATACACTTGGCATCTCTACTTTGGTCATCTTCCGTTGCAGAAGATATGTCGTCTCATCCCTGGCATTTCTATCAAATCCACGTTTCAGTGTGATCCATGTCAACTTGGAAAGCATCACTGGTCTAGCTTTCCAAGTCGTCAAGGTAGTAGTAGACAGAGTCCATTTGAGCCTTTTCATTTTGATATGTGGGGTTCGAATCATATCCCTGATCATCAATGGCACGTGTATTATTGGGTTGATGTGGATGACTTTTCCAGATTGTGATGTTAAAGAATAAGTCTGATATTAGTACCATGATTATGATTGAAACGAATAGTCTTTTCTCTTCTTCTATTGTATATTTGTTATGATAATGCCCTATAGTTCTATGCTATTCAACTATCCCAACGTGCCCTTATACTGCTCAACAGAACGATGTTGTTGAACGCAAATATGATCACTTTCTAGACATCAACAAGACTCTTCTCATACAAAATCGGGCTCCTCATTCCTTTTGTTGTGATGTTGTGATGATAGCATATTTCCTAATCAATTGATGCCCCCTACCAGAACCCTTCTCTCTTGCTTTTCCTAAGAAAAACCTTTTCTCTCTTACACAACGGGTCTTTGCCTATGTGGCATTTGTTCACCTTCTGCATCTTGGTCGTGACAAGGTCGCTCCTAGAGCTGTCAAATGTATGCTTGTTGGGTACTCTAGTACCTAAAAGGGATATAGATATTTTGATCCTATCTAGGGAAGATACTATATTAGTATTGGAGTTACTTTCTTTGAGTCCATCATGTACTATACTCCTACAAATGAGAGGTTGAGTCCCTCTGAGTCTGATAATGATGTTGTTCTTCCACCTCCTCCTACACATATATCTCAGGCTATTCTCCATGCTCCAATGCCTTCCCCAACATCCAGCACATCTCAATTAATTCTAAAATTTTGATGTCAACTTATGACACTTTGATGTAAATGGTGAACAAGAACATTTATAGGATGAGAAGGAAGATATACAAGAAGAGCAGGGACCGCCACATGTGGATGATTTGGGGCTACCTATTGCCTTGCATGCGAGATACCTCCTCATTGGACATCTGTCTCTAGCACGAGTTTGGATGGATTTCCAGAAGTTTGTTGTGGGTTTATCTGCCATTGAAATCCCATGCACATACCAGGAGGCTCCCAAGAAGAGAAAATGGTAACTTTCCATGGAAGAGGAGATGGTTGTGTCATAGTCACGTGATGCGTGGAGCATTGTTATAGCTCCTGCATGAGTATCTATTGTAAGATGCAAGTGGGTGTTCAAAGTGAACCACCGAGCAGATGGCAGTATAAATCTCTACAAGGCAAGGCTTGTAGCTCGTGGGTTCACCCATACATATGAGGTGGACTATCATGACACTTTCTCTCAAATGACTCAGCATTCTACATTGTAGATCCTTCTCAATGTTGCAATGAAATGAAACTGGCCCTTATAACAACTTGATGTGATGAACGTATTTCTCTATGGTGACTTACAGGAGGAAGTCTACATGCAACATCCACTTGGGTTCACTGCTGAGGGGTGTCAAAAGGTGTGCATACTTCAGAAGTTATCTATGACCTTAAGCAGAGTCAAAGAGCATGGCTTCATAGTTCTCGGACTTGATAGAGTAGCAGGAGTTCGTGAGATTGACTGCGCATTCATTATTTGTTTTTTTAAAGAGAACATTCACTATTTGTTCAGAGGTGTCAGAGAGATATTGTTTCTATATTGATCTATGTTAATGAAATCATTTCTACATGGGATGATGTGCAAGACATTCAAGCAGCTAAGGTTTTCTTTGATCAACAGTTTGTAACCAAGTACTTGGTAAATTCTAGGTTACTTCCTTGGATTGGAGTTTTCCAGGAACCAACAAGGTCTTTTGATGACCCAAAGGAAGTACATTATGAATCTTCTCTCTGAGACAGGCATCGCATATTGCAGACATCCCACCACTCCTATGGACCCGAGCATGAATCTATAAGATGAAGACACTGAGAAGGTAAACAAGAGGAGATACAAGGAACTCGTTGGAAATCTTCTATACATGACTATCACCAGGCCAGATACATCCTTTGCAATGAATCGAGTAAGTCAGTTCATGGAGAAACCTAGACAGACATATGGATCAGTCCATATGATTCTAAGGTATTTAAAAATCCCACCTGACACTGGTCTTTTATTTAGGAGAGGCACGTCCCTTGTCGTTACAGCTGAAGCATATGCAGATTATGAGGGATGTCCCAAGGGCATGATGTCTACCTCTGACTTTGTAGTGTTCATAGAGAACTCTTTGGTATCATGGAAGAGCAAGAAACATGCGACGGTTGCCAGATCTAGTGCAAAAAATACAGTACAGTACTATGGCATAGGGGGATATAGAAATGGTGTGGGTCAGATCCATTTTGATTGACCTAGTTGTTGAGGTGCTCTTCCCATGCACCTCTGATGTAACAACCAAGCTGCTCTTTTCACTACCAACAACCCATCCTTCCATGAGAGGACCAAGTCGAGGTAGACTGTCATTACACTCGAGACATGATCTATAAGTGTTCCATTTCTACCTTTCATGTCAGCTCATGCGAATAGACAATAGACGCGTTCACCAAGGCTCTAGCTAGAGGACCATTCCAGATATGTTGTTCCAAGATAAGCTTGATTGATACCTACACTCCAACTTGAGGAGGAGTGTTGAGATATTAGTTATCTTCTATCTTTTTATGTATTCCCTTTTCTTTCTGTCTACACTATGTAATTTCCTCAACATATTTCTCATCTATATAAAAGAACCCTAGGGCCTCACGATTAAATAACTTATTGCATTCCATCATCTCTCTCTCCCCGCATGTCCAAATGCGAAATAAACACTCCCTGATAGTATACGACATCCCTAACCCATGGTGCGAAAAACTCACAGATTTTACATCAAAGGAGGATCGAGACCAAATCTACAGGAAGTTTCTCCTGCGACCTTCCTTCACCCAAAACAAGAGTCCCACGACGTTTCATATAATACTCGTTCATCCATGTCGATCCTTGCATCAAGCTTTTCGAAACAATGTCCTCAAATCCTCGATCAGTGGTCGAAAATCTTCTCCAATGATAGAGCTCCAGCGAAGAAGAGGAATTCCAACAAGGGTTGGTGTAGTCTGACTAACCAAGAACGCTTGACTTCCCCCTTTTATAGGGTCAAGCCCAATCAGATCAGGATCCAATATCTACAACCCAATCTTATCTTGTACATAACTATATTTAGAAATTAATTCATATTGTATGTGACAAAAGCATCATAAAGCCTAGTTATGTTCCATTTAGTTCAACCGTCAAATTTTACAAAATTAATAATTAGAAATGCTATTTCGATACTTAGATGTGCAACTTGTATTGTTAATGCTATCATACTTAACTCTGAAGCATCCAAAAATGGATATCATCTGCACATTTTTTTTGGAAGCTAGATGGAAAAGTCTAAGTTTGATTCTTGAGATTCACAACAAACATCATACTCATTGCTAAAGGTATATACAATGATAATTATCCATTTCCTTTTACAGCAAAGTTTATATAAATAGCTTCTCATTTTTCAAATGTCAAGGAAAAAATTTAAAAAAGAGAAGGTAATTCTTATAATAGGATTCAATCTCAAAAATTAAAGTCAATCTTACAATTAGTAATTTTTTATTATTATAAACTTCACACCAAAAGGTATAACGAATCTTCGAAAGCTCCACTTTGTTGTAATGTTATTAATGTAAAATGTGTCATAGGACAATTTCCTGTTATAATAGTGCAAATTATTCATGAGGTTTACTTTTAGGGAGCGGATCCTCTGTTGTGCAGCAATTTGTTGTAACTCGGGAGGGTGTCTGAGCCGCTCGATCGATATCAAACAGTTCACATGATAAGGGCCCACAAAACCTCTGATTTGGTGTGAACCGCTCGATCTCAATTGAGCTGCTTGGGCACCCCTCAGGTAACAGTAGATCCCTGCTGTACAGCGGAGGATTCGCTCGGTTATTTTTAATGGGATTGATGGCAAGAACAGTTCACATGATAAGCACCCACAAAACCTCTGATTTGGTGTAAACCGCTCGATCTCAATCAAGCGGCTCAGGCACCCCTCGGGTTACAGACTTACAGCAGATCCCTGCTGCACAGTAGAGGATCCGCTCGGTTATTTTTAATGGGATTGGTGGCAAGGAGGGGCACGTGTCCCTCTTCAAGAAAGTGTAGGTCCATTATCCAACAAACAACCTGTGTAAAAGGTTATTTACCTTTTACAAACCATTGTATAGAATATAGGGATATCCCAATGAGATTAACTTTCTGTGCAGACGGTGCCTTTGGAACAAGAGTAAAAAAGAAGAAACGCAGAAAACGGGACCGAAACTAGGATTAACCGACGCCTATTTTTAAAGGGTAAAAATGTCCCCATGTAGGAGGCTTCCCACAGCCTAGGAGCTCTCTATAATGTGGCATAAACAGCATCAACAAAACATGGAAAGCAGGAAAACCCTCCCTCCTACATGCAGCCTTAAACAGTAGTATGCTCTATACAAAACATGCAGCCTTCCGGACAAGCATAAAAAGAAAGAAAGATGAGACTACAGGACTTCCTAGGTGTTAGAGCTTTGATTTTGAACCAATGTATCAAAAAGGACAAAACTGACATGATCTAGCAGGAACATCGACTACAGCAGCTGTTATCGATCATGTCTTGGACACCTCTTCCCCTTCATCTCGATCCTCAAACCTGGAAAATAAAGCTTCATAATCAGAATGCAAGCAATCAGTAAAGCTCCCAATTGAAAAGGATTACATAAATGTAAAACTCATGGGAAAAGACTTGGTTGTTGTGTATAAAAAATCAACATGAAAATGTAATAATATGGGATAATCTTTGCAGAATTGTCCAGTACTATTATTAGCAAACTCCACCGACAATTTTGATGCCTAAATATGAATAATATGTTTCCTAGGCACAACGTAATCTCATGCCATGATGGCACGTTTCTTTTATAGCAAAAATTTTAATCATGGAACCAGTCTTCTCTTTCGCTTAGACTGCAAATGATCTTTCAGA
The DNA here is from genome assembly GCA_037367405.1 of Ottelia alismoides. NCBI lineage: Eukaryota > Viridiplantae > Streptophyta > Magnoliopsida > Alismatales > Hydrocharitaceae > Ottelia > Ottelia alismoides. The sequence goes on from JAZKJV010001292.1 coordinate 1,478,604, forward strand.
TTCTTTCCACAGGTATACAATTAGTGGTTTGGATGCTATGTCGTGCATTGGTGTGCATGCATGAGAAATTTATAGAGACAGCTTAATGAATAAATTCCTGTAAAGCATAAAAAATGTATGCAAGAGCATCAAAAAAGTTCATTGAATATGTAGAAGAAATAACTTCTACACAGCTGACCTTGCTCCCTCATCTCCGCTAAGCTCCAACATTACTCCCTGCCTTGATCCTGCAAGGGCCATTAGGACCTCTAGTATAAACATCCTGAGTAATCATCTATGCAGGAAAGACATGAAACAGAGACTTACCTACAATGGGGAAGACTTGCACTCATTTACTTCCTCCACTACTTGGCTAATGGCATGCACAGTCAGCTTCCTCACCTGATTCAAGACAATAGCTCACCATGAGGACATCAAGAAGTTTCAGAAATCTTTGGATGGTCCTCTACTGGAGGTTCATCCCATCTTTTTCCAAAAAAAAGTTTCAGAAATAGGATAGAAATTAAGATTAACTTATAAACTATTGTCACAAGAAAATGAGTATTAAGGATTTACTTCTAGATAAATAGGCATGACTTCCTTTATCATGGATCAACAGAACAATACAACTTTTAATCAGGAAAGGTAGTCTCAAATTCAAACTAATGAAGAACATGCCAGTCACAAAAAGAGAAATAAGAAACAACCTCCAGTTTATCTTCTGCAGCTCTGTGATCATTAGGGAACTTCCTATAACTCTCAGCCAAGAGAACACATTCACGTACATTATCAGGAGCGACAAAGTCCAATGCAACTTTTATACAAGACTGCACAGGAGAACATCAAGAAACATAGTTTCCCAGACTTATTTCAGCATAATTCTTACTATATATAGATAGGACTATTGCCATTAAAAGAGAAGCCTCATCAAGGTGCAAATTTTAAAATTGTACCTTAAAAATTGACGTACCTTAAGATTTCTCACTTGATGTGCACATCCTGCAGGTATGACAACTGCTTCACCAAGCTTTTGTACAAAAGTCCACGCCTCAACTCCTATTAAAATAATGAAAATGGGTCAGATAGATACAAGCTACTAATGTAAGAAGCTCTTAACATGACTATCTGATTACCAAATTCCTCCTTTAACTTCCTCTTATGCTCCAACGTCAAATAAAATGTTTGGTCGTGAATGGGATCAATCACCTGTGTGAATAACAAAAATAACTCAATTACTCTATTGCAATCAGCAAAACTTTGGACAATAATATTTTTTATGGATAAATTACCTGCTTTATTGGCTTGGAAAAGAAATGTTTGAACTCCCTGTAATGCCTCCTAAGATAAGCCTGCACCTTTGGACTATCTTCCCGTCGGAAGATGTCCCAAAGAGCACCCCCTTCTGCCCATTCAGTTTGCATGAAATCAGAATCGTGTTCGGTTTTCCTTCCTTCTTGCTTTCGACCAATTTTACCATGTTTAGAGCATTCAGTTGAATGACCAATGTCATCAGATTCGGAATCAGTTGTGACAAAAGAGTCTTTTTCTTTCCCATTTCTCCAATTTGAGATACCTTTCCTGTTCCGTGCACTGGACGGTTTTCTTCCTCTTCTTTTAGTCATGCAGTTGACGTCACTTGCCTCCAAAGCTTCCATAGGATGATCACCGCAATTGACATCAGCTTCTTGCTTGTTTTGTGATTGAACTGAGCCAGTAAATTCAGCCATTTCCTCAACATTATTATGGTTTTCAGGTCCGCCGAGAGAATGTGACTTCTGCAAGTTTTCTTTAGAATCCAATAGAGAGGAATTTTCTACCGAGTCTTCATCCTTTTCCTCGATCTTAGTAAGGTTCTCTGTCCCATCAAGAGCAGGCATTTTATGCATCTCTAGTTTAGAATCTGATAAGCCCGAAAGCTCCACCATCATGTCTTCATCTGTTGTCTTTTCATCGTGAAGATTAGGCACGGGAGGATTATCATCAACCAAAAGTTTTTCATCTTCAGCTCTATGTTTTTGTTTCGTCTTCCTTATGTAGGATAACCTAGCAGGTGGAAGGACTACTTCAGCGGTATGGGTCATGACATTTACCTAAATAATAGGATGAACAAATAATATTAAATCACACAAGACTAGGCAGATGCAATTAGAGATAACAAACCATGCAACAGCAATCTCCATATCATATTGTAAGAACCATCAAATTTTAAACTAGTGGTCGTTGTAACATCTCCAAGGTACTTAAAGGACAGATAGAAGACCAAAATACAGAACCTTAGGTCACGTTTGTCACACTGGAATAGAGGGGAAAATGGAATCACTATTCCTCTATCGATTCCATTCTTGTGTTTGTTAGATGCAGGAATAATGATTAAAATGAAAAGCAGATTCTCTCATACATGGAAATGGCCATTCATAAATATCCCATCTAAGAATTGGTATTCCAATCCTTACAAACCCCAAGGAAATGAATTTTTCTTCAATATTTTTTTAACTAATATACTATTGTTACAAATATATACATATATGGATGCAAAATCAGATATGTTATGCATATATGCATATATGGATACCGACATAGATATGAATTTTTCTTTTTTTTGTGGATACAGATATGGATAGCATTTTCAATTTTTTTAAGATACGGATATAAATATGGTACAAAATATTCTTATGAATACAGATATATAAATATTAAATATATCTATTATATGAAAAAAATCAGATATGAGTTTTTTGTGAGTACGGACATGGATATAGGTTTTTATTTTTTTTTATATGGATATGATATAGATATAGGATTTTTTTTGTTGAGAAGCTTGAGGTCTGTAGACATGCATTGGGGAATAAAGGATTCCGTATAAGTAGGGCAAAGAAGCAATGATGCAGGAATCGAGAAGATTGGTGACGATAACAATCGAAAGAGAGATTCTTTTAAATACATGGGATCTATTTTGAGCCATGATGGAGAAATTGATGGAGAGGTTACTAATAGAATAAATGCAGACTGGCTAAAGTAGAGAGAAGCCTCTGTTGTTCTATGCGATAAGAAAATTTCTTTAAAAATCAAAGAAAAGTTCTACAAAACAGTCATAAGACCCACTATGCTCAATGGATCTGAATGTTGTCTTGTGAACCATAGACATGCGCGGAGAATGACAGTAGCAGAAACGAAAATGCTAAGGTAGATGTGTGGACACACGCGTAAAGATTATGATGCAATAAGAAGAAAAGTTAGCGTAGCTCCGATCGAGGATAGGATGCGAAAAAACCACTTAAGGTGGTTTGACCATTTGCACAAGAGGTCAGTTGATGCACCGGTTAGGAGATGCGAGTTTTGAGACGTCGAGTAAGCTAAGAGAGGGCGAGAACAACCCAAGAAGTGTTGGAATGAGAAGGGATCTTAGTTTTTTGGATATGAGCCCGAGATTGACCTAAGATAGATCTAAATGGAGGCAAAGAATACATGTAGCTGACCCTACTTAATTGTGGGGAAAGGCTTTGTTGTTGTTGTTATGAATAGGATGCGAATAACATTTTCAATTTGTAAGATATGGATGCATACTATTTTCTAGCAGATACGGATATGGACATGTATATGAGTTTTACGTTTTTACGATATGAATATGAACGTAGATGTGGGTTTCTGTATTTTTTTTGCAGCTATACGTATGGACATGGATAGAGGTTTTTATTTTTTACGAATTAAAATTTAGATACATATATCATTTTTAGTTTTTTAGGATATGGAATTGGATTATATTCTAACGGATACGTATACAGACATGGATATGTGTTTTTATTTTTTGTGGTTACGGATACGGATACATATACTATTTTCATTTTTTTAGGATATGGATATGATTAAAAAAATATTCTAGCGGATACGGATTAGAATTGGCAAACAGGCAGGGGCCCGCCCACCCAGCCCACTCATGGGTCGGGCTTGGGCTAGAAGATTTGGGTATGGGCCGACTCGACCCGGCCTGTAAAAAATAAAAAAAATATATATAAATATAAGCTGAATAATACATGTATTAATATGATGCACTTCAAGTTTTTCATATGTGACACTAGTTTTAAATAAAATTTAATAGTTTGCATGCCAAGTAACATGTAAACTACTTATATTAGTTATATAAAGTATAAATAGTATTGATAAAATCATTGTTGTAAAAGTCCCCCGACTGGCCTGACTAGTAGGTCCGACTAGTCTACTCAGTGGGGTAGCCGACCGAGTATTGAATAATTCCGACTAGGCCGAGTAGTTGATCGATTTTTTCTTGGAGATACCATATTTTTTACTTTTTTAGAATTAAACTTATTTTAACATGTTTAATGTTTAATTTAAATTCAATTACTTATTTTCTTGTATTATGATAATATAAAAAATATAGAATTTTTGTAAATATATAAGAATATATGTATAAAATGATTTATATATTTAAAATAATTTAAAAATTGAAAATCGATTAAAGCCTGACTAAATCTGATTAGTCGTCCGACTGTCAATTAATCCTTAGTCAGTGACCCAACCGACCGAGTACCGACTACCGATTTTTGCAACCTTAGATAAAATCATTTATACATATTAAATACCATTAAAAAATCAATAGCAAAAGAACGAAATGGGCCATAAATCGACCCATGGCGGGATTTGGACAAAGGTTTTTGAACCTCTGCCCGTTCAACCCGACCCAAGGGCCGTCCCGGCCCGCATTTTGGCCACATCTAATAAGGATACATAATATATATGTCAATTATACCATTTAACTGGAAAAATATCAAAATAGTCTCAATTTCAATTTAACTATTGATTTCTTATATGAAATACATCAATTATATGAAAAAATAAGTCGGAGGATACCGTTATATTTTCTACTTAATGAAATATATCAAAAGGAAGATTTTTTCCAATTATTTTCTCCATCCAAACATAAGAAAGGAATGTGTCTCATAATCAATGTTTTAATTCGTAATATGAACAAAACAATGGAATGGAACAACTTATTCCTTTCCATTCTATTGTTAATTCCATTCTTATCTTGACTCTATACCATTGCAATTCTTGTAAACCAAAGGAATGGGGCCTTAGGACTAAATTAATAAAGTAAATTAGTATCAGCCTTGGATTAAGTCAGTTTAGTCTTAATTAAAGTTCAAAATGACATGCTTGTTTGAATTTTGAACATTTGTGGCTGAAACAAAGAGGATCAACCTGTAAAATCAAAGAAAACTCAAGGGAGATGGTGTGCTTTGACAAGACAACACCTTGAGAGCACAAATGGAATAAAGTTTGCCTCACCTAGTCTTAAGGGAACCCTTTTAACACCTTGAACTCTTCCCATTTCTATGAAACCCCACCATATAGTTGGAGAACGTACCCCTTCAAGTTTTTTTAGAATACTCCCAGTTATATATAAGTATTCTGCTTTTGTTTTGGTCTTGATCTTGTAAGCCTTGATTTTATGCCTTGATCTAAGCCTCTTGGGATGTATTTTTATGCATTTTGGGGGTTTATGCAAGTTTTAATCTTCATCTACGTTGTTGGAGGATTTTTGGAAAAAGCAAAGAACCTAGGGCCTGGAACTATGGGAAATATATTATTCTTGATATCTCCTCCTGATCTTGCTGAATGTGTAAACATGTGTTTGCCTCTAAGAGTTCAACCCAAGGTCATCTTCTGCTGAGGGTATATGTTATGAGCCAAAGAGCCCCAGGGGAGACCTGTTGTTGCAGTGTCGGTGATTTTAACCATCGTTAATTAAGATCGAAAGCCTTGCTTTTTTACCTGATAGATACCACTCCAGACTCCAACAGACTAATTCAACATGCTCACCAAAATGACCCAAGATGCATCTCTGTCATCATTACCTACAAGAGATGTGTGTTCAATCGAGATGAGCTATATCGTCATGTATGATGAGTGGGGATTTCGGTTTATTGTAAGTTTAAAATTCCATACTCCAGCTTGAGGAGGAGTATTGATAAATGAAGAGAGATGTTATTTGAATTTTGCCAGTGACTTGCGTTGATCCTAGTTTAACCCTACATCTTCTAGTGGTGGGACTTGGATTTGTTGGGGACTATAAAAAACCCCACACCCCCTGTAAACCTTGAGAAAGATAATAGAAAGACCCAACCTCATGGAGTCTTCTTCTATGGAGTATATATGTAAGTTTTTTTAGCTTTCATGGAGTGGCAACCTAAAGGTATCCACCCCAATAGGTATATACATAAGTTCTAGTGTAAACATGACATCTGGAGATTTTATAGAGAAGCATACAGATATGTGGGATTTCCTAACAGTATGTGGTTTGGTATACTAGTATGTGTGGACATCTAGAGTTTACTTAAATGAGGTGTGGATGATAACAATTATGAAAGTCATTATATACGATATGTTGAGATACAGCCGAAAAGCGGCAAAAATGATATAATAGGTAATTAACCTAATATATCCAATGAAACTGGACAATTAGATATGATATAAACCTCTTGTCGTAATGCATTTTTTCGAAAAATAGGACGTGTATATCTTTTATAGATACGTAACTCCTCTAAAGAAGATTTAAAAAAAACTTCGTATATTTCTCTACAAAAGCCAAAAATCTAAAAAAGATCATATTTTCTTTAAAATTTGCAAATTTTGAAAATGAAAGAACAAATACTCATTTTGTGTTATTGGAAACACTCTATAATTTAAAATTATCATTAAGATTTAACAGCTTTTTCCCTATTTTTCGACATATTTGTATCCACTCTATATATACTAAGTCTATTTTATTTATTTCCTAATTTCTAAAAGACTAAAAATGTAAAACCCATAAAAATACAACCAAAAGCAACTTATATAAACTAAAAACCCAAGAATATCTTCCCTTTATTTATCTATATATTTATTTATATTCTATCCAATTTAAATTTCCTAAACCCAAAAAACTAAAATCCTTTACAAAAAATAAACCTTTTATTCAAGAAAACTAATTAAAATCATAAAGAAATAAAAATTATAACTAAAAATAAAGCAAAAAATTAAAAATCATATAAAAATATTTAGAACCACAAAATCCTATATCCTTAACAAAAAAATAAACCATTTTTCAAAAAAAACTAATTAAAATCATAAAGAAATAAAAAAACTCAAAATAAAGCAAAAAATTAAAAATCATATAAACCTTTTAGTTTAAGGCATCTCCACAATATAGCATATTTTAATATTAAATCTAAAGATTCAAACACACAATATGGCATATTTGTTTTGGTTATGCCTAATATAAATGCGTTATGTTCCTTGGTGAATTTTTGAGAAGCGATTGGACCACATTTAGAAAGTTAACTGATGATCTCCTTCTGAGGCACATACCACAAATGGTTGTGACAGAACCTCCCATGCATGGCACAGGCCTCGAAGAGCAATTAGCTTCTCCTTAACCCTCTTAATCCCCTTCTCTGCTTCTATTTCAGCAATTCCCCATGCATTCTCCTTCTCTAAAATATACCCAAATAGGTACTCTGTCATTTCCATGATCCCAAATCCTAACCCTAACTATAATGGCTGAATTTCTCAACTTTAAGCAATACATGGATATAGTGAACCAGCATTCCATACCTCCTGCGGAATCACCAACCTCTTGCAGCTCCAGAAGTTACTAAGTACCAACAGATAACGTCTACCATCACCTTCCTGAAGATGCCATCTATAGTTTAAGCCCATTTGGTCGGTGTCCCCTATCTAGTTCCTGACTCCAAATTATCAGTGTTTTTGAATTAACTCTAATTCTAATGATAGTTTCTTGCGATAAGTCATGTATAATTATAAGGATAGATTATTGCTTTTTCCAGGTATTCTCGTGTAATCAGAGAAGTTTACATGTATGTGTGTGCAACCTTCGTATCCTAGATACATTACATTATTGCAATAAACAAATGCTGGAAATTTTAGGTCCCTAAGCCTTAGGTTTTTGAAATAGAATCAAGGGGAAGCCCGGCAATTATTAGTGAAATCATTCAAGGGAAGTATATCTTCTGGCCAGAAAACTCAATCGTCTGCATAACTACCATATAGTAAATTAGTAAGTAAGCTTAAACTCTTAGGAATACAAACAAGAATCTGGAACCTAAGAAAGCATGTGTACCACAATATATGAGGAAATTATACCGCATCAGTCATGTCATAATGAAGCTTGGTGACAGAATCACCTCGGACTAATTCCTCAGCAAGTCCATACGCAATATATGATTTTGGACCCAAATCAGGTTTAATGATATCTTTAGGAATCTTCACAGCAACATTAAGATGTCCATTTTTGGGATCTGTGTATTCATAAAATGGCAACGAACTAATGAACTCCAGGCCATGACGTGCCAAGCGCTCCTCAAAGTGATTAGAAGGGGGCCAGTCCTTCAACTTGAGCATTTCGGGCCAGCTGTCCTTGTATTGTCTTCCTTCTGCATATCCTTTGAAGAACTGGTGAATGTTGATCTCAACCTACACAGAATTAAAGACAAGATAAACAATTAGGAAAATGTAATGTTTAGACTGGCAGTACGGTAAAACAACTGCCTATCGTTCACAGCTAACAATCAATAACAAAACATGAAAAATTCTGGACAATTATCCAATAGGCAAACTTTTTTTGCTGGTATAGAAAAACATTCCAGAAACTGGCCTGAGGAAAGCAAAAAAAAGAATTAGAGCAAAGAATGTTTCATAAAGGAATGAAGGGGAGAAAGCAACTGATGGACTAGCTACAATGTTTTCTGCCTTTAGGCAAGGGTCCCGTTTTTTTTCCCACAATATTAAGCTAACGGTACTCCAAACACCAAGAGATACGCTTTTAATTCCAGATGCCATGTAATATAATCAGGGCGTACTATTTGCTATATGACAACAAAGAAAACTTTTGTTTGTGTAAAAGATCGCTAATCATTGTCATAAGTTGCACCAAGAGGGGAATAATACTAAATAACCATACTGAAAAGAACAAATGCATTATAAGCAATAAAAAGATGCTGAGCAACCTCAACCCAATCCAAACAATCAACGGCTGTGACTGCAAGCTTTTCAGGCACATCAATTGATTTAGACCTTTCACGCAGAGCCCTCCACATAACCATGGGTTCCCAACTTAAGCCATATGTCAGCTCAAGCACATTGCGCACGATTACTGGTTCCCCTCTGCCTAAATGGATCTTAAAATGCTCCAAGTCTTCTTTCTTGAGATCTCTCGCCTCTGGGCAATATATGTAGTTGTCATCTCCATCATCTCGAGAGGCAGCCTTTCGCAAGTTGGCATTTGCAGGATCAATCAAGCCAGATAAGTTGAAACAGGGGCACTTTGCAGACAAATCAGGTGGTGGCTTATAATCATGAGATTGCAAAATTTCTTCGGCCTTCTTCTCCAGATCAAAAATCCAATCTTTGGAGAACATGCTTTTAAGCTCTAAAATTGACTTACCACAGCCACCAAGATTGGCAGGTGGACAAATGATGCTACCATCTTTACAAGGCTTCCATTCAGCTGGACATTTAGATATATCCTTGTCAATACCAGATTGAGGACCAGAACTAGTTGATGTAGCATTGCTTAGACCCCCAGGAAAAACTCCTTGCCGATATTCTCGACAACAAGATAGGCAGAGATCATATGAACAGCTAGGGCAGCTTCTATGGTAATCCACAATGGACGTCCTACAGTTGTTGCTGAAATACACCACTTGCAAGATCATGCCATGGACGTGAGATATGCTGGATGATTGGATCCAGCAAATCTTAAGTCTTGATATTTAGGTAATAAATAGGAAATTACCAGAAGACGCGCTCATTTGTAGACCAGGAAGCTTGTGGTACAATAATATCCTTCACGTCTAAACCTGCATATACTGTTGGATATAAGCACATGACAAGGAGAATGTGATGAAGTGATTTTAATCATCAGTGACCATACCTTGCATTGTAGCTTCAATTTCCTTCTCTGCCATCTGTTCTCTGCAAATATCCTTCAACACTGGAAGCGTCGAGTGTAACAGATAACAGCAATGCTGGATCTTCTCCGCTTCATTGATTTCTTCTCTTTGCAACTGGGTCAGGGTCCACGGGAAAACAGATCCATAAAGAAATCAAATGATAACACGAGGACAAAACAAGAAATTGATTAATGACTACCTGAGGAACCTGTTTCATACGCAAGCATGCCTTACAATTGCAATTTCTGCGACAAAAGGGGCACTTTTCCGCAACATCTTGCTCAGATAGTGATGGGTACCTGCACTTGTTACTCAAGCTAATCATTTGAACAGCTGCATTCAAACTTCAATCACTGAAAGTATCAAAGATAACTATCATTAACATGATAACATCTAGTCAGAGCTACAAGCTTCCCTATGTTTCGTTTCTCATACAAACATATCTGAATGAATTTGAAGAGAATAGTTCTAGAAGATGCGGAGTTGATAGTGAACAGAGAAATAACCATTTATCATATCACGATTTTCCTCAATTATATAGAGTTCCAAGAAAACCACTTGCTACTATTTAAGTATTTATAAACGAACAAAATCCGTGATTGTATCATTTCTGTGATAACAACTCCATCAAGCTTAAAAGGTGGAAAACACAGAAAGACAACATGACAAATGCAGGCATTCTCCTCAACAGACGCAAACAGAGTGTATTGGGTATACCATGTTTTTATGCAGTGCTCGCAGAACCGCTTCTTCTTACACGCTGAACACCAAACAACCCTCCGATCCCTTCCCTGGCACTGATGGCACATCATGGCATTGTCCCCCAACAACCGCTCTCTCCTCACTCCCTACCAGAAGAAAAAAGTATATCCACATCAATCGCAGAGGCAAATGCTCCGTTAGGACTACGAGCAATGTAGAGTGATTTCTATATAGTTCTTTCTCGTCTAATCAATTTGCAGTAAAATGCAACTCCTGAGATACCCGAACAAATGTCAAATTAGGGATTTAGCAACATGGAAAAAGAATTGCACGGGAATCACAGGCAATCGAAACAGGGGCCGGGAGAGGGTTTAGTACTTTGATCTTGCCAGGCCCGCTCGGATTGCTTATCACAACACCACCAACGCCATTGCCGCTTTTCTGCTGCTTCTTCCTCGCCACCTTCAGGAGAAAGGTTTGAAGCTTCGGGTCAATAGCCCTCGAATGATAGATGGGTAACCATCAAAAACGGATCTTGACGCGAACCCACCTGAGTGGCCTTTCCTTCCACGGCGGCGTCCTTCCTCTTCCTCCCCAGCTTCTTACCATTGTTGTTGTTGGGAGCCTTGCCTTTCCCACCGTCCCGAGTGGATCGCTGCTTGGCTTTGACGCGAGTGCGGAAAGAGGGGTCGGAGCTGCCGCCGTCGCTCTCTGGATCATCCTCTCGCTTCCGCCTGGCCATGTTCGTTCGAGAGGATGGTGGTGGCGTGCGTGAGGGCATTTGGTGGTGGGGGCGTTTGAATTTAGAGATATTTTTCTCGGGAGGCGAAACTACGACGCAGAACGCGGGAAAGGTAGAACCGTGGGCGCCAGCAGTTGCTTTGCTTTGCTCGGCAGCATGCAACAGAGAATCGGATCCGATCTTTCCGATTCCTGCCCTAGACCGTTCTACCGTACCAGTGCATGCAAATTTGTATTTATTATCAACGAATGGAGTATGTTCCTAATTGACATCAGATATTATATCTACATAACAAAGTTTGGACTTATATGTCTTCTTACAAGGATAATTTTCCTAGACAGGGTACAACCCTCTCCGTAATGATCGGTTAGGGTATGGTAGGACCCAATTTCCCAGCAATGATATGAATTGATAAACGGTTCATCGATCAACCTAAAGTCTCACATCCGAGTATGTTTAATGCTAATCAATCATTAGCAATTAATATGTGCTCGTTCCCAATAATAGATGTAATTACGAGCATGTGACCTATAAATTTCCCATGCAAGTGAGTTGTATCTATATTCAGAACTGGTCGACAATACGAGAAGCCTTTCAGCGACGAACCGCATGCCCAAAATAATCGAAAGAAAATCTTCGAATATCTGCATAGGATAACGCAATATCGCCAAATATTGTTATCAATGCATGCTTTCTTACAAGTCAGATTTTCTTATAAATATATCGTGACGTGATAAGTATATGAAATCAGATTCCTAATCACATTTGGGGTCAACGTAAGGTTGGATTTAAGAATCTTTAAAATAAATCGATTAATAAATCTTATATTACATTGTTGGTTATTAGTTAGCAGCACTGGATTACGACAAGTTTGTTTTTTCTGATATGTTCGAATCTTCCAAATTTTACTCTTCTTACTACAGCTAGCATGTAACCTCCAATTGCAGCTAGGTAAAGCGCATCCTACAGTATAGATATCCTTTTTCGACACTAGCACTTTGTGTTGCACGTACTTGACCATATTCCGGGTGTTTATCGCATCAATTAAATCATTTTTGAAATTAAAAACTCTATTATTCCAATACTCGAGTACACTCCTATTTGGAAAGATGATGTCTCGGGGATCTATTAAGAATTGTGCCTTATCTCCATAAGTTTTTGTTATACAATGTCATCTGTGAAAATATCGGGAAGCTCCGGTGGAGGATCCAAAGTCATGCCATAATCTACTGGAAGATCAAAAATCGGTTCACTGATGATGGAGCCGATGAGTGATCCCTGACTATGGATATCATCACAATCAACATTAATGTTGTGGTTATCGTTGTCCTCCTCATCGACAGTGTCTTCATCATCAATCTTCGCATTTAGATCGGAAATGACAACAGAATCATCTTCATCATCATCATAATGCAAATTTAGATATGGGATACTCTCAACCTCATCCTCTCATTCCCTTCGAGAAGACTCAGCAATATTGCTTATGTGAATCCCAGGAGTTTCGACAGCATCCACATCCACCATCAGTTGCATCATTCTAAGGGACCGAGCAATGTTTCACATTAATTCGATCATTGGAGTGTCAATAATCACTATAGGATAGAAGATGTTCACATTCATAGGCCATTCACATGTCACACGGATGTTGTACTCCCCTTCCAAGTATACAATAATGCTACGAATCGTTCCCAATAGCTCCTCGAAAGTGACACGGATGGGAAACCCTATAATCTTTCTGATCCCCCCTTCGTAGTCTACATTCCCATTTTCAATAACAATTCTTCCATTTCAAGCACAAACAATGGAGCTATGTTGGCCATTGTCTATGAAACAATAGCGAGAAATTAAATTATTTATTAGTAAGATTATTAATATAAACCAATTCATATGAAATAAGAAAATAATAATTGAATAACTAAAAATTATTAATAATTTAATAATCATCAATTCTCAATAATTTAATTAACAGGTTTAATTAAACTATTTAATTTATAATTAATAATTAATAGTTTAATTATATGTAAATTTAATTAGCTGAAATTTTAGTAACTTAAAATAAAGTCATATTAATTATTTCAATTATAATTATTAATTAATAATTTAATAACTAATGACTAGTAATGGTTTAATAATGTAATTTAGTAATTATTAATAATTAATAATTAAAATCCGATATTTAATTAAAATATATAGATTATAATTAATAATTAATTACATGTTTTAATTTATTTATTTAATTTAAAACTAATAGTTAATAATTTAAGTTTATGTTGAAATATTTAAGTGGAATATTTGTTAAATTAAATAAATTCGTATTAATTATATAAATTATAATTAAAGCAAAAAGTTCATATTAATTTAATTAATTAGAACATAGTTTTTTTCTAATAAAATAATAAATAATAATGGAGACATGGGATTTAATTAAATTATTTAAATTATAACTAATAGAGTTTTCATCAGTTGTGCCCATCTGAAATATTTTAATATCAGTTATACCCCTCCCTTTTTGGGAATATCAGTTGTACCCCTAACTTCTTGACATTTTATCACTTGTGCCCCTCGGGTTAGTTGTCGTCTATTCCCACCACAAACGGATGTTATGTATGAGGACGCATCAGGAATTAAATTTTAAAAAATAGTCTGGAAAGTCCATCAATAATTTCTTCCTCCTCCCACGTATTCTTCCTCCTCCTACCTCCCACATCTTCTTCCTCCACAGCCGCCCCCGCTCCACCACCTCAAGTCCCCTCCGCCCTGCTTATAACTGCTCCTCCGTTCTTGAACCTGTTGCTCCTTTCGTCATCGCAGATTGGAGGAGGTGGTCGGTGGAGGAACCACCTTCTCCTCCTGCTATTGATGTCGCCCGTTGGAGGGGAAGGTTCCCCACCGCCTCCACTACGCTGAGTCGGCCCCCTGTCCCATCCCCTACATCTCCCCTTCTTCCATCCCCGACCTCCTCCTCCCTCTTCGCCCCAACCTCCTCTTTCGCCACCTCCCCCCCCTCTACCCCCATCCTCATCCTTCGCCTCCCTCTTCTCGTCCTCCATCCCCTTATTGTGCCATCTTCTACATCTATATGCCCCTAAGCCTAGAGTCGCGGATCTAGAGCTGTAAAAAAAGAAAGGAGGGTTCTTGTGCCTCAGTCGTGCAATACAAACCCACATGGAGCCATGCTTGGAGCCACCATGTGCCCCGCAACCCCCCACGCCCACGCACACCTCGACGAGCATGTTGTCTCCCCCCGCTGCTAGTGCTACACCACTGTTATCCTTTTACCCATCCTGAAAATCATCCGTGCAGAAACACGATGAGGATATCTTTCTTGTTACTTATGGTTGGTGGTACTTGAAATGTACGAGATTTGTACATGTTTTTGCTTCGCTTCTTCTCTTCTTGTATCCTTGGATGTGGATGAGATTTGGCTGAATTGTTTCTTAACGGAAGCAGACTTCTTGAATTGTCACTTATGACCTGTTGTCTCCTTAACAACAAGAGGATGAATATAAGAGTTTCTAATTTTACCCTTCCCACCCAAACGACATGTTGAAAAAATCATGGTTAAATTCAACTCATTGACGGTTAGACTAATGGAGGGACACAAGTGATAGAACGATAAGAAGTTGGGGGTACAATTGATATTCTCAAAAAGGGAGGGGCATAATTGATATTGGAATATCTCAAAGGAGCACAATTGATAAAAACCCTGACTAATAATTAACATTTTAATATTTTAACAATTAATAACAATTAATTAATCTAATATTATGACAATTAATTATTAATTAAAAATTATTGAGTTAATTTTAGGTTAATTTAATTAATTGAAATATTATTATTGCAAAATAACTTCATACTAATTACATAAATGAGAATTAAAGAGATAAGTACATATTAATTTAATTATTTAGAAGATTATCCAATTCAATTAAGAAAATAATAATTACTAATTTAATCAAGAGATTTAATCAATTTAAATATACATATTAAATTTTTTAATTACGGGATTATTCGTTTATAAAAATTGTATCTTAATTACGAATCTATAAAATAACGAGACTTCCACACAATCCAAATCATCAATATCTTCCCTAATCGGTATTTATTTATCTGATTAATTCTACATAGAGATGTGCATGAAAAACATCTAAATAGAAAAAACATCTACATTAGAAAGGCATCATAAGCTATTAAAAATATTGTACAAAATCTTTAACCAAATCATGACTGTGATGATATTAAACTTCCACAAGCATTGTATTGTAGACAAAGGCATTACATCGTGTTATATTAAAATTTATCATAGGCTGAATCATTACATCACATTATTAATATCTAAATTGCAAAATTTAAAAAATATTGTTCAAAAATTAAATCATACCTTAACTGGAAGAGAGACCTTGCAGAAAGGAGAGACAATACTTCACTTGGGAAGGAAGAGATGAGGGAGGAATGCAAGAGTTATGTGGGGATTTAATGGGAGGAGGGTTGGCTTTTATAGGCAGGGTAAGGGCTTCAATTGACGAACCGTCGATTGGCGAACGGTTCGTCGATTGACAGGTTCCGGGAATCCTGGGCACGTGAGCACGCACATTACGCTTCGAGCAGAGGTGCGCGCCTCGTGAAGGAGCATTGTGCCTTGGGAGGGAGCATTAAACTGCCGAGTAGTGGATTGATCGGCGAACCGTTTGCCGAATCATATGCCCTGACTGGGAAATTCGGCCCTGCCATGTTCTGACCGGGCATTACGGACAGGGTTATGCCATGTCTAGTAAAAAACTCTCTTATATGTCTCTTCATGTGATTTTTCGAATGATTATAATCAAATCTATCATTAAATAAGGCAATCATAAGACTTTGGACTTTAGTGGAACATTACACGCTAACATGCCCGTAATGTTAAACATTGAGATCCATGGCACGTGATGAGTGTTGTCTAATTAAGACCACATGATCTGCATATTCCGCATGCAACCGAAGACATGCATTATGATTGACTTTTGAATAGACATGACCAATGGGTCGGAGGCTTGTCCGCCAGCTCGCTCATGGGTTATGATTGGGCCAAGAGATTTCATGTGTCGGCCAGCTCTTTGGTTTATCCGTCTAGTGACCATGGACATGTGCCACAAAATCCAGACCACATATAAAAATATAAGTCTAAAGAGATACATTTTAGATACATTTAATATAATATACTTCAAGTTTTTGTTTTGCATTATCAATATTACATCGTATTTTATAGTTTATGTGTCAAGTAACACCTACTATGGTTACTTGGATTTAGAAAGTTTAGATGACGCTAAAAAAACTTAATTATTTCTATAAATTAGATTACAAAATCAAGAAAACAATGCTTTACATTCGGTCCATAGGTCGGGCCGGCCCAACCCAAACATGGGCCGGGATTGGACCTTGGAGTATATCCCTGGGCTGGGTCGGGCATTGGACTGGAGGTTTTAGAACCCGATCGGCTCAACCCATGGCTCGGCCTGCACTTTGATCAGGTTTACTGTTAAAACTTAAAACACAACAAGAAAAAACTATATTATATTAAATAAAAGAATAAAACATATAGGAAGCCATACATTTTTACTTGTAGGTGGCAAATTCTCGACACATTATTTGTTATTTTAGTATTGTTGAGTAATACTTGTTGCATAATTTGGGAGAAATGATATGTAAACATTATACATTATAATTGCAACCAATCCAAAGCACATGTTGAGTGAAACTTGTTACCAGCCGTCAGGTCAGAAATGAAAAGAGAGATTACAGAACATGCTTCTAGATGCTTGATTTGCCACCAAACTAAACCAAACCACATGCGATCAGTTTGTGCATTATAGACTCTCTTTATACTTGAATGGAAATGGGTACGTATTACAATGGACTTCGTTATTGGATTGCCTAAGACCCATCGAGGCCATGATATGATCCAGGTAGTTGTCGATAGATTGACCAAATCCTCTTATTTCTTAGTAGTCAACATGACCTACACATTAGATCGCTTGGGTAAGATTTTTGTTGATGAAATGGTTAGATTTTCATGAAACACATATGTCAATTGTGTTTGATAGAGATCCTCGTTTACCTCTAGATTTTGGCCTAATTTACATAAATCGATGAGTACAAAATTGGCATTGAGTGTCGCTTTTCATTCACAAAACTGATAGGCAATCTGAGAGGACTATTCAAACTTTGGAAGATATGATTAGAGCTTGCTCGATAAGCTTTAAAGATGGTTGGGATGAACATCTATCACTTATGGAGTTCACATACAATAATATATATAAGGTTGATATTGGAATGGCACAGTGTAAAGCATTATATGGTCGAGCATGAAGAACTCCAATGTGTTGGAATGAGGTAGGAGAGCGTGAGTTGGTTCAACCTGGATTAGTAAAAATACAATAGAAAAAGTTGAGGAATCGAGAGACATTAGAAGGCTGTACAAAAAATAATAAAAAAGCTACGCGGATAAGAGAAGAAGAGATTTAGACTATCAGGTAGGTGATTAGGTGTTTTTGCGAGTATCATCTTGGAAGGGTATAATCAGATTCATGAAGAGGGAAAACTAACTACACGATACATTATGAAATTATAGAAACAATTTGTAGGGCGGCGTATCATCTTCAACTTTCACTTGAGCTGGCAAGGATACATGATGTATTCCATACTTATACTCTTCGAAAATACATTCCGGATTCATCTCACATCATAAAATCGTAAGAAAAATAACTGGAAGAAGGCTTTCCCTATAAAGAAGTTCCAGCGTAAATCTTAAATTATAAAGTTCAAGAACTACGAACAAAAAAGATATCCATATTTATACTATTCGAAAATACATTCTGGATCCATCTAATGTCATAAAAAATGCAAGAAATATAGCTAGAGGAAGGCTTTCCCTATAAAGAAGTTTTGGTTCAACTTTTTTTGGAAAAAGCCATACTATAGAAGAAGCGATACGGGAAAGGGAGCATGAAATGCGATCACAGTACCCATACATACTCAAGTTGATAGAGGTAGGCAAATTTCGAGGACGGAATTTATTCAAAGTAGATGAGAGTTGTAACATGCAGATTTGACACAAATTTCTATTAAACCTAAAGTTCAAGGATGCATGTGGTCGAATACCGACATAGTATTACTATATTTGTTTCAAAAAATGCATATGAGTGTAAATGCAATAGTTGACGGGCACGAGAAACGTGCTACTAAATCCATTCGAAAAATGAGCATGGATTCAAACATCATATTGTATATTAGTCTGATACCAGATTGGATATATATACTTAGGAAGATCGTTTTAAATCAATATTTATAATTTGGGGGACATGTACACTATATAATAAGAACATAGGAGAAATGGCACTAATCGAAACTCTTTAGAAAGAATGAATATAGAATAATTAGACCAAGTACGAAGGGTGTAGCCGTGTAGGTGTACAAATGCTATAACTTAACGTAACATATTAATTAATATGGATGGGTGACCCAAGACCATGTAATGGATTGAATTGCATGGCAATATAAAAATTTAGATACTCTAATCCAAACTATAGCTGGGTTTTCCCAGCCTTATCCTCATGTGGACATGTGGATAGCCCGATTGAAGGGGAGTTCTCTGTCGGCGTACTCCACTCTCATTCTCTCCACTCTCTCTCTCTATCTCTCCCCTCCCACTTTTTTTTGCAGAATTCTCATGTATTATTAATCATGGAGTATCAGGTACAATACAAGGCTTTTGGCAAACTTGTTACAAACCACTCTCCATACATCGAGTTATAATGACATACTTTTGCTAACTTATGTTCGTGAACAACTGTGCTTCTTCTTACATGAAGGATCCATACATGGGGATTCGCTTTCTTTTTTACCAAGATGTGCTCAAAATGTTTCTTGATTCTCCAGGGAGGGCTTTCGACATCGTTCATTATTTCCACTGTATCTTTGTTGTCCGAGCCTATAATGAATTGATTCTCTGCTCTGCAATGGGGATAGCTAGATGGATTCCCAGTTGTAAGGTGTATGCTTCTACCTCTAGGGGAGGCGGCTTCCAGCATAGAGCATTTGGTACAGACTGCTTCATTGTCAGGATTGTAGCATATCACCGTTATTGTTGCCATATTATTTTAAAGGCTGAATCTATCAGTATCATGGTTTTCTCGATTTCCTCCGTGTTTACCCTTGTAAGATTAATGATGTTTGTGGTGCCTCTCTTGAGATCGTTGTGTGCGATAAAGAGTCACGTATTTTGTCGATTGCCTTGTTGGGGTCTGGCTTTGTCTGCGAATACTTGGCAATGCATCGATCCAACCTGATTTGGTGTAGCACCATGCGGGCCATAATAAATTTCCTGGTTTCCTTCTTGCAGTCCTTTAGAAATGTCAAGGAAGCAGCCACCATGTCTTCTGATTGTGATGTTTTATACGAGAAGGCAAACCATATTGTTCTTGCATATGGGCATGTGCCAAAAAGATGAATCTCATCTTATGTAGCAGTAGAGCATAATGGACATATTCTTTCTGTCTCGTTTGTTGTTCGCTTGAGGTGTCTACCTGTAGAAAGGCATTTCGAAAGAAGTTTCCACGTGAATAATTTAATTCGAGGAGGGAGCTCCTTGTGGTTCCAAATTTTCATAATGTCTGATATGTTTCATGATATTGTAGTGCCCTTTTCCATGATATTGTAATATTTTCCATGTAGGATTTGTTTCCGAAGGCTTGGTTGGGGCCCTATGAATTTCCATGCAATTTTGAGTATCAGGGCTTGGTTTATCAACTAAAGATTGTCTGATTCCAACTCCTCCCATGTGTTTTGGTAAGGAAATATGATTCCATGTTGTGGTATAACAATATCTTCTATCATCTACGAACGCCTACCAAAAGTCCGTAAGTATTTTTCCTATTTGTTGACATGTGCTTGCACTTAACAGGTTAGTACTCATGAGGTATATAGGAGTTGTGAGAGCGCTGCTTGTATGAGAACAATTCTTCCTGCTTGTGAGAGGGCTTTATTTTTCCATCATGCTATTTTGCTTTTCAATCTCTGTATTATATAGGCATGCACTTCTTTTGTCTTGTGCTTTCCTTGGAATGGGGAGCCCAAATACCTTTTTTCGTTAAAGTCAAGACTGATACAAAGCTCCATTCTTATTGTTGTTTGCAAAGTACCATTGGTATTCCTGATAAACGTGATGT
Organism: Ottelia alismoides; assembly: GCA_037367405.1. NCBI lineage: Eukaryota > Viridiplantae > Streptophyta > Magnoliopsida > Alismatales > Hydrocharitaceae > Ottelia > Ottelia alismoides. Next base: position 1,499,198 of record JAZKJV010001292.1, read on the forward strand.
TGGATTTGTCATAATTCACTACTTGCCCTGAGTATTTCGCGTGTATCTGCAATAGACGGGAGATGGCCATGGCTTATGGAATGGATGCTTCTCTTAATTTAAGTGTGACATGTGTATACATTAGATAGGTAATGGGAGGCATTGATATGTGCATTCTATATCCTTTAATAGCTCCCCATTGGGCTGTTGAGCATAGTAGTCGTGATAACAACTCAGATCCAAGTACAAAAAAGAAGGGCAAGAGTGGGCAGCCCTGTCTAGTGCCTCTGTGGGGGTAATGATTTTTATGGTTCTCCATTGATTAGTAAAAAAGGTAAATGTTGAGATGCATGAGTCGACGAGATCTATGGATCACAACAGGAATTGCAGTTGGTGTAGCAGGTTAATGATATATCACCATTACAAATGATAAAATGCCTTCTCCATGTCTACCTTTTATCGCCATATGTTTTGTTTTTTTGCCTTGTTTGCATATTGTGAAGAATTTCGGATGCGACAATGATGTTATATGCTATTTTCCTTCCTTTCAGGAAACTACTTTAATTAGGTGGGATAATTCTGTAGAGTGTAGGCCTTAGTCTGTTAGCAATCAACTTTGCCACGATCTTGTACCTGGTATCGGTGAGGTTGATAGGCCGATGGTGCTTGGGGTAGTCTGCATGACCTGTCTTGGGGACCAATGCTATAAAGCTCCTGTTAATGATTTTCGTCAATGTGACCTCTAAGAAAGTAGTCTTTAATTTTTTCAGTGATTTTATCACCTATGAGATGCCATTTGTTTGGGTAGAGGGTTGTAATGAATCTCATATTCATCATGCTAAAATTGGTCAATTAGGCTTTGTTCCCCATAATTCATTTGTATTTAATAATTAATAGAGCATCATTAGCATTCATACATGTGTAAATAATATTTGCATTCCATCATGCATAATTGCATTAAAAATTCCAAGTGTAAATTGGCCCAAAAATAGTTAACTTCCACACTTTTTAATTAATTCTTTCTAACTCTGATTGACCTAAAACTACATCCATTGTGTGAATATTAACAAGAATAAATAAAAATATAAAAAATTACTAACTCAAATAAGTATCAAATAATCCAAAAGTCTAATTTCACATATGATGGACTAAAATACACTTATCTTCCTCATACAATGTCCGATTTTGGTCTACTCACTTTTAAACTCCATTTTAAAATACCTTCAAAACAAGACCAATTTCTTAAAATTTGAAGCTCATATGTGAAAGTTGGGTTTTGTGCCTCTTTTGCGTATTTTAACTTTTCACGATATTTGACTTGAGTTTTATGTACATAATTAACCCTTTTAATTTTATTTCTTCTTCTTTTGTATTCTTTGATGAAAGTTCTATTAAGCATTATAAAAATCCAAATCTAGATTAAGAATGAAGGCAAAGAAACCGACTGAGTTCAAGTGTTCGTTATGAGTCTGTACAGAAGTCTCGTATTTCATAGTCCTATTTTATTTTCCTATGTTATTATTTATTAAAAATCCAAAAAAAATAGATTAGTGTGTAATTATTTTTTGTATTTTATATAATTTATATCCTATTTAAAAACCACTAAAAATTACAAAACTCAAAAAATCGATTTTTTATACACTTGGAAACCACCAAAAATATCATTTTGCACAGATGAAATCTTTTGCTCCCGGATCTTTCGTAAAAGTTGTAGATCTCGTTGAGACGAACAACTTTTCTGTAGAAAATTTTTTCGATCCGAGGTCTTCTTCTATTTCTTTTCTATTTTTCTTCCCTTTTAAAATTTTGAAATTTTTTTGGGTGACATGTGACAGCACCTAGGCATGCCATGCGGTACCCCACTCCTTCTCTCTTCATCGTCGGGTCACGTGCAGAGCACGTGACCTGACCCTCTCTTCCTCTCTCACCTCGATCACATGCGGAGCACGTGACATCCGCACCCCCCAGTAATGCCTGACTCCGCCACCCACCTACGCCTCCCACCGCCGTTACCACCATAACTCCCACCTGCATGTAACCCCCTCCCCTTCCCGGTCGTTGCATGCACACACCCCTCCCACTGTTGCACTGTCTTCCTACCTATAAAGCATCGCCAATGCACAACCTCATCTCCCATATGCCATCACCCTCCAGCTGCAAGCCCACTGGTGACTGTAGTGGGTTATCCTCTGACGGTGATGACGAGGGCATCTAGGCAAGATCCAGAGGTCCCCTCTGACCCCTGTTGTCGTCTCACTTCCACGAGCGGCTAAGTTTGTCGCCTTCGCTGATGACTGAGGCAAAGATCGAAAGTGGTGTTTTGCCCTCTCCACCTTCCGGGAGACCCATCTGAACTTCGCACCCACACCGCCTCGTCACCGCAACACTTCACCCCTACTGCCCCTCAATCGACTTCCAACCACACTCGTATCCGACGACGCGAGCTCCACCCTTGCTCTGCCCTCGCCATCAAGCTCCCCAGTCATGTGTCGACCGATTGAGATCCGCCTTCACCCGCAACGCGAGCTTCGCCTCACACCCCTCCTCCGCTCCTTCGCCCGACCGCCCCCGACCATCGTCACATTCGTCTCGTCTGTCGGCTGAGGGGTCGACTCCGCCAACCTCGCTATCGTACTCCGTCGTGCGTGACCGGTGCTTGACTCTGCCTCAGTCACTCGCCCACCTCCTCCGTACCGCTCGCCCTCTACCCCCAAATCTTCAGCCTCCACCGCCAACGTAGGATCAAAGGCCAATCTTGATCCTACGACCCTCGTTTCTGCACGATGCCCGCCCGCGAGCTTGCCGTCCGCCACCCGAACCTCACGCGTATGTGCAACGCACAAGCATGAGGGGTAAATTGCACAAACAACCTTCAAAGATCCAAAATTTGCAGAAAGATCCCAGACCGCCCCAGATCACGTGTTCTGCACATGGCTCCTTGAGAAAATTATGCGAGACCCCTTCGGGTTTTGTTTATTACAGATAAGTCCTCCCGAGGCTGTTTGGAGATGAAATATTTTATTTTTATTGCACTTTAGTCTCTGACATTTCAATTTAGCATATCTTTCTCATTTAAACTCTAATTTTAGCGTATAATATGTCATTTTGAAGCTCTTTTCATGCTCTTTCATATCATGCAAGTGGACAGATCTAAAGACATTCATCATCGGTTATTATTCAAGGATTAATTTGATCTTTGTATAGGATGAAAATTGACTTATCTGTGCATTTTTTTTAGAAAATCGTTGATCTTTCTACAGGGACTCAATTGAAAATATTTTACAAGATTAATATTCTTTCAGAGAATGGAATTCTGTGCAGGAGCTCATCCAAGGAAAAAGAGCTATTGATCATTCTATGAGGATTGAATCATAATGATCTATTTCGCATGAGTGAATTGATTGATTAATTTTATAGCATGTAGTCGGGGTTTTATTTTGACAAATATTTCCATTGATTATGTTTTGTGATCCGTGCATTCATCTTGAGGATATTGATTGACATTATTTGGATTAAAATCTTACTCATAGATCCTATGATGAATTCATCCGCTCTGTTTAAACTTTCTTCGCATAACATCATCAACATATTTTCTCTTTGTTTTCCAACACATAAATTAATCGAGCAATTTATTAATTATTTAAATTTATTGAAAACCACACAACTAAAAATCATTGTTCCCTATGTTCAACCTTTGTACACTTGCCAAGTTAAAAATAATCCACAACATTCAAAGATTATGGTTTTGTTGAACCAAATTTGCATCATGTACTATGACAACTCTCTATAATTAAAGAGGCAAATTTGACATTCATCAAATGGCGTCGTTGCCGGAGAACATGTATTTTTACAGTTTTAAATTATTGTCTATAACTAATGATTGTGAAAATAATTTCTGTGTCATTTTGTTTATTTTCTGCATTTCATTTTGCATTTTTCTCTCACTTCTGATAGTAACTACAATTCTCTCTTAGCAGATTACTCGGAGCTATTTTTTGGGATATATATCAAGGATCTACGAAGAAGAAGAACGGAATTTAAATTTCTGTGAGAGAGAGCTTAGATAGTTTAATTTCTGCATCATTCATAGGATCCCTCTCACTTTGAACCATGATAATCTGTAATAATTCGGTCTGGACTCTCTGTGGTGTAGGTAGAATTTTAGAGCACATACGCTAGATTAGAGTTATTTTTGCTCGTGCTCGTAAATTTTAAGATACACATTATTCACTAACTAGATGCATCGACTTAACCAAAATTTTAAATCGATTCTTTCCTGCTAATAGGACTATCTGCTTTGGGCGATTTCATCTGTGCATATCATTTAGTGTAAATTTTAAAATTCCTTGTACTACATCCCGTATGAAGAACACGAGGACTCATTGTAAGTCTTCTTCTTAATCACGCATCATTGATTTACGCTTGCATTGGCTTTTTCGATTATCCCTCCTCAGCTTTACAACTTAAGAATTAAAGGAATTGGGACTGCTCGTTAGGCGTGAATTTCTGTGCTCACCTAAACTTCAGTGATCATCTTAATCTAAAATCGAGACTGCTAATCAAGGCGATTATAAATAAAATTAACATAAAATTAACCCTTGTGACTAGTGGAGAGAAATTTACTCATTGTTTGTAAGGACAAGATCGCACACTTAGGACAGAGCCAAAAATCGAAAAATTTCATTCAGACTATTGATTTAAAAAAAATGGCTACTTCTTAGTGAGGGTTTTGGGTATCCGCTTTACGGCCTGACTTCCCTTAGCAGAGTGGGTGGTTTAGAGGACACTGTGAAAGGCCCTGTCTTCAAGTAACATGGGTAGTCATCTAACGATCTGTACTTACATCCATACTGGCTAAAAGTAGGTGCAACTAGTTGTATGAACTTGGGACAGTCTTTGTGGGCACCTAACAGCTTCGCTTAAATTTTCAAGCAATCGTCATTAAATTAAAATTGAAAAGATAAACGGTCGAACCATGACGTGCCTTTACAAGTGTCGAGTGGGTGAAACAAATGATTTGATTTGTTTTATTGATCATTCTATGAGGATTGAATCACAGGGACTATTAATGATCTATTTCGCAGGAGCGAATTGATTGATTAATTTTATAGTCTGCAATCGGGATTTTATTTTGATAAATATTTCCGTTGATTATGTTCTTGTAATCTATGCATTCATCTTGAGTATATTGATTAACATTATTTGGATTAAAAATCTATATCACAAATCATGTGCTGAATTCATCGTCTCTATTTAAACTTTCTTCGCATTACATCATCATCATATTTTCTCTTTGTTGTTCGACATAGAATTAATCGAGCAATTTATTATTTACTTAAATTAATTTAAAACCATGCAACTAAAAATCATCGTTCCATATGTTCGACCTTGGTACACATGCTAAGTTAAAAATAATCCACAACATTCAAAGATTGTGGTTTTTCCTGAACCAAATTTACATCATATATAAAGACATCTCTCTATAATTAAAGAGGCAAATTTCTCGTTCGTCAGGTTGCCTGAAAACCATCAGGTCCCGGACTTTGACTGGGTTGCATGACAAGCATGGTTTTAAATACTTCTTCCTTGTCTAGAATAGTATTTACCTTCTGTTTCTCTTCCTCTGACAACACTTCTAGTGGCTGGAATAGGAGGGGAGACTCATGGATTCTAATGGAGTTACAATATCTATTGGAGAAGTGGCGGAGGAAACATTCTTCTGTTAAGGTTTTGTTGTGGCCTTGTGGCTCAACAGTAACATGCTTGTATCTTTTATTTTATCCATTATCTTATTCATATGATTGTTATTGCAATGTGTTTATGAGATGAAGCAACAAGAAGGGGTTCTCGCCCTAAGAAGATTTTTGAGATGGCGAACTACAGAGGAACTTCTCAAACCTCTACAATTCCATGATAAGAAGCTTATGGGGAGGGGGGTGTAGCTGTTGGGGGTCAGCTGCTAGAACCCCATTATCTATGTCCGAATCAGTATTTTGGATACATAGTCTCGCTCTCTTGCTTTCAGCTATTTCCTCTTGTCCATTAGCTTCTATGCTTGCCATTCTATTCCTCTTAATTGGGTCTTCTTTTCCCAGTGTGGGCAGTGGTTCCTTCCTCAGATGGATGCCAATGTCGACAAAACAAGGTCGTGTCACATTAGGAGGTGAGATGATAGTAGGAGTCTATGTGTCAGTAGGATTACCACTTAGCATATGCTTCTATGAAAGGGCCCTTGGCAATCCCTTCCAATTTGGAGGCTTTTGTTAGTGGAGAGGATAAGCTCTCTCTTGTTTCCCTACCAGACTAGATATTGGAGGTTGGGGGGGGGGGTGAATTCATTTTTCGAAGTATGTTTTTCTGATGTCTATGTCCCCCCCATTCTCCCATGATGAAGTATCAGGGATTGGGTTGCTGAAGTAGTTTTCGTTTTTATTGTATTTGCAGAGGATCGATGAGGCTCTAATATCTAATGAATATCTAGGCTTTAATGCTTCCTCGGCTCTCATTTTCAATCCATGGTCCTTTATCTTTGCATAGATGTGTTGTCCTTGAATTATCTCTCTCCTCCCACTCGATCTCTCTACTCTCCAATTCTCTAGCTCCCCATGTTACTCCTCTCTCTTTCTCTCCACCAATTCGCATACTCTCACCCATTCCCTCTAGGTTTCTATATTTAGAATTATAGTAGTATTAGTTTAATAAAGGCATGGCATACACTATTAATGTCATTTATATGTTTTGATAAATGTGTGTTAGATTTTTAGATTTTTATCAGTTTGGCACTCCTTAGATATTGCAATATCAGTTATGCCCCTCCCTTTTTGCAGTACCAGTTGTGCCCTTGACTTCTTGCACGATTATCATTTGCGCCCTCATGTTAGCTTGGTTGTTAATAATTTAATTTAATCACGATTTATTCAAAATCATGATTCCATTAACAAGGGCATGATTGTCTTCCTCATCTACCAAGCCCTCGATCTCGACCTCCTCCTCCTCTTCCACCCAACTAATTGTCTTCCTCATCTACCATGCCCTCCATCTCGACCTTTTGCAGTATCAGTTGTGCCCTCGACTTCTTGCATGATTATCATTTGCGCTCTTATGTTAGCTTGATTGTTAATAATTTAATTTAATCATGGTTTATTGAAAATCATGATTCCATTAACAGGGGCATAATTGTCTTTCTCATCTACCAAGTCCTCCATCTCGACCTCCTCCTCCTCATCCACCCGACCCTCTACCCCGATCTCCTCCTCCACCGCCAGGACTTCCTCCCCCTCCTCCAACTAGACCTCTGTCCCATCCTCATCCTTCTCCTCTGCCTAGCCCACCACGCCGACCTTCTTCATCGCCTAGACCTCCTCCTCTGACTTGGCCCTTGGCCCAACGCCCTCTTCCTTCACCCAACCTCCTCCTCCATCGCACCCCATCTATGTCGCCCCTCCCCCTACCTATGCATGTCCTCTCAACTCTATCACCTTTAGCCCCCCCTCTAGCCGACTTCCTCCTTTGGTGATCAAGTTGTGCTCTAACCTCTCCTTCAACTAACTTTCTCCGAGGTCTCATGGTCGAGAAAAGACATCTGGATCTCAAGAAATGGTGAGATCTAAGATAGCCCTTGCTACCTTGTTGTAGAGACCCAAGCTTCTGTTGAAGCTTCTAGAGGATTTCCACCTCCATTAGACAAGAAGAAAGAAGAGAAGAAGGTGCATGTGTGAGGGAGGAGGTGGTCAAGAATGAGAGGCTGGAAGGGGAGTGGAAGAGGAGGAGGTGGATCTAGATAGAGAGGGGTGGTGAAGGAGGAGGGGTTGGAGGGAGAGTGGCAGAGGAGGAGGTTGACAGAGGAGAAGGAGGTAGGGCTAGAGGGGGAGGGGTGGAGGAGGAGGTTGTCGGAGGAGAAGGGGGAGGGGCTGGATAAGGAGGTGGTCATAGGAGGAGGATGAGGAGGGGGAGGACGAGGGAGGAAGAATGGAAGGAAGAAGAAGAAGAAAAGGAGAAGAAAACGATATTTCTACCCTCGGTTTTTTAGTCATACCATTAATCCCCAATGTTAACGTGCGCATGGAATGGAGATGGACAACAAGTAACTCGAGGGGCACAAGTAATCATTATGGAAGAAGTTAGGGCACAACTGATGCTACAAAAAAAAGAGAGGCATAACCGATATTGCAATATTTAAGGATGGCACAACTGATAACAACCTTAGCCATTTCTTTTGGAACAACTACTTTTGGAAAGCTAAACTATAGATTATGATTTTTGATATTTTTAATATGTAATTTACGATAATTCACAAAAAAAAATTATTTCAAATTAATATTACTCAGTAAAAATATGCATGAATGTATAAATGATTATTAAACTAATTTTATTATTTTAAATATCATGTATCGATATGACAAATTTCTTTCTCAATATTTTTTATTCACCTTAAAATGAGACTTCTATATAAGTTAATGTATATTTTTTAACAATATTAACAATGTTGAAATAAAAATTATAGTTTTAATTGTAGTTTTGATTAGTAATTGTATCTTTATGTTCTTGAAAATTGAAAACGTATATGGATATGGATGTCAAAATATGTATAAAACATAACAATGACAAATGCATATACGAATATTATTGTATCCATTTGCATCCTTGAATATTTTTCTTATATAAAATTTTAAAGTTTATGAAAGATCATAAAATGTATATTTATAATGAAAAGTGTTATATATGTTACATGTGTAAGTGAAAAATGTCGAAGGATATTTATCGCTGGGCCAAACCAGTACTTTTTGATTGGAAATATCTTGCATGATATTATCCAAACGTTATATAATACTAACTTAGATTTTAGTATCATCATTTTATTTGTTCATGCTTTGTATTATATTTTTGATGCACTTTGCGTAGTTCAATATTCCTAATATTTGGAGCTAACATCTAATACTTATACATACAGTTACTTGCCTTTTCCTTACGGTTTCTTTAAAGTCTTATATGTTCTGAAAGATTGTAAATTTATTTTTAATCACATCAATCTTTACAACAAATAAATCTTACGCTTGCAACAAAGTTCTAATATGCACGTTAGTAGAAATAACAAGGAACTCATTATTTAACCCTTGGATTTTCTTCTACTGCATGTTGTAGGACACGTGCGGGATGATTCCTTGCTATTCATTACATGTGTAGCTCCCAAGGGAGAGAAATGGTAAAATGGGTATTGGTAACAAGTGGTGGGCTTTATTAAGTTGATGGGAGAAGGACGTATCCAACTCTATGGGATTTCAGAAAACAAGATGTCGACCAAAAAAGCGAGGAAGGACATAACAAGAAGCTTGAATTAGAGGTAGAGTCTTGTTGAGTTTATAAAGGTTGCATGGATAGCATTAGAAGAGATGCATGTGATAGATGTACATTAGAAGAGATGCATGTGATAGATGTGATGACGAAGGGATAGAGTTTAAGACAAGTAAGTCAACTGTCAATACAGTAATTCGAGTACTTTTGTAAAAGAATCCATTATTGACATTCAACAACTTGAGAGAGTGAGGGAAAGCAAGGGCAGGAATCCATATAAAGGGAAAATTATGTATTTTCAGTAAGAGTCCTCTTTAACATCAATCAAATGAGTGGTCTCAAGCCTATTTTAAGATAATTTATTTTTTATCGCTAAATTACAATATTACAGTTTTAGTTATCTTTTGATTATATGATTATTCATGTACAATTTATATTCTTCATCGGATAAGATTTCATTTACGATGCTCGCAACTTAGCATTCAAGATAAATTTTGCTATAATATGATTATCCATGTTCAACATGTAGTGGAAAAAAAATACAATTTTTATCTTTGTATATAGCATTGTTGAATAGAAAAAAATACAGATACTTTGCTAACAAGGATGCCGTCACCTCTAAAGCCCAGAATGCTTTGGCGAGTTCCATTTTTAGCAAAATTGTCAAAGAAATTGAGGTTGAACTTGACATGACATCTAGACAAAATGTTTTTTTTTTGATGTTTGCAATCCGACCATGCTCAAGATTTTCTTCTAGCTATTCCTATTGATAGTCTTGGAATGCATGTCACCTATTGAGGATCGTACTACTCTCAGATATCGCCTTATGGTTCCTTTATTCCCAGCAGATGAGGCATGTCCAGTATGCCACAAATCTTGTCTAGACACCTTTGGGGAGCATATCGTTCATTATCGTGAACTCCCAGGTTTTAAATTAGACATAATCTTGTTAGAGATGTCCTCTATAATGTACTCAAGAAGGTTGGTGTTGCGTCAAAGAAAGAAGCACCTGTGAAATTTTTGACTGATCCACACGATGGGAGAACCACATTCAGACCAGCAGATGTTTTAATTTTTGGAAGGTTGGAGGAAAATATGCATGTGTTGATTTGATTGGAGTGTCTCCGTTAGTTGGTCTAATAAAAATGATTTTACTGTAGGATACATTGCATAGAAAGATGCCTCGGCTAAAGTTGCTAAACATGAGAAGGCTTGTATTGACAATCAACATGTTTTCATTCCTTTCGGGTTTGATACATTTGGGTTCTTGGTGACCGAAGTTGTATAGCTCTTTAAGAGAGTCCAGGAAATTATGCATAGCAATGTTATAGTTCCTAGGCCTATCGATGTTGTGTTTTGAAGAATTGGATTTGCCGTCCAAAAGGGATTGGCAGCGCAGCTTGTTGCCTGTCTCCCAACAGTATCTATGTAAAATAATTTGATTTCATAGAAGTTAATATTCTGCCATAGTACTGCAGAAGTTTTACATATACTTATTCATATACAATAAACAATATTTTGTCATAGTACAGTGAAAGTTTAAAGCACATATTGATTATTCTTACACAATGACATGATATATACCAATGCTAGGATACCCACAACTTTATCACCCTCTCCTACTTCACAATCTCCAAATAAAATATCACCCAACCCAGCCATCACCACCTCACCACAAATTCCAAACCAACCCATGCAAAGTGCAATCAGAACTCACATTATGCACACCCGCTCGATAAGTGGTATCTCCAAAAAGAAGCTCTACTCAGCCACCAAGCATCCCCTTTTTCAAAACCTCTACTTACCTTCCAATGAAATTGAACCCACTTCCTTCTCACAGGCAGCCAAACATCCTCACTGGTTGCAAGTTATGTTTAATGAATTATATGCCTTAATTCAAAACAAAACTTGGGTTCTTGTTCCACCAAAACCCAACATGAATGTTGTTGAGACATTTCTATATCTTTATATGTTATTCTGTAATTTCATATTTCCTTTTGGATATCTATGTAATTTTCCCTAGAGCTTTTCTCCTATATAAGAGATCTTTAGGGTTACGGGCAATATACCTTTTATTTCTCTCTTTTCACATGGTATCGGAGCGACGATCCTAGATTGGAGCATGTGCCCTAAATCCTTGCCCCCGCCAAAACCCTATGAGTCGACATGCCTCTGCCCTAGCATGCCTCCGCATCTGCGCTCAACGCACCAGCACGCCCGCACGCATCTGCATCCTCGCCCAGTGTGTGGCACGCTTCTGCCTCTTGCACCCTAGCGTGCCTCCGTTTCTTGCGCCAGTGTGCATCTGCACGTGTACGGCGCATCTGTGTCCCCGTACCCTAGCGTGCCTCCGTCCCTCGTGCCTACGCGCGCTTGCACGCACCTGTGCGCATACTCTTACACCTACAACCTTGCTGGCAGAGACCACGCACACGTGTGTCCCTGCGTGCCCAAGAACACCATCTCATGCCCCTTGTTGGGCTTCGATTTGATTTTCTAGGGTGTGTCTTGATCATCTAAAGACACTCTAGCCTTCCGAAGGAGTTTACATAGAATGGAAGTGGTTGTGGTATGAGTCCACACTCACAACCATATTCCCATATGTCTGTGTAGACGTTCTCTTTCCATGTTTGCAACCCCAGTTTGAGATATTGTTGTCATCATGTCAGACAACAAAGCAGATATCCCATCCCTGGGTGCTTTCAAAGGTCCAACACCGATTTGTGAAGATGGATGGAACTAATTATGAACTGTGGGCCATATAGTTCATGAGTCTAATGCATTGTAATGGCAAGAAGCACATCCTCACATAGGAGATGCCTGTCAACAAAACAGGGGTTAACGCCTCATGGGAGACAGATGATGCGTATGCACGAGTATGGCTTTCTGGAACGGTATACTTGGAGATAGCAAATGGCATTTTGAGCCAGCCCACGACAAAGGCTATGTGGGACATTCTTGCTGCTACATATTCTTCGGCGAAGAATGAGTCCAAGATCCTGCAACTTCAACACGATATCTTCACTTGAAGCAGAATGGTCATCCGCTCCATACCCTTTACACTTTGCTAAGGGGTATGTTTGAGAAATTACACAGTTACATTCTCTTGACTTCTATACTAGAGCAACTCAAGGCATACATGGATTCCATAATGACGGGAGTCTTTCTAGCATCACTGGATCCTGAGTATGATGCAACTAGAGCTCAGATTCTTACCGATACCACTATACCTCCGAAGGAGGAAGCATATCGCTGGCTGAGCAGACTCTCCATTTCTTCTGGTATTTCTACCGCATCTCAGACTTCTTCAGCCATGGCAACATCTTATGGCAGGGGAAGCACTATGCAGTTCCGTGGCCGTGGTGGCCGTGGAAGAGGGGGAGGCAGTAGATCTCCTCTCCAACCTTGCACTTATTGCCATAGATCGGGCCATTCCGAGGACACATGCTATTCCAAGCATGGTTTTCCTGCTTCAACACGAGTGGCAAAACAGATCCAGCAGGGCAGCAGTTCGTCTGGTACATCTTATCAACAGTTTGATGAGCTAGTTGCATGACTTAGGGAGATCATGCCATCTCCCGGGTTAACCAGCTCACAGTCAGGATCGTCGGAGGTAGCAACCTCAGCCACTACATCTACATCAGGTACAACATATGCTTTTACTAGCTATTACGGGGCAGACTTGTCACAGTGGATCATGGATTCAGGAGCATCACACAACTTGTGTGGTGAAGGAGGGCAATTCAGTACCTATATCCTGACACAGTCAGGTAGATCTGTGGTGATAGCCGATGGGACACATTCCCCCATTACTGGTCAGGGGGAGGTGCAATTAACCCCTGAAATGCAACTTCATAATGTTCTTTATGCTCCTGAATTCTTTATGAATTTATTATCTATTAGCCAAATCACTAAGGGTTTGTATTGCCGTGCCATTTTAGACCTTTCTGCTCTTGTGTTTCAGGACATTCTAACGTGCAGGGTGATTGATACTGGCCATGAGCAAGGAGGCCTATATAGATTGGTGCAATCTCCATATGTTGTTGTCTCCTCTCTTCACACTGTATCTCTCTCGATATATGTGGCACCTTCGCTTTGGTCATCTTCCTCTGCAAAAGCTGCATCATGTTCATCCTTAGATTTCTCCTCACTCTACTTTTCAGTGTAAGGCCTGCCAGCTTGGGAAGCATCATAGTTCCACATTCCAGAGTCGTCAGGGTCAAAGTAGTCATAGCCTCCTTGAGTTGCTTCATTTGGATATTTGGGGTCCCAATCGTGTTTCTGATCTTCAGGGACATCATTTTTATCTAGTTGCTGTTGATGAGTTTTCTAGCTTATCATGTGTCTTTTTGCTTAAGAACAAGTCTTATTCTAGTCCTATCATTCAGTCTTTTATTAATGAACTAAGAAATAGTTTTTCTGTAAATGTCTATTATATACGTTTCGATAATGCACTTGAATTGTGTAGTACACAACTTTCTCAATTTCGATCTTATGGTATTGTGCATCAGACGCCGTGTGCTTATACGTTCCAACAGAATGGAGTGGCTGAGAGGAAACATCGCCATCTCTTGGATATTACCAAGACTCTTCTACTTCATAGTTGTGCTCCTCATTCCTACTGGGGATATGCTGTTCTTACTGCATGTTATTTGGTGAATCATATGCCTTCATCGATTCTGGGGGATTCCCTTCTCAATTGTGTTTCCCGAGAAGGATCTTTTCTCTCTCACACCTCGTGTTTTTAGGTGTGTTGCTTTTGTTCATCACATGTCTCCAGGTCTTGACAAGCTCTCTCCTAGAGCAGTCAAGTGTGTTTTTGTTGGGTATTCCAAGACCCAAAAGGGATATCGTTGTTTTGACCCTGCTCAATGAATGTACTATGTTAGTGCAGATTTCACCTTTTTTGAATCCATCAAGTATTTTTCTCCTACAGGTGACAAGCTCATTCCGTCAGAACGTGGGGAAGAGGTTTATATGCCACTACCTCCTGTCTCTCTTACTCCACCACCACCACCACCACCTCCTCCTCCACCACCGTCTCCACCTCCTGCCACACCTAATTTCTTTCCGTAGGTTTACCAGCACCTCTCGTGTTCCTGTGCCTCCACCATCATCCAACACGCCTAAGGTATGTCTTGAGCATTTGAGTTCCTCTGATGGCACTGGTGATTTGAGTGTGCAGGATGTTGTTTTTGATGCTCCATTTGAGGATACAAAGGACCTGGATGTCCCTATTGCTTTACGACAGAAGAGGCATGCATGTACAATGCATCCTCTTTCCTCTCACATCTCTTTGGTACGGCTATCTGGCGATTTTCAGAGGTTTGTTACTGCCTTATCAATCGTTCAGATACCGAGATCTTGTCCGGAGGCATTACGTAGTGGTCCTTGGCGCCTTGCTATGAAAGAAGAGATGGCCACCTTACAGTCCCATGGTACGTGGAGTGTTGTCTCCGCTCCTCCAAATGCTTCTGTTGTTGGCAGTAAATGGGTGCTTACCATTAAACAACATGCAAATGGTTCGGTGGACAGATACAAGGCTCGTTTGGTTGCGCATGGATTTACCCAAACTTATAGGGTGGACTATCAAGACACCTTTTCTCCTGTTGCTCATCATTCTACACTCTGTATCCTTGAATTTGCAAGAAACCAATACGGAATGGTAATGATGCAAAGGAAGTATGGCATTGACCTCCTATCTGAGACGAGTATGAGAGGTTGTAGACTAGCTACTACTCCAATGGATCCCAATGCTCGGCTATATGATGATGACTCTGCAAAGGTAGATAAGAGACGGTACGGAGAGCTGGTAGGGAAGCTATTGTATGTCACCATCACCAGGACTGATATATCATTTGCAGTTAGCAGAGTTAGCCAGTTTATGGAGCAACCTAGCCAGTCACATATGAATGCAGTCAACATGATCTTGAGATATCTCAAGTCTTCACCAGGTGCAGGACTTCTATTCAGGAGAGACACGACCCTGACAATATCAGGTTGTGCGGATGCCGACTATGTTGGATGTCCCAAGGACAGGAAGTCAACCTCAGGCTTCACTGTGTTTGTGGGCAGCTCCTTAGTTTCATGGAGGAGCAAAAAGCAGTCAGTTGTGGCCAGATCCAGCGTAGAATCAGAGTATAGGGCAATGGCCCAAGGGAGCATAGAAATGATGTTGGTCAAGTTTGTCCTGACTGACCTAACTATGGAGGTGCCTCTTCCTATGCATTTACAATGTGATAACCAAGCTGCACTATTTATAGCAAATAATCCAGCCTTTCATGAAAGGACAAAGCATATTGAGGTTGACTGCTACTACACACGTGACTTGATTCAAAAACGGTTTATATCCACTTCTCATGTTGCTTTAGGCGATCAGGTTGCTGACATGTTCATCAAAGCTCTTGCAAAAGGAACATTTCACCATTGTTGTTCCAAGCTGAGCATGATAGATATTTATGATCCAACTTGAGGGGGAGTGTTGAGACATTTCTATTTCTGTATATGTTATTCTGTAATTTCATATTTCCTTTTGGATATCTATGCAATTTTCTCTATAGCTTTTTTCCTATATAAGAGAGCTCTAGGGTTACGGGCAATATAACTTTTCTTTCTTCCTTTTCACAAATGTCATTGGAACCAAATGGGTGTATCGAATCAAGAGAAAATTAGATGGTACTCTTGACCATCACAAGGCTTGTCTCGTGGCAAAGGGATTCCACCAAATTGAAGGGATGGGCTTTCATGAAACATATAGTCCAGTTATGAAATCAACAACTATCAGTTTGATGCTCTATCTCTATCCATGGCCAACCAATGGACAATCAAGCAAATGGATGTTCACAATGCCTTTCTCCATGGAGATCTACAGGAGGACCTATATATGTCTCAACCACAAGGGTTTGTTCATCCTGAGTTTCCCAATTACATCTGCAAACTTCAAAGGTCACTTTATGGCTTGAAGCAAGTGCCATGGGCCAGGTATACTAAGCTCTCTAACTATTTCATGCCTGCTGGTTTTTACCCCTAAAAGATGGATACTTCTCTATTCATCAAAAAATCAAAAGACTACATGCTGTACTTTCTGGTGTATGTTGATGATCTACTACTGTTTGGAACAAACAAGTAACCTGTTCAGCAAACCTTTGACCAAATGAGCCAAGTCTTTCCAATTCAATACATGGGTTTTCCATCTTACTTCCTTGGCATACAGTTGGCAATCGATTCCAGGTAGGCTTCTTCTCTCCCAGAGTAACTAAATTACCTGTACTCTTCTACGCTTCAACCTTGATGGCATTCGATCAGAATGTACCCACATTTCCAAAACAGAGCTAGATGCATCTGTATCAAATCCAGGTCTTCCAATGGATGAACCTACACTATATAGACAACTATTAGGAAGCTTGCAATATGCTGGTTTTACAAGACCAGACACAACATTTGCTATCAATAGGCTCGGTCAATTTATGGCAAATCCTCTTGCAGCTCACTTTCAACTACTCAAGAGAACAATGTGGTACCTAAAAGGAACCTTCAACTATGAAAATCGTATCAGCCCCGCATAAACAAATTCTATCTCTGCCTTTACTGATGTTGATTGGGCATCGTGCCCCATTGATCGCCGATCTACCTTTGGGTTCATAATATTCCGTGGTCAATCTCCCATATGCTGGAGCTCCAAAAAGCAAAGAACAATTGCAAGATCATCTACCGAAGCCGAGTATCGCTCCATTGCAAATGTCTCTACATAATTTGTGTGGCTGCAAGCACTGCTGAATGAAATGGGCATTCATTTAACCATGCCGTCTGTGATATACTGTGATAATATATCTGCTAATTATATGACAACAAAGCCCATCTTTCATTCGAAAACCAAGCACATCGAAGTTGACTTTCACTTCATACGCGACTATGTTGCAACAAAAAAAATGATCATCAAGTATATACCCTCAACACTACAAGTTGTTTATATTTAACAAAACCCCTTTCCAGCACGCAGTTCAACTTCCTCAAAGGCAGATTTCAGCTAATTCCGGCTACTTCAATTTGAGGGGAGATGAAAGAATAACCATAATATTGGTTATTTCTGTTGTTATTCTGTTTTGTCCTTTGACATTTTGTTTTGTACGGCTCTCTTCTTCTCCATTAAAGAAAGCACTGCGAACCTCAAGTCTCAGATCTTATTTCTAAGCCTCACATCACTATATCAAGTTGTTCTAGCTTGCCCTGCTGGTGTTCTCGACATCCCCAGGCAAGGAGATGCAAGATATGACCCTCTTAAATGCACCGGCCTTTGATGATAAGTGAGGATGCTTGGAACTCTATATTAACTCAAGAAGAGAGGGCTCAAGGTTAACCCAAGATGTCAACTCAAGAAGTTAGAATTGACGACAACGGTTTGTGACATATGGCGGAGCAAGTTTACATGGATTAGGTGGTAATTATGAAGAATACAAGGTTGGGGAGTAATTTACAGAATTCCTAAGTGTATGTTTAGATTAACACAAGATATCAACTCAAGAAGTAAGAATTGACAGCAACGGTTTGTGACGTAAGACGAAGCAAGTTTACATGGATTAGGTGATAATTGCGAACAATACAAGGTTGAGAAGTAATATACATAATTTCCAAGTGTCTGGCGAAAATCCCTAAAATTTATGAAAATATATTTAAGATTGACATACCCAAAAGCTTGCCATATTATGAAAATATATTTAAGATTGACATACCCAAAAGCTTGCCATAACGAAAGCTTATGCATCGCGCTAT
Organism: Ottelia alismoides; assembly: GCA_037367405.1. Lineage (NCBI taxonomy): Eukaryota > Viridiplantae > Streptophyta > Magnoliopsida > Alismatales > Hydrocharitaceae > Ottelia > Ottelia alismoides. The sequence continues at coordinate 1,517,237 of JAZKJV010001292.1, forward strand.
ACTTATGAAAAAAACTTAAAATTTGTATCCATGTAAGTTGAACCTGTTGCTGCATTATCAGATCATCTGACCTCGGGCGCAGCACACGCCATGGAACATGCAAGTGTGTATATGGGTGGTGTGTGGCTCATTTTTTCTTGGCCAAACCACTAGTATGAATTGGGAAAAAGCCCCTCGCATTGAGTGGGCATCAATACTGTATATGAGTATGAGAATTGCACATTTAATACGCATCGACCAATTGAAAAAGCATGCTCAGCCCATACCAGACCTTCCGAACTCACCAAAACTGCAAACCGTCCAGAATAGACGAGAACAATCAATAGGGCCAAATATTCAGGACAAAGTTCACAAGCATACAAGGAAGAGAATTCCTGGCTCAAAAAGAGAACTGGATGAGGTCACATATTCAAAAGACAGTTCAGAAAGCAATAACATGGAATTGCTCGAAGAAACCTGCTTCTTTCTATTCTTTTTTTTTCCAGTAAAACTGCACACTCCTACGAAATAAGACATTTACAAATTCTTGGTAGTAATCAGCACGAAACACTGGACAGTAGCACAGCACAGGAGAGGAACATGCACTGCTCTGCCTTCATTCACAGGCTAGTTTTGTTCCAAAGCTCGTCAGGCAGATGGCAAATGCCTGAAAGGCAGAGAGGGGGTGCTGGTAGTCCATCGTAAACACATCGTCTCCAACCTTTCCAAATTGCAGCAACACGGTATCTTCATCCCCTCGTCCATCAGGTTGACTGGGATCGGTTGATGCCACCAATTGAAAGTTCTTTACGGAAGCAACTGTAACCCTACCATGGAAATTCAAGCACCAGCACTGCAAGTGCTCGTGCCACCTTGGGGACTTGTTTTTTAATATAACTGGCCTACTGGCTAGAGGCATGCCTTGAGAATCGGAGATTTTCAGAGTATCCTTCTCGGGGGATGGCTTTATCCACGGGCAATGCAGCGTGCAGACCATCCTTCTTGGTCCTTTAGATTTTAGCAGATTTAATTTGTAAGATACTTGTCCAACTACAAAGCTCCCAGCTGGGACCTGAGGGCTGATCTGCTTGCTGGCAAATCGACGAGAGGCTCGGCTGCTTGATGCCTTAGCACCAACATAAGGGGCCTGGGTGTCATATATTGTGAAGTTTGTACCTAGAAAGTCCGACCTGTAGGGACAAATATTCAGATCTTAAGAAATGCAAATGTATCTTTTAGCTAATAAAATAACTTGTATAATGAGCAGTGTTTCAAATTTCGCGAAATCGACACTCCACCAAAACCAACACTTGTATAATGAGCAGTGCTTCAAACTGACTTGTATAAAATAATCCGACATTCCACCAAAACCGAAATCGAAATCTCGATATGGACCCTTGCTTCACAAATCTAGGTCGCTTTTGGCGGAATTTGCGAAATTTTGACAAAATTGTTTCGTTTTTTCGTCATCTCGAAATGAAATCAAAATCGAGATTTAAAACCTTGATAATGAGTAAGAAAGTCCTGAAAACTTTTCAAGGGATTTTTATCATGAAGACACAAAATGACACGTGGTAGAAAGAATAACTGTACACTTGTTGCAAAAATAATAAAAACTTGCATCCCTACCTTAACTTCCCCAAATATGCATTACTCCCTTGAGACAGATCATCAGCATCAAGAGAAATGACGTAGTCAGAATAGGCACCATGCCTAAACTTTCGAGCAGCCAAGAGAAGCTTCCCTTGATCCACAAATGCTGACATATTGGACACAAACTAAAATTACCACCATTAACTAAGGTGTAATATAATGAGCAAATAAACCATGGCAAATAAACGCAAACACCATGGACAAAAAAGTGATGACGAGAAAACAATTAAGGTAGAGAATAACTTCCCAAATCACCGGTTATAAAATCACTAGCATGAACAAGCACGAAGTGTGAAATATAAAAATTATAGAAAATTTATAGAATGTCTGTGCTGGCATAAATCAATGGAAAACAATCTTTCTATTTATGTGAACCAAGAAATAAAGAGTTCTAAACATGGCAACCTGAAAACAAACTCCTCCTTCTGAAGACATGCAGCACAATGACCTCAAGCAAATACCTTGAAAAATATTTCAAGCTATAGAAATCTCTTTATGACCTCAAGCAAATACCTTGATCATGGTTTGAGCATCAGTAAGTGATTATGATAGATCAATGTTACAAGAAAATGACGATTACACCCTCTTCAACAAGTAAAGACTCAATAGAGTCATCTTGTTGATTATATGTTGGTTATCACTTGAGTTGGCAACATTAAGATCAATCACCTAAAAGTCACTTTTTAGTCACCTAAAAGTCAAACTTATAACTGAGTTCGAAATCAAAGACCTTCAGACATTTCAGTGTTTTCCCAACATCATTTTTTTTGGAAGATTCTCAACATTGAAAGAGGTGGGGTAAGTATCTAGAGACGAAAATTTGTTCTTAGTTTACTTCCAGGAAATCAGAAAATGGAGATGTCGACTTGCAACCACTCCTATCAGGGAAAATAACAACCTCAATGTAAAGGATGGGAAGCCTCTTGATAACTCTCCCAAGTCGTTATCATAAGCTTCTTAGAAAATTTGTTTGTCTCACTCAGAACAAGTCAGACGTTATTTATGCCATGAATATGGGAAGTTAGTTCATGCATGTTCTTAGTGAAGCCTACAAAGGTGTTGATTGTGTTGGGTCCATTAACTATCATTAGTCTGCTTCCGGTCACCACTCTACCTTGGAGAAATCCCTATTTTCTTGAAATGGTGAAGCAAGAAGCATATTGTGTTTGTGCCACATAAATTGCTAAATGTCACTCGATGTTGCGAAAATATTGTGAGTTTAGATCACGCTTAATGATGTGGGTATCCACATAAACCTTCCAAAAAAGGTTTATTGTGATAACAAGGCCCTTATACAAATTGTAAACAATCCAGTGCAACACGATTGCACCAAGCAGGTTGAGGGGATTTTGTGATAAATGTCAATCAGGGCTTCTTAATTATTGATTTTTATTAGTTTTGTGTGTGCATTGAAACATGAACAAGTTCCTAAGTTTTTAAGTATTTATTTATTACTCGATATAAGTTTATACATCGAGGTAAAACTAAGGGACGCAAAAACTGTTTTTACTCAGTTAAAGTGTTCTACATTTATTATATGGGATTTTTACATCAAAATCCTATAATCTTTGTCAATTACCTTTTTGATCCTGTAAATATCGTAATTATCACCTCAATCCTAAAATCTTGCTCCGTTTAACACCGCGAACCTTACTATTAATTTGACCATTCTTGAGTTATCTTGCTTGAGTTATTCTTGAGTCAATATCACAACAAATCCAATGATAGGTTTGCTTCAACTCGGTTTGTCTCTCTTCCTTCTTCTCTTCCCCTTCTTCCACTTCCTTTCTTTTCATGAAACCCACCTACTTCTCTGATCCAGGGGCGGCAGTCGAGCGTCAAGGGGGAGGAAGGGCAATAAAGGTGGGCGATGCTAGGGCGTAGGGTGGGAGCTCTGGGCGGTGCGGGGGAGGGGATCAAAGGTCTGGTGATGCGGGGAGGAGGGGAAACAAAAGTAAGCGACGTGGGGGAGGAGAGACAACAGAGGTGGGTGGCACGACGGAGGAGGGTGGGAGCTATGGTCAGTGCAAGGGAGGGGATCGAAGGTCTGGCGACGCAGGAGAGGAGGGGCAACAGAGGTGGGAGGTACAGGGGAGGAACGTGGGAGGTCGGACAATGTGGGGGGAGGAGCGGAGGTTGGGCGGCTCGTGGGGAGGGGGCGGAGATCGAGCAACATGGGGGAGGAGGGTGGCGTTGGGGATGACTGAAGGAGGTGGAGGAGAAGGGGTGTGAGGAGGGTGAGTAGGAAAGAACGAAGGATGTCATCTCTTGTAAAATTGATAGACAAAGAGGGAAATATGAACCTTTTTTAACAAAATCTAGTTAACTTTCACAATCAAATGGATTGGAATTAACTATAGGATCTGTGGTGTAAGAGTTAGCCGGTTTACGTGGGCAAAGATATCTACGTTCCTCTCCTCCAACATGGCGATGATACTATCTTTTTCATTGAAGAAGACAGAGAGGAAGCTAAGGGGATGGCTACAACGCTCGAGATTTTTGGGGTGCTTTCTAGCCTTGTTCTCAACCTTAGTAAGTCTAAATTTTGAAATGGAAGATCTAGAGGCTTAGGAGTGTAGTGCGGAACTTGGGATGGAGAGAGGTTCACTGCCTACTCGTTACCTTGGGTTACCGTTAACAAGTGGCAGAATCAAGATGGCCGATTGGTTTCCTTTGACAGAGAAGTTGGAAAAACATGGTGTTCTTCTTGTCAGCGAGACTCCTTCCAGTGGGTAACCATCGATGGATTGAGTTGATTATGAAGAGATTTTTATGTGGGAAGTCGATCTAGGAGGGCTCAAGTATTCATCTTGTAAACAAGGACACAGTCACTCGAGGTAAATCCTCAGGCAGCCTTGGAGTTTGTTGTCTTGAATCATTGAATAAGGCCCTTATTCTGAAGTGGGTGAGTAGGATTTGGTGGAGAGGCGGAGACTTCTGTTGCAGACTTATTCGCAACATTTACAACATCCCATCTCAAGGGAACATTGCGGGGACTCCCTCTTTTTTCCCTTCGACCTTCGGGAAGGGAATTAAATAGGTGATGCCACTGTTCACCGATTTATTCCGACTAGTTCTTGATAGTGGGGACTCTCTTGCTTTTTGGATAGACAACTAGACGGGCACTAACCAGTTTGTTGTGCGCTTCCCACGAGTTTTTGCTTTAGCAACTGATCATGAGGCATGGGTCGCAGACTGCTGGATGGAGGGGAGTCGAACGCCTTCTTTTTTGACATGATTTATAGATCATCATCTGGAAGTTTTTTTACCGCTCTTAGACATCCTGAATGGGGTCAAAGGTCCGACAGAGGGGCATGACCATTGGGTTTGGAAAGACAATGACTTCTCAGTGAAGAGAACAAACGGAATAGTGGTCAGATCACCGCTTGCTGAAGAGGGCAACTTAATCTTGGACTGCAGTTTTGTTTGGAGTTTGAATCTCCCAAGCAGAATCAACATTTTTACGTGGCTTTTCTGAAGAAAGCACATCCTCACAAGAAATCATTGCAAGAGATTTTTTGAAGGGGTATACACCCTACGCCCACGTTGTGATATGGGAATACATATCCTGGAAAATCTTTTCTTCTGATGTGCAAGGACTTAAAGGATCAGACAAGAAGTTCATATTGCATGGGTGCACATTACTAGTTTTGAGGGCTTCTGGGATTCTCTTTATAAGAGGAACTTCTTCTACTTATAGTGGTTGTCTGGGCGTTGTGGCTAGCTAGGAATAATGTAATCTTTGCCGCCTAATGCTTTTATATTGAAAATGTAATCTCGCATGCCAAAACTCTCCTTGAGTCTTGGCTTCAGTAAGTATATTCTTGTCTTTTATTATTAATATAATTGGGACGGATACCATAGCGTGTTTCCCCTTTTTTGGCTTCAGAAAAAATAAGTTTAAGGGTTGAGTTGATAATTACGATATTTATATGGTCGAGAAGGTAACTGGCAAAGATTTAGGGTTTGTGGTGTAAAATCCCTTATTGTATTTAGAGTGATTTTGTTTAATTTATTTTGGTTATACAGATAAAATTTTTATTTATTTTTAGGTCTTTATGAATTTTTATGTTGTTAGAGTATGTAATAAATGGGTAATTGGATCTCTCCAAGATCCAATTACCCCACTCATGTTTAGTCCCACATCATATGCAAGTGGGATTCCAGTTTGTCTGTGGGGCTATATTAGAAGTCTCACCCCCCCCCCCCCTCGTACTCATTGAAAGATTACAATAGACGATTCAGTCCTAGAGGCCTTCTCCTGTGGTTTCATCCTGCTCCTTACAGAGTATGGTTCCATGTAAAATCAAAGTGTTGCATGTTTTCATATTTCTTTATTTTCTTATTTTGATTATCGATCCACTTTTGCATTCTTTATATTTCAACATCGTATCGGAGCAGTCTCGCAGTTCAATTTTGAGTTTGTTTTTTAAATATTTATGTTTGATGTTCATGATTTGTTCAAGTTTGATGGAACATCTAGGGTTCCTCATAGAACCCTACTTCTACATGGCAATACATTGGAAACAACTAGGGTTGCAACAATCCCCTGCAGGCCGCTCACCTCCAACCACGTCTCCAGGTGGCGGCATTGGGCATCCCCAACCAGTGCCCTCGCCACATCTTCATGCGCAGACCATCCAGGTTTAGGTGGTGGTGCTCCAGACAATCCCCTTTGCGACGCAACCCCTCTATAAGCCCAAGGCATACGCAATAGGTTCCTTAAAACCCTACTTTCTATACATGATCTATGTAGCACCGCTCGAGGCCATCTCATATCCCAGTTGGGGCCTCTGCACGGTCTCCCTCTCGCATCTGATCTCTAACGCATCCAATCCTCCCGATATCTTGTGTGCAACCCCATCCAACATTGCCCCTCATTGGTGGCTCTCCGCCATGAGATTCCAGGCGATGACAATCTCCTGCTACCAGCAGAATATGTCCAGCTACACGCCAACATCTCCAAGAAGAGCACCGCCACAACACTGATTCCTGAAGAAGATCTGACCTTATATCCATAACTTGCGCCACCAATGGCCACAATGCCTAATCTCTCCTCGCAAAACACCCATGGTGGTAGCGACATGGATAGGTTCCCCTATGGGAGCCCTAATCCTTCTTTTGAAGAGAGGAGAAGGGGGTCGATGCCCCTTCTTAAATGGGAGGAGGGGTGCTACTTTTCCTTTCCTTAAGATCCAAAGGGCATGGTTTGTTGTTTTGTAATTTTAAGAAAAGAGAGGGAAAGAGCAGACCCAATTGGGTTGCTGCAGACAAGAAAAAAGAGGGTGTGCCACTTATTTGGGCCCAATCTGGTCTGATGTTACTAAATTAAAAGAAGAGGCCAAGAACAAAAAAAAAGATACTTGATTGCAAAAGAAGAGAAAGGAAACCGAAAAAGGGTTCTACGAATTAAAAAAGGTGGTCGTACAAAAAGAAGCCGTACGAAAAAGAAGAGAGAATAGTTGATAAAAAAAGAAACAATTCTAAAAATGATTTACAAAACAGGAAGCAAACAAAAAAGGAAAAATACATTTTTGTTTTGATTTCTCCCATCTTGATGATCCATGCTCTTATTCTATCATATATGGGAGAAAGGGGGAGCTAGATATGACATATATTCTTCTTCTTAGATGTATCTACAGAACTTTTACTACTTGTCCATGACTGACGGACCGACACTCTAGACTATTACTACTATTACTGTTATCATTCGTCTTCATCAAGCATCGATTACTTCGTCGAGGTGTCTCCATCCCCAACTACTGCTCCATGCTAAACCTTCTTCCTTTACAATGACTATACTCTAGGCATAACATGGTTATTGCAGCGACTATTATAGGCATGACTGATGTTCTTTCCAAGTGACCTAATCGTCACAGACCCGTCCTCGAGCAAGGTCTTTAACCAGCAACGATTACTTTAAACAAGATGTTTGTCCCCATCTGAGCGAGGTGTCTCTCTCCCCGTCTCTCTCAGATGTATTGAGTGAAGATGTGTTGTATAATTTCTTTTGTTGCAAGCTGCGGCTTTCTCGGTTCCAACTTCGAGGGAGTTTTGGAGTATGTAATAGCTTAGTAATTGGATTTCTCCAAGCTCCAATTACCTCACTTATGTTTAGTCCTACATCATCTGTAAGTGGGACTCCAATATGTGTGTGAGGCAATATAAGAAGTCCCACACCCCTGTACTCATTGAGAGATTGCAATAGACAATCTGGCCCTAGAGGTCTTCTCCCGTGATTTTATCCCGCTCCTCACGGAATAGAGTTCCACGTAAAACCAGAGTGTTCAAAGTTTTCATATTTCTTTATTTTATTGTTCTGATTATCAATTCACTTTTGCGTTCTTTATATTTCAACATATGTATATAATAATTTCTAAATGATTTTTTCTTATATAAATATATTTAACTATGACTAAATTATTGATTTCAATAAGTGAATAAATAGTTTGTTTTACTTTAATTGGAAATAAATTTAATTATTAAGTTATATAAGCTATGTAAAGGTCAATATTTGCTTTAAATTAAAAATATGTTATGTTTGATTTCATTACATTTCATTTATTTATTTGATACTTTTTAAATTATTTTTAGTTAAAAAATGCCAAAGCCTTCTCCCACTATAAGTAAGGTCGGCTACATGGACGTTGCTCAAATCCATGTTGAAAGATTTGACTATTTTTTAAGTTGGATCTTGACTACCTAACGCAACCCCCAAAAGGGAGATTTGGACCTTGGTCTTTTGGATGGTAGGCACACAACAATAACGCCAGACCATTTATTTGTTAAATTATTTTAAATAATTAAATAAATATATTAATAATTATTTATTTTGATTTATATTTAAGTTATTAAATTTACTTAAGTTAATATACTTTACTTGGTTTATTACATTACATATTTTAGGATATTATTTATGAAGATTCATATTATTATTCTACATAATACTTAGTGTTGTTGAGGTACTTTTAATAAAATTATTACATATTTAATTTAGAACTAAACAATTAATTATTTATAGCATAAATAATATTTTGCATTTAATATCGAACAATATTATATCTTCGAGTAAATTACACAAAGTCCATAATTATACATTTAATTTCAATGTCATATATGAAGTTTAAAAAGTGACAATGTGGTACTTGATATGTTCTATTGAAAATTAGTTGTTCCTTTTGTCTTTCTATCCTTAAATCACATTAGTCCAAAACTTATTAGACACAAATCTTAAAGATTAGGTATTACATTGTTACCTTTGTAAGTTTGGGTACAACATTGAAATTACATGTACGGTTCAGGGACTTTTGTGTAATTTACTCTATTTTTTACTATTTTATTCTGAAAATACAAAATAGTAGTATTTTAAGAATCTTACTAGATTTTTATCTTTTATATTTAATTCATATGGATTGATTAAGGTTAGAAATTTAAATAATTATTTATAATTATGTACACATTTTGTGCAAGATTTTTATATGTAGCATTTAACATAACGTTTTCAATATTTCTAATTTTCCTTCTATTTATTAAAATTATTCGAATGATATATACACACCATAAGATTCTTTTATTTTTTTTCAAATAGTTAACATTAATAATTAATTTGAAATAATTCTATGTCATGTTAGATTTAAAGGGCTATTATCCATAATTTCTATAGCTAACGATATTATACATAACTTAGAATTCAATATCATTGAATATATTATTATAATTATTAAAGTTAAAAACTTAATATTTTTGATAATTTTAAGTTAGTAAATGTAAAATATACTAAAAAGCATATATGCTAAGTTTTTACATTTTTTATGAATTTCCTAGCATCCTATAGAAAATAAAATTAATAATTTAATGTTATACATGAAATAATATGCATGAAAAATAATAGATGGTGCACAATACAATTTATACATAATATTAGTATGAAATGCAAAGAATGTAACCCATAGTCTTACAATTTTCTACAATGCACGGAAACCAAAAAATATTTTTTAAAATTTTAAGGGTTTTTGTGCAACACAAGAAGTTTGCTTCAACCTAAGGGCCAGTACGCATCATTCTGTCCTCTGAAGGCATCATCAAAAAGGTGCTGGTTGTGACTTTTATATGATCAGGATACGAAAATTAGTGATGAATTAAGGTGGCTGAATGAAATCGAAGAAAAGAATGAACTATATGTCTCCAATGATCACAACAAATTAGTCGAGCTCTATATTAATCAACCTGTAAATGGCTCTAACAAACTCGACTCGAGAAGGCGATAAGATATGTAATCAAAACACACTCAAAGAGCCTCAATCTTGTTCGATCAAGATCCTATCTGTAGAGATATATGTTATTCTCTTTTGTATCTTTTCGTATCTTCTTTTTCCCGTCGGACTCTTTATGTATTTTACCCATAGGCTACCCTCCTATATAAGAGAGCCTAGGGCATATGGAATAAACAAGTCTCTCGTTTCTCCCAACATGGTGTCAGAGCGACGGTCCTAGACCGGAGTTCTCGAACCAAACCCTAACCTTAGCCTCCACCTTCGAGCCATCCGCACGCGCCTCCCCATCTCGCGCCGCCCCCGGCCCCGGCCCCGGCCTCGGCCCCGTCTTCGGCCCCACTCGGTCTCGCACCGCTCTCTTGTGCGAGTTGCGCGTGCACCAGCCCCTGCGCACCAGTCTCCCTGTGCGCACTCATGTGCGCCTGTGCGCGCATCTGTGCGCCAGCCCCCATGTTGCTGTGTGCGCCCCTGTACGCGCATCTGTGCGCGTTCCTGTGCGCACATCTGTGTGTGTGAAGCTCCTGATTTCCATGCTCGTGCAGCCCTAGGTCAACGTGTGTGCGGCTCCAGCACTCGTTCCGCGCACGCGTTTTCAAATTATTGGGTTTGGTTGCTTGAGTCTACACATGCAACTAAACCCGTTAATGTCCGTGTAGACGATCATATCTTCAGTCTACTACCCTAGTCTTCCATTATCATAATGTCAGAAAGCAAGGCAGACATCCCATCTACAGGCGCCTTCAAAGGTCCAGCACCTATTATGAAGATGGATGGTTCAAATTACGAACTGTGGGCAATGCAGTTCATGAGTACGATGCAATCAAACGGTAAGAAGCACATTCTTATCGAAGAAGAGCCTGCTGAGAAGACTGGGGTCAATGCCTCATGGGAGGCAGATGATGCATATGCCAAGGTTTGGCTATCAGGAACCCTGGCAATTGAGATTGCCAATGATATTCTCCATCAGCCCACTGCAAAAGCAATGTGGGATATTCTGGCTGCTACACATTCCTAGGCAAAGAATGAGACGAAGATTCTGCAACTCCAGCATGACATCTTTACTATCAAGCAGAATGGACGACCTCTACACTCATTGTACATATCTTTACGAGGAATGTTTGAGAAGCTTTACAGCTTCATGCCTCTCACAGCCACCCTGAGCAACAGAAGACCTATCGGAATACCACTATGGTTGGTGTATTTCTGGCGGCTCTAGATCCAGAGTACAAGGTTGCACGCTCCCAGATCTTGGCGGACTCCACCATTCCTCCGATGGAGTAAGCATTTCACAGAATGAGTCGTATTACTGTTCCTTCATCTACTGCAAATCAGACCGCCTCAACCATGGCAACGAATCGAGGTCGTGGAGGACATCATCAGTCCCGTGATCGTGGACCTCGGGGTAGAGGGGGTCGTATTCGGCCACCATGCACTTTTTGCCACCGTTCTGAGCATACTGAAGACACGTGCTACTCCAAACATGGATTTCGTGCTTCCGCACGAGTAGCTGAACAAATTGAGCCTCTATCTACTTCATCTCTAGATCAACGCTTTGATGACCTTGTAGCCCGTCTGAGGAGCATTAATCCTCCATCTGGCCCAGTTGCATCAGTACCTGCTTCTGATAGTCACCCTGATGTTGTTGCTTCTGCATCCACCAGTATCTCAGGTAGCACTTATGCATTTAATAGCAGTAGTGGATCAGATACATTAGAGTGGATTATGGATTCTAGTGCCACACACCATCTGTGTGGTGATCAAGGCCTACTTACAGCCAATCGACAGATCCCTCTAGGTCGTATTGTGGTTATTGCCAATGGGACGCATTCTCCTATCACTGGTAAAGGGGAGATTAGCCTGACACCTTCTATGCACCTCAAGAACGTGTTGCATGCACCTGATTTCTCTATGAATTTATTGTCCATTAGCCAACTTACAAAGGATTTACATTGTCGAGCAATTTTTGATCCATCTTCTCTCATTTTTCAGGACATCCTTACAGGCAACGTGATTGGGCATGGCTATGAGCAAGGCGACCTATATCGTCTCAGTTGAACCCCTTATGCCGGAGCCTCCTCTCTACCTGCTGGATCTATTTCCCCATTACTGTGGCACTTGCGCTTTGGACATCTACCGCTTCAGAAACTGTGTCTGTGCTACCCCAGGTTTCACCTCACACGTCCATCCAATGTGAGGCTTGTCAGTTGGGAAAGTACCATCGGTCTACCTTTCCCAGTCGTTAGTATCGGAGTAGTACCTCCAAGTTTGAGTTGTTTCATGTCGATATATGGGGTCTCAGTCGTGTTCATGATGATCAGAGACACATGTTTTATATGATTATTGTGGATGATTTCTCTCGTGTGTTTTGGGTCTTTTTGTTAAAGAATAAATCTGAAGCAGGGAATATTATCATAAATTTCATCAATGAAGTTTCGTAATGTTTTTTCTGCATCTGTAAAGATTGTGAGAAGTGATAATGCCTTGGAATTTTGTACTCATACTCTCTCCAATTATTTTTCAACTCAAGGGATTATCCACCAAACATCATGTGCCTATACTTCCCAACAAAATGGGGTTGCAGAAAGGAAACATCGTCATTTACTTGATGTCACCAGGTCGCTTCTCATACAGAGTCATGCCCCTCATTCTTTTTGGGGCGATGCTGTTCTAACGGGATGTTATCTCATTAATCGTATGTCGTCATCTGTCTTAGGTGAGAAGATTCCTTTCTCCCTTGTTTTTCCAGACAAAGAATTGTTCTCTCTCACTCCTCGTGTGTTTGGCTCGATTGCCTTCGTCCACCAGTTGTCTCCAGGGATTGACAAGCTCTCTCCTAGGGCTATTTAGTGTGTTTTCGTCGGGTACTCCAGAACACAGAAGGGGTACAAGTGTTATGATCCATTGCGCAGGAGATATCTCGTTAGTGCTGATGTTACCTTTTTCGAGTCTGTTATGTACTTCTCTTTTACAAGTGATCAGTTGGTATCCTCTGGCACTATTGAAGCTATGTACATGCCACCACCATCACCACCTCCACCATCACCACCTCCACCATTACCATTACCATCTCCACCACTACCATCCTCTACACTTCCTGTTATCGTTCTTGTTTCCCCATTGCCATTCCACTATACCCGTAGGCCTGCTTCTGCTCATGGCCATCGCTCATCATCTAGCTCGTCTGAGGTATGTTCTGAGAATATTATCAATATTGATGGATCTGATGATTTCCTTGAGCAGGATGTGTTACAGAGGCCAAATGAGGAGGCATGTGGTTTGGATCTACATATTGCACTTCGGAAGCAGAAGCGCAGCTGCGCGTCATATCCAATAACATCTACTGTGTCTTTTGATCGCTTAACTGGAGATTTCAGGAGCTTTGTCATTGCACTATCGGCGGTGGACATTCCACGGAATTACCAAGATGCATTGAAGGATAGTCGATGGCGTTTAGCCATGGAAGAAGAAATGGTTGATCTTCAGTCAAGAGGTGCCTGGAGGCTTGTTACTGCATCTATTGATGCGTCTACAGTGAGCTGCAAGTGGGCCTTTACAGTTAAGAAGAATGCAGATGTCAGCATTGACAGATACAAGGCACGCATGGTTGCTCGTGGATGATGAGAGCGAAATCCACCTCTTTAAAAATAAGGAATTGTAGTATAGGAAGTGAATTTCGGTCGTCAAAATAACACAATCTTTGAATGTTGTGGAGTATTTTTACTTGGTAAGTGTACCAAGGTCGAACACAGGGATACGGTAGCCTAATCTGAGTATTGAATTTTGATTCATGAAGGCATAATGTCAATTAATCTCAATTTCAGGTCCATAAGCAAATTATTATGCACTATGCTATTTACAAGGCGATGCCATGATGCATGCATTTTTTAGATATTTTTATGCAAGTTAAGAGATGCATGTGCGAATATGCAAGAGAAATTATACACAGATTAAATACTACAATTATACCCTTAAAAATTATGAGCAGCATGATAAAAATGAAACTAGTGTCAATTTAATCGCAACAATAAAGAGTGGTCATCAAATTCAAGCAAGACAAGGAGGGCAGGGTCCGTTTGCCACATAAAAATTCACTTTAATTAAACAGGAGCAAATAAGACAATTAAGCATGCTAGAATGTAGAGGACAAAACAAGGATCAAAACGACACTAAAATCATGCAATTTGGACCTACGATGCTCAAGTTATGCTAGAAACAGTGCAAGGGCATAATTGTAATAAAAATGCAATAAAATAAAGGGATAAATATTGCATTTAGGTCCCTGGAGGGACCTAAATATAAATACCAAAAAGCGCCTGGGCCCGTTTGCAATTTGTCCATTTGCGTGCAGGGGCGTATTTGCAATTTACAAAACTATGGAGGGCTTCCCTATAATTTACCCAGGCACGCACATGGGGGCACGTGCCTGGGGACCGAAGTGAAAATATCCATTCTTTCGAGGTCGTTCCTGCAAATTTGCCCAGGCCTCACGTGCGAGGCACGTGAAGGCCCAGGCTCGGGAGGGGCGTCAGCTTCGGGCACACGTGGTGATAGCGGGCGGTTCGGCGTTAGGCTTGGAGGACCCGAGCCTATAGGCTTGGAAGAAGGCTCGGGTCCACCACGTGGCGTCATCACAGCCGTTCGATCCATTCGATCGAACGGCACCTGTAGCATCTCCTTCCGCCGCGAGCCACCGGAGAAGGCGGGGCTCCGGTGACACGCGGATTGCTCCTCCGTGCTCCGCCAAGTCCTCTGATGAATGGAGGAGCAAGTTGGGGACCTGGCGAAGAAAGTTATGATGCGGCGATGCTCCATGGATGATCGGAGGTGACAGACGGTGCAGCATCGCCGGAGGAGAAAAGCTCGAAGGGGCTCCGTTCAGCACTTCGGCCATTGAAGATGGAAGCTCCTGCAAAGGTTAGATAGCCGAAGCGTGTTGTGACTGTGAGCGAGGTGAGGTGTATGGAGACCGTGGAGGCGTCGAGAGGCGGTGGTCTGATGCTTCTTCTCCGGCGAAGCGGAGGAGAAGGGGATTGAAGCGGAGGAGGTTCTGGAGAAAGGTAGGGTGGTCGGCGTGAATGGTGGTGGTGTGGCGAAGGTAATTGGATGGTCTAATGAAGGTGGAGATGACATGAGATTGCAGGAAAATTCGAAGAAAAGAAGAAGGAAGGAGGGACCTCGTCGGAGAGGGGGACCGGTGGAGGAGAGGCTTGGGCTGAGCTCCTAGGCGGGGCTCCGGTCGTCGCACGACTCGCTCAGCCAATGCGAGGTGCTCGGCGGTGCCAGATGGCGACCGCTACGTGGCCGGAGGCCACGGATCTCACCGAGGCTTCGGCCGACTTCACCTCCATTCAAGGGGCTCCTCCGCCGGAGGGTCGGAGATTGGACCGAAGCCCCAAGATTGGTGGATGAGGCTCACAGGTGGCGGAGGTGGCGCTTTTATAAGCGGAGGAGGACGGCGGTTACGTGGGTAGGAGGGGGGTTTCGATGGGGGGTTCAATGGTGGAGGAGTGATGGCGGTGAGTGATGACGGTCGCGCGAGGATGGCGGAGGGAAGGGCGATGTGGGGCGGCCGTTAGAAGGAGGGGTGGTAGGAGTCACCTTCCAAAATAGGAAGGGGGTGATGGATTCGCGCGGTGAAACGGCTGGGAGGAGGGGTTTCGCGAGGTGGAAGACGACTTCCTGGCCGTTGGATCTAGCGATCCAACGGCTAGGATGCGAGTGTTGGTGGAAGGCTACGATCAGATCCAAGGATCTGATCGAACGGTGGAGAAATGGGCGCTAACGGGCGGCTATGATGGAGGGAAAAGAAGGATCCAACGGCCTGAGGGAGAAGGAGGACGTGGAGAAGGGAGAGGCGTAGGATAGGCGCTTGATCGGATGGCTGCGGTGAGGGGATGACGTGGCGTAGGGAGAGGCGCAGGATGGAGGCTGATCCAATGGTTGTAGTCGAGGCGGTAAGAAGAGGTCGAGATCAAATCTGGGGATTACATCCGACGGTTGCGAACAAGGCGGTGATGGACGGCGGAGATGAGGGCGGGGATGGCATGATCCAACGGCTCAGGAGAGGACCGGGTGTCGAGAGGGGAAGGGGGCCACGTGGACGCTCAAGAGAGCGCCACGTGGCCCAATAAGAAAATTCAGAGGATAATTACAAAGAAAAATAGAAAAGAAATAGTTAGAGGCCGAATTTGGAAAAAGTCAAAACATGAAAGTTGCTCGTTTCGACGAGATCTACAACTTTCATGTTGGTCAAAAAGCCAAAAGAAGTCATCTGTACAAAAGCTATTTTTGGGGGTATTTTCAAAGGAATAAAAATACCGATTTTGTGGTTTTGAGATGTTTTTGCATTTTTTAAGGGTCAGTGAACTATGGACAATTATTCTATCTAATTTTTAGGGGTTTTTGAAGATAAAATAATTATAAGAAAAATAGAGGAAATTAAACACAATAAATTAATGGTAAAATATATACAATATAATACATCATAAAAACAAAGAATTAATGGTGATTTTGTTGGATTATTTACGACAGGGGTTTTAATAAGTGGCTTTTAGCATGATGAATACGAGATTCATCAGTGGATTTACACAGACATATGGGGTGGATTATCTTGATACATTCTCGTCGGTTACTCACCATTCCACCTTACAGATCCTCCTCTCTGTTGCGGTTACTCGTGATTGGCCACTATACCAATTAGATGTCAAGAATGCATTCTTATATGGTGACTTGCAGGAGGAAGTCTACATGCAACAACCACCTGGTTTTGCTGTTGAGGGGGAGTGTTCTAAGGTGTGTAGACTTCATAAGGCTATCTATAGCCTTAAGCAGAGCCCCAGAGCTTGGTTCCAGAAGCTCTCAGACCTGTTTGAAAAACAAGGGTACATACATTCCAATGCAGATCGTTCCTTGTTCGTACAGAAGACAACCAGAGGTATTATTGTAATTATGGTGTATGTAGATGATATCTTGATTGCAGGTGATGATGAACAGGGAATTCAGAGGGCGAAAGAAATGCTGGGTCGTGAATTTGTCACCAAGGACCTTGGAGTTCTTAGATATTTTCTGGGACTGGAATTTGCCAGAAATCCTCATGGGCTGGTAATGACCCAGAGGAAATATGTCACTGACCTGTTGAGTGAAACAGGAATGCTTGATCCCAGTATGAAATTATATGATGACGACACTGATGAGGTAGATAGGAGAAGATACAGAGAACTGGTGGGCAAGCTTCTCTATGTTACTATTACCAGACTCGATATCTCCTTTGTTGTGAGTTGGGTGAGCCAGTTCATGGAGCAACCACGTCAGGTACATATGGATGCTATACATATGATACCCATGTACCTTAAGTCTTCTCCAGGTGCAGATTATGCAGGATGTGCAAATTACTATCTCAGCATGTGCAGATGCAGATTATGCAGGATGTCCTAAGGATAGGAAGTCCACCACTGGATTTGATGTGTATGTCAGAGACTCTCAGGTCTCATGGAGAAGCAAAAAGCAAACGACTGTAGAAAGATCCAGTGCTGAGTCTGAATATAGGGCTATGGCCCAGGTCAGTACAGATATAATGTGGGTGAAGGCTGTGCTTTCATATCTATATATAAAAGTCCCTCTTCCTATGGCTCTGGAATGTGACAATCAAGCTGCTCTATTTATTGCAAATAATCAAACATTTGATGAACGAACCAAGCACATTGAGGTTGATTGTCACTTCATACGAGATATGATTCAGAAGGAGTTTATTTCTACATCCTATGTTAGCTCAGGGGACCAAACTGCAGACATCTTTACCAAGGCATTACTTCGAGGGCCGTTCCAGAAGTGTTCGTCCAAGCTGAGCATGATTGGCATCTATGCTCCACCTTGAGGGGGAATGTAGAGATATATGTTATTCTCTTTTGTACCTTTTCGTTTTTTTCTTTTTCCCGTTGGACTCTATGTATTTTACCCATAGGCTACTCTCCTATATAAGAGAGTCTAGAGCGTATGGAATAAACAAGTCTCTCATTTTTCCCAACACTATCACATGTATCAAAGCTGAACCAATTCCGCAAACCAAGTTAGAAATAACCTAGGATGGAAGCATCGCCAAAACCTAGGGAATCAAAATTAAGTTTTAAGGGCACAGCTTGACCTGAGGATCAACTTCAATTAATGGAGATACATGCTAAGCTCTAAAGATTTCAATTTTAGAGGTGAATGAATGGATGAAATGAGATTTCATAAGGATGAAATATGATCAGAATCAAATGTCAATCAATAATATAGGATCAATTAACCGAATGGGATTGAATTATGGAAGATAGATACAATGAATGATCGAATTGGAGTGAATTTGAGCATATTATGTAATAAGAAGACTAAACGGAAGGAAATGCAAAATCAAAATGCTAGATAGAATGGTAGACCTACCGTTTAGGCTACCAACAACTCGAGGAAGGACAAATGAGTGCTGGACAGAATGAATGGACCCTCATCGAAGATGAAACACTTCGATTGCTTTGAACTTGTCTGAAGAGGTCGTTGTGTTGCCCTAAATCCCAATCAAATCTTTCAGAGTTGATTCCAGGATTAGGATCTCTCGATTTGGGATGGATTCGAGCTCTATTGCAACGGGAATCAATCACCGAAGAGAGATCGCAATCAGAGAGTGGATCAGGATACTATCTTCGTCGATTGAGGGTGCCTCAGTGAGAAGCATATGAGATTGAGAGCGTTTAAGTCTCAACAAGGAGCGGAGGATGTCAAGCAAAAATGGCTAGGTGCTCCAAGCTGTAAGTCTCTAAATTAACCACATATCAGTTTTGGAAGTTATGAAGAAACAGAGTTTGTAGTGAGATGTGGATTCTTATACATAGATGGTTAGGCTCAACAAATAGTTTCGCAAGAGGCAAGAGGTTACACTACACCTTGGATCACTCGTATGAGTTGGAGGAGGTCGGAGTCTTAAGAAATAGTCTTGGAATACGGGTTAAGATGACACTATTACAAACCAAAAGTCAAATACCTGGTCAACATGCGAAGGTGAAAGATGATCTAATGACGGTTGGATCAAGTCACTTAAGTGGATCAACGAATTCAAATTTTGCCATAAAGCATTGTCTCTTTCTTTATGTGATTCTTCTAATTCAGAAGTTTAAAAATTTAGAAAAACTTGAATTTAGAGATTGAAATCTCTAGAGATTCGTAGGGTTTGTTTGGTTATTGGGATGGGGTGGGTTGGGGTAACCTCTTGTTAATAGTAGCTGTTTGGATGGTTATGAGAATTTAAGAGGGTTGGAATAAGGAATGCAATGTGATGTCACATTGATTTGTGATGGAATTCTAACCCCATGAGTTGAGGAAGGTAAACCGGGTTACCTCGGGTTACCCCGAGGTAACCCGGTAACCAAACGGACCATAGAATGATGAAAGGGATGCCATAAAAAAACATATCAAGAGAAAGGAACAAAAAAAAAGGAAAATACAAGGTTCTCAACATGACAGAAAATCATGAGTTCAAACCAAAATACATTTCAGCAACCTACGTCACATAAGAAGATGGAATTTGCAAAAACTCAGAACAGGAAAGTTGTAGAAAATAAAATTCTACAAATTGTTCTCATTTTTCTACTTTATTAGGTTAAACAAAAGATGATATGTATATGTTGGAGTATTTGTTATATGTGCCACTTGAGTTGTGGATGGATAAATGGATCATTCGAGGATCCATTTACCACATCCAGTTGTTTAGTCCACATCTACCATTTGTGAGTTGTGGAGACTCGATGAGGGCTATACAAGAAGCCCCTCACCCCCTGTATCCAGTGAGAAAGTGCAATGCATACATCAGTCGTTTAAGGCATTCTCCCTTGGTTTCATCCCGCTTCTTAGGGAGTAGGGTTCCACATTAAATCTTGGTGTTCCAATGTTTTATCTTTATTTCTCTGATACGCTTTTGCATTCCTAATTCTAACATAGTATCTGTTGGAGTATTTGGTGGTGCGCCACATATATTGTAGATGGGTAAATGGATCTCTCCAGTATCCATTTATCCCATCCATGAGTTTAGCCCCACATCTACTGTCTGTGGGATGTGGAGACTCAGGGGACTATATATAGAACCCCACACCCATTGTATTCAAATGAGAAAAGCAACAGACTATCAACCCTTTGAGGCGTTCTCCCGTGGTTTCATCTCGTTCCTTAGGGAGTATGGTTTCACGAAAAAATGTCTTGTTCATCATGTTTATCTTTATTTCTCTGATACGCTTCCGTGTTCCTATTTTCTAACATGATATCAGAGCTATGTTATTTTCGAACATGGTATCGGAGTGGGTTCGTTCTTGGTTGATGTTTGTTCTTGAATTTTTTTGGATCATTCCAAGTTCGAGTTTATGTTTTAGGGTTTTCTTGAAACCCTAATTTTCAAAGATCGAGATTTGTTTTTATTCGCTGCATCCTTCACAAGAGGTGCCCCTCTCCACCATCCAGCCTCCGGCACAGATAATCCCTTTGAGGGATTCGGTTCTCGATGCACAGTTCTCATGCCAAACTCTAGGTGGGGCTTGGTCATCTCCTGGTGGAGGTCCTCCATGCGACAACATCTCTTCCCTGGCGGACAGCAACCCATCGCTACCATGTGCGCAGGCGGCTTCTAGGCCACCTTTCTTTTACACTCCTCTGGTCGACTTGCGGCGCCCCTGTCGGATCTCGCACCGCTTTTAAGCCATCTCCCTTCTATGGTGTTGCAACAGGCAGAGGTGCCTCCCAGAGCGGCGTGAAGACCCTCCAACGACACCGCTCCGAGCAGTTGGCGGTCACATCCCCTTGCTCCTTCCTCATAATGCCCTACCTCATGAGGTAGCATCGGCCCCGTGCTCCCCTCCCGGCAGCTTGATGTTGCTCCTCTATCAGCGGCGGCAGCTTCTTCCTCCCCGTGATGCCGCTACCTCCTAGCGACGCGAGCCCTCGTCGCTCCCAATCAGCGCCGCCATTCCTTCCTCCAACACCCCCCTTCGACCTCCAGGTGCGTGGCGGCGCGCGACAAGTGCTTCAAACCCCATCAGGGGGGTGACGGTTCGCTAGAGAGAGGGTTCCCAAGGGAACCCTAAAATAAGGGCACATCGTTTTAAAACAAAAATTGCTAGAGAGTTCATGCCCAATTGGATGGAGAATATAAAATAATTGAGCTGCTAATAAAAAAGGAAGAAAGAAAGAGACAGCCGTGTTTTTGTAAAAAAAATAAAGAAAGGAATTTGTTAAAAAAATTGAAAAAAAGGAGCCCGAGAGTTTTAAAAAAGGGGGAATTTATTTTGAAAAAGACGCGTACAAAAAAAAGTCGTACACAAAAGAAAAAAATTGATTCAAAAAATGAGAGGAAAAGCCGAAAGAAAAAAATGTCCGGCTTATAAAAATTTGTTGTGACAACTATTTAAAAAATGATGCAACAGTCGGGAAAATGATTAAGAAAAGCTGAGAAAAATTATAGACGGCTTATGTGATGTTTTTCTCCCAATCTTCATTTGTCTTCTCCAAACTTGGTCGATGTCTTCATTCCGACCAGTATGGGAGAAAGTAGGAGTATTATGTAGAGTCACATGCTACATTGTCAGATTCTCTAGATTCCAGATTCAGATGTCAGAGGTCAGCCAAATTCTCAGACTCTACAGTTCAGATATTCAGACTCGACGTCAGATTGATTCCAAGTCTTCAATTTCAGACATGCACATGTATGCAGTCTTCTTTTCAGATGTGCATATGTTTGCCATCTTTTGTGTGGTCCCCATCTTTTATATTTTGGTCAGGGTTTTCATGTGATCCATAGGAACTCCATAGTAGCGGACCATTCCCTATGCCATGTGGGCTAGGGTTTTCGTGTAGTTTCATAGAGACTCCAGAGAAGATTATCATTCTCTATGCCAGATAGGAGAGACACAGTTCTCCGACGAGGAGACTTCTTCATACTCCATTCTCAAGCGATTGTGAACTCTAGTACGAGATCCTTCTGAGGTTCTTATGAAAAAGAACCCACTTTGAGGTCCCTATGAGAGAGACTCATCTTTAGAGATCTACGTACGGATAATTATCGATGCTCTTTTCGGCCCTTTCAGAGATGGAGCAGTTGTCCACATGTTGTGGCAGGCCAGAGTTCTCTGTGTAGAGACTCATTCTTCAGTTGCAGTGACTTTGGCATGCGCGGTACAGAGCACATGCTCTCCGACAAGGAGATTCAATTGACTCACACTCTAGCTTATTCATCCTCCTCACCTGCACGACATGAGAAGCAACGTCCTCAATAACAACCGACAGTTGTGCGCATTGAGTTGATATTGCGTGTGGTGTCATGTAAAGTGAGTTGAGATTTCTTTCTGTTTGTCCAAGCTGAGCATTACATGCTCTAGCTTGAGGGGGAGTGTTGGAATACTTAGTGGTGCGGTACTTATATTGTAGATGAGTAAATGGATCTCTCCAGGATCCATTTACCCTATCCATGAGTTTAGTCTCACATCTACCGTCTGTGGGATGTGGAGACTCAGTGTGGGCTATATATAGACCCCCACACCCATTATATTCAGATGAGAAAAGCAATAGACTATCAACCCTTTGAAGTGTTCTCCCGTGGTTTCATCCCGCTCCTTTGGAAGTAGGGTTCCACGCAAAAATCTCTTGTTTTTCATGTTTTATCTTTATTTCTCTGATAAGCTTCTACATTCCTATTTTCTAACATGTTATCAGAGCTATGTTATTTTCTAACAGTAACAGGGCAGGTTCCATTCTCGAGGAGTTTAAGTTTTGTGTTTATTCGAGATTCAATTGTTAGTTGATAGGTAGATGATTATTATTGTGTATTCATGTTTTATCCAAGTTCTAGGGTTCCTATTGAAACCCTAATTTCTATCCTGTTACAAGCATCTACAACAAGATATTTTTCTTTCCGTATTGTTCTCATCTAGTAGCAAAATGGCCATCGCCTTCGAGAAACTTTAGGGTTCTTGACAATAACTCTTATTCTATTGGCAACAAGCTCTTGGAATGAGATTGGTCTTGATAACTATGAATTATTGCAGCACAAAAGTGAGGATGCAGCAACCCTCACCGTGGCGCACTCTATAACAGATCCTGATTGTTGTGCGCAAACCTCCGATTGTGCCTCCTCTTTCTTCGAACCTCCAGGAGCCCCGTCCTCTATTCGTGGTTCTCGTTCCGGGTGGAGAAGCCCGTTCTCCATGAGCTTCATTGGGGCATCCAAGCGCGGCGAGTGGTCTCTTCTCCAGATCCTGAGGCGACGATTCTCTCGCACACCTCCAGGCGGTGCCGCCCGCATTACGCCCCCCTCCTCTCATCGTAGCCCATCTCCAGGCACCAACTCCTTCGCGGGTTTCCGATCTTGCGCAACAGCACATCTCCTATGTCCGGGCGAAATCTTCCCAATGCGACGATGGTCGCACCCTCATTTCCCAAGCGGCAATGTGGGTTGCATCTTCTTCGATCGAGATCACGCTAGCAGCACAAGTGCCCCATTAGGGTGCGGCGAGTCCCGCTCCTCCATGGCTTCAACATGAAGCATCACTGGCGGCGCTCTCTCCTCTCCAGCAGCTCTCCCGTCCAAGCAGAACAGTAGCAACCCCTTGTGCCCTTCCATCTAGTGACGGCGGCAAAAGGCTCCCCATCGAGGGAACCCTAGGTAAAGGAAAAGGAGAAGGGTCGTCGATCGTTTAATAAAAAGGGGGTGTGGTTTCTTTTTAAAGCCCAAGTGGGTCGTACACTGTAAACAACTGAATGAAAAAAGGAGGTGGAGAGTCAACAGTGTAAAAAGAAGTAAAGAGCAGCAAAAAAGAGAGAAGTCTGGCTTTAAAAAAAAGGAGGCTGCAAGTTTCAAAAAAAAGAAGAGGGAAATGAAAAACCGCACGCAAGTTAAAAAAATTGCAAAAAAAGAGAAGCCGCGAAAAAAATAAAACGGGTTATTTAAAAAAATTGTATGGCTATTAAAAAAGAATGAAGTAACCGAAGGAAAAAATGAATTTAAAAAATATTGATTGAGAAAAGCCGAAAAACAAATGTGACGGTTTATTTGGTTTTGTTCTCCCTATCTTTATGTCTTCTCCCAACTTTGTCGATGTCGTTGTTTCCCGACAAAGTATGGGAGAAAAGGGGAGTATATGTAGAGTCATAGGTCTGTTCCAGATTCAGATGTCAGATTCTCTAGACCAGTCAGATTTTCCAGACTCTACAATTCATGCTTAGACTCAACATCGGATTGGTTTCGAGTCTTCAGTTTCAGACGTGCACATGTATGAGGTCTTTAGTTTGATGTGTACATGTTTGCCATCTTTTGTGTGATCCCCATCTTTTGTATTTCAGACAGGATTTTCATGTGTTCCATAGGGACTCCAGAGTAGAGATTCCATTCTCAGAGCCAATATGGGAGAGACTGAGTTCTCTGACAAGGAGACTTTTCAGACTCCATTCTCCAGCGACCGTGGATTCCGACGAGGATGTCTCCACGGCTTTTCCAGTTCGGCCCTTCAGAGATGGAGCAGTTGTCCACGTGATCTAGTCTTCTACATATGGCAGGCCAGAGTTCTCCAGGTGGAGGCTCATCCAGTTTCAGTGGCTCTAACAGGTGCAGTCCAGAGCACACTTAGTTTGACTCACACTCCAGCTCGTTCCTCCTCACCTGCACGACATGAGAAGCAACGCCCTCGACAACAACCGACAATTGTGCGCGTTGAGTTAATATTGTATGTAGTGTCATGTAGCGTGAGTTGAAATTTCTTTATGTTTGTCCAAGCTGAGCATTGCATGCTCCAGATTGAGGGGAGTGTTGGAGTATTTGTTATATGCGTCACTTGAGCTGTAAATGGGTAAATGGATCACTCCAGAATACATTTACCACATCCATATGTTTAGTCCCACATCTAGCAGTTGGGAGATGTGGAGACTCGGTGAGGGCTATATAAGAAGCCCCTCACCCTCTATATCCAGTGACAAAGTGCAATGCATACATCAACCCTTTGAGGCGTTCTCCCATGATTTCATCCTGCTCCTTAGGGAGGAGGATTCTACGTTAAATCTCGATATTCCAATGTTTTATCTTTATTTCTCTGATACGCTTATGTATTCTTATTTTCAAACAATATAAAATACATATATACACATATTTTTTTATTTTTTTTGCTATTTGTTGGGTATTTTATATTAATCAAGTAGTGAACTGAAAATCAAAATAAAACTAAAAGGATATAGATTATTCATATATTTAAAAAAACCTATGTGAAATACGTTGCATTAGGTTTAATTGAGGTTTCACTTTATTCTTCATCCTTTTTGTGTTATGCCTTTTCTTATGGTGCATAATAAGAGGCAGAAAAGAAATAAACTCAAAAAGACCTCGTTTAGAACTCATAAAATTTGTTTGATGAAGTTCTACAAGTATAATAAGGTTTTGTCTCTCCACCAACTCTTCTGGGAAGGAGAGGTTTGGCTCCACCACCAAGTCCTCGTAGTTGACCATGTGTCGAGGATCTCGGATGTACTTCCTGAGATTCGACACGTGGAACACGTTATGGATGCCCTTAAGCTTATCAAATCAGAAAATCAACTACATGATGTTTAAGAGTATTTTACAGGAAGAGTATTCCCGTTATAATGCATGAGATAAATGTGGGTAAGTTGGGTATGACTAGAATCCACACCAACACAAGAGGGAGTGTTGATGTAACGTCCCGAGCTTAGGTCTTTGGTTCGTTAACGGAGAAAACTAACCCTGACAACTTGTTGGGTTTGTGCTCAATTGAACACGTTGACAACAACCCAAAATACTTAAGTTCAAGTTGTCAAGTAATCCCCATAACTTCTAACACATACCCATACTTCGTGAGTTTTAGATATGGGACTATGTTTGGGGTTGGGGTGTTACAACCTCCCCCACTTATATTCGCAGCGTCCTCGTTGCCATATGTCCCATCACTTATTCCAAGTGACAGTGACGATTGCACATTCCCGATTTAGGTGCCTTTCCACGATCAGAGGGAACCCACTCTGATACCATTTGTAGCATCTCGGGCTTTGATTCCATGTCCGCTAACATAGAAAACTGACCCTGACAACTTGTTGGATTTGGGCTCATTGTACATGTTGACAACCACCCAAAATGCTTCAGCCCAAGTTGTCAAGTAGTAATCCCCACCACTTATAACCCACGCCCACACTTCACGAGTTTTAGATGTGGGACTATGTTTGGGGGTTGGGGTGTTACAGTTGAAATATTATATTAAGTTAGAGGATCTTGGCGTTGGATCCATTATCCATATAATTTATATAAAAAATGATGAAGCCTTCTCCCACTATAAGTAGGGTCGGCTACATGGATTCTTGGTCAAATCCATGTTGAAGGATTCAACTATTTTTTATGCTGGCCATCGACTAACTAACACAACCCCCATAAGGGAGGATTTGAACCTTGGTCTTTTAGGTGGTAGACACACTGCACTACCACCAAACCATTTAAGTGGGTATTATCCATATATTTATATATATTATAAAAATTTAAGATAAAATCTATGATGTAACTTATATAAGGAAATATACGGACAAAGCAATAACATGATAAAAATACCAATTATAAATTCCACAATTTGTCAAACATATAATTTTCAATGAACAACTACTCCCCTCTCCAATTGATGGAACATCGCTTGATTGATTTACTTGTTTTCATAAAGGAAATGGATGCTAAAAGATCCTAGTTGTTTCCTTCAATAAGGAATCATAACCAAATGGACAAAATATCCATACATTTGTTGAACTAGTCTTCAACGAGGTAAAAAAATATGGCATGCCATTATCTTAAGAAAAGCGTGACTCGGATTTCGTTACTTCTATTAAATTCATCCCAGCTACAAGGATAGTTCAATCTGATTAAGCCAAACAAAATATTTGATAGTTTCATTATAGATATTCCGAAAACATAGAAAATATACAAGTTAATCAGGCAAGCTTAACTACAAGACATAAATAAGTTGATAATACAGCACATACTGCTCTTGAAATAGCCACAAAATCGCGCTGGTATTCATGAAGGCAAAATATTCAGCCTTGGAGAGATGAAAGTAAAGCAAATGAAAATCACAGCATAAGTCAAAGAAAAGGATTCGAACAACAGCAAGGCGATGCTTTCCCTAGCTAAACTGGCCATTTCGATTCCAAAGCCTAGGAGACACGTACCATCGGTGAGGCCAAGATAAAGAAAGAACGTTCCATTCTTCTTGTTCCTCCTGATGAAACACTTAAGCGGACGGTCCCTCGGGCCAGGCTGCATTTACATTTTTCCGAGAAAAAAAGACACAAGTTCAGAAGCTCAAACCCAACGAGGAGCGAAAAATCAGCACCTCGAATCCGAGCCCAATCGGAGTGCAAATCTAAAACAGAGGTCGTACATTAATGGAAAATACAACACGATGATCATATATATACACAAAATAAAAATGTAATATAAATCATAATAATAAGAGGATGAAATGCCTAAATCAGGCAAATTGCAACGGGGATTGCGCATATGCTAAATACGGTCAATTGATATAAATACGCACAATTTACCGAATCATAAACCAAAATTTCACAATCACGAATGCCCGAATACCCAAAATCCAATAGATCCGCAGCCCTCGGCCTTGGAATGGATCACTAATCTCCTTAGAGAGAGAGAGAGGGAGGGAGACCTGCTTGAGAGAGGAAGGAAAGGTGATGTTGCCGGAAACAGCCGGGGGCCTGACGACGCCGAGGGCGACCTCCCTCCACCTCCTGCAGACGCACGCGCACGACACCACGTCCTTGCGCGCAGGCCACCGCGATCCCGCCTCGTCCACCCTACGCACGATTTCCCCCAGCAGCTCCGGCAGCAGCCTCGACCACCGCTCCTCCTCCTCCTCCTCGTTGTCGTCCTCGACTCTTGGTCGTCGGGGGAGGGACATGGAGGTGGTGAGCTTCAAGGTACTGCAGTTGAGCGTCGTCGTCGACGACGACGACGACGACATGGCCCTCCTCAGCAGGAAACCTCTCCGCCTCGACATGATTGCTAGATGTTAATTCGGAGATCGAACAGGGAAGAAGAGATATTGGGAGAAATTGGAGCTGCTCCGGATTTAATATTAATATTAAAATATTGCATCTCACGGATACGCGTTGGTAAGGAAGGGAGAAGGGGTCAGCTGTCTGGATGTGAATAAGCTGTAGTGTGGGGGCCACCTGCCAGCCATAAGGACATGACAAATTTCTATATCTTTTTCTTTAATATGAGGAACTACATTATTCCTCTCCTTCATAAAATCCATCTAAATCCAACAAGGAAGCACTTTCCATAAGGGAGATTGAGATTGGAGATCATCCCATGTTCTTAAATTGGCCGAGAGGACATTTCTAGAGTGACTATAGCAAAGAAGGCATGAAACTGTTGTTCGCATATCTTCTTCAAGAAAATTATTTCCTAGGTTATTGCAAACTGTCGCACGCACGTTTTTCCCAAGAAGATCCCAACAAACGTTAGCAGATTTTTAAAAATGAAGATTCAATACTGATAATGTGGGCAATGCTAGCGATATAATTTTCGAAAATTTGATGAAGTCATACTCAAACTTATCTTCTCTTTCGATTTGATGGATTCGAATTTCCTCCTATAAAGCCTCGACTACTGCTACTTCTTGTGTCGGTTCATTGAGAAAATTGAGAAGTCGCTTCTCATGGCAACACCATCTTTTCGATTAAATAATTGTGACTAAATCTTCTCGCCTGTTAAGGGGCTTATATAAGGAAACACACTATACTCTATTTTGGAAATCTTCTCCAAAATTTTAGGTATGAAGATTAACTATGGGAAAAATTACTTTTTAATGATAACATGACGAAGCTTGCTCCCTGCACCCTCCAATTACTTCATCTTATGACCTTACCAGAGATGAATATTCAATGAATTATTTGGAACATGACATATGCCCCACAACCTCTACCCGTCTTTTTGGCTTGAAATTTTGTGTAAAGTAAACAACATGATTGAGGTGGTAAGAGATATCCACTTACCATTATCTTCCATATTTGTTATGTTCGATTAATTATACCCCGAATAATGTTATAAATAAACTTGATTCCATAAATCCCGATTTTCTATGCAACAACAACAACAAAGCCTTTTCTCACAAATTAAGTAGGGTCGGCTACATGGATTCTTTACCTCAATTCAGATCTATCTTGGGTCAATCTTGGGTTTATATCCAAACGCTAAGATCCCTTCGTATGGTCTCTTCCCAACACTTCTTGGGCCGCCCTCGTCCTCTCTTAGCCAGCTCAACATCCCAACACTCGTATCTCCTAACTGATGCATTAACTGATTGTCTTTGCAAATGACCAAACTATCTTAAGTGGTTTTCTTGCATCTTATCCTTGATCAGAACTACACCAACTTTCTTTCTGATTGCATCATTCTGAATCCGATCTTTACGTGTGTGTCCACACATCCACCTTAGCATTTTCATTTCTGCTACAACCATTCTCTGCACATGTCTATGATTCATAGGCCAACACTCAGATCCATAGAACATAACAGGTCTCACGGCTGCTTTGTAAAATTTTTCTTTAATTTTTAAAGGAAATTTCTTATCACAGACAACAACATAGGCTCCTCTCCCCTTTAGTCAGCCTACATTTATTCTATTAGTAACATCTTCATCAATTTTCACCATCATGTTGCAAAATAGATTCCAGATATCTAAAAGAATCTCTCTTCCAAATGTTGTCGTCGCCAATATTCACCTCGATACCTCATCATTGCTTCCATCAAAGTTGCGCTCCATATATTCCATCTTAGCCCCACTTATACGAAATCTTTTAGTCTCCAAAGCATGTCTCCAGACCTCTAGCTTCTCACTTATTGTCACGACCCCGATTCCGGGTCATTGGATCCTCCTATATCCGGATCTGATTACTCAGCAATCACAACTAACATTCAAAAACAAGATGCCAATAAAAATACTCAGAAGGAAGTATTTCAATACTTTTTGATTCACAAAATAAAGTTTATATGATACATTATCCCACTATAAGTATTTACATGTATATCAACTGGAAAGGAAATACACAAAAGATTACCAATTATTTTATAGAGTAAAGCTACTGTGACCATCTGGATAACTAAAGTCCTTGCGATGGCTCACCAGCATATGTTGGATTTTTCATAAATCATAGGATAACAATTAAGTAACGAAGAAGAGAAAATCAAACAAATGGTGAAATTTTGTAAAACTTATTGTCACAAAAAGTTTCATTCATCCTCATTAGTTTAAGTCATATTTCTTCTATTCTATATAAGGGATTAGTTCAGGGGAACCCCACCATTCATGGACTTTGAAAATGTGAACACTTCATGATTGAAGATTGTGTTGATATGATGAGCTTATGTTGCCGTACGTCACCTCAACCAATCCTCCAATACTACCATGACAATTTCCTTTTCTTTTATTATCCAACGTTTCAAACCCTCAGCCTAGCAAATAAAGAAGCACACCATATTCAAGGACCTGATTTCTTAAAGTCTCAGGCTAACTTTAAATGACATAAGCTAACGGCTTTAAATACATATTATCATGACTCAACCGCTATTGAACCACACGTGCCTCCACATGACACGATCACATATTTTGTTGTTCAACCCGAATATGTTGACACCCAGTACCACGTGTTACAAATCATTCATTTCATGAGTACTTATCATAACAAGACAACCGTGTATCACCTAGGTAGGGCAACACCAATACAGATTCCTTCCGACAAACCTACAGATGGCATGCCCGACTCGTAGTTCTACTCTAAGTCATTCTTAACGTAAGATATAATCCTTTTAAGGATCCAACTCAAATACACATCAATTCTCATGATGTTATTCTTTCGTTAAGTCTTCGATTTGCCTAATCATCAACATTGACTATAGCCTCACACACACACACACATATATTCATATGTATATATACCCATATTTATGTATATTTTAACTCCCAAACCCTAATAATTCCAAGCCACCTTATCTATTCGATGCTTAGACATTATTTTAGTGGGAATTACAAAGAAAATTTCCATATTTTCTCAAGAATAGCCAAACTATGGTTCTTCTTAATGAAGAATATAAAATCAAAAATTTCAACAATCTCATATAAAAATCCAACAATAAAGTAAGGATTTCGTTACCTAATCGAGATCTCTCCCGCATATGTAGTGCCTTACCATGATTCGTTTTCATAAAGGATGATTTATGGCTCCTGAAATGATCGAATTCCATTTTTTATATTAAAAATGCTAAGAACATGCCAAGAACGCGAAGAACGAATGAAGAACATGAAGAACGCGAAGAACAAACAAAGAACGCGAAGAACACACGAAGAACGCGAACAACATATTTTTCTCTTAGAATTTCAACAGGGACATATTTCTAGGAAAATTTCGGCAGAGTTTCCTCTTATATTGGAACATATTTCTAGGAAAATTTCAACAGAGTCTCCCCTTATATCAAGACATATTTTAAAAGAAAAATGGAAAGAGTTTTCTTTATAAAGTCACCGAGAGGAAAAACAACAAAACTGAAAGAATATAATCAAACAGTGAGAGATGGAAAATCGGTAGACACCACGTGTGTTAGGTGAGTGAAGGTATGATGAATCACAGGGTTCACTGACGTGTATGGTCGCCCGCACCTAAGTAGGGTGTTACACAGATTTCTCCATAAAAACAACTATAAAAGAAGAAGCGAAATAATGGAACCATAAGCGATGGAGAATCGGTAGACACCATGTATCTTAGGTGAGTGAAAGTGTGACAAATCACAAGGTTCACTGACTTGCATAGCCGCCCGTACCTAAGTAGGGTCTTACACATATTTCTCCTCGAACCACAACAGAAAATGAATTGAAAAGGGAAGATGAATCAAAAATTAATCTATAAAAAGAAGATGAATCGAAAACCTAGTTCAGGTTATAGCTTACTTACGAAGTAAATTAAGAGAGGATCGTACCTTCCTTCTCCTCGTTCTCCCGACAGCGCTTCGCTAGCTCTCCTTCCCTGCCTCCCTCTCCTCCTCCTGATCTCTCGACCCTATCCCTTAGGGTAGTGGTGGTAATGGAAATCTTAGAGAATGAATGATTCAAGGGGTGTATTTATAGGATCCAGAAAACCACTAACCATGGTTAGTAAATCATAGTTTAGACCTTAACCGCGATTAGTGGCCCATGGTTTTGGCCAAAGCTTAGCACTAATCATGATAACTTTACTAATCGTGATTTAACCTTTGCGGCTTATGCTTAACTTTTACAAACCATTGATTAGTTTTTGTTAATGGTCATCAATGATCCTCAATCCATCATTGGTTTCTTTATTTATGTTTAATTAGTCTTAATAACGATCATTAAGAGTTAATGATATCTTAAGTCTCCTTACTTATCTTTCTTCCAAAAATCATAACATTTTCAAACGAAGTCTGATTCATACGAAAAAATTCCGTTGGTTTCCTCTTGATGAGACGGATCTTATGATATAGGATCTGAGAGAGAACAAGTTCAAGGCTTTTACGTTTACTCCATCTCTAGTCTCGTCAATCAAAAAAATATCATCAGCAAATAACATGCACTATGGTAACTCATCCTGAATGTGACTTGTCAAATCGTCCATAATCAAAGTAAAAAGAAATGGAGTCAAAGCAAACCTTGATGTAAACCAATGTTGACGTCAAAAATAGTAAGTCTTCCCAAGCGGGGTCCTTACACAAGATAAAAACCTATCATACATATCTTTTATGAGGTTACTGTATAGGATATGTACTTGTCTCTTCTCCAAAACTCTCCACAATATCTCTCTTGGGACAGAATCATAAGCCTTCTCTAAATCAATAAAGATCATATGGAGGTTCTTCCTTTTATCTCTATAAATCTCCATCGTTCCCCTCAGCAAATGGATGACTTCAATAGTTGAACGGCCTTGCATGAATCTGAATAAGTTTTCTTTTACTTTGTAAACTTGCCTCAACCTTCTTTCGATCACACGTTCCCAACTTTTCATATTCTGACTCGTCAGCTTGATACCTCTGTAATTTGAACAATTTTGAATGTCTCCTTTATTATTATAAATAGGCACCACTATACTCCTCCAATCTTTAGCCATTTTCTTGCTTTGCTAAATAACATTGAATAGATTCGTAAGCCAAGTCGAACCACGCTCACCTAAAACTCTCCATATTTTTATAGGGATGTCATCTGGTCCTCCATCTTTCCTAGTTCTCATAACCTTCAATGCCTCATCTACTTCATTTCTTTGTATTCGTATATAGCTTGCACGATTCAAGTAACTTTCACTACTAGCTAGATCACCCAAAGTGATCTCTTTATTTCCTTCTCCAATGAAAAGTTTATGGAAGTATTGCTCCTATATAGTCTCTATATCCTTCTGAGTAACAAGCACATGACCATCATCATCCTTACTGCATCTCATTTGAGAAAGGTCTTTGATCTTTCTTTCTCTTGCTTTGGCCAAACCTGAATAGAGATGATTTTCTATGGAAAGGACAAAATTAAAAGCTCTACTTGGTTGCTTGGAACGCTGTTTGTAAGCTTAAAATCTATGGTGGATGGGAAATTATTAGTTTAAGAGAATTTAACTTGACCTCCCTTGCAAAAAAATTATGAAAAAATTATTTCTCCAACAAATATGAAGGACCTCCGTGGTCAATAATGGTAAGATCTAAACAAGACTAGTCCGACTCAGGTTGTAAGCTCAAAACTATATCCCCTTTGTCTAAAAGCATGCATTAACACATGAATTTTTTTCATGTGGAGCTCTATTATGACATATGTTGTGGTAGAAACATCCTTTTCTGGCATACGAAAACAAGATATATTCTTGAAGTGGATAAGTTACATCCTTTGACTTTTAAACTGGAAACTAACACAAATTCTTCTATTAATATTGCTCTATCAACTAGATCTGCTTGATGCAACTGGGTGAAATCTATACGTCGGAAAACAAATGAGGTGATTACTACGGAAGGGGATAGATTCCTTGAATCTTTTTCATGCATTCAAGTAAGAGATTATCCCTATTATATATCCTTCTTTGGGGAATATAAATTCACTATAAAAATGTTACCTTTTAATTATGAATGGAGGTATCAATGATACACTCCATGAATTTTCTAGAATGCTACACTCCATAGTGTATTAACTTATTCTCATGGTTATTCTTTCATAATAAAATCAATACGCAGGACAATCTTGAAAAAAGAGGCCATGGACAAAGAAGAAGAGTCTGTTAGACACTTCATGTATATATGTGATTCCTTTAAATGAGCATGGACAAGATACACTCTTCAGTTGCAAAATGGGTGTGTAATACCTACCTATATAATAAAGAGAGATTCTTCTCTTTTAACCTCTATTGCAAGAGTCGGTAGATGCTATACGTGGTTGCTATTTGGGAAGGATGGAAAGAGCATTATCGCAGAATTTGCGACAACATATTCTCATAAATAACAAATATTCCTAACCTTGCCCATTTTGCATTATCTAACCTCCTCGCTATTTGCCCAAGTCAACCGAAGATGACTTGGGCAATTTTGGTTGTGCGAACTTTCATCGTATTTTATTCTCACATCCATGTTTTATGTGATTTTTTCACCTTGTTTAAATGTGTTTAAACATTAAATTATCTTGGATTATGTTCTCCATTAATAATGAAATGGTGGGACTTGAGTTTGCGTGATTTGGAATCTGTTTCTCAAGTTATGATCTTTTTAATGAACATGTATCCACTGTTTCGAGGATGATGAATCTTGACATACTTAAATATTTAATTATGGTTTTAAAATGCCTAGAATACGTGAACTACACTTGAGTTCTGTTACAAATCAAATGCATGATTTAGATTTAAATTGATTGAGATATGCTAATTTTAGTAAGTAAGGATCATTACTGAAAATTACTTTTTAATCAAGAACCTTGCAATTGTCATTCAATTAATTCATGAAATTAATGATTAATCTCCTGGAATAATTAGTTGTTAAATATTCATAAAATATTTAATAATGATAATTATTTTGAATGACCATAACCAATAAAGATGAGATGATGATCTTGATCGATTTGGTTATAGCGAACTTTCCAACAAACATGGTTGCTTGAATAGGATTGGAGATTTGTTTAGAAAATATCCTTATGATATTATCAAAATAGTTTTGATGAATATTATATGGTAAAACTTCAGTTGAAAGACCAATTATCATCTTAAATACAAAATGATCAAAGTCGTATTATCCTGACATAAGGCAGATATGGTCTCTACTCGGGGAGCGTTGGGGTAGCAGGTTACTCCATGAGCGATCTGTCCCACTCCTGTTGCTAATGGACATGACAACAGGTAAGGAAAGGATAATGCTTGAAGCGATCATGATGTATTTTTTCTAATTATTGAAATTTGAATAATATGTATTTTGAGATTATACCATCCTTCAAGTGATAATTAAAATTGTTTGTTGGTTGATTAATTAAATTGATAATTGATTTAATATGATTAAATTAATTAGATCTAATTAAAATTAAAACACTCTATTATGAATAGAGTATTAATTCTCTTGGAAGAATCACTTATGTGAATATGATTCATAATAATTAATTAAAATTTGAACATGATATGGAGGATCAAATAAGTGACATCCATGGTCTCCCATCAAGGCGAAGGGTTTTATCACCATGGATTGTATGTAGGAGATGCATGTCTGAAGTGACAGCTCCTGCATATAAGCGCATCTGGATCGGGGTCTTTGCTTCTCGAAAGAGTAAGGATGTATGTGTAGTGACCCCAATATCAAGTCCTCGTAGTTGGATTTCGCATAGCAAGTGTTATTCCTGTTGATGGTTGGTTCAATTAACGACGAGTCAACATCACCTTAGGGGTGGTGGGTTCGAGTGTTAAAGATCGAATTGAGAATGCAAGTTGGACTTGCAAGGCAGAATGTGTTATCGCTTCTTTTTATCTGAGTTGTAGGTTCTCATATTATTGAGATGTAACAAAAGATAAGAAAGGAGATCTCAGATCTTGCTTGAGATATAATGGTAAGTATATCTCTTATATTGAAAGTGATCAAGGGAATGAACTTTCAGTGTTGATAGGACAAGACAACTTTGATATATAAATTCCTAAATCAAAGTAATATATATTTATGCAAATTTCTCATTTCAGATAATCCTCATTAAACCCACTCAATTAGGGTTGCTGGCTATTGAGTCACAGCTCGATGAGCCAGGTTCAGGCTTGGCTCGATAAGGGCTCGTGAGCCTGGCTCATTAGCCTATTGAGCCGAGCCCGAGCCAGAATTTTGGGCTCGATATCTTAACGAGCCGAGCCTCGCTCAGCTCGATAATATTTATATCTAATGCAAATAAAATAAATTAGACCTTTTCAATTTTCCCTCTTTGACCTCGCACGAGTCACGAGTCACGACCCAATTCTCAAATTCCATTCCCGTCCACACATTTTCTCCCACCCACGTATTAGAAATTTAGTAATTTTTTTATAAGCAAATATAATGTTACAATATATAATATAATTAAGATTTTGTACACAACTTGGATAGTGGCGTACCGGTAAGGAACACACTCAACGGTAAAGTAGGTCTTGAGTTCGAACTTGCACAAAACACTTTTCCACCAAAAAGTACCCATTTTACTTAACGAGCTCGACTTGGGATCGAGCCCAGACCAGGATCGACAAGGAGCTTGGGCTCGATAAGGGGCTCGGTTCGAGCCTTATCGACCTCGAGCCAGCTCGATAAGGGCCCGAGCTCGAGCCCGAGCTCGAGCCCGAGCCGGGGGCTAGCTCGGCTCATGGGGCTCGATAGCCAGTCCTACACTTAATACAATACTCAATAATAACCAGTAAGTATCATGGATTGGATCCATGATCAAGATATTGTACTTGTAGTTGGACACATAATGTATGTGGTTGCAATGTACAAGTTTCCTCATAATAACGAGGAATGACAATTAAATATACAATAGGACAACAACCTTGGGTTTGTGTGTCTCTTTATTATTGTTCTCTCATCGAGTGTGCTTTGAAAGTATCATATCGATGATGACCATAATTGTCAAATAATCTCTACAAAATCTAAGAAGATGTTTTGGCATACATATGTGCTCTTGACATTTAATCATGAATGACATGGTTCACTGCATTATGTACAATGTTAGCTCTATAAAGAGATGATGTACTCAAAATGTTTGAGTACCTGCCTGAACCAAAAGTCTTTGAGAGTTAAGATGGATGTAGATATGATGAGTGCTATTAAAGTTAGTGATATGTACATAACGGAATTAGTTTCATGTTAATTGGAGTTAGTATGAATTAATTAAAAATGTATGAAATTATGTGAAATTTTACAATTGATCATGAATGCAAAAATGAATGTTATTTACGTAAATTATTTACAAGTGCATTAATGTTAATTTTGTGATGTTAAAAAATAAATGAACCTAATCTCTTGGTATGAAGCTCCATTTTCAGCTAATTAGAGTGATGAATCACATATTCACAAAACACTTTTCCACCAAAAAGTACCCATTTTACTTAACGAGCTCGACTTGGGATAGAGCCCAGACCAGGATCGACAAGGAGCTTGGGCTCGATAAGGGGCTCAGCTCGAGCCTTATCGACCTCGAGCCAGCTCGATAAGGGCCCGAGCTCGAGCCCGAGCCCGAGCCCGAGCCGGGGGCTGGCTCGGCTCGTGGGGCTCGATAGCCAGTCCTACACTCAATACAATACTCAATAATAACCAGTAAGTATCATGGATTGGATCCATGATCAAGATATTGTACTTGTAGTTGGACACATAATGTATGTGGTTGCAATGTACAAGTTTCCTCATAATAATGAGGAATGACAATTAAATATACAATAGGACAACAACCTTGGGTTTGTGTGTCTCTTTATTATTGTTCTCTCATCGAGTGTGCTTTGAAAGTATCATATCGATGATGACCATAATTGTCAAATAATCTCTACAAAATCTAAGAAGATGTTTTGGCATACATATGTGCTCTTGACATTTAATCATGAATGACATGGTTCACTGCATTATGTACAATGTTAGCTCTATAAAGAGACGATGTACTCAAAATGTTTGAGTACCTGCTTGAACCAAAAGTCTTTGAGAGTTAAGATGGATGAAGATATGATGAGTGCAGTTAAAGTTAGTGATATGTACATAATGGAACTAGTTTCATGTTAATTGGAGTTAGTATGAATTAATTAAAAATGTATGAAATTATGTGAAATTTTACAATTGATCATGAATGCAAAAATGAATGTTATTTACGTAAATTATTTACAAGTGCATTAATGTTAATTTTGTGATGTTAAAAAATAAATGAACCTAATCTCTTGGTATGAAGCTCCATTTTCAGCTAATGAGAGTGATGAATCACATATTCAACAACTCCATGTACTTAAACCCTATTCATCTCCGAGCAACTAAGAATGAAAAGGGGAAATGATATTGGGTTCCATACCAAGATCAGGAGCAAAAGGTGAAAATGGAGCTCGACCCACCCTTTGGATTAATAGATTGGTGGAACTCCTATGATAATTAGGATTCTAAAATCAATAGCCTTTGAGTTCTACACATCATTGTACAAGTTCGACACATAAGTCATCCTAGATCAATCCTCCTCCCAAAGCATACCCATTGAACATCAAACAATTATCTCATGTATGTGAAGGGTGTTAGTTCTCCCCATCTGAAATGCCAGACTACTGCGCGAACCTCTCCTTTAGCAACTCATCCTCGGGGAGTCAGGTATTTCCTTCTAAGTTTTGGAATGTGCTAGTTCACAACGAATATGAGGGAAGGGGTTTTTAGAAGAATGATAAAAGAACTGGAGTATGACCAGTGTAGTCACCTCTCCTGTAAAGCTTGGCCATTGTAGCCATGTCTCCACTAAGATATGTAGGTTATCTGAAGCTTGGACCTTTATGGTCAATGGTGTACTTGGGATTTGGGTATAAATGTTGGTTGCTCTACATGGATTTTTTCCCTCGATGAATATAGAAACTTTTATTCCACACATGTTTTGGGGTCTTAGACAAATTATGCTAGCAGTTTATTTCTCATCTGAAGCTTTATTTCGACTCGTACTCTCATCACTAGATGTCCACACTACTAGAAAAAAGGCCCACACGGTCTTCCAAGACCCGTTTGAGTTGAGATAAGTGCATAGTGCTAGAGTACATATGAATTCCCTATTCAACAATCATACTCATAATGAGACGACGAGGTTAGACACTAAGAGTCGAAGTCTGAACATTGTCACGTAGAACTCAGAGAATTAAGTCCATGACTCGAATATTCTAAAATCTTATTTTCGGTGAAGTTCCTCTAAAAATTAAGTGGATTAAGGCCAAGTCAAGACCACTCTCGATTTCTGCTCACAACTCGGTTCAGAACCCAAGAGTTTTTCAATAATGCAGATACATGAAATGCTGAATGAAGTGCAGGTGCATGCAGTGCAAACACATTTTTTAAATTTTGTGATTTTTTAAATTTCATATGTCTATATATATTATATATATCTACAAGTTTTGCATATAATTTATACAATTTACAAAGGATCCATTCCTTAAATCAATGACTTGGAATGCGAGAAGCAAGCGACTCATCCTCGCGCTCGCAAGCATATCCTCCTACGGATCGATCCTCTCTTCTCTCAGGGTTCGTTTGGTTGCAGGGTTGGGGTACACCGGTGTACCCCTCCTTCCAACCCTCCCACCCCGCCTCACAGTTTAGTATTCACAGGGGTACCCCAACCCAACCCAACCCAACAACCAAACAAACCCTTAGAGGCTTGATCACAACCACCATACAAGAGGTATTCCTTTATCTATTATGTGGTTAGATGAAACGATCCAAGAAGTGTTCTTGGATCACGTGGTTTCATCAATTAGAAATTTTTTAAATTCTGCGGCATCGAGCAACTAGTGCGACTAGTCGTTCTCGATCGTATATGATACGATCCTCATGCTTCCGTGACACACTTAAGGATTTCTCCATATCCTTCATATACATGAAGAGTATAATTGACATGTCCTTATCTCCAAGTATCCGCAAATAAAGCATATTATTCTTGAAAGAGTTAAAGAATAATTTCATTGTCCATAATGTATCTGCACATTTAGGAAAATTGATAATTAAATGTGATTTAGTTATTACGAATAATATGAATGTAATTCATATTATTTGGACACATGAAAATGGACATCCAAGATAATTAAATATGATTTAATTATCAAAGATATGAATAATATGTATATCACTATCTATATTAATCATAAATATTATAAATGTGATTTACAATATATTAGAGAGAGAATTAATTGTAATTGGTATTTACAAATTAAATGTTGATGTGAATTGGATTCATATTAGACAATTAATTATAAACATAATTTACATTTTATTTTGGATGTGTGAATATGATTTATAACTAATCAATGGCGTAATTAAAATTATCGTAAAATAATTTGGAATTATTTTTGTGAATAGTTATGCAACAAATGTTATTGCACGTGTATAAATTATCGAGAGATTTGAGATTTCACCTAATAGGAAAAGGAGAGCCACCTTCCTTTTATATAGGGTGGATTACCATGGATTTCAAATCCTTGTGAGGCCGTCCACTCTATTAACGTAAGGAGGCTACTCCTCTTTACCTTATTACCACATGGAATTGATATATAATTAAATTAAATTATATTGAAGATTCTAGAATATATTTAATTTATTTTAAATTAATTATTTGTTGTTGTAAGTTTATGCAACAAAATCACATCCATTGATTGAAAGAACAAAATAATCTCAACTATTGATTTTGTGTTCCCATGGATTGAGATTTATGGACATCTAAAATAGTATAAAGGGAGGGTAACCATAGTCTTTTATTATATACAACTAATTGCAAGAACTCTCTCTCTCTCTCTCATAGTCGTGCACTTTCTCCCTTTATCATCTTGTGTCCGTCCACATGTTGACCTAGAGAACCTCGTAGCCGCTACATCGTCGTTGTGTTGTCCGATCGTCTACTCATGAATCTCCGTCTTCTTTGATGCACCTTATTCATGAAGATGATATCAGATTTCATGAGATGAAATCAAGAGACCAAGCTTGTGTCATCAATATGGATTATGGGATGCACTCTCTCATCAACGCGCCATAAGTGTGATCTTCGTCAGATCAGACTTGAGACAAGAGAATCTCTTACTTTAGAGATTAGCAATCGCAACCACATTTTAAGAGTTATTCCTTGAACTCGTTTGTGATTTTGATAAAATGATTTGAGAAATGTTATCGAATCATATGGCTTCATCTGTTTAATTTTTTTAAATTCTGTTTCCCGTTGCAACTAGTATGACTAATTTCCTTAGGTCATATGTGATCCTGCCTACACACTTTCATGACGTGATAATGCCTAAACCCTAGCCTTCAGAAGCATCTGCGGATAATGGCATGGAGATGTAAGTTAGAAATTAAGTCTAAAATATACTTCATGAACAACGTTGTGTATGGATCCCCAAGGACCCATTTAAAGGGGTCAAACCCACTGGGTGTAAGTGAATCTTCAAGAGAACAAAGAGAAACTTGATGGGAAGGTGGATACTTTCAAAGCACAACTCATGGCCTCCAGTTACACACAAAGAGTATATATTACTTGCAATGACACTTGCTCTCCCATAACTATGCTTATACCCATTAAAATATTGCTAATTATAACTACGTAACTTGATTGTGTACATCTAGAAGATGGAAGTTAATACTACATTCCTTAGCGGATACCTTAACGAGGATATTCATACGGAGTAGTCCTAGTGCTTTATAGTTGAGGAAGGCAAAGTGTGCAAGCTAAAAAGAACTCCATTTATGGGCTCAAAAAAGTTTCTTGTAGTTGGGATATTGATTTAATGAAATCATAAATGCTATGATTTCAGATGGAATCTTGATGAATTACATGGAGCCTAGTGGGAGTGCATGTGTTCATCCTACTAAATGTAGATGAAATCCTAATAATTTGGAATGGTATAAGGATGATGGGAATTGTTTATAATCTTGTTGTCATATGCCTCTAGGATGGTATTTCTCTAGGACGCCTTCTTCGATCGTAGTTTTTTAAATTTGTTCAAAAGCAAAGAATAGAGGGCATTGGGACCATTACATCAAGAGTACACCTTAGATAGATCTCACATGAGAAATTCTGTGGAAGGCTTCATTTCCTTAAGATAAGGTACATGCCTATATAAAAGGATAACATCTCAAAGTGTTGAGGATGTAGATGATATGGTTGCATGCCCTTGTACATCACTTATAGGATGCCTGGTGTATGCCATGATTTGTACAAAAGTCAGATGTCTATCATGTAATGGAAATGATAAACTATTACCAATCCTACTTTGGAGACAAAAACTTGATCTCATAAATAAAAACATATTCAAGGACGCATGACTTTAACGATAGTGATCTCAAAGTATTAAGGTCGTGTCTTAGTTTTAGGAGATAGAGATCTATAAATATAAGGATGTTTTGATAAGGATAATAGAAATCCATTACATGTTATGTTAGCTACTAAGTTGTAGCACGAAAAGCTAAAACTAGCAAGATGCAAGGCATTGTGACTGCTTTGACAAGATTGTGTATTGGTTGCATAAGATGCAACATTCGCATTGGATGCAAGCACCGTTTCTAGGGGATATGCAAGTCTATAAAAGGACTTGGCATAGTCTTTCAGGATAGAGTGACTAATTAGTTGACTGAGATATTTATATACATGGCTTATGCTTATCATATGAGTGTGTGTTTAAAGATTACCCATTAATGACTGTTTGGGTTAGTAGGAGATTGTTGGATATGCGAGCCCATGGGAAACCATTATATAATAAAATTTATTGCAAATCACTCTGTAATATGAGATGAAGAATAACTAAGTTTGCATAATAGGTCCCTTTGAGCAATTAGGGTTATGTATCATAACCATCTTGATGTCATACAACTCCTGATCCAAAGGTTAGATCAAAGAGGCTGGTGCAATGTTTTGAATATATAAATGTTTAGATTGAGGACTCAACCGTACCATCAAGAGTTTATTAAGAAAGGATATCCATTCTGGGAAGGAGATGGAAATCCTTACTCCAAAGGTTGACATCAGACCGACCTCTTGATGCATATCCTCTGCATAAGAATAAAGATTCGGATGTGTCGGATGAGTTAGGTTAAACGAGTTGACTTAGCAAGATCGAGATAACTAAGACCATCATATGTTGTCATGATATAGGCACGCATCCTCTGATCATATATATATATATATATATGTGTGTGTGTGTGTGTGTATTACAATATGTATGAGTATGTACATTTGGTAGACCTATAGGTTGATGACCCAATAAAGGTTTATACACCGTTATGTTGGTGCGCATACAAGGACATATGATGAATGTGATCTCTCAAAGGGGTCGTACATGTTCACTACTAAATCAGAAGATATGATCTCACGTATGATATATTGGGATAAACAAAATTCTAACTTTGGCCATCTTGTTTTGAAAACGATACATGATTTGAAAGTATGATATATATTTTTGGAAAGCATATGATCGATAACAACTCCCAATGACCAAAATGAGAAACTTACAGATAAAACCATGGAGGAGACAACCCAAAGTGGAATCCAAACTTTGGGCTTCAACACAATCTTTCAGTTTGGAGGATGTATGGGTATTAGGAATACTCAAGTGTGATGTGATCACAATCGATTGTATACAATGGTGAAACAAGCTTGGATTTTAGTGACTCTACTCTATATACTAGTACCCAATCCTAGTGCAAAGGTTGAACATTTATCTCAATTGGATTCATGTACAATGGGATGATTTGATACACTACCGATACGATCGTACATCTTTGAGAGATCATCTTATAGATAAAAGATTAGATAATTATACAAGTCACTATATATGGCATCTATAATAGCCCCAACTTAATCCAAGTATCTGTAGAGAATGCACACTATCCTCAAAGAAGTTTGAGGAATGTTCCTAAAATAGATAAATCAGAGTATTGGACAAAGAGACAAAATTTAGGATGATTGAATTAGATTTAATTATCCCAGATAACATTATCTGTGATAGTGTTATCCACAGTACTCCAAGAATATTGTGGATAAGATTCACATTATTTTTGTGTACGCTTCGACAGAAATTTAGGATGAAGAAATTGAATTTAATTATCTTGGACAACATTATCCTAGATAGTCTTATCTACAATATTCTGAGAATGATGAGGATAAGATTCACATTATTTTCAGTATATGCAA
The DNA here is from genome assembly GCA_037367405.1 of Ottelia alismoides. Lineage (NCBI taxonomy): Eukaryota > Viridiplantae > Streptophyta > Magnoliopsida > Alismatales > Hydrocharitaceae > Ottelia > Ottelia alismoides. The sequence goes on from JAZKJV010001292.1 coordinate 1,561,563, forward strand.
AGAGAAATCTAAGATAACTAGATTATATTTAAATATCTTTGAATAAGATTAACATTGATAGTGTTATCCAAAATAATCAGGATAATGTGGATAAGATCCACATTATCTTATTGTGACTTGATTGAATAGAATTCACAAATCTAAATGTAAATGTGAATTGGATTCACATTATACAAAATGTAAATCTGATCAACATTTAGTTTTGGATCTATGAATACTATTCATAATTTTTATATTATTTGTTTGTAATTATCACAAATACTTTAAAATTATTTGGTGATAATTAATATCCAAAATTAGTTAACAACTAAGAGATAGTGATTGATGAGATAAAAGAAAAGCAAAAAAGGTAAAATGTGATTAAAAAGGGATGTCTATAGTGGGTCCCACCATGGGGATACCCCCTCCTTTTTATGCACATTATCTATTTTGTTTTCTCTCTTTGTTCTCTTTTTGTCGATAATATTGTGAGATGATTAATCGAATAAATTGTTAATAATATTTTATCAACTTTATGCTCAAGTAGATGAGAATTAAAATTAATCTTAACCATCCATTTAATGATTGGGTTTGCAATCCTAACAGTATGAAAACTGTAAAAAGGGAGGCATGACATACCTTCTAATACACAATACACATAATTGTAAATCAACAAGTATCTCTCTGTGGTCGTGCAACCCCTACCTTAGGGTCGTACCCTTGTCGAGATGAATCCCTTAATGGGGTGGCCATCCCCTTGTATCCCCAAGGCTGGTCCCTTATTGGGATGACACCCTTAATGGTGGCCAACCCAGTTGTAATATTGTTGGATCAGTTTGACCAATCATGCATAGAGGTTCTTCATATTCAGTTCTTCGGTACCATGAAGAAGGTGTATTTTATTTGACAAAATCAGGAACAAGGAATCTCATATTATTTTGTTGTATTGTGGGAAGTATGCGATTCATCCCCTGGCTCTCAAATGTTGTCTCTATTGGGTCAACCTTTAGATAAGAGGTGTCTTCGCTTAGAGATTTTTGGATCACAAACATGCTTCAAAGGTATGCCTTTTTGTTCATGTTATCGTATGATAGAATGGGTTGGTAATGGTTCCCAATTCATGTGATTCCATCGACTTTTAAAATTTTTGTGTTATCTTGACTTGTACAATGAGTCTGTTTGATTGGATATGATCTGATTCACATGCTTACATGATGCAAGGCATGATCGTCTCCCTTTTAAATGCATGGGCGCATGCTTGGCTCTCCAGTACTGTTATAACAAAGATATCCTATGACATTCTACATCATCACACTACCAAGGCAATGTGGGACACCCTCGCTGCCACATATTCTCAGGCAAGGTATGCGTCAAAGATTCTTCATCTTAAGCATGGCATCTGCATGATGAAGTAGGATGTCATCCTCTCTATGCCTTGGGCATTTTCGAGAAGTTCCATAACTTCATGTCTTTAAACGTGACTATCGAGCAGTAGATGGCACGCAGAAAAGCCACAATGGTGGGTATGTTTCTGGCAACTCTTGATATGTAGGATGATGTCACCCGTAACCAACTTCTCACACGTGCTTTTGTACTTCCAATGGAGGAGGCCTAGAACCAACTGAGTATGACATGGTGCCACATATAGCTACTACTCCGACCTCCTCTGCGATGACCATATCTTGCAATAGAGGAGGTTTGATACAATTTAGAAGTCACAATATCCGTGGAAGAGGAGGTTGACACCCTCGTTGATGGTTTGATATATCTCGCTTAGACACCAGCCAATGGTGCGATGGATCGGACTATATGACGTAGATGATTGCAATCACAATCTAAAACAAGCACATCGTTACGTAGCACTTTCAATCACAAGATAACAATTAAACCATAAGTGCACATGTATTTAAAGAGGAAACCCTCATGGGTAAAAACCTTAACAGAGTCTACCGACTCAGTCTTTGAACTTGATCCACATAGGTCTTCCACTAATTTTCCTCAGAAGTTTTTTGAAATCTAGTGCTTCTATGTGGATCTGAAAGTTGGTAATATCAATGTCATGTAAATCCAGGATCTCATAGTCCAACAACTTTTCAAAGCCTCTCACAAGGATAGATACAGAGATAGGGCAATGATGAATATTTGATTCATTAATCTAATACCTGGCAATTCAGTCTCGTTCCTGAGTATTTAGATGCATTTAGGATTTTATTCTACATAATTATCAGCATGCGTATGTATATAATTAGTATACATTGGCATGCATTTTTCCATAAAATAAAAGTGTTGATTATTGTTTGTAAATAGTCCCTTGTAAATAATAAAACTTAACACTATCTTCTTTTCACTTAATTCTTTTTTAACATATATATAAAAATATATATAAAAATAAAAAACACAAATAGTAATTCTTTTTTTACATATATAAAAATATATATAAAAATAAAAAACACAAATAGTTTATATCTTGAATAAATACTCTTAAATCTTGAACTGAAAATCTAGTAAAGTGGATCTTCTCGGTTGAATTCCTGCTTCATATTATCCAAATTGAACAAACTCACTTTCAAGATTTAAGTTATAAATTATCTACCCAATGAATGTAGTCTCATTAAAATCGAAGTTTGTTTACAAAATGTATGTTTTGAGACATAATGGTACCTTGTAAACACTCGTTAACTTTGATCTATTATTTTATATAAATAATTAACCTCTTTTAATTATTTTCCATTTATTTTCTCCATTTTACATTTTAATAAAATTCATTAAAAACAAAACATAAAAAATATAAAATTAGAGAAAATTATGTGTTGTGACTTTGGATCAATCTGGCATCACCTGCCGCTTTCTACATTCAGCGGAGTGAATCAGTCCCTGTAATGGCTCCCTTAAGACTCTCAATTGGCGAGATATGTTGATATATGGTCTACAACTATTTTCTTAACCACTAGATATCATTGTTGTCTCAACTACCCGACCCTGAAGTCTCTGTAGAGAGATAGGGTGTTTTGGCCTTCCTTCTTGTCAAGGAAGCTAGAATTCTAATGGCGGATTGGGTTAGTCTTCATACTATATATATATATATATATGGTTTTTTTTCAATTTTTATTTTATCTTCTCTTATTTATTAAAAATCTAAAAAATAAATTACTTTTCTATTTTATTTTTAGTAATGATTTTTTCTTTTGTATATAGTTTTTATTAAAAATCAAAGAAAAAATACAAAATCTTCAAAATTGGTATTTTGATACTTTAAAGTACCTTAAAGAAATTTCTTGTATTTTCTGATTTATTTTTCTTTTGAAACATTCATGACATTTGTATATCTCTTTGAGATCTACAAATCTCATGAGGATCACTTTTTCATTACGAGCTTCCTTTTATTTTTTTAATTTTATTGTGTTTTCTTGATCCATTTGACCGGTCAAAGCCACTTGACATCAATCTATTTGCCAACACCTGTTCACTAATCCAAATCAACCACTTTTCTCCTCTTCTTTCTTTCCACCAATGAGAGCCCCTCATTTGTTGACCTCAGGTCAACTCTTCAATTCCACCCAACATTCTCTCCCCAAAGACCCAATTTCCCTTTGTGACCCAAACTATTATCTTCATTCCTAACTGCTCCAACGACCGCCCCTCAACAACCATCAACCACCTACACGTTCCTACAACCTCCAGTTACTTCCCACATCTAAGAAACTCAATTGTCACCTTCAGAAAATCCTTGTGGGAACCCAATTTGCAAACCATTCTCCATTTTGTGAGAGTGAACCTGATCCCCTTAAGCTATCTCAGTGAAAACGAGCTTTAGCATTGTCGAGCGATGACTACGTCCAATCTCTGGTGATATATGTTGGCATTCCAACCAATGTCGCAGCTACCTCTACGAGTTGCTCGAGCTTTGATAGTTGAACGTCGAGTGATGATCATAAGCTATCTCGGAGCTTCTTCATAGGAAATTCTTTCACCATTTATCTCAGGTAAGTTATACCTCTTTCTTCTTCCTTTTATCTTCTTCTTCATCAATTCTTCATCTCCTTCTTCCTCTTTATTTTCTCTCCCTTCAATCCATTTCCATCCATACATCAAATCACAAATTTTTTTTATATGTTCACGGATAAACCATCTTTCCCATCACAAATATAATTTTTCTCAAAATTTTCAAGCTACTTTCTTGAATCGATTGAACATTTCAGGTTGCTAAACAAATTCAGCAAAATCCTCTTCCCCATCCTCTCCCCCACGTCTCTCTCTTCCCTCTTCACTTCTTCTTATTCCCTACACCTCATTCCCCCCTTTCTTCTCTTCTTTGCGCCCACTACACCTATATATACCCATTTTCTTCATTCCATCACCACTACTCACACTCAGCATCCCATGCATAATGGTAACAGGTGCAGCTTCACTATGCATGCATGACCACCATATGTTACGTATTCCATTACAACACACCCACACATAAACTCATAGAGCTTTCGTTGTTGCATGCATCATCTCAACCCATCAGAGCCCAATTTACCATGTACGATATCAGTAGCAACCACCATCGAGTGCAGCAGGGCCACCGTGCCCTTGCAGCATCTCCTTCATGATACTTCTATAAACACTAGAGCTAGACCCATCATTCCACCAGAGATTCTTGCGAGCTTTTGTTCATGTAAATCTCTTCCTACATGCCCACAACACTAGTAGTTCAATGTCATCACCACGAGAGCATAAGCCTCACCACCTCTCTCTCTCTGATCGAGCATCGTCCTAGCTCTGACACTTTCATGGATTGAGAGCTCACTGGACATAAATCTAGAGCATCATCAGAAAACCCGGCTAGGGTACTAAATGAACCGAATAATTCAAATACAATTAGGATTCGTTTGATAAAAATTCAAAATAAATCGATTCGAGATAAATGAACTGATTTTGAATTTGACTTTTGGACTCGATTCCCAAATGAATCGAATCTGATGAATTCATTCGATAATAATTTGATTTGATTCGATATTTGCATACACACACACACACACACATATATATATATATATATATCATATGCATAATACATAACGATTTGCATGCATATAAAATATACATATTTATATACACATATGTAACAACCCCACCTTGGACCAACCAGAATCCTTTTCGAATATTCCTATGCAAGGAATTCTATCGTGATTACTTTAAAAAGTTGACATGCATTTAGTCCAATTCATTTATAAGTAAATAGATGTAGAAAATATATGAATATATAATATAAAATGTTATGACATTTAATTCATATTGAAAGATTTAGCATTTGCATTATATCACTAAGCATAACGACAAAAGAGCAAGAGAAATAGGCAATTTCTCATTTCTATTTTTCTCTTACTATTCACGTGGTTATAAATCATATTTTGATTTCTAATTACGAGAAATAAAAATACGGCATGATTTCAGTTGCAGCAAGCATTTAAATTCACTCTCAAATCAAATTACTGGAGTGATTAAGTGGTTACTCGTAAACTCTTTATTATACATAGGATACACTGATATGATTTATCATGTTCAGACTTCACTGACATGATTTCCTTACTCACAAGCTAAATCGACGTGACTTGTCAATGTGTGGCGTGTATATGCAATATTATGCTCTCATAGTAAGACCCGATCTCTTTCCTTCCTCCTTTATAACTAAGTTCAAGTGGTTTGGCTCCAAAATACACCATGAGTCAAAGATGTAGACCTTCATGCATCGGTTATACAAAAGATGTACGTTCTCTTCTCTAGTTCTTATTTTAACCTAGTCACAATATCTTGGTATGAGCTACTTAGTATAAATACGATAATTAATCTTAGCATACTATTCAGAAATTTTGAGGCATTAAGGGGATCATAAAGCTTCCTAAGCCATTCCTAATGTAATATCTACGTATAAATGTAAGCACACATAATCCTATTAGTTACAGATTTTGAATACAAAAAAGGAGTAGAAACTATTAGTAATGAAATCCAGTAGGAAAGGATAAATGTTTGCAATTGCTATCCCAATTCCTCACCTCCAATTATTTTCATGTTCTCAAATTCTTTACCCTATATTTTCCATCGCCTTTTTCATTATTGACCAAAGATCCCACAAATCCAAGGTAGATTGTGCTACTCCTAGAATGTGAAAATGATGGTCTTGCTACTTTGACTTCATTCTTGATATTTTTCATAATTCAAGATTTATCCATATATCCCTCTTCTGTCTTTTTATTGGCTTGATTTTTCCTTGCATGTCAATTCATGATGATGTTATCATTATCAATATGACATTTGTATCGCATGAGTAATCTGTAAGCTCTCGAACTATAATGTAAGTTATTCCTTTTACATCAAAAATTCGGTGTATATCTTTTTCATGATTTTAGCTTTTTGATATTGAAGATACTCGCATTGAATGTGGAGGTTTTATCTTGCTGAGTTATTTTTTATTCTCTGTATTTCAAATAAAAACATTGATTTATATTATTGTTCTATATGAGCTTGATCTTTTCTTGCTTTAGCATGCAATGATAATTATACTGTGTTCAACTTTTTTATCAATACTATTCCATCTCTTTAATAGGTTTATATAATTGTATTGTATTTATATATTTCTTCCATCATATAGAAATAGTATATTCAGATTGCAAAATACATATAATAATTGTAAAAAGGGTTAAATGGGACTGCCCCCTGGGAGTAGCCAACTTGGCTACTCCCACCCCTATTTTCCCCTCATCTTTTTATTTCTTTAGAAAATAAAAATTTGTAAATTCATCATTATATCCCTCTAACATTATATTAAAATTTCGTCAGAAATAGAGACTCCTACGACCTCCATCCAAACAGGGTCGATTTAAAAAATCCTGCGACCGTTAAAAAAATGACGTCTGGATGGAGGGCCTAGGAGTCTCTGTTTCTGACGAAATTTTAATAGAATGTTAGAGGGATATAGTGATGGATATACAGATTTTTATTTTTTAAAGAAATAAAAAAATGAGGGAAAAATAGGGGTGGGAGTAGCCAAGTTGGCTACTCCCAAGGGCAGCCCCATTTTACCCTTGTAAAAATTATGTATTTTATTCACTATATATTATCGCTTTAATATTTATTGATTATGTAGTTTTTTCAGTTTATCTCAGTAATCTATGTTCAAACGTAGAATTATATAGTGAAATCTTTATATTATATTATTCATATAATATTATTTATACGAGCTTTAAAATATAAATAAACATTTCAAATTTTGAAACAAAACAAATCGAATTTGAATATATTCGAAATTCAAAATAAATTGAACCTGAATTTAAGTTAGAACATTCATTTAAATTTTGATTTGAATTTCAATTCGAAACTTTTACAATGAATTGAATCAGAATCACGGTTGATTCAAAGGTTTTCGATTAAATTTGCACCGCCAGACTGTGCATCACCACACACAACCTTCGCTTTGACTATTTGGAGATCAGACCTCATGGCATTGTAGCAAGCCGAGCTAGAAACAAACCATTCTATGGACCATCAGAGACTAAGAGCATCGTTCGTGGCTCGACCATGTGTCGGCTGAGGCCACGGCTCCTCGATCCCTATAGGAACCACCTAACCCCGATTGCACTCTACTTTGTCGGCACGTTGTTCCTCCTCTTGGATTCTAACGAAGAAGAAGAACCCATCTCCCAAATTTACTCACGTGTCCGGCACATGCATGGGGCAAATTGCAAATGTTCCTCTCCGATGGTGGGTAATTAACAGTAGGGCTGCTAATTGAATTGAATCATTCGAATTCAATTAGGATTCGTTCGATAAACATTCGAAAAAAGTTCGATTCGATATCAAACGAACTGAATTTGAATTTAACTTGTGGATTCGATTCCCAAATGACATGAATCTAAATTCACTTGGATTCGTTCGATAATAATTCGATTCGATTCGATACACACACATATATAATATGGTATGAAGCATTATATATATGTAAATAAATGTAGTATGTATTTTGTAAAATCCTCACAAATGATACACAACTTAATATAATAAATAAAAATTTTCATTATTTTATTCTAAACATCCTAATTTTATGATGCCTATTACATACACCATACCCCTCTTTACTCCCCAAATTCTCTCTCCCCTCATCACTCGTGAGAAAAAACCCTAACATTTGCTTCTAGTCTCCAACACCGCCAGCTCCAACCTCCCGCTTTTGCTCGCTCTCTCCAGTATTTCTAGCTCCAATCTCCCGCTACTGCTCGCTCTCTCCAACGCCGTTGGCTCTGGCCTCCCGCTTCTTCTCGCTCTCTCCAATGTCATCGGCTCTAGTCTCCCGCTCCTGCTCGCTCCCACCACTGACAACACCACCCTCCCAATCACCAACCTCACCACTAGCTCCCACTCTTCCCCGTCGTCGATAACGACACCAGTTTTAGACTCACTAATGTCATCATCATCTCTCCATCACCCCTGTAACTACTAGTATTACCATACACACCCTTTTACCCTAAAAACTTACGATTTAGGTCCTATCCAAATAATTTATGTTATTCTAAAATACATCATCTGCAAACAAACACATACTAAATTTTTAAAAATTGTCCCGATGTCATAGGTTTCAAATTTCTAATAATATCTTCATTAATCACACTCTTAATCCTCCCATCTATCATAATATCCAGATCTTATGATAAGGATAACCAAGCATTTGAATACAAATAATATCTTAAAGACAATTAAGGTATGAACAGATTTCATGGATTTCGAGCTTTGCCTAAATGACTAAATGTGCAAAAGATCATAATTGCAACTAAATTCCATCTCATCAAGATTACAAGGAGACTAGATTATCAAGAAGAAAATACCATCATAATCTTTGATAAGCACACTATGCCCCCGTAAGAATGCATTGAAATGAGATGAGCATGAACTGTTCATGATTGATGTAGAAAAATTGTTACATAATAGAAAATTGAAGATCAGAGCCATACCAACTGAGTTCTTAGTCAGGTCTGCTAGTTTTTATACACCTCACACGCGGGATTCAGATCCATAAGTCAGTTCACATCGACCTTTTTATGATTCTGATGGAATTTAGTGATTCTTTTTCCTTAGATAACATGGAGATAGGTTACAATGGGGGCAATATACGGAAGATTCTTCAGATAAACATGGAACATAATCTTCTGGTTATTGTTTCGGACATGTATATCTATTAATCTATATTGTGTATTTCTATGTTGGTATGGAATTTAAAATATAGTTGAGTATGTGTTTTCATTTTATTTTTAGAAGTCTAATTCAACACACCATCTTCTCAAGATAATGTCCATGAGAGGGTCATTGGGCATGATGATGATATTGATGAAAAAGTGGAAGAAGAGGCGAAGAAATAGAAAAATTGATTCCTTAAATAATTAACAAGATTGGTAGAAAGAAAATATCAGTGGTTTATGAATAATTTACTAAAGAGAATGGGAAAGTTGATAGAGTGTTTGTTAAAATGTGGAGATGCATTGATTGAATTTTCATCATAGGTACAAAAAGAAAAGATCGATGGTCTATCAAGATGTCAATAATTATTTTCCTTTATATATTCAATTCACCATAGGTACAAAAAAAGTAAATGAGGATTGCAAGATACATACCCGAACGACAAAAGTTAGGTACTTTAATGCAATTTATATTATCTATTGAATTTTACCATTTATGTTTAAAGTTTTTACTTATCTTAATTATTTTTTTCATAAATTAGTATCACAAAATCTATTCAATTCTTTGAAACTTAGAATATTATCAATATAAATTTTTTATTATTAGTTACATTATTAAATAAAATTCTAATTCGATATAACATGAATCGAATTTGAATATTCGAAACTCCAAATGAATTGAATTTGAATCTAGATTAGAAATTCGTTTAATATTCGATTCGAATTCGGATTCGAAAATTTTATAATGAATTGAATCTGAATCTAGGTGGATTCGAATGTATTCGATTCGATTAGCACCCCTAATTAACAGAGCCCCTTTGAACCGTCTTTCACTTTATTTGTTATTTCTGTTATTGCTTCAAGAACCCTGGGTTTGAGATGCAATTTGGATCCATTTTTTGTAATTTTGTAGAAAACAAAATACCCACATGTGGAGTATTTTATTTTCTTAACCACTAATTTAGTTTATATTTTCTCATCTCAGGTCGCTTACGTAAAATTACAAGATTTAAAATCATTGTTATTTTGTCCAGTTGAGCTCTGAAGATCATTTAAGCTCATCTGATGCTCCTAAAATTCTCAATAATTCGTAGTTGGTGTGTTTTTGTGTGTTCTTAATTGTGCCCAAATTTCAATAAATTATTGATGTCATTGGTAATCGATTTTAATTTGATCCGGCTTTATCTTTTTAGCAAACTTTAAAGTCTCCTAGATTGGTCATTATACCCTTTTGTGTTTATTTTAGTTCGGCTTAAATTGGTATTGTGGATTAATTAGAAACTAATTACTAAAAATCATTTAATTTCAGTAAAAAAATAAAAAACTTCAAACTTGTCTAAAAATTACATTAGGTTGATTTTGCATAGTTTCATCATCTGAACATTTTTCATAATTTTCTTTATTGTGTTTACTCGAAAAATGGCATGACAACCCATAAAAGTGTACATTTTCCATTGTTGCACCTTGACTCTTAAAATTACAAAAAATGTGTTCTAGGCTTGTTATTGAATAAGATTTATAAGAAAAATATAACTTGGCTATTTTGAACTTTATTTGAATCAAAATTAAATTAGCTAAGTTATTTGATTTGCCCTAAAATCGAATTCTTCATTTGCTATCACGTGCATTTTCTTTTTGCATAAAAATACCAAAAGAATATCTTCTATGGAAAACTACACACTAAGTGGACTGAATCAATTTTAATTCATCTTGCTTCTTTGCGTCGATCATAGGACTTGTCTAGATTCAAAATACATAGAACCACAAAAGCTCTAACTTGATTGATCTTTTGGTGTGGTTACTTTTTATTGATCACGATGACCCAACTACAACACAATGCTCACATGTTAACATAGGGTGATTAGCGGTTCATCAAGCACAAAGATGAAGAGGTATGCCATGTCTATCGCCCCAAAATCAACTTGCCAAGGCATGAGCTTTCCTTTCATATTCCAAGTAGCTAAAAGATGAAGGGAAATAGAGATCGATTATCGCAATCATTTTCCAACGAGGGAATGGCAAGAGCCGAATGGCTACACCCGATACCGCGGTGGGTGAAAAGGGCGACGAGGACCTGAACCTTGGGGTTCTTGCAAATGTGATGTTGTAGGGTATGGGGAGGGGGATGGTCTTTAGCAAGAATGGTAGTGCTAGCGGGGTGGCAGAGATTGATATGGTTGCATCTATACCTGCAAATATCATGCTTTCACTCATATCATGTCTTGTTAGTCGTGGTTGTTAGGTTTCCTAAGCAGCAGCTTCATTGGGCTTTGCTTTATTTTTGACGGTACTACTCTTTAGGGGTGTTCAATTATTTCCGGGTTAGCCGGTACCCGGTTTGACCCGATCATTTTGACCCTAAACTCATGGGTACTCATTTGAAAATGATGGGTCGGGTACCCGTTATACCATGACCTGTACCCCATTTAAAACGCCCGTTTGAATTAACGGGTACCCACGGGTACCCGGTTAGAAGCTTTTACTACCAATTTATTTAAAGCGACACAAATAATTAAGTACAAATACCGAAAGATAAACAATGTTACTATCACTTTTAAAATATAAATATCGATTAGGGGTGCTCATGGGATGGATACCCGACCCATTTGATTGTGACCCGCCCCGACCTGTTGTTATTGGATCATGGGTCGACCCATCCCATTCCAACGGGTACCCGATTGTAATGGGTACCCATCTAATATCAATGGGTAATGGGTACCCGCGTGTACCCATGGAAGTATTGCCTTCATTAAGAGGAAAATTCTTATTTATTGGATAGATGTTGTCAAGGGACAAAATTGAACATTTCATGCACAACCACGATTATGATTTTTACGGGCTGGCAATTGTTACCGTCAACTATGACCCGATAATGGATGAGAATCTGTCAAGGAGGATGTCGGCGACGGGTGTGTGTGTGTGGGGGGGGGGTGTGGGAGGGGGTGGTGCATCATATTCATGGCAGACATCCTCGGTACTTGGGTGATGCACTGCAACCATAGGGGCGGACATGGTGTTCCTCATCAAGAATGGGGAGGAGGAGCTGCACCCGCATGCGGATCTGCCCAAGTACTCATGATTTGAAGATAATATTATCCTCGTCATCTATGTTTGACTTGTATACCATTCTATATACGATGCCACATCCATATATATCTTGATTATACATTGGGTTTGTAATAGGGATTAAAAATGATATGGTTATATCCAAATATCCGCTTATCGTATTCGAAAGATTGTCGAGTATTGATATCCGTATTTAAATATTAATCAAATATGAATATATGTTATAAAAAATTTTCTACCTATGAATACATTCGTATATGATCGTGAGTTAAATATCCGGATTCGGATATCCAAATATAACATCTGAATCCAACATTTAATATTTTTCAATGTAATAATTAGTTATATACTAAATGTTATCTAAAACTACATGGCCACTTGCTTACATAGATTTCTTGCCCGTGTCCGTCCCCAACTCCTAAAGTTGAACCCACCAACTCCCAATCAAATCAATAAAGTTAAATTTTAAAAACCCTATGATCACGTAGTATATATTTCATTGTCATATTTTTTAGATCACTTTAGACTTAACAACAATTCAATTCATATTCATATCTATTCATTATTCGATCCATATGCAAATCCGATATTTACGGGATCAGTATTTGAATTCGCTCTTTACTCAATCCATATATGGAATCGCTCTTTATTTGATCCGTATTTAGATTCCTTAAAATCTAATTTGAAATCATATCCGACTTTTATAGAATATGGTTTTTTAATTCATATCCGATTAATATCCATATCCGTATTTGTATCTGACATAGATGATGCAAATATAGATATGGAAATAGCCACGATTCGTGTCATTTTCATCCTTAGTTTACAACATATGAACATTGTCCATAAAGGGAATATCGCTAACGTTTTACCGAATCCAACACCAAATTAACGAGCATCGAAAAAGGAATGGGGAAAAATTCGTTGTTTCGACATTTCACTATATTGACAAGATCGATATTTATATTACGAACCCCAACATGGTGCTGGTGAGAGCCGCGAGCCCTACCTGCCTCAGTTCTGCCCTCCCCGAACTATTGACCGCATAGGTCTCGAGGTCGACCGTCCTACTCACCTTGAGGTCGTAATGGTTGCTGAGCTTCTACACATCCTCGATGATGCCAATGCTCAAGAAGGTGTAGCGGATGTCATCGGAGAGGAAGTAGCAGAGGGCGTAGCTTCCAGCCTGAAGGACCTGGAAGAATAGGCACTGGTGACCGACGCAGAGCTAGAGGATGGCCACAGGGTTGATGAAGGGGTCATCAACGTGGCGCGCTTGACGTGGAGGCCGACGAAGGTGTCGTAAAGGCAGTGTAAGGTTGAGGTCGACGATGGGACGGGAGGTCGAGTGGAGAGGAGGTTAGGAGAGGGGAGGTCGGGCGGAGGGGAGGTAAGGGAAGGGGATGTCGTGGAGGAGGCCTGAAGGAGTGAGGGAGAATGGATGGCATTTTTATAATTTTGAGAAACAGAATGAACAATTATGGAAATGAAATTCATGAAATCCGATTAGTTTTAACAACCAAATGTATGAGAGTTAACCGCAAGGCCTATACAATAGGAGTTAGAAAGTTTATGAGTCAAAGAAGAAATTACGATGTTTCAAAGATCATAAAGGTAATTTGACAAGTTTATAGGGTCTGTCTGGTAAAAACCCCAATAGAATATGATTGATAGCAACATGTCTTTCAAGAATGCAGCGAGTTGCACATATATATTCAATAGAGGGAAGCATCAATGCCGTGCAACTACTCGACCCTCCCACAAAGTAATATTATTGGCTCATAAGTTATTTTTGCAACTATTATACATAGTTTTATAAAGCACAATTTGTTCTATACAACTTCATATAGCTCTGCATATAAGCCACCCACCCTTGATAAGCTTTTTTTTACAAGAGTTGGCATACTTCTTTTAAAAGTGGCATATATGAGATATGGCCATAGGAAGTGGTATTTTTCCGGGGGGATAGCACGTATTATCCAATAATAAATTATCCATAACCACATGTAAATATCTTAAACTTCATCACCCGGAAGAATGTTTGAATTCTTTACAATGATTCTAATAATACCATGTTGAAGTTATATCTAAAAGTGCTAATACTTCATCACCATGCATTGCCTTGAGCATAAGTTTGCGCTTGAAGGAGTGAATGAAAGCTCCATACTCACTTATAATGGTAATGATCTCATCACGACATCTGACTTTGATAAGAAAAAAACCCAAGTTCCAGTCTAAAGGGCCGAGAATACCCAAAAGTGTTAACTTGGGGATCCGTTGGCATTTCCCCAGGTTAAACTAAGTTTTGCTCCAGGATTTTATGAAAACAAACATCACAAATATTATTTGTGAATATATCTATAAATCAAGATGTTATTTATTTTATTTCAACAGGCGCAAGTACGAAGAGCTCAATGCCAGTTCAATGCCACGCCTGTCGAATCGCTAACAATTGTATCCCACGCTGATCATAAAAAATGAAATTTGACTGATCAAAGTGAGCACAGGAGCAAATACAACATAACATCAAGTTGAAAATTTCTGCTTTTTTCTGAGGACAAAAGGGGTCTAACTACTTAACTGTGTTATTGCGATATCTTCATCGTATGGAAATAAGAAAAAAGGAACAAATGCTATCGCTTCTTGACTGATTCTTTCAGAAATTTCTTTATATCATTGAACAATTGAGCTCACCAGGGATTTTTGACAGACCCATAGATACCTTTGCATAAAAACAACACTATGGTAAAGACGGAATTATATATTACTTGAATTATGTAGTCAAAAATTGGAATAGTAAAGCAGCACCTTGGTAAGATAATACATAATATCCAGTCCGTAATACATTATCCTGGAGGCCTTTCTATGGGAAGAGGATGAGGATGAACAGATTTACCAATTTCGTTATACATGGCTGATCATGCTTGCTCTGGCTCTCAAAGTTTCAGTTCGCTTGCTTCGCTCCATCACATCCACTAACCAGTCCATCGCATTCTTAATCCCTGACCTGCAGGTGCAGTCCAAACATTCATACTAGATAACTAAACCAACTCCATCACAATAATAAATTATAAACTTCTTCCAACTTATCTAGTCCGATTCACATAAAGGATCGGTCGTTACAAGAATGTTTCCTGAATGTCCTGGAATAATGTAATTATGTGCTACTTGACATGGACATTAGATGCAGATTCCTTCAATTTGCAGGACGTACGACATCTGAAGGCTATGGGTGTCCATCAACTCAAGCCATATTGGATCGAGCTCGTGCTCAACGGTGAATTCTAGGCTCGAGCTCAAAAGAGTTGGTTATGGATCAATGGTGAATATGGGTCTCAATCTCATTCGAGCTCAAAAGAGCTGGCTTGAGCTCAATGTGGAATACCGGGACCGGTCTTGAGCTGACTCTGTCGGCTAAAGAGCAACTCGTGTTGTGAAGAGAGCGAAAGTTGTATAAGGAAATAAACTAGGCTTGTTCATTTAAATCCTTCCATATTCCACGGCAGCATCGTTTTGAAGTACTATTAAAAAATTGAAGCACTACAAAAATAATTTTATTAATTCGAAAAGCAAAAATTAGATATTCATCTTTTAACCATGGAAAGAAGTTTTAGCCAAGGAGTTTTCAGGTTTTAAATTTTCCTTTTATAGTCTATGAAAAGAAATATAACAATTATTTGTACTCATACATGAGTTTCTAAAATCAATAAGCAGACAGAGATGTTTGATCTACTCAAATATGTATTAATTACTACCTTATCAAGCCATCAAGCTGAGCATGGCCTAAGCCTAACTCTATGAAGCTATCAAGCTCTAAGTCTAACACAAGATCGGATAATATGATCATAAACAGAGCTTGTGAGCTACAAAATAAGCCGAACTCGAGCTTGCTTAGATCCTTACCTGAGTCCCTAAGTAAGCATATCAAGTCCAATAGTAAATAATATAATGCAAGCAAAAGTTTTGAGATTTGTGGAGGTAGAAAAACTGATTACAAAAGACAGCAAAACGACCACATTAAGGATACCATATGGAAAGGTCAGGTTAATATCCACAACCTGCTTAGCAATAGTCAGACAAGTGGGTAATGTTGAGGTGAACCATAAAGATTTGAGTGGAGCCGGATCAGACTTTTCCGAAAAAATAATAGTTGAGGAATCAACTAGGTCTAAGTGACATAAGCCTGAAGAGAGAGCAAAAAAAGGGCTCTTTCGTGTATAGTCCTGCGTATTCTACATAATAAGTATCCCAAAATAGATTAGGACGAACTGTGTTCCCAATTCCTGAAAGACCAGACCGGCAACCTGCAACACATGCACAAGTGGAAAAGCCACAAGTAACGGTCATCTTGTATGCACACTTTTGTGCGTAACATCTAATAAGATGAAAATGGAGGAAAGTCATGGCAATATGGTTGGTCTCATCATCAAGGTAACCATCCATCATCTTAAAAATGGAGAAAATGGAATGTACAGTTTTTTTAGCACATAAAATCATCAATTGTAGACTAAAGCAAATGCGAAGTGTCATTTTTTTACTACCGGTACATAACGTTCTTATAGTTATTTATATTTCAAATATCTTCTTTATTCTTACAAATGATCACTTGTTTTAATTTAAGATTTACTTTTTGAAAAAAAATCATTATAATAAAAACACTATATAATAATATCGTTGCTGAAAATGATTGAAAATATTTTTAAAAATAAGGTTGGTCATCACAATCCTATTAACTAAAGAAGCATGTGCTCATTGGAACCCCCCCTCCTCGATACTCTAATTGCATATTTAGATTTGAGGCTTTGTAAATTTTGTAACATTTTCTTTTACAATGTTGTTGTGTTGTTGTATTGTAATAATTGCCATAGATCCAAGGTGTACGAAGAACTTATGCGATCCAAGTTGTAGAAAAAATTTGTGTTATTCTAAGTACATGCAAGGAATTGAGTTATCTGGGAAATAATTCGAATAGTGGATTAGTTTATTGAATAGATCAATTAGAAATCCAAAGTTAGGGGGATTCGGTTTAAGGGTTTTACCTCATGAGGTTGCCATCTCTTGCTATTGTTTTTTTGGAATATTTTTATATACGGAGATTATTATCCATGATAATTATTAAATGACAATAACATTATTTTTAGCGATCCTGAAAATGACTCACATTCAGTTCCAAGGAAAAAGTTACAAGTATTTGTTACCGGATCCCGGTTCGTGTAGAGGGTCTAAATAAAATAGGGATTTTTACCTGGCAGCTCCTATAATCTGTCAATTACCTCCATGACCTTTGAATCATCCTAATTCCTCCTTCGACCCTGTAAACTTGCTCCGTCTTACCCCACAGACCCTATTGTCAATTTGACACATCTAAGGTTAACTTGCTTGGGTTAAACATGAGTTAATCAACCAAAAGGAAATCGACGGTGGCTCTCCAGCATGTCCTTCCCCCACCTCCCTTCCACATCCTTTACCACCTCCTCTGTTGGCTTGGCCCACTTGAACCACGACATCTCCATGAGCTTAGCAACTGTTATCCGCGTCGCAGGATTGGGATCAAGCAAGCGCACAACGAGCTGAGTAGCTTCCGGCGAGAACCACGAGAGTGGTAAAAATCAATGACAGAGATCAGCTAGTGGAAGTAGGATCTCGCCTGGTCCTGGCGGAACCTCCCATGCTTGGCGATCTTGGAGAAGATCTCGCCTTTGCGTACGAGCTCCATCGCGAAGTAGATCTTCGACTTCGTCACCATCACCTTGTGGAGCTCGACGATGTTCGGGTGGGACACCATCTTCATCACGGAGATCTCGCGCTTCACCAGAGGGAAGCAGTGGCGGGGTAAGAAATCTAGGTTTAGAAAAGCTTCGAGATTAGGGCAAGATGGGTGGGGTGGAGGCAGAGGGGATGAGGGAGGAGGCCTTGGCGGGAGGAGGCCTTGGTGGAGGTCGGTGGGAGGAGGCCTGGGCGGGAGGCGGAGGGGGAGAGGCCTGGGTGGGGGCGGAGACGAGGTTAGGCGTAGGGGAGAGGGGAGGTTGGGTGGAGATGACGTCGGGCGGAGGGGATGTTCGGGAAAGGGAGGTCGAGCAGAGGGGAGGTAGGGCGGAGGGGAGGGGATGTCGTGGAGGAAGCCTGGAGGCGTTAGGGAGAAGGGCATTTTTTGCAATTTTGAGAAACCAAATGGGTATTATGAAAAAGAAATTCACGGAATGCGGTTAGCTTTAACGGGCAAATGGATGGGGGTTAACCACATGGTATGTGGGGTAAGGGTTAGCAAGTTTACAAGGTCGAGAGAGGAATTAGGATGTTTCAAAGGTCGTAGAGGTAATTGGCAAAGATTATAGGGGCTGTCGAATAAAAATACCAATAAAATATGTACATGGTTGCACTCACCAACTCCTCAAAAAGACAATCCCATGTAATGCCTCCATTGTAATGATCTTAGAAAATAAAGAAAAATGATTTGTGAATTTTGACCCATGATTTGGAAAGCATGGAGTAGTTAAATAACTATAAGTTCACTATACACCAAGCATTATTGGCTTTTGGTCAGCGAATGTGTTCCTAACCGGCTCGATGCCGGTTACTATCCTCATTGTTGCCATTCCAAAGAAAGCAATGTCCGGTCTTATCAATCTCAAGGATGGCATGCTTGGGAATTTGGAGAGAAGCGAGCGTGTTGTTAATTTGGGGCGTAAGGAACAAGTTCAGAAGTGATACACAAGATGGAAGGAATATCATCGTTAATTTCCATCCCAAGAGTTTTTTCTCAAAATTTTCAAAAATAGGCACCCAATCCTGCTTCTTCAAGGGTAAAACAACCATACCCAACATGCCCACTTATAAGAGGTCAACTTCAATAAACTTTAGAGCATTAGAATTTGATAGGCTTGATGGATGAGATAGGAGTTTCGAAATGAGCCAAACTTTGAATAAGAACATGTTGATATTATGTGATCTAAATCTCCCCTAATTTCATAAAGAACATAAAAATATTTAAAATGGGTGGGCCCAACGGAGTTGCCTTCACTCTTTTTGTATATATAGGTATGTGTCTATATATGTGTGTATATGTATGCATATATATATATATATGGAAAAAATGGGGCTGCCCCCTGGGGGCAGCCAACATGGCTGCCCCCACCCCATTTTTCGGCGTTTTTTTTATTTTTTTTGAAAAATAAAACCATGTATATTCATCCATATATCCCTCCTATATGCCACTCGAATTTCGTCAGAAACAGAGACTCCTACGGCCTCCATCTCGATGGTATCGATTTAAAAAAATCCTGTTACCGTTAAAAAATTACTGTCCGGATCGAGGCCGTAGGAGTCTCTGTTTCTGACGAAATTCGAATGGTATAGAGGAGGGATATAGGGATGAATGTACATGGTGTTATTTTTCAAAAAAAATAAAAAAATTTGCCCAAATAAGGCGGGGGCAGCCATGTTGGCTGCCCCTGGGGGGCAGCCACATATGACCCTATATATATGTAGGGGTTGATGGGGCTGTCCCCATTTTTGGGCAAATTTTTTTATTTTTTTTTGAAAAATATCGCCATGTATATTCATCCCTATATCCCTCCGACATGCCATCTGAATTTCGTTAGAAACAGAGACTCCTACGGCCTCCATCCAGACAGGGTCGATTTAAAAAATCCTGCGACCGTTAAAAATGACATCTGGATGGAGGCCGTAGGAGTCTCTGTTTCTGACGAAATTCGAATGACATATGGGAGGGATATAGGGATGAATATACATGGTGATTGTTGGGAAAAACCAATGATCTGTCTATTCCATAAGCCCTAGGCTCTCTTATATAGGAGAGTAGCCTATGGGTAAATTACACAGGGAGAACAACAGAAAAATAAAATAACGAACAGGTACAGTTAATCTATATTATGCGTCAACACTCCCCCTCAGCTTGGACGCACACTTCTGGAATGGGCCTCGAAGTAATGCCTTGGTGAAAATATCAGCGGTCTGATTCTCTGATGTGACGTGAGATGTAGCAATGAACCCCTTCTGAACCATGTCACGTATGTAGTGACAGTCGACCTCAATGTGCTTGGTCCTCTCATGAAAGGCTGGGTTATTTGCAATGAACAAGGCGACCTGATTGCCACACTCCAACTTCATAGGAAGAGGTATATCAATACATAGATCTGCAAGTAAAGATCTCACCCACATCATTTCTGTGCTAGCCTGGGCCATAGCCATGTATTCGGATTCAACACTGGATCTAGCTACCACTGTCTGTTTCTTGCTTCTCCACGAAACAAGAGCGTCCCCAACATAGACTGCAAATCCTGATGTAGACTTCCTGTCCTTGGGGCATCCTGCATAATCTGCATCAGCACATGCCGTGATAGAGATTTCTTTTCCTTTCTTAAATAGCAAGCCTGCACCTGGAGATGATTTTAAATATCTCAGAATCATGTGTATTGCATCCATATGGGCCTGACGTGGTTGCTCCATGAACTGGCTCACACGACTCACTGCAAATGATATATCAGGTCTAGTGATCGTGACATACAGTAGTTTGCCTACCAGTTCCCTGTACCTTCTCTTGTCCACCTCTTCTGTGTCATCATCATACAACTTCATGCTAGGATCCATTGGTGTCGTAGCAGGTCGACACCCTAGCATACCTGTCTCACTCAGTAGATCTGTAACATACTTCCTCTGTGACATGACTAATCCATATGGATTTCTAGCAAACTCCAGCCCCAGAAAATATCTAAGGACTCCCAAGTCCTTGGTGACAAACTCGGTCCCCAGCCTTTCCTTTGCCTGCTTAATGCCCTGGTCATCATCACCTGTAATCAAGATATCATCAACATAAACCATGATTACAACGATACCTCTAGCCGTCTTCTGTACAAACAAGGAATGATCAGCATTGGAGCGCTTATATCCTTGTTTCTCAAAGAGGTCTGAAAGCTTCTGAAACCATGCTCTGGGGCTCTGCTTAAGGCCATAGATGGCCTTATGTAATCTGCAAACCTTGGAACACTCCCCCTCAACAGCAAAACCAGGTGGCTGTTGCATATAGACTTCCTCCTGCAAGTCGCCATACAGAAATGCATTCTTCACGTCCAATTGATAAAGTGGCCAGTCTCTAGCAACTGCAACTGATAACAGGATCCGTAGAGTGGAATGACGCGCCACAGGGGAGAATGTGTCAAGGTAATCTACCCCATATGTCTGTGTGAAGCCCCGTGCAACCAGGCGTGCCTTGTACCTGTCAATGGAACCATCTGCATTGTGCTTAACTGTAAACACCCATTTGCAACTCACCGGGTTGACATCTGGAGGTATAGGAACCAAACTCCAGGTTCCTCTAGACTGAAGTGCCGCCATCTCTTCTTCCATTGCTAGCCACCATCTAGCATCCTGCAAAGCATCATGATGATTCCGTGGAATGTCTGTAGCTGAAAGTGCCAATGCAAACTTCCTAAAGTCTCCAGATAGCCTCTCAAAAGACACAGCTGCTGATAATGGATATTTGGCACAGCTTCTCTTCGGCTTGCGTAGAGCAATTGGAACATCCAGATCATCTGTGTTATCACCATGCTCATGTAATGCATCCTGCTGAGAAATGTCATCAGATCCATCAACATTAATATTTTCATTATACCATAGGCGAGCTAGT
The DNA here is from genome assembly GCA_037367405.1 of Ottelia alismoides. NCBI lineage: Eukaryota > Viridiplantae > Streptophyta > Magnoliopsida > Alismatales > Hydrocharitaceae > Ottelia > Ottelia alismoides. Next base: position 1,583,463 of record JAZKJV010001292.1, read on the forward strand.
TGACGGGTCAGGACCATGAGCTGGAGGAGGCCTGCGGGTGTAATGGAATGGTAGCGGGGATACTAGCGATGGCGGTGGTGGTGGCGGTGGTGTTGTTTGTGGCAATGGTGGTGGTGGTGCCATGAATACGGCATCAGGAGATATAGGCGGTAGCTGTGTAACATCCGGGATCCGCTAAATCCGAACTCGATCCGATTAGGGTCCGATTAGCCCAATAAAATTGATTTTCAATTTTAGACAACCTAAAACGATCAAATGATCGTGAATCAAAAGTCGTTCGGGCGAAATCGACCCAAAATCGGTCGCATTATAATGCATGCCGCGAAATGCCGCAACGTGAATTCGGAAACCGGAAAACAAACCAAGACCGCCATGAGATCCGATTCGACGGAAGAAAACCAACGGAATCGACCGTTCGTCAATCGGAGGTCGTTTGTATTTTAAATTACAAAATATAATCCAAAACCAAAACCGTATCTCGAAAATTTCGGGCATCCAAACCCGATGGGAAGTATATCAATATTATACTCATATTGATCATCGTTCAGAGACGATCAAATCGGGATATTGCATGTCGAAATTCGACACTCGAGGCGCATATACGGTCGACTTTTGTGTATGCCAAATAAAAGAAAATTTAGGTTAAAAAAATTATTAAACTAAAGATGATAGCAGCTACAGTAAAAAAAAACTGTAGCAGCAGGAAGTTCGGTGGGTTTTTTTTTTTGAAAAAAAAAAAAGAGAAATTCATAAATATTGGCTGTCAACAGCAGACAACCCTTACTGTTTCCCTTCCACGAAGTGCCTTCACTTTCTCCACTTGTCAAGAAAATGGCTAAACTTTTTCCTATTTATAACCCCAAAGCTTCTTCTTTCATTCTCCCTTCGTGTCCACTCTACTCCAACCTTATTGTTGAAGCCGCAGCTTTGGTCTAAGCATTAGACCAGCTACTGCTGCTAATCTCTCTGCCCAAGCAAGGAGTTGCAGCCAACTGCTGCATACTGCTGGAGTTGATTGCTCCAGGTACAACCCTAATACTGCAACAAGCAGCTGCCTAATCTCCATCAAAGCTCCTCCAACAATTATAGCTGTTGTTTCTCCTTCTCCTTTAAAGCTTCTTGCAGCCATCTTTGCTTCTCCAAGAAAGTTAGCAGCTACAATTGCTGGAGATCTTCTTGCATGTCAAGAAAAAAACTTCTAAATTTAAGGTTTTGAGGTACACTCCCCTCCCCTTATTGCTGCCATGCATGAGTTTCACACAAATAAATTCTGTTAAGAATTTGAGACTTGATTCAAGGAATAAATTCTAATTTCCCTGGAATTGGAATTCAGTTTTGATCACTTAATTGACTGCTCTATAAATTGCCAAGTAAATTCTTTTAACAATAAAAGAAATGCAACGGGAAGGGTGAACGAGAAGTAGGATGGGATTAGGTGACGATTATCTTTATAGGGATGTTGTCATAGACTCCTTGAGGGTTGACAAACTAAAAACAAAACTTACGTGGAAAGGTAAGGAAGACCACTGAAATCTTGGAATGATAGTATATAAAAAAATGAATCATCGTTAGCTTTTACCATAAAATAGAAACAGAGTATGGGACCTAGAAAGCTAGAGTGTTTATCTCCAGAACATGAATGGATTATTTGGATTGTAAGAGGAGAGACAACAGGATCCTTCTAAATCTGTAAATCTATTTTATGATGTTCAAGATTCGTTCTAGTGTTAGTATTAAATCATGGATTTTTTTAACATGACCACCTTACAATATCCTTCGCATATTATATCGAAAAAAAAAACCATCTCCTTGGAGAAACTAACAACTTTACTCTAAAGCTGGCCCTATGCTTATAACTGAATTGGCAGTCTTTCACTTTAACTTTAGAATGCTATATGTAATATTTTTACTTCCGATTACTACATTAGTCCTGTTTAGTACACCATTCTTCAAATGGATTTATTATTTGAAATCAATATGGAACAAAGTGACAACCGTCAAGAAGATTCTCAGAATGTACAGGTCTAATTAGTGATATATAAGACAATAGGAGAGTGCATGTATGAGCATTGGTGGGAATAAAAGGGCCTTTCAAATGGGATGATATATATAGGGAATGGCATTGCTTGATTTTCTAAGTTTTCTGTACTATGATAAAATTTACCTGGCACTTCTATCTTACAACTCTGCTCAATGCTGATTTTGTCATTATTAAAAATGTAAAAATCCAAAGGATGAACAAACTTATGTTTCTCAGATGAGCAAACTAGAGAGTCAGAACAAATGACCAGAGTCAGATCCCCCTTATAAATGTATATATAAATATGTAAGCTTGGAAAACAATGCTAATCTTTAATAGAATCTGTTGTAGACATTGTTATACATTGAGTTAATTTTTCCTGTTTGGTTTCCTGTAACTTATTCCCATGTATGGAACTTGTCCAATGCCTACTAGTAAACTTATCCAGATTAAAAGCATGTAAATCAATAACTTTACAATCCTAATTATCCTTAAACAAGTCAGTAAGAACTATTGAACCCAATAAAGTTTATTATTCCCCTTGGCGCCATGCTAGAGATAGCATAGATCTGGTCTCATAGAGATAGCACAGATTTTGTCTAATTTGATAATAACATCGACTCTATTCGAAGATCTGAAACCTCCATCAGCCTCCATACAATACATTCTTATTGACAATTAATTTTCCTCGAATCAAAAGAAGGTTAGAGGCTTTGGTATTCAATCAAAGTTTCTAATAACTTAATGTCTATTCTGTTTGATTCTAAGGTGGATGCTTGATTTGTAAAATGCAAGAAAGGATAAAGTAGATAAACAAGTGAATTAATATATACATATATATATATATGCCGGTCATGGTGATCCTTAACCCTGACTGTGCGAGAGCGCGGTGACTCTCACCTGGGCGGAGGAAAGGAAGCCCAGTTTGGGCAGCGGCCGCCAAGTACGCGGGTCTAGGATCCCAGTCCCTTTTCGGTTTTTACGTGAGCTCACAGTGTTTTTACACCTCGTTGGGATCCCGACTTTAGACCATTCCGCTGACCCTGTTTTAGGATACCCAGGCGGGGGATCCTTGGTTTTCAGTTTTACGTACGAGCTCGGTTGCCCGTTACCGGTCGGGCTGTTTCTAGAGCGACTTTTCCGGGAAGTCCCTCTCACCCGTCTCAGTGGCGTAGTTGGGAGTAGACCTATCCCTCTATTGGACCGTCCTTCCAATTAGAGGGCGAGACGGAAGAGCCTTTTTGTTGGCTTCTTCACCGCTTGAGTTTTTCTTCGCCAACAGACTTGGCGATGTTACATCCAGATCATCCATATCTATATCTACATCATCTAGAGTTACATTCAGGTTGTTGCACAGAGGTTTGAAGGGATTGATTTTACATCCAGATCATCCATTTCTATATCTACATCATATAGAGTTACATCTTAGACAGTTGCACTTGAGGTTTTAAGGGGTTACAATTAAAGTTGAATAAATGGGAAAGACTATAATCTAATTCGAAATCTCATTAAGCTAGTGGACGTGTTGGGAACTTAGTTAGGATGCATTATACAACACCGCATGCCTACGGAGGCACCCCAACCCTAAGACATTCCCCAAGTCTTAGAGTCATAGAGTGGGGTTTTACAAGAACCAAGACACAGACTATCCACTAGACTTAAGATTTTAATAAATCTTTATATCTTCTCATCTCACCTTTCCCATCATCAAAAATCCATAAATATGATCTCTGAGCACTATGAGAATAAAATATACAATCACTTACGATAGAAATATGCTTATGAGGGGAATGTTGGGATAATAGCTAATCATAAGAGGTACTTACTAGAATTTGGAAACCCTTTTCAATTGCAAGTAGAATTACATTTTAATTTGAGTTGCTCATGCCTCTCTACTTGTTTTCTTTTGAAAATAATAAATGCCTGTCATTTTATAAGTTTTTGGGAGGTACCAGCAACCGCTGACTCCTCTTCTTTCCTAACATGTTTGGCAGGCAAACAGCCTGTAGTTCAGTAGCTATACATGGGCCCAAGAGATAAAAATTTTATACCCAACGGTATGGTTTATTTTGTGCCAGTTTTTGTATAATTTATAATGTATTATGTTTCTTTCTCTTCAGTCAGATTTTGGGATATACTGTATGTACTGTCAGACTTTGTACATGTAAAATATATGGAAGTTAATGAAATAAGATTTTGGTGACCATTGTTCTATTAACTTGTGGTTATAAATGTTGATATGAATGTCAGATGAAATCATTTCATTCGCGAAAAATTTCCCCGTACTTTCAGTTACTTAATGCGATATTAATGAATGTTGAAACGCGAAATGTGTGATTAACGGGTACCCGGATCCTAGGGGGTTTACAAGCTGCATGTTTCCAGATTCTGAAAAGTACATAATAGATTCAAAAAATGTAACATCTGCACTGATCATATACCGCCGACGCACAGGATCAAAACACTTGTACCCCTTTTGAGTTCTGGAGTACCCCACAAAGACGCACTTGACAGCCCTAGGAGAGAGCTTGTCAGTACCAGACGACAACTGATGGACAAATGCGACTGACCCAAACACACAAGGGGTAAGAATGAACAAATCCTTGTTAGGGTAAATGAGTGAAAAAGGAATCTGTTCATTCAAGACAGACGAAGGCATACGGTTGATTAGGTAACATGCAGTAAGGACTGCATCACCCCAGTAGGAGTACGGAACATGACTCTGAATAAGAAGTGACCTTGTGACATCAAGAAGGTGACGGTGTTTTCTTTCAGCAACCCTATTCTGTTGAGACGTATGAGCACAAGATGTTTGGTGAATAATTCCTTTTGAGGAGTAGTAATTGGCTAGAATGTTGGTGCACAACTCTAAGGCATTATCACTTCTCACAATCTTGACAGATGTGGAAAAAACATTTTGAATTTCATTAAGAAAGTGGATAATAATATTTCCTGCTTCAGATTTATTTTTCATTAGAAAGACCTATGACGCTCTAGAGAAATCATCCACAAATACAATATAAAACCTGTGTCCCTGATGATCGGGAACACGACTTGGACCCCAGACATCGACATGAAACAACTCAAACTTGGAGCTACTACTCCGACCTTGACTACTGGGAAAAGACGACCTGTGATGCTTTCCCAACTGACATGCCTCACACTGGATAGGTGTGTGAGAGAGACCATAGGGTAGAACTAGACGCAACTTCTGAAGCGGTAAATGACCAAAACGCAGATGCCACAGGAGAGGAGATACTTGTCCAGCAGGAGAAGATGTGGTTCCGGCAAATGGGGTCTGGTTCAGACGGTAAAGGCCTCCTTGCTCATAGCCATGACCAATCACGTTGCCCGTACGGATGTCCTGAAAAATCAAAGAAGATGGATCAAAAATAGCTCGACAATGGAGATCCTTCGTAATCTGACTAATTGACAACAGATTCATAGAAAAATGCGGTGCATGTAGGACATTCTTGAGCTGCATAGAAGATGTCAATCTAATCTCCCCCTGACCCGTGATAGGGGAGTGCGTGCCATTGGCAATCACTACTGTCCGTCCTGGAGGAATCTGAGTGTATCCTGTAAGTAGACTCTGGTCGCCACATAGATGATGTGTAGCGCCCGAGTCCATGATCCATGGCAATGTATCAGATCTACTACTGTGGAGTGCAAGTATACTACCTGAAGTACTAGTAGAGGCAGACGCAGAAGCAGCAGCATCAGTATGACTCTCTGTAGTCGGTGCTGGACCAGATGGTGGGATAATGCCCCTGAGGCGGGCAACTAGATCATCAAATCGTTGATCCAGTGTAGCAGCAGATGGGGGATCTATCTGCTCAGCGGCTCGTGCAGATGCAGGGAATCCATACTTCGAATAGCATGTGTCTTCATTATGTCCGACTCGGTGACAATATGAGCATGTTGGCCTAGTGCGGCCACCCCTTCCACGAGGAGTACGTCCACGGCCCTGGTGATGAAAACCGCGGCCTCTGCTTGCCGCCATAGCTGAGGAATTCTGACTCGCAGCTGCTGAAGGCACTGTAATCCTACTCAATCTGTGAAAGGCTTCCTCCATGGGAGGAATAGTCGAGTCAGCCAGAATCTGAGACCGTGCTGCCTCATACTCTGGATCGAGCGCAGCGAGAAACACACCCACCATCGTCGCATTCCTGTATGTCTTCTGCTGTTCTGGCGTGGCGGTAAGAGGCATGAAGCTATAGAGCTTCTCGAACATCCCTCTCAGTGATGTATAGAGAGAATATAAAGGACGACCGTTCTGCTTTATTGTGAATATATCATGTTGCAGTTGCAGGATCTTCGTCTCGTTCTTCGCCTGAGAATATGTCGCTGCCAGGATATCCCACATGTCTTTGGCTGTGGGTTGATGTAGAATGTCATTGGCAATTTCAATAGCCAATGTGCCAGATAGCCACACCTTGGCATATGCATCATCTGCCTCCCATGAGGCATGGACTCCAGTCTTCTCTACAGGCTCGGGCTCGGTAAGAATGTGCTTCTTACCTGTAGACTTCATCATACTCATGAACTGCATTGCCCACAGTTCATAGTACGTACCATCCATCTTGACAATGGGTGCTGGACCACGAAATGCGCCAATAGACGGGATATCTGCCTTGCTTTCTGACATACTGGAGATGGAAGACTGGAGCGACTGAGAGAAGATAATCTTTGTCTACAATGACATAGACGGGATTAGTTGCGTGTGTAGACGTCAAGCAACTATCCCCATGTAGATCAAGATGTGTGTGTGCCCTAGGGTTTGGGGCTTAGGGCACGTAGGCACGTGCAAGGAGCACGCGCGCACGCAACTGGAGGTGCACAGGTGTGCACTAGAACCTGCCCAGGCGCAGGTGATGTACTGGCGAGGCACAGAAGATCAGGCAGGCGTAGGGGCTGGCTTGCTTCCTGGTGCAGCCGCTATCGCGTGCACTGGCGCACGCTGTCGCACAACGCGCAGAGGCGCGAGGCGCAGATGGGCTGAAGAGAGCGCGCAGCAGTGCGCGTAGGAGTGCGCACAGGAGCGCAGAGGAGATGCGCGAGAGGCGCGCAGAGGCGCGCGAAGCGCGCTAGGCGCGAGAGGCGCGATGCGCGAGGCGCGCGAGGCGCGAGAGGCGCGATGCGCGAGGCGCAAGGCGCGCGCGATGCGCGAGGCGCGCAGGGGCACCGCAGATCGGAGAAGGAGACCTTCGATCGGCTGAGGTGGGCGGCGCCGAGTAGAGAGAGAGAGAAGAGAGGCCGGCGGGTGGGGTGAATTAGGGTTAGGGTTTCGAGAACTCCGGTCTAGGACCGTCGCTCTGATACCATGTTGGGAAAAACCAATGATCTGTCTATTCCATAAGCCCTAGGCTCTCTTATATAGGAGAGTAGCCTATGGGTAAATTACACAGGGAGAACAACAGAAAAATAAAATAACGAACAGGTACAGTTAATCTATATTATGCGTCAACAGTGATATTTTCCAAAAAAATAAAAAAATTTTGCGAAAAATAGGGTGGGGCAGCCATGTTGGCTACCCCCAGGGGGCAGCCCCATTTTTCCCATATATGTATATATATGTATAAGTGTATATACAGATATATAGGGATTTTTCCAATGGACCCTGAACCCGTTATCATCCTAGTGAGCACTTGTTTTAATCCATTAGATCTTGATCTGACGCTCCCGATTTTTGCAGCCAACCTTCCCTTTTTACTTATTTCCTTATATTCTATATCAACCTTCCCTTTTTATTCCCATTTTAATTTTATTTTCGCATATTGTCATTACTCTTTCGTATTTTGAACTATAGTGTCCATATTAAGGAAACACATCATCGACATCTATTCGAAAATCGAGAAAAGCTTTGTATATTCCGTTACTAATATTATTTCTTTTACACTTATAGTTACTAGTTCTCCTATTTCAGTTACTAACATCATTTTTCATATTACCATTGTTAGTCTTATAACATAAGCATTTTGTTATTGAGTTACATAAGTAAAGATAATATATTACTAATTGCATGTTAATTGATTACTTGACAATGTCCATGAATTATTGAATTCCTTACAAGGTAATACTACGAATGTAGATTATTGATCATTGTTCTGCTATTATTGGTCGTATATCAACCATTTACTTGAGAACTATATATATGTTACTGATCCTATGACATAAAACATAAGTAATACATAAACAACTTAAGTAATATTAAAAAATATTTAAAAATGTAAAACATTAACATAAACTAGTAATTAATATAATATGGAAAGTAATATACTCAGATGAAATAGCAATATTTTTGTTTTAAATTTCTTTTTGTAATCGTTTCTTCCACACAAAATAACTAAATGAAAATATTCTCTTTCCAAAACCAACTACCCTTCTTTAAGGAAACGATATAATTCCAAAGTGTTTACGAGAGAATGGAAACTACATTGCCATATTTCCAAATCGGTCCTTCAAAATAGGCAACCTCTCAACCGATCATACATGTGGATGGCGTACATTCGGTGCTCATTAAAGCATCAATGTGCTCAGGATTCATCGAAAAATGCACTAAATGTGTGTGCACGTGTGCATGCGTGCGTAGGTGTGTGTGTGCTTGTGTCTCTATAGGGCACTTCCAATGAGCCTTGAGCCTATTAGGATTGTAATGAGCCATTCATTTTTTATTAATGTTTTCAATCATTTCGAGTACAATACTTATGGAGAAAGAATGAATGACATGTCTTATTCAAGGGGTCTAGGGTTTCTTACATAGTGTGAAACCCTAGAGAACCAAAAAGAGAAAATGTGTGTGCGTGCGTGCGTACGTGTGTTAGAAAATAAACATACGGAAGCGTAACATGGAAAAAGATAAAGAACGATAAGAACAACGGGATTTACGTGGAACCCTAATTCCTAAGGAGCGGGATGAAACCATGGGAGAATGCCTCAGAGGGTTGGTGTGTCTATTGCACTTTTCTCAATGGTTACATGAGGTCTGGGGCTCCTTATATAGCCTCCACAGAACCTTCAAGTCCCACCACTGGTAGAAGTGGGAATAAACATCTGAATGGGGTAAATGGATCTCTACAGGATCTATTTACTCATCTCCCTCATATATGATACGTACAATGAATACTCCAGCACTCCCCCTCAAGCTCGAGCAGGAATTCCCTGTTTGGACAAACAGAAAGAAACTCAACTCAAAGCTGCAGGACACTACGGACAATATCAACTCAACGCGCATAACAGCTGTTGTCGAGGACGTTGCTTCTCATGCTGTACATGTGAGGAGGACGAACGGGCTAGAGTGTGAGTCTGCTGAATCTCCTCGTCGGAGAGCATGTGCTCTGAACTGCGCCTGTCAGAGTCACTGCAACTGGAAATGAGTCTCCCCGTCGAAGTACTTTGGCCCGCCACAACATGTGGACAACTGCTCCATCTTTGAAAATGGCCAAACTGAAAAGGCTGTGGAAGTGCAATCCTCGTCGGAGTCCACGGTCGCTGGACAATGGAGTTTGAAAAGTCTCCTCGTCAGAGAACTGGGTCTCTCCCATCTGGCACAGAGAATGGTACACTACTCTGGAGTACCTATGATACCACATGAAAACCCTTGCCAATATGGCATAGGGAATGGTCCTCTACTCTGGAGTCGGCTCACATAAAAACTCTGGCCGAAAACATAAGAATGACGGGGACCACACAAAATATGGCAAACTTGTGCCCATCTGAAAAGACCGCATACACGTGCGTATCTGAAAATGAGTCTCTCTGGAGAACTCGAAAAATGGACCATTCAAACATGGAGTGCCTCGAACTCGGACTCTGACCAATATGAATGACGAGTCTGAAATCTGATAAAATCTGTAGAGTCTGGCTGGTCTGCAATCTATCATCTGAATCTGGAATATCTGTATCTGGAGAATATAAATAGACTTGTGACTCTACATAATACTCCCCCTTTCTCCCATACTTGTCGGAAAACAGAGATATCGATAAAGTTGGGAGAAGACAATAAAATTAGGGGTATGAAACATCAATACGACGAATTCATTTTTTTCTTCTCATAATAATTTTTTTGAAATCATCATTCTTTTTTTAAGTCGTTCAATCTCTCTTTTTTTCCGACTTTCTTCTCTCCTCCCTTTTTTGAACAAACTTCCTCTCTCTCTCTCTCTCTAATCAAATCTCTTCCCCTTTTTTTAAGACAGGACAACTTCCCCTTTTTTATCAAACGATCTCTTTATTTTGAAACAATACACGACCTACTCACAAATTTCATCTCACTGTGTTTTTTACTTGGGCTCAAATAGCCCTTCGAAAGAAACCCTTTTTTTAATAAAAGGGGCCCGTTACCCTTAGGGTTCCCAACACAGGAACCCATTTCTCCGTCGTCGTTGCTTTGAGGTTTGCAAGTGCCTGGGGTTCGCGCCGCCAAGGAAGGACGATGCTTGTGCAACACATGGCGATGGTGCTCGCCTGATGGATTGCAACCGCCTGAAACCTTGTGGAGACGCGCTTGGACACGTCGCCTGCTATACGAGAGAGAGAACGCAAGGGGGATGCGCAGGGGGTGTGCCATCGCTTGGATCGTTGCGCCCAAGTATTACGCAAGGAGAAGGGAGGTACGGCAGGCTGCGCTGCCCTGATCTCGATGTTGAGTCGCCACCAGGAGATCAGGAGATCTGTGCTGGGCGAGCTCGCGAGACCTAGGTGTTTAGCGGCATCGCCGCCTTGTCGTCGAACAGGAGAGGAACCTCCGTCGCAGAGCATCGCACGAGGAGGAATTGACCCCCACGAGGGTTTCGGCTTGTCTCCTCTGCTACAGGGATCTTGATCTAGATGTGTGGCTAGGGTTACCGCTAATGCTGTTGGAATGTCATCGGAGTAGCCAGGAACATCTTCGTCTGGCAAGGGTGCACAACTAGGAGTGGGGAAGCTCCGCCTAGGGCCTGGAGTTTGCGTCGCTTGGAGAAGCTATAGGTGGTAGAGCTGCCTGGAAGATCTGGGGAACTCGCCGCTTGATGGGTTGAAGATGAGCGCCTGGAGGCAGACATGCAATCGCATGCCTGGATAGCCAAACACTGCTAGGGCAGGAAAATGTTGGCGAGATTCCTGAGGAAGATGGAGATGTTGCCACAGCCTGGAGTTGAAGGCTGGAACATGAGATTGTCTTCTTAAGAGACGTATCTGAAACTGACTCGGAATCTGATGTCGAGTCTGACAAAATATCTGTAGAGTCTGAATCTGAATGGTCTGCAATCTGATCTCTGAATCTGGAACAAGACCTGAGATTCTACATATACTCCCCCTTTCTCCCATACTTGTTGGGAAATGAACATCGACAAAGTTGGGAGAAGACAATGACATGGGGAAAACAACAGGAGAATAATAAGCCGGTTACATCATTTTTTTCTCGGCTTTTAAAAAAGATTGCAAATCATTTTCTTTCTTGAGTCGTTTCATTTTTTTCGGCTATTCAAATCATATATATTTTTTATAAAGCCATTTCAACAATTTTTTGGGCTTTTCCTCGCATCATTTTTTTAAATTTGTGTACGGATTTTTAATTTGTACGCGCCTTTTTTGATTTTTTTCAAAACTGGACTGCCCTCTTTTTTTATATCTGCCATTTTTTTAACACACGGCCTAACATTGGCCCCCCCTTTTTTTAAGATACGCTACAACCCACTTGGGCTCTAGGGTTCCTGACATTTTTTTTCAATCGGCGCTACTCAAATAGGGTTCCCAGTTGGGAAACCCTTCGTAAACCCCCTCGCGAGGGTTGAAGCACCGCCTTCCTGGAGCCAGGAGAGGCGAGGCAACAGTCTGCATCGGCGATCTGGAGCCGCACGAAGGTTGGAGGTTGCGCGGGGGCTCGTGTGGAGGTTGGGGTTCTCCATCGACTGAAGAAGTGCGGCGCCTCCGCCTGGAGTTGCGTGTTGGGAGATCGCGATTGGTCTGCCGCCTGGAACGAGCGACTGGATTCGCTCGATGGATTATGTCAGGAGCGAGCAGTAGGAGAATAAGTGCCATCATACGATGGCACTCCGACTAGAGCTTTCTGGAGCAATGCACGCACAGAGTAGGGGGCTGCGAGCGTGAGGAGTCTCCTGAAGGATGAATCACGCATAGGAAACCGGAGACTGATCGCGCGAGGTGAAGGCGATGGCAAGGGATCTGGGATCAGACGCCGCCAGCGCAGAGATACAGCTTTCTTGAGATTGCAGCCCTTTTGCATTTGGGGTAGTCGATTCTTGGAGAACATATCTCGCACTTGGGGCCTGGAATGATGTCTGGACCGAAGGAGATTTACGAGAGGGCTCCTCGATGATGATGCTTAGATCTTCATATAGAATTAGGGTTCCAACAAAACCCTAGAAACTTGGACAACAAATCCAAACAGGAATGATAATCTTCAAACACAATCGACTCTTGACAATCGAATCTCGAACAGAATGAAACATAAATACTTAAGAACAAATCCTCGAGAATTGAACTCGCTCTGATACCATGTTCGAAAATAAACATGCGGAAGCGTAACATAGAAAAAGATAAAGAACGATAAGAACAACAGGATTTACGTGAAACCCTACTCCCTAAGGAGCGGGATGAAACCACGGGAGAATGCCTCAGAGGGCTGGTGTGTCTATTGCACTTTTCTCAATGGTTATAGGAGGTATGGGGCTCCTTATATAGCCTCCACAGAACCTTCAAGTCCTACCACTGGTAGATATGGGACTAAACATCTGGATGGGGAAAATGGATCTCTCCAAGATCCACTTACCCATCTCCCTCATATATGATGCATACAATGAATACTCCAACAATATGAGCTGAAGATCTTTGGAGATACGAGGGGTAGTGAGTTTCCCTCGTATGCATCTTGAATGAAGTGACAATCAACTTCAATGTGCCTAGTCTGCTCATGATATACCGGATTAGTGGTAATGTACGTAGCAAACTTGTAGTCACAATATAAAGGTACAGGAGTAGTAGCAGGAAATTCTAACTCATGTAGAAAGGAGACTCGCCAGGTACTCTCACAATTAACTTGGACCATTACTCTATATTCTGCCTCTGCACTCAGTCCAGAAACCACAGTTTAATTCTTGATTCGCCATGAGACAAGGTTGCCACCAACAAACATAACATAACTTGTAATGGATAGCTGATCCTCAGGTGAATTGGCATAATCTGCATCTACATAAGCAGTGACATCAATGTGACCATTGACCCTGTAGAAGAGGCATTGTCCTAGAGATTCCTTTAAATATCGAAGGATCAGAAGAATATCATGTCAATGACGGTAAAAAAGACTCTCCATGTGCCGGATGGCTCTGTGTACATCATACGATATATCAGGTCTAGTAACAGTGAGGTAGAACAATTTGCCCACTAAGCTTCTATATCATGTAGTATCTATAAACTCATGATCCACATATGTAGCATGTTTCTGCAACTCTGTTGGGATGCCATATGGTTTGCATCCAAGTAAACCAACCTCTATAAGAATATATATGCAGTACTTTTGTTGTGATAAATGTAATCCTTCTGCAGTGTGTATCACCTCAATATTGTGGAAGTATCAGAGTTGACCATCCATTTAAACCAACCTCTATAAGAATATCTAGGCAGTACTTTTGATGTGATAGATGTAATCCCTCTACAGTGCATATTACCTCAATATTGTGGAAGTATCGGAGTTGACCAAGATCCTTGGAGACAAACACCTTCTAGAGAAAGGCCTTGGTTTACAGAATGCATGCTTCATCATCACCAGTAACCACCATATCATCAGCATAGACAACCAATATCACAGCACCGTAGATCGTCGTCTAATGAACACAAAATAATCAGATTTCATCCTATGTAAGCCAAGAAAGCTGATCTCGGTGGTAAGCATGTCAAACCAAGCTCGTGTACTCTACTTTAGGCCATAGATGGCCTTACGGAGTCGGCACACATGCCCCCCCTCGACGGAGTAACCCGGTGGCTACATCATATAGACCTCCTCCTTAAGGTCACCGTATAAAAAGGCATTCTTCACATTGAGCCGAAAGATTGACCAATTCTTGTTGGCTACAACTGAGAGAAAAGTAGGAATTGATTCCATCCTAGCCACAGGATAAAATGTCTCATAGTAGTCCACTCCATAAGTCTGAGTGAATTCTTTTGCCAAAAGCATGGTCTTTAGCCTAAGTAGAACCATCAAAAAACTGGTTGGTCATAAAGACCCAGCGGTAGGCAACAACTTGACGCATGTAGGATATGATACAAGATCCTACATGTCCATGGATGAAAACACGTCCATCTCCTCATCTATGGCCTTTTCTCAACCATAATCCTTCAATGCACCGTAATGATCATGTGGAATATTAATAACCATAAGATTATATGTAAATCGATTGTCGGAGTTGGATAGAGTGTCAGTGGAAGTAAAATGTAACACATTATGTATAGTGCATTATATTTTTGTTCTCCACAGAGCTATAGGGAGTTTTAGTGGAGCATCCTGAGCTGCAGTGGTAGGAACACTGGAGAATGACACATCATCCTGAAAATAAGGAACATGTAATGATACATGATAAGAGTGACCAGTTTGTTTCCTTTTGTACACAATGGATGGTGGCGGAAGCTCCAAGGGTATGTCACTGACAGCCTGAGTAAAGTAGTTAGTCTGTTCAAAGAAAGTGACATCAACAGAAATATAGTAATGATGATCAATAAGGACATAACACATGTATCCCTTTTGAGTGTGAAAGTAGACAAGGAAAACACACTTGATAGCATAAGAGGTAATTTGTCTGCAGTCTGAAAATTGTGAACAAAGGTAGTGCAACCAAAGATCATTAATGAGTGCGAAAAGGGTGTCTTTCAAGGATATAAGAGAGAAAAAAGTGACCCTTTTAGGACAAGAGAAGGGACCCTATTGATGAGATAAGTGGCAGTGAGAATTGCATCCCTATTAGGTCTTAGAAATCTTCATGTGAGTAAGCAATGTATGGGTTCTGTCAAGAAGGTGGCAAAGTTTCCTTTTTGTTACCTCATTCTGTTGAGAGGTATATGGATAGGATGTTTGATGAAGGGTTTCCAGAAAGGCAAAGAAAGACACCAAGTCTTGTTGGGTAAACTCAAGAGCATTATCGGTCCGTACAGTCTTACGATAAGTAGAGAAAGATATGCTAATAAACCAGAAGGACTTGATAATTTTATTGACATATAACCATTCCTTGGATAAAATAGATGCAAGAAGATATGCTATAGTCATCCACAAAGACAACAAAATATATGCGACCACTAGTAGTACGAACCAGACAGGGACCCCAAACATCGCAATGGACTAAGGAGAAAGGGACAGATCGATGTGGCTTGATCCTAGGTGGCAAGGATGACCGATAATATTTTTCGAACTGGCAGGCTTCACACTCAAACAATTTTAGTGAGGAAAGTTCAGAAAATATTTGGGAGAGAGCTTTAGCAAAGGGGTGACCTAAACATAAATGTCATAGGAATGGGTCAACAGAGATGGAGATTGCACCAGCAAAAGTAGAATCAACATGGATATCAAGATAATAAATGTTGTTTTTCTCAAGTCCCCCACCAAAAATCTACATCGTCCGGATGTCCTGAAAATAGCAATGGCACTCAAAAAATAACCCGATAGCTCAATTTAACACATAGATTATGAACCGATAATAGGCTCGGAGGAAAATCCGGTTCAAAATAGAAGCTAAAGAGCCTGAGCTTGGAGGAAAACCCCATCATCCCAATGGTGGTGATAGGAGAATGGGCATTATTGGCAATACGAACCGTGTTCATGGTGGAAGAGGCTTGAGAAGATGTCAGAAGACTACCATCTCCAATCAAGTGAGTATACGTACCAGAGTCAATGATCCAGGTTGGTGTTGTGGTAGAAGCAGAGTGGGCTGCAATATCTGAGGTAGTAGAAAGATGCATAGTAGCAGTAATCATACTTGGTGTAAAATTTAGCAGAAGCTTCAAATGAGTGATAGAAGTCCCTTGACCACATACGAACATCTCAAAAGCTTGAGACCAAAGGATGCAATCATTTGTGCCCTTGACCTTGAATTTGAAAGAGATACCATGTACCATCATTAAAGACATAGTGGATAGGGATTTGATCTCGGTAGGATTTGATGCCATCGTAGTCTGATAGAGAGATCAAAAGATTGTAGTAGAGCTTTAAACTAGCATGAGACTAAGGCACATGCACCCTCTTTGTCGTTGTAAGATCCCAATGCAAGTGCTAGACATATCAACTGCACTTAGGAGGACCTTAAATAGGTATGTTCACAGTAGCAGGACCTTCAATAGGTTTGGAGAGATCAGCCGGTGACACCCCAAGGTGTCGGCTACACCTCTGATAGTCCTAGAAGGGTTGTTGGCAGCGTGTCATTGGCCTTAAAAGGATTGTTGACAATGCTATAGGAAGCATTGGATAACGCCTGGGCAGTGCTCGGTAGCGCCTGGGCGACGCTGTGTGGTGCTGGGTAGCGCCTAGGGATGCAAAAGGTCGGATACGGATACAGATATAGGTATTACCATATTCTTATTCGTTTTTTAATACGAATACAGATGCGGATACGGATATTGACGGATATTAAAACTATCTTACCATATCCTTAAAAAACGGATACGGATGTAAAACAGATATTGATCGCACACGAGTAATGCCTATAATACTCTATAAAATCGACTTAAATATATAAGAATTAGATGGAAAACACATGATATTAATTTACTAAATGTGTTTGTATCATAAAACGTATATAAATATGGTAAAAGGAGGTAGAGAATTATATTATATATGGTTAAAAATAAATCTACGACTATATTTATGTACTAAAATGGATATACGGATACGGATGTTTGCGGATATCAAAATGATATCCATATCCGTATCCATTTTAAAACGGATACGGATACATATGTCAAAATCTGTATAAAACGGATACGGTGACGAATCGGATACGGATATATCCATATTCGTTTGCATCCCTAGTAGCGCCTGGGGGAGTGCATAGGCGGCGTTGGGTGGCATCTGGGCAGCACTAGGGTAGCATTGGAGAACCAACCATAGCCTCATGCGGGACCCTTAAATGAGGAAGAAGGGTTTGAACAAGGCTCGAGGAGGATGGAGGCTGGTGGTGATTGTGGGTTTTAGGTATAAGCCACAATTCAGGATCGTTGCTTTGATACCATGTGGAGAAAGAATGAATGACATGTTTTATTCAAGAGATCTAGGGTTTCTTATATAGTGTAACCCTAGAGAACCAAAACGAGAAAAATATATAACGGATCCCGAAAGGTTATATGACTCGATAAATAAACAAAGAAAAATAGGCCAATATCAAAATAACAATAACAACACTTATTGGTTTACAAATGTTATACATATTCTTACTACTAGTAATCATTTTTACAAAAATAAAATCTTAAATTAATATGAATTAATTGTATCTTTATTTGTATTATTGATGTCTTTTCTATTCTTAATAACGATCATTTTATATTAATTTAAGGTCTTCTTTTTGTGAAAATGATTACTAATAGTAATAATATGATATAACAGTCGCAAATCAATGAGTACTATGCTCAAAATGATAGAAAACTTTCGAAAAAATGAGAGTGCTTGTTACAATCCTAATGGGAGGCTTAGGGTCCATTGGAAAATTTCCCTGTGTATGCATGCGGGGGGAGGAGTGTGCTCCCTGTAAGCATACAACTTAAATATTCCCACATTATTTCACCATTCTTTTTTTGAAATGAAATATAGGAGAAATTAGATCACTATATATCATCATGGTGTCATTCCAAATACAACGTAATTCAAGGCTTCTAACTCATCATCAAGACTACTAAATTTTAACGGTTTTAGAGTTGCTAAAATTGATCATTTTTAAATGGACGTGTTAGGAATGTCTGTTTTAAATGAAAATTTAAAACACATACTCTACTTATTATTCTAAGTAAATACACCCAAGGTTTTATTTTTTTAAAATAAAAAAATAAAAAGGGGGTGGGAGCATGCTAGTGTAAGCTCATAAGACATTTTCTAGGGAGGCAACCTTTTTAAAAAAAATTGTAGTACTTTTACAACACTTGAGGGATCTAAATCACAGAGTATAAACACATCTCATTCAAAAGTTGTCTCAATTTGAGACTCTCTTGCCATATCCATCAAACCTATCAAGTTTTAATAGTCTCGTTGAAATTAACCACTTTCAAATGATGAGTTAGGAATGTTTGTTTTTCACGAAATTTAAAACAAATATTCCTCTTATTAATCTAAGTTAATCCTCCCAAGAGTTGTAAAGAAATACCACAAAAATTAAAAAAAAAGAGGTGGGTGAAGTCAACTTGGATCTCCCCTAGGGTAACCCTATTTTACCCAATGTATATCAATGGCCTCGTATACTAACACTTTCTACTTAGCACCTTCTCCATGAATATGACATCATTTTCAAGTCAAATAGACCATGATACTTTAATCGGAATAACTTTAACTTGCAATGACCCAGGAAATCTCTTTGTATATGACATAATTTTTTTAAGTCAAATAGAACTTCATACTTCAATCAGAATAGCACAATCTTGCAATGCTCTCTAGAAAGAAGATTAATATCTAATAAGGTATAGAAGAAATCAAAAATTTCAAATTTACGCATCAGTCATGCGGCTATCATATGTTGGCTTTGAAAGATAGAATGCCAAGTATTTATGGACAACAAATTCTAGAGTAATTGACAATAATGTTTCTGCTTTCCTCCCAACACCAGGAGTTTGGGTGATAAAACATCCTCTTCATACCAAGATTTGTTCCAACCCAAGGAGGGGTTTTTCGGGGACAAATCTCTATCGTTGACTTCAAAAGGGGAAGAAACGACTTGATTTTCATGGTTATAGGAGTTTACTTTCCCATGGAGGTTGTAATGAAAGGAAGATCTTGAAGGACCAATGGGAGGTTAAAGGAAGTTCCAAGTCTTGAATGAGCCCCACGAAAGGTTGATGCAAATAAACGGATTTTTGTTCGACGTCTCTGAGCTATATATCCTCATTTAACTCTGGTCATTGAATCAAATTAAACTTTGATGAATAACTAATTGATTTCAATTCTTTCAGTCATTCTTTTCCCTTCTCCCTATTCATTAATAACAAAACGGTAGTTACTCTTCGGGACGGAGTGGAAGAAGGCAAAACTTTTCTTGGTGGTGGGAGTAATTTCAACATCACCATCATTCAAGCAAAACCCGTCAAGATGTCAAGGGGGTCGAGACACATGGCTCAAAGGATTATAGTGTGAGTACATGCATGAGTGGGGAAATTATTAGTACATGAGTATGCATATTTTGTTGATAATAAAACTTGTGTTGTTAGTCAAAACTTGTGCAGTTAGCTTGGAGGTAGGTCAGCTATTGGATCAAGAAGAATCTCAGGTTTAAGTGAAGAAGATACTAAGAAGCTCAAAGGAATTCAAGGCTAAGGAACTTCAGCTCAAGCTCAAGAAGAAAACCAAGTCATTTCTTTTATTAAGTCAAGTATTTTGTAATTATCTTATATTGTGAAAGACCTCAAATTATATATTGCATTTTAGTCTTTTGACTTTCAGGTCAAAGAGTCAAGTTGATCGATCAACCTTTCTTACCTGATTGACCACACATGGTCGATCAATCTTGTTTCCCGATTGATCTATATTTGAATTACAACAACTATAATTTTGATCGATCAATTTTGATCTTTGATTGATCATCTTTGATTCTGATCGATCACCTAAATCCCCATGATTGATCATTTGATTATGATCGATCACCTGTGTATCTTGAACCATCATATTCCATTTTAAAAATATTTTTGAATGTGATTTCATTCATGATTTGTTCACAACGGCTACTTTTGAAAGCCAATGTTTATGGGGACACTAGAGCTATAAATAGGAGCAACAAGCTCTCATCTCTCTACTTTCCATTATATACTCCGAGAGAAAGATTCAACAGCTTTTTTCTATTGTGTTCTTCATTCCAAAAGCTCTCGTTTTCTGTATTTAATTTTTAATAGCATGTTCCTCGCTTTGTAACATTGTTTTTGCTTTGCCTCATATTATTTATTGTATATTTACTTCGATATTGGTGCTATTAGGATTGTTACTTGTACATAGTTGAGTTGATTATGAAATCAACTCGAGTTGTAATACAGTTGGGTTGTCTGCATAAGCAACTCAGGTTAGTGGAAGATAGGGTTGGACATCGGGTTGGGTTTGAGTAGGCCCGACCCAAACCCATTTAAGTATATGGGCTAATGGGTCAGGCCTAGGCCCATTTTATTTTCAAATTTCAGGCCCAAGACCAAACACAACCCAAACAAAATGGGTCGGGTTCGGCTCGGGCCAACCCAATTTAACACATTTGTACACCAATACCATGTGTTCCGTTCTTCTTGCATTTGCCCGGTTGTTTCTTATGCATGTGTGCATATTTAAAACTTTACGTACGCTAACTAATTCGTAATTCTGAAATTAATTGTATGTTGAAAATAGAAATGTGGTAAAAAACATGGCCACTTAAACTATCATTCAATCCACCATTACATATTCTGTTGTAGATGTGGGCACTATGACCCAATACTGACTGGTTACTTACAAGTTGTACATGCTCTAACACTTGAGGACACAGATTCCATTCTTGCATATTAATGTAATAATGTTGCATATTAAAGTAATAATGTCCTCAATCCATACTAATGGATATGATTATTAATGGATCTAAGCATTTACTCTATGCTCGAAATAAAGATATGAAAGTTAGAACATGGTATTTGGAGCGAACGTGAATATATTGGATATAATTATATTGTATAGGTCGGGCTATCGAGCTTGCAGGTCTTCTTAGACCCGAAACCAGCCCGATAACCAATACGGGTTCATTTTGGGGCCCACTAAATTTTGGGTTTGGGTTTAGTTCAGGTATGCGGGTCGGGTTTTCGATCGAATCGGGTCGGTCCAGCCCAATACCCAACACTAGTGGAAGACCCATGTGGGTCAGGTTGAAAGGAGGTCATGGTTTTTAACCAGGTTGGTTTCTACATTAGTACATACGCACTTGTGGTTTGATTCTTTATCGGTGATTGAAAGTGTTGCATAACACTATGCTTGTTTTTAGAATATTGTGATGGCAGTGATCCATGTCATTTAGTCTGTTCCACTCGTACCCATCAACAGTGTCTGCGGGATATATAAACCAACATATAGGTCTATGATTTGGGAGCTCAACTTATATAAACACTTAAACCACATATGGCATCAACAACTTCTTTCTCTCCTCAAAGATGCTCAGATTCTTCCACTTTGCTTCAATCCGATCTTTATCTAGGTCTAGTTCAGACCACATATCGTTGGTTAGACATTGGATAAAGGTTAACATCCCTCTCCTTATCTCGAGTTCGAGCTTGCTTAGATGGCGGGCTTTAGGAACATGATGAATAATTTCGAATCCATCATACCTCATTCTAAATCCATCAAACTGCTTTGAAGTTCGACGTCTTTTTGACGTGTTGCGAAACTAACCATGTCAGAGTAGGTTATGTTCAGAAAGAATATCCTCTTGAAGAGAACGTATAGGCGGACAACTACACAGAAGTTGATTGATAGGCTTAATCGTGTAAAGGATTCCACAAACCTAGTTAACAAGGAGGTTAATGAGCGGAGTGAGCACCAACATGTAGGGAGCGATAAAGGCGAATAATATGTAGAGTGGAGGTAGCAATCGAGGAAGACTTTTCTAAAGAAGGAGATGTGAACAAGACCTTTTTCGATGCCATGTCCATTGGGAAGAAGAGGAGAAACTTCTTCATCATTCCATCAGTGTTGGGTGTGAATCCTTTCCGGGGACTTAAGAGATGGCAAAATAGTAGTGGGCCATTTTCGAAGCTTCGATGGAAGAGTGAGAGGTAGTGACTGGTGTTGGTTGGGGAAAAGGTTATTACATCGTAGTTTGAGCGAGCGGAGAGGAGGATTCAAGACATTTGAGTTCAGGAGGCTTGAGATGCAATCTAGGAGTGAATGTCGATGGTACACGACCCAAATGGGTTCTTGGTCTTCATTTTCAAGGAGCTTCCGGATAATGTAAAAATTGAAGTCAATATCTTAATTCAGGAGTTCAAGATTGAAAGCATTGACTTTAAGAGGGTAAATAGGGAAATTATGTTCCTGTTATTGAAGGTCTCGTACAATGTGTTGAGGACTAAAGGCACATTGCTTTCTCTAATAGAAACTACCTCATTGTTGTCAAGCTTCTTTCAAAAAAGCGAACCATTTGTATGAAATCATGGGCGGAGTCCTCATCAACCCTTTAGAAATAACTTCTGTTTGTGATAGATTCATGATGATGGCAAACTTGAGGGACATGTTCAAGGTTTATTATGGAAGGCGGACTTCCTATCACTGTATAACGGAGATTTGTGGTCCTCTCTTGTAGCATCCGGTTTCTAATCAAACCCGAAGTCGTCCGATTTTGGGTCTAACGAACCCAAAAATATTGTCGGTCAATACAAACCAACCTAAAACGACCAATTGGTAGTGAATCAAAAGTTGTTCGGGTGAAATCGATCAAAAATCGGTCGTTTCGTAATGCGTGCCGTGAAAAGCCGCGACGCAAATTCGGAAGCCGCGGAATAAACCGAGACCATCATGAGGTCCGATTCGACGATACGAAACCAACGGAATTGACCGTTCGTCAATCGGAGGTCGTTTGATAATTTTAAATCACAAAATTTGATCTCAAACAAAAAAACGTATCCGAAAATTTCGGGTATTCGAAACTCGACCGAAAGTATATCAACATTATACTCATTTTGATCATCGTTGAAAGACGATCAAATCAAGTCATTTCGCGTCGAAATCCGAGGTCCGAGGCGTGAATACGGTCATATTTTAACCTTTCAAATAAATGAATTAAAATAAACTGAAAATTTTCTTTAATTACTGGCTGCTGTCCAGACTGCAGAGCCGTGACTTATACTCCTCTTCTCCTTTTTGTTTTTTTTCCCCCTCTCTCCTCTTATTCCACCTGGCACATCCTTCTCCACATGTCCAATTTTTGAATCCCATCCTCCCTTATTTATAACTCCAAGCCACTAACGCTTCTTCTCCCAAAATCCCAACATAAATTTCAGCCAAAACAGCCAACGTCTCTTTCCTTTGAAGCTGCTTCAGCCCCTCTCCTTCGACTGCTGTTGCTCCAAAGCACCAGTTTTCTGCTGCATACCAGATCAGTCCCTTCATCTAATCTAGAAGCAATTTAAGGTACACTCCATTATCCTCCATTTGCTGCCATGCATGTGCATTAGACTAATCATATGTATAAATCCCTAGCCCCTCTTTTGTTGCCATGAATGTGAAACCAAACTATCCTCTTTTGTTTGATGTCATGAAGGATTTGGTCATTTTCTTGGACACTAAAGTTTGGTGTTGGATATGCTAATGCAGTCAAGTTTCATAAACGTGATAGGTTTAATCTTTCTCATATCGACATGCTAATCCTTCCTGTTTGCCTGACCCGTCACCTTATACTTGGAAATGTTGAGTGTTATGCTTGACCTGATTAATGGACCAAGATGATTTTGCATGACAAATTTTGGATCTGAGAATTTAAGAATGTTACAGTGAAATGACGTTGGATTTTCTTGTCGGGTGTGAATGCATAAGTTTTGAATACGAGTACAAAAACGATAAATTTCTGGATTAATTCCTTGAACTATAGACTTATACTTTCATATAGAACTATAGAAGTAATCATCTGAAATTTCATTCTGACTGAAAATATATGAGTTATTATATATAATACAATATTAATCATCAAAACCTCCCTGAAATTTGAGGTGGAAAATAAAG